>CM042068.1:13612135-14812135 GCA_023512825.1 Liposcelis brunnea | reverse complement strand
ATTCTAAGCCTGATCTAGGCTGAACCCTTTAAAAATCAATCTATTCGAAGTTCACCTTTAGAACGAATCATACTCAAGTATCAACTAAAAAAGATACTTTCTACAAAAAAATCAAAGTATGGTGAGCATTATTCTGCGCAGCCTTTTTATGTCCCCAAAGACAAACCTTAGCAATTGGAAAAATATGATCTAATTCAAGGCTCAGGATGATTGCGAAATAAAAGTCCACAGAACCTACTTTTGCCCGAGAACAGCGTCCTCTCCACCATTTTTGAGCTCAAGAGAGACCTTGAGGCGCACCACTCACGACTTGTGCGCCCTATCTCTAGCTCATGGTCAAATTCAGGCACCTGCTGAGAACATGGAATATGACTTCGATGCTCACTAACCATTTTCTTGAAATTCCAACTGCAATCTCGCCATAAAACTCGAGCGGTCAACGCCGTTTACTTTCAAAACTCATTTTCTCAAAACTCTCCCCATGGAGATTAAAAAAAAAAATTCGATACGTCGATATTTATACTACGCCATAAAATAAGAGGATTCAAATCCCGAATATAGAGAGAGAAGAAAATAATTCAAAATGGCGGGAAGTATTCCCAAAAAAAAAAGCCATAAGCCATAAATTTTCCGAGTAGAGCGTTTAGCTTTACAGCATTTGAAGAATCGAAAATTTTGCGGTGAAAACGGTTTTGTAGCAAATCGTGGTGCTAAACTATCTTGAAAGATCCCATCATAAAGAATCAACCCCTCGAAAAGTTCCCCTACATAAGGGAAAAACATCAAGGGGTGACTTGACCCAAGCTACGAAGCGAAGGGACGTTTTTCGATTTTCGTTCTTTTCCGACTCGATATTGTACTGATTTTCCACGCGCAATTTCACTCAACGTTTCAATTCTCTGGCATAAGTCTTCATTTTCGGAAAACGATCGCGCCACCAATTTATGGCATTTAATTTTTTTTTTCCTCCATTGTCTTTATCGCCCTTCGGGGCTTTTTCAAAGTGCAACCATTTTCACAGTTAATATACTAATTAAACCCCTAACGGTCGTGGATTTTTCTATATAATGGCTTTTCCTCTTCTGCCTTGTTCGTTGTTAACCGCCGAGGCGGATGCTGCGTATTAAATTAAATACAACGAAATCGATTTCGTTTAAAAATAAAAAAATAAAATAAAAACGAACGTCACGTTCTTCTTCGGATTTTGATTTATCGTAGAATGCATTTCTGAGGCGTGGTATCGATAATTTATTGAAGCTAATCCAACGAAAAAGGACCAAACGTTTTTCTAAGAAATACATTCACTTAACATGCAAAGAGTACGGGACCTTAACTGCTAAAACTTAGCGATTCGATTTCAGAGATTTCTTTTTTCCAGATGAAAAAAAGATGGCGTAAGATAATCGAAAAATAATCTATTATTAAAATGAGAAGTCGTAAATTCAAAATCTATACAGTATACGTGACTTTTTTTTACGTAGGAGGAATACTCTATCTCAGAAAGTGGTTTTTTTCCGAAGGAGGTTAAAATAAAATCCAGCAAGGGCTTGTTTTGAATTTTTTTTAAATGTTGTGTAATAAGGGGGCCGGAAACGATTCCTCGGGGATTTGAGTTCGGGTCAAAAAATTCATGAATTTTAAAAAGGTTCGTATTGACCAATTTTTATCAACATGTTTTGCTGATAGAAGTGTATATAACAAAGCTTTAAGATTTCCCAGAGAATGATTCTAAAAAGAATAATTTAAAAAAAAAGTTGTGCATGTCACCTTAATGTTTACTTCAATTCATCAAGGAATACGCACATGAAAGTTAACTCGCGCTTTCGTCTGTATGCTGTCTGACTTTATTTTCTTGTTTGAAAATGTAATGCCGTAAGTTTAATCTAACCGTATAAGCAAAAACTTGTTAAAATTTCTTTAAGCCCCCCTACAAAAAGCGAGGATTTTCCAGAAAAAAAGATTGCTTTTGGAAAAGAGCCGAGTCTTTAGCGATGATAGGTGTTTCAAGAAACGGCCTGGGTTTAGGTTAACAGGCTTTAGGGTCTGCACGAAAGCTTAGCTAAGGTCTTTAGTCTCAAGAAAATAAAACTAAATGTGCGTTGACTTTCAGTATCGTTTAGCTACAAAACTCTGGCAAGCTAACAAGTGGTAACTCGCCAATCACAAACTCTTCACCTGACCTTTCTGTCTTGTCCCCATGGTAATCTTGTCAGTAGGTCCCTTCCAATTACTCACAAATCAATATTCGGATAAGAATAAGCATTTAGAAAAGATTGGTACTCTCGTCGCAAAAACAAAAAAAAAAAAAACGAAAGTAATGCTTATCGAAAATTTATAAAGAGAATGGAGTGGGCTTAAAGAGTATTCATTAAAAAAAAGTCGCCTCCCCCTTCTAACTTCCCGATGAAAAAAAGAAAAAGGAAAAATAAAAAATTTATTTAAATACAGGGAAAGAAAGTTCCTTGTTTTCTTTGTTACGCAAAAGTTCATAAGAAAACCTACACGAAGTCCGCATAAAAAATTCATCCCTTATTAACTATCCTGATTTCTCCTCAATGGGTATTTACTTTTGAGTCTTTTGTTTCTAAGAGAAAGCTTATTCATGCAACCGGATGCGTTTTAACGTTACAACGTTTCGTACCGGACAGGCAAGGGCTGCATTAATATTATTATTTAATTTAAATTTGAGCGTTACATACATCAAAGAGCTTTTGACTATTTCAGCCGTTTCTTATTTAAAAACTGTTTAAAACGTCACGTTTTGTTAAATCGGGAACTATAACCGGAACCATTTCAATTCTCATTCACCTAAATTCTCCGTTTAAAAGCATTTTAAAAATAAACAAGGTGGCGGAAACGCTAATAAATATATTAATGGAAAATGCAGGTAAAACCGCCATAATCTTTTTTTATATATATTTTCCCCTTTATTTTATTTTATTTTTTGCTCTGTTTGTCTGCTATACCCAAGAACGGACGTAAATTTTTAACGAAGCGAATTTTGTGTAATGCTGACTGCACAAACGAAGAACGAACGCGCGACGTATACGGAATATTACCTTACTAACCTCGAAACATTTTTTTTTTGATTCGTGTTGTCACAGACTCAAACAGGACGAGTCAGCCTTTTTCCATGCTTCGGCTTCTTTCCGAGCGATAAATATTTAAAACAAAAAATACTGGATGAGGAAACTCTTTCCATCCAGCTTAGCAAAGCGGATTCTAAATATTTTCAAATGATGTTTCTTCTTCTAATAAAAAGCAGCACTCAGAATGTTCAGGGCACTTTGAATTAGGATTCTCTAAGTTAACTCCAAAATCGAAATCATGTTGGGATTTGCCAATCTGGATTTAAAGTAGTTATTACAGCTCAAGCTACACATTCAAACTTGGCTACAAAATCTGGCTCAGCGGTAAATTAGAACCGAGCCCAAACATTGCTGACCCATTCTGAAGTTTCAGCTAAATGAAAAGACGAACGAGGCTCTTGAGGTGAGTATATGGGGCCTCGAAAGGAATTGGAGCCTTAAGATAACGTTACAAAGCTTGGGCGATGAATCTGAGGCTGTTGAACAGACTTAACGGGCATAGCTCGCTTGATTAGCAAACAGAACTTCTGATGCTCGACTAAACTAAACTTGGACCACTTACTTTCTCATATTGCTTGTTCTGAAGCCTTTGACCAGTCTGACTATTCTGCTAAGTTTCGGTTTTTTAACTGGATCATTTTGATAATTTAACAGGCTCGTTAATGGCCCGAAAATCAGAAGTTTGTTTTACAAACCAGGCCAGCCAATTTTCACCAGCAGACCGTAGTTCTAGACTGCTTTAACCGTCAGTATCCACCACTGTTAGAGTGAATGCTTTGCCCCTTTCTGTATTTCTTTTCCAGTACTCAGAACATGATTGCAAATTAATACGGTAAAACCTCTTTCCAAAGATTTTAAAATCCTTTTTTAAATTAGCCTAATTTGTTTATATTTTACTTCATTCATTCTAATTACCTTTTTATCTCTGAACCTTTACCTTTAATTTTTTTCTTGGTAAAAAAATTAATTTAAACCTTTCGCATCAAAAACAAGACATAAGCCACATAAAAGTCATTTTTTGATTTAGGTCATGTTTAAGAAAATCTTTGTATTATTCTAATTAAAAACCGACTAGCCATGAGCTTGTAAGGCTTACTCAAAAGCGGATTAAATAAGCTTAAAGATGGTCTTTACCTCGTTAAGGTGACATTAAAGATACATACAGCGAGATACTTTACGCTTACAAATAAAGTCTTATTTTTTTGCGGAGACAAACCGGCCAGAATTATTCCCCTCGGCTTCGTATCCACAAGTCGATCGTTAATTTCCCAGTCCGCATACTAATTGCGAAAATGAAAACATGGCAAATGGGTATGTTCGCCGTAATTCGGTCAATATTTTGAATATCGCAAGCAATGTTGCTCTGGGTGGTGAAATCTAATATGGGAAATATATTTCCTCATTACTTTATGTGTTACGGATCCGAAGAGGGTAATTACAATTTTAATAAATTGCTGTCATATTGTTTAAATTTAATATTGATGACATAAATATTGGTTTCGGCCCGGGATCTTTAAATGTCATAGCGGAGCGAAATGCATCGTGTTTGCACATCTTGCCTTGCATGTTAAATTGCCAGGGCTTCTAATTAAATATTAAAGCAGTAAATTTGTACCGATAATTAGGTTTTAAAATTGAAATATGAATATAAGAAGGTAAAGTTTAATACGTTATTTATCCTCCTCACGTCCTACACGACCGGATAGAACTTACTAAACTATGATGAAAGGATATCAAATAAAATATAGAAAGAATAATTCAATTTGACCAGAATCCGAAAAAAAATAAAATGCAATCGATAAGTCGGCTACATCGTAAATGCATAAAACAACTTCGTCCTAGATTCGAATCTCCCCATTTTTATTTAAAAGAATAAAAGGAAAAAGAAAATCATAGGAAAAAAAAAATAAAAGAGGAGAGCTTTCCAAAATGAACTCGATTTGAGATCCAAGTCGATTTTTTCTTTTGAATGATCTCCAAACAGTATCGAAAGTTTGAGGGTTTTCGCATTCGCTGAATGGGATATTATTCTACGGGTTGAACAAATCGCTCAGGAATGTTTACTGAACAGTTTGGATTTCTATTTCTTTCAGTCGGAAACGGGTTTTCGGAATTCTGACTACGAATCTGCCAAAGCGTAATAACTTTAAAAGAATTTTGCTCCACGTTTGCTCTTACATGTTTACGCCTTAAGTCAAGCAGAGCCAAGGCAAATCCTGTTAGCAGAATGGATTTGAGTAATTAGTAACTTCTGCCATATTTCTAGCATCCCAGCAATGATTAAGAATGAGAATCCGGGAATTTACATTCTCCGAAATGTGATCGCATCGACGTAAACTCGATAAAAATGTATAAGCTTACTCCAATTTCTTTTCACTTTGGGGATCGGGCTCGCGGGATTTTTCCAGATCTCTATATTCATCGATTTTATACAACGCCGTACAAAGTGACAGATTTTGTTTCCTTTCCCTCTTCGCAAATTTATTTGTTCCGGAAGCAAAACGCCTTTTTAATTATGCGTAAAATCAATACATTCCTCTAATTGGCTATTCCAGGAATACGTACAACGTTTCACTTCACGTTAACGATGAACTCCCATTAGCATATCTTTGCTGCAAGATTTTCATTAAATCAATCTTCGTTAACCATACATTAGAAATTTAATCAACCTTCACTTACTCCGCTTCATTCACAGTCGCACTTGTAAAAATCTCGTTAAAGTAACCCATTTTTTTTTTTATTTACGAACAAAGGACACCAAAAAATTGTCGATAATGAATGTTCTAACTTCATAAGCCAGTATGTTCCCTCGCAAAAAACTCCAATTAACTCGGGTCTCTAAACACAGTAAAAGTTTTAATCATTTTCTCTATTAAGAAACCTTTATTTGCCCTCGCTCGAAATTCCAATAATACAAAGCCGGAGTTATGAAAACGGTCGTATAAAAAAAAGTTACGGGATAGATTTTAGAATGATCCTGATATCAACGTCATCGCGGAGGTTTATAGAACATATGAGAGAGGAAAAGTTGTAGGACTGTAAAAACCGCAACCGTTTCATTTTGTCAAGCGAACAAGGATTGGGAAACCTCAAATAAGTAAAGCCCTCTGCGCCGACTTGAGTAACATTCCCCCAATACAAACATAACTTTACCTTAGGGGTTTCTACGTTTATTAATAAGAGGTGTTCGGATAGAATCAATAGACTTATAATTAAGACAAACGACCTGTTAATTAATGGGCTAAGCGATTAAAATCGTTGGCCCGGTTAGAAAAGACGCTTTCGACGAAAAACTCAAAAAGCTCTTCTCTCCTTTCCGTGTTTATTTTCTTTTTTTTTCTTAATATTTTGTTTGTCGATTCTTTTACTATTCCGTGACCGAGTTCGTGAAATAATATTCATTTTGTATGATTTCCACTTTATTCGTTTTTAATGGGCTGTAATGACCGGTTTCGGTTTCCGTAACAGTCATCAGATTGACTCCTGGAAAACTTTCTCACTAAAATCCGAGAAACAGACCGAAAACGGGGGCAAGCAATAAAAGAGAAAAGGACAAATCAATGGAGGGGCAGCGTATAATTTGTTTTTAAAAGAAAAAGGTCAGCTTTTCCCAAAGATAAGCTATTGTAAATAAAGATTAACATCACGAAAACAGATAACAAGTTTCTTTGGAAAGAGAGGCCCAAACTTTTGATTTCGAGTTCTTGCAAATGGCCAACATAAACTATAGATTTCTTGGTGGCTAACTTAGGTAAAGTTTCCCGTCGGCTTAAAGGATTAAGTGATTCTGATGCGAATTTGAATCGCAAGGGAACCATGAAAATTTTCTAATCTTATAGAGGAATACACTTAACAAGATGCGCCATGTGGGAGACATTAATATTCTTTCGCTGATGGGTTTAGTTGTCACTTTACTGTTATGATTTTATTTTATTAAAAGGATGAACTAAAGGAGCTATAAAAGGGCGCTGAGATTACCGCATGAGGGATAGATAAAAGTAGGAAATCTCTTCCAGACGAATAGGCTTGTTTCTGGCACTCTTGAGGCACGCACGTATCTTCGTTTACTCAGAAATTTTGCGGGTAAACTTTGGGTCAATCCCATAAACCAAACCACCAATTGGTGGTATCATACCACCAACGGGTGGCAAACGCTCTTATTTAACTGCAACATTCAAAGTTAGGTAACTTCTTACCACCAGTGCTATCAAATCGAGTCGAATTTAGTCGTAAGAAGTGTCAATGGGCGAAACAAGACGTAAAAAACGCAGCGCTCGGCCTCAGCCAGATCAGGCTAAGCTGTGCGCTGCCGTCTAGACTTAGGACTTCTTGGACTAGAGAAACTGAAGAAGAGTGGCCATGACGCGATTCGATCAAGCTGCAGCCCCATTCAACGAGTGACTTATGCTTAAGCCATTTTACTATGGAAATAGCTGTCTACTGATAATTTTGATAGTGCAAACACATTGTGCTTAGTCCACTCAGATTTCGTCAGCAACTATTCTGCTTTTCATCACTACTGCCACCAAATTCTGTCATATCATCCAAGCGTAAACCTTGTGGCATCGATACTGTAAAGCTCGAGCAACAGTTTCCTCCTTTGCTCGTTAGTAAGTTCACCTATGAAATTTTTCTTTAATTTTCCCGGAAAAGAAAATCAATTACAGGAAAAATTCTTTCTCACTTTTACAAAAAAAACGAAACAAAAAATTTATAAAGGTCTCTTATTTTAATTAAAAAAGTGAGATACCGGAACGAGAGTAGAAATACAAGGCCTAAGTTATTAATTCTTTTACGTTTTTAGAAGGTTACCCGGTAGTATATTTTCCGAGGGTGAAATTCCAAAAGAATGAAATCAAAGAAATTTTTCCACAATCATTTGACAAAATAGAAAATAACACTCGTGTGGGTTTTCTTTTACGCTCAACGGAAAATCTAATTGCAAAATTTTCACTCGAAAGCTCAGTGTGGGCCCGCGTGTTTTTCCCATTTCCTTTGAGTTCCCCAGTTTTTTCTTTTTCCCTTTATTCCGGTTAGAATGAGATTGAGTCACCCGTTTCTTTTTCGGCAAAAGTATATTTTCACACTAAAAAAAAGTGTTAAGAGAGCTTGAAAAAATTTTTTTTTTTTTTGGATGACGATGTTGCTGATAAAATTGAAGTGTGGGGGAATATTTTTGTAGTGTTTTTGGTATTTCCACGGTTAGAGATTTGACTAGATTGGCTTCCGCCTGCAGGCATTCTCCTTTTTTATTTCTTACTAACGAGTAAAGGAGGGAACTGTTGCTCGAGCTTTACAGTATCGATGCCACAAGGTTTAAGTTTGGATAATATGACGGATTGTCATTTCCGCGAAATTTAAATAAAAATTTCATAAGTGAACTTTACCCGGTCCTTTTTCAAATTGAAAAGATTATCAAGAAAGTTGACTCACCAGAAATCCTTCCGGCGATTATGCGGTCGGACCATCCGAAAAAGCACAAGGAGACGGAAAATAGAAGATCAACTCCGAAGAGATTCATCTCGGGTTGTATCGTCCGACAGTTATCTTTCCTCGGCGAATATCATCCCAAGGTTTCCCACTCATTTCCTTTTCGCGACACTTTTTTTTATCGGCATACACGCAGCACTCGCACGCACTCACATGCTGCTTATTTCGTTTCCCTTAATTGTGCTTCACATTGTTCTGTTATCATTTCTTATTTTTCACGTCACTAATCATCATTAATTTTCCACTTTATAAATGCCTTTGACACCTGTAAAAATTATTAATTTTTTATTAGATTCACGGAATACGTGGCAGGCGAGAGAGAGAATTATATGGAATAATACAATATAGCATTAAAAAGCGTTAAGTATAAGGAGCCGAAAATAGTTTTAAAGTTGGAGTGATATTATTTCGATAAATATATACACACGCGAATACATTATTCGCATTGTAATTCTTGGATTAGGCTTAATAGCGTGACGTCTCACAATAAAAAGGGCAAATCCGTGTCTTTGGAAGTTAATTCATCGATCGATCGATTTTTATTTACTTTTTGTTTGGGATTCTCCCTTCATTATGTTTCTTACTCTTCCTATTCAGCAGCGGACTGGAAAGCCTTTAGCTGACCCGGGCTGAAGCACGAAATAATTCAAAAAAAAAAGATGAAGATTAATTCGGTGCACGGGTTAGGAAAAGGCTCGACTTAGCTAGGTCCAACTTTTATTTTTTTTCCAGCTACAATGTGAGGTTAAGGCCAGTCCGAAGCTGCAATTTATTTCCGGGAGCAAAAAATTCCGTGAATAAAATGGAGGCTGCG
The DNA here is from genome assembly GCA_023512825.1 of Liposcelis brunnea. Classification (NCBI taxonomy): domain Eukaryota; kingdom Metazoa; phylum Arthropoda; class Insecta; order Psocodea; family Liposcelididae; genus Liposcelis; species Liposcelis brunnea. The sequence continues at coordinate 14,802,742 of CM042068.1, read as the reverse complement.
TTTTGTCATTACGTTATGAGTTACGTCTCGAGTCGAAAAAGCAACCGAGTAAAGCTTAGATGAAGAATTACCTCATTCTGTTTTATTTCAATTACTGTCCTTTTGCCCCATTTTCTTGAGGCGCATTCATCATTCCACCTTTTTACCCCCCCTTTTTACCCTTTTATTGTTTTTGCTCAAGTGAAAAGTTAAAGTTAACGCTGGAAAATTCCAGGAACGAATCTGCGTTTTATTATTGCTCTGATGTTTTAAAAAAATAAGGATTGCTTTGTATCAAAACGATTTGCAGGGACCGTAAATAAACTTTCTCAAGGGTTTAAAATTTTGATGTCAATGCCTCAGCTAATTATGATCAGGACCTTAAATTGAACCGATATGGCCGTGGAAAACACTTTTTTATTTTTAATAATTTTCAAAATAAACCTTCGTACATTTTTTCTTAACTTCCTTACTCTGTAAATAAGTAAAAAAAAATACTTTAGAGAAATAAAATCGAGAGAAAGATTTTTGTTGCGAAAATCGAAGAGAAGCATAAAAAAACTCTGAAATTAAATGGATTGATTCGATAAAAAATGAACCATGCTTTTCCTATAGGAATTATTGCCTTTAAAGAAGAGTATCTTTCATCATAACTTGATAACGAATCAATGTAGTAGAAAGTTATTGAATTTCGTTTGTATAAAATGTAATAAATTAATCTGATCCGATTTTGAGCCCCGGATTGTTAAAAATAAAATTTCAAGATGTAAACATATATCGAAAAGTGGTATTTTCCCTCTTTTCTTTTTCAAAAAAAAAAAAAATTCCGAAAGCCTACATTATTATTTCATCGGTCGCGATGAGACGTTTCCGTCCGATGGTATTCCGTGACTTTACTTTTAATGGATTAGGACTGGGCGACTCGAACGCGAGGTGACTCAGACCCGAGTAAAAGTCCACAAAGGCTAAACAAAACCTCGATATATGAATAGGGGCGAGCCCGCGGGGTCTTCAACCCTCTTCCGAACAATTAATATCAATCAATCGAAATGAATGAATGAGTAAACGCCACACACACATCTATACGACATAAATCCTTTTCGTTATGGGTTTCCCATTTTAGAAAAGTGCTTTCAAAATACCCGTTTTACGAGTTTGTTGAAAAAGAAAAAAAATATATCTAAGCCCCGTCTGGAAGCGTATTAATCTCTGCTTCGCTAATCTCGAATATAAAAACGCATTTCATTTCGAATCCAAGATGGCGGATATAAAAAGAAGGGGAGAATCGAGACGGTTAGGGAAGTAAAAGAGGTTCCCATCATTTTCTTCGTCAAGAAAAAAGTCATCGCTTTTCCTCCTGGAAAATTCTTTTATTTTTTTTTTTTTTTATCTTTTAAGATTTTTTTTTATCGGTTGAAAATCGTTTTGGTATTCAACGCTTTCGAATTTGGAACTTAAAACGTTTCCAATTTTGTTGGAAGAAGCTTTTTCCCGGGAGAAAATGATGGATTATGATCTAAACCGTTAACTGGACGCCTTTATTATTTCTATTTTTTACAATCACACTTTTAGAGCTTATGAAAAATAGAAAAAAGGGAGAGATAAAGACGAAGGAGAGGAAAAAAATGATTAAGCAGCTGTCACGAGCCATTTTTTTTCCTAGCGCCTGCGTTTTTTAAAACCCCGGAATTTTTGGCTTAACATTTTTTTTTTTGTTTTATCCTCGATCGTCAAGTTCTTTTTTTCCCACCCCGAAATCCTAAATGCATTCGAACACGTTTTCCACCGAATGATTTATGGAAGGTGTAAACTTTTTCCTTCCCGATCGTGAGAGACAACTCCGATCATCGATCGTTAAACGTCTGCACCGGGCGAACGGGCGCCCACGTTAGGCGCCGATATGATGGCCCTTTTAAAAAAAAAAGTGCTCGAAAAGAAGAAAAAAAAAAGTTTCCCCTCGCCTTTTAGGTCAAAAGTGGGATCGGATCAAATATTTTCAGACGACGAAGACAAACGAGATCGGTCGAACGAAAAAAAAAAAAAAAAGAGGAGATAAGTGAGTGACAATAAAAAGTTTTTGCTTGAGAGTAGAAAAAGTCATATTAACGCACTTTTCGCTTCCTCACGTATAAAAAGAAAATGCGTTCCCTACATTCTAAATGCTATTACCATGGCAACTCCTTTGCCCCGGAGATCAATTTTCACGGCAAACATTTTTAATGCTAGACGGGCGAAATTTTCTCCTTAGTGAGGAGACGAACAAGAAGAGACATGCGATAATGAATGTTAAGATAATGAAAGAGGTTTGATATCGCTAACGTAGCATCTACCACCTGAAGAGCGAGTTAAAGCCTCCAAACCAAAATGGGAATTAATTAATCCTAATTACTTAATTTATCAGCAACAGCAGCATTGCTTTGATTTCTTTTTATTTTGTTTGAATGAAAACGAATTTATAACGTACACGATTTCCCGATCCCTGGGAAATAAAAGAGAGAGAAAAATTTCGAAGGGGGAAAATCATGAAGCAGATAAAAAAATTGACTTTTTGTATTCAGATCAGGATTTTCTTGGAATCGAATTTAATTTCATGAAGAAGGTGGAAAAAGAGGTGAAGGAAACAGAGAAGAAAGATAACTCAAATTACCTCAGCGTATATCCCTTATTTACAAAAGAGACTTTCAGAATAAATATCAGAGCTTTGTAAAGGTTCAAGAGAAAATTCGTTTTAAATGTTTAATTTCACGAAAAATTTCAACGTAGGAGGACGTTGCGGTTCTAAACTAAACGGTTAATGTAATATTTCCCAGAAAGTAATGTAAGTTAATTTTATATGAATAAAACAGATGTTAAAACTTTTAATTTAAAAAAATGGCGGAGGGGGAAGTGAGAACTTCACGAAAATAAGATTATTTGTTGAAATACAATCAAACGTAAACCTTGCGATTAGCTGCCAAGTCGAATACCTGCTAATTCCTCAAATCAGTGGCGTAGCAACTACCCCTGCGGCCCCCAAGAGGCCTTGGATTCAAAGGGATAACAGCTCTTTGAGTAAGAAAGTAATTCCAAATTTGATAAAAAGCTGTGAAAATTAGAATAGGGCCTCGATCAGCAGAAAGGCCTCTCTTCAAAATCAAGCAAAGCAAGTCACCACTTGCTAGCCTGCCAGAACTTCACTAAATAATCGAGGAAAGCGTCAACCCACTCGTGACAGTTTCTATGGTACCTTAAATTAGCTAAATGGAATCGGCCCAAACAGCCAAATTGAAATCTAGTACCTCACCCTCCAAGCCTAGATCCCTAAAGCTGATTTAATTTCTCCCTTTCACTCGTCATCGCACAAAGTCTGGACCTAAGCTAACTTTTCCTTTCATCAAATCTTAAAAATTTTCATATCAAACAGAAATTCCTGGAAAAATCTTTCGTCATTAAAAATCAAATTTAAATAAAAGTTCTTTTAAACAAATGTCTATTCAAATTCAAAGTTTAAATGAAAATTCCTCATCTAATATCCTTTTACCTTCTAATTTTGTATCGCACCTTTATTAAGGAAAATTTCACAGTTTAAACTAAATAGCCTTAGTTATTAAAAACGCATTAGTTGGTGAAATTAAAAATTATATGCTTACCGGCTTTAGGATGAAAAATAAATGTAGAACGTGTTCTCCATTTATATTATTAAATCTAAGGCTTCGTTATTATTCCTATATTATTCTGCATTTTAACCTTTTTTTTTCAAAAGAGTGAATTTCACGATAGATATTTTTCAGTCTTAATTTAATTTCGAGCTCACATCAATCCACGGAATTCCTTTTTAATTTTTTTAAAAAATCTTTATAGGATTTGACTGAATGTCAATCCCGAAGTTTTTGTTTTCAAAAACAGCAATCCCTCTCGAAATATTTCATGTCAAGTCAAGTTCAAAGGGAGCTTTTTCAGCTACGTATAAATTAAAATCGTTTTGTTCAATTTTTTTTAAAGCCTAAAAAAAACGCGATTCAATCTTTTAATAATTCATCTCCGTTTTATATTTTATTTATTGTTACTTTAACGAACATCAGCTATTTTATTCAAACGCTGAAAAGCGAAGAGAACGAAACAATGGGGGGAAAACATTTTTATTATTATTATTATTTGTAAAGGAAAAAAAAGACGACGAAAATAATAAACAAAGGGAAATTGTCGCCGGCGCATCCTCGGGCACCTACGCCGCTGATTTCCCCCCCTCGATTATCAGCTAAAAATTTCTTGCACAAAACTTTTGCAGCAATAAGACGAATCGTCGGTATTTTCCCCTTTAGACTTTTACCCCCTTAACTCCCCCAATACCCCCCCGCAGATCCCCCTCGCCTAATAACTTCTTTAAAATTCCGTGTATTTTTCGTCCTCGGGAAAATTCGCGTAGATTTTCTCTTTTTAAATGACTTCTTTGCTTTTTAATTAATCGCCTCGTCTCCCACCCGAAAAAGTTGCAAGAGAAAACGAATGAAAAATCTCTCCCCCTCCCCTTGCAAGGTGGAAGAGGAGAAGAAGAACGAAAAAAATAAACAAATGCTCACGTTTTTTTATATTAAAACATAACGGTGGACATGATTAATAAAGTTGTTGATAAACTAACTTTCTTCGAATTAATTTAGTGAAAGTTAGTGAAATAAGTAAAAAAAAAAGAGGGGGGAAAGAAAGCACGCCATAGTAATTCTTCTTATTCTTCATTGCTTAAGCTCCGTATGACTTTTTGTATTTTCTCAGAAATATAAATTAACTTTTTTTCATTCTTTCTTATATTTTTGTAGCTTCACAACGAATTAATTTTTCTACAAAGAAAAATTGTTTTGGAAGCGCTAATTAGCTTCTTATACGAGTCGAAATTAGGAGGCTGCAAGGTTTCTACAAAATGTAAACAAATAAAGCAGCCGACGTTAAGCCCTCCTATTGGTCTTAAATATAAATAAAAAGGACGTGTCGCTTTTCCTGTCTCGACTAGGAAAGTCAAACATTCTTTTAAATTTGTAATGAGCAGGTTGTAACACGCCTAACAAGTCATCATTAGAATTTTGACCCCAAACAACCGTTAAAAAATTAATAGGTAAACAAATTTGACACCTGTTTCACGTAGTCACGTTTCCTTTTATATCCACGAACCCACGCACAATTTACATAATTCTTATTTTCCCAAATTCCAAAAAAAAAAGCTCTTCTCACTTTCACATAAAATCCACTTTCACAAGTATCCGAGTGGTAAATACATCCATTTAAAAACTGGATCCGACAATTAAAATCCTCGTCCTTCGCCTGTCGGTCTTCTCCCTCGCGATCGATTTTTCTTTAGCCTTCATCGAAAACCAAAAAACTTATCCGGAATGTTATTATTCAAGACGAAAAAAATAATTTGAAATTTTATAAAAAATTATTGGTCGTCTGAAAGTCACGGCCGAACGGAAACTGATTGAAGAACGGAGGACGCTCACGCGGCGCCGACTCACACGGCGGCAAAGGGATTTTATTTACAAGGGGGAGGAAAGTATGTACGAGAGACGAGACTTACCAAAGACATGCGCGTTTCATTCTTCAAAAATATCTCTTCCTAATCTTTACATCACAATGTCCAAATTGTTTATCGAAGGCCTAATTTGGTGTCGGATCTCACTCCGACCGTTTTCGTCCTTCCTGCCTTTTTCCCGCAACTTTAAAGTTCCCCCGCCAAAATTACATCTAATTCAAAACCGATTTCATTTTTTTAAAAATTGTTTTCTCTTATAGATCGAGGATTACTACACGCATGTATCTTTCGTAATTTGTATTGTCTAAGTCTGTGTAAGGTTAGGGGCCTCGTCTCACGTCTCGCGATTAATGTCCCCTTGTTTATTTTTAGATATGCAAACATTCGATGCGTCTTTTTCCTTTTTTCGATTCGTGCCACGTTAAAGAAAAATTGAATTTATTGAATCAATCGAACCCCTTTGAGAACAAAATAGATGCCAACCTTTTTACACGATAAAAAATATTTTTCTACTGCTCCCAATTGGCGAAATTCTAAAAAAATATGAAATCGTATGCTTGGTAAAATAAAAGGCAGCAAATGTTTTTACATAGCCATTATATGTACTTTAATCATTACTAAACGAAACGTGTAGTTAGAATACATTAGTGAATTCGTTTTACACCGAGAAATTCTCACATCATAAATTTCAGCAGGCAAACAGTTTTTTTTTTAATCGTGTTGACGTTCATACGCTTCGAGGGAAAAAGAATACTAAGTACTTTGAATTACATTTACGATTATTAATGCCATGCGTTTGGTTTAAAGTTCATGTTCTTTACAAAAGATTTTTTTTGAAATTTTACTTAATAACGAAGGAATTTTAAAAGCAAGCTACACGGTTCCTCGGCAACGTGGGGATCATTATTTTGCAGGTTTCAAGGGGGCGATACACCCACCTCGATTACAAGGATAGTTGCCGGAATCATAAATAACAGACAAAGGACTTTTGATATTGTTCACAAAGCAACGACTTAACAAAACAAAGACGTAGGAGCAACTCAGCATCCTCTTTTAATATAAAATTAAGTATGGGGTACCTGAAAGGAGCTGCAGGCTTCATCCTTCCATCAACAATTAAAGGGAAAAATTAATGAGGGACGGATTCGTGCCACAAGTATGAACGACCAGACCAACTGCCAGAAAAGTGCATTTTTAAAACATGTTAATTAGCTCCCCATCTAAGCATGTGCTCCAATAATTACAAAAATTTGATCTAGCAACTTCCTTAAATGAACTTCGACCAATAAAAATAGCAGACAGGAGTGCTTCAAAACTTTGTGGCCTTAATTCTCAAAACGGATCAGCAAGTATTTTTAAAATTTTCAGGCCTAATCCAGGTTTGTTCCCATGTTACAAAATGTAATTTGCGAACCTTGTTAAAAATATTTTTGAACCAGTGTAAATCCCAAAATTTTCAGTTTTTAAATATTCTGCTAAAAGCTTTTGTCAATAGAGAAAATGATAGAAGTGCGTTAAATGTTTTCGCATAAACGATAAGAATGACGTCATCATAGCCAAACGTAGCAGCTGTCAAGCTTAACCGTTAGAAATTTTCGACGATGCTTCTAGCTCACTACGTGATGCGTATAATCATTTTCTTATTTTCACCATAACGATAAACCATTTGAGCTATTTATTTTAATCGGTTAAATTCTCCAAATTTTCAAAACTTAACAATAATCATCGAAAAAGTTTGATTCCAAGGTGAGAAATTCGAGTTGTAATAAACAATCCTTTACTGAGAAAGCGAAGACAAAAAAAGTAAATTATTAGCCTTAGTCGGTGCCAAAAGCAGCAGCAAAATCAAAAATCGAACAAAAACTTATAAAATATAGAAGAAATCTGTCGCAAATCGAGAAAGGGAAAAGACGACGATAATAATCACTTTTTGCACAGAAAAAGCGATTTTTCTTATGAGATCCTGTCCTGTTTTTTTTTAAAAACAATTCAACAAAAAATGTTTCATTGAATTTTATTGTAGGATATTTTAATACACTTTTCATCGATCGAAAGCTGTACAGTTTTTATTTAAAATGACGCGCCTAAAAAAGTCAGAAATTAAATATAAGAATAAAGAGGGGTCATACGAGATTATGCAATGGGTGCAACAGGGATCGATCGATTCCTGAATAATCGAAACGTAAGCGGGATATTTAAGGGTGATATCAAATAGCCGAATCATGATGCGTCGTTCAGAAGTCACCCTTAAATCAAACATGAAATCGTCTGCACCCCTATTTTTTTCGCTACTTTTATTGTTTTCATTATCCTTTTTTTTCCTTCGTCTGGGCGACAAGTTGGTATAAATCTCAGCAAGGTTGTATTGTTCATCGGCCGCATGTAAAATTTTTTTGGTGTAAATATTTTTTCGACCCTCATGATGGAAAAGAGGATGTTGCTGACAAATAGCAGGGTTATAAAAAATTCGAACGTAAATGAAAAGCTATTAAAATCATTTCCTGACAAAAGTTAATCTAGTGTAAAATCCTACTTATAATTTTCCGCGATATTTTTTTGTATGAAAATGATGTGTAGTAAAATTTAACAAATAAACCCTAAACAATTTTTCATTCCTCATATAACAAAAACACATTCAACCTATCGTGATTTGGGAAGAGAAAAGTAGGTTCTTCCAGCCCTATCTTATCCTAGTTCCTATTGAAATGCAGCTCAAAAGTTGACGTCATGTTAATTAATTCACTTCAGTCTGCTTAGCACGATTGTGCAACAGAATCATTCATGCTAGTGACACAACATTTCTTGTTTCACAAGTATGCAGTCCTGCCTTACCAACCTTTTCATGATTTGAATCCACCAGTTTTTTCATCAAAAGTTGCTGAGGGGTATATAGATTTTAGCCTAAATCAAAACAAGAACGCAAAAAAATTGATAATGGGGCAATTAGCAGCACCTTTACTTAACTCTACTGAAGCATCTGAACTGCCAATTGCTTTTGCCGATGATTTAGCTGACCTTCAAAACAACAAAACAAATTAATTTATTTTTGGAAGAGGCTGTGAAACTTTCAAGATATGGCATTCAGATAATTGCACAATTCCATCATATACAATCACAAAATCATTAATTTCTGAATCTTGACTAAATAAAATAGCTGCAGTAGATCAATCGAGATCAAGGACAGTACACTTAATTTTCCACCAAATGAATCGTCTGCAACTACAGAAAGGCCTCTTCAAAAAAATGTCATTATTCCAGAAAACACTTTCGTTAGCAACCAAAATAAGGTTATTCTTAATTTACCTGTCTTTAACATTCCTGCAGTAGAAGCTGCTTCAAATTAGGATATTCCTCCTTAAACATTTTGTGTTAAATAACTGCAGCAACATCAATATTCATTTTCATTCACCATTGTAAAGTATACGACAGGAATTTCTAAAATCCCTGATTATATCAACCTTGTAACAACGGTAAATTAAAATTTTTAAAAAAATGACAACTTACCCAAGCCGGTGATGAAAGAAGTAGGTAGCCATATCAATAACCCGACGAATTGTCCCGATCAGCGAATTCCCTAATTGATTTTTGATGGCTACTGAATCCCGAAACATTTTCGCACGATTTTTCACCAACATTTAATAACGGAACCTAAAAAAATCACATAATATTTACAATAAACCGTTCAACCGATTGCACAAGAAAATGTAATGCCAATGTCGTTTTTTCACTCGGACTGCGCACTGAGCTACTGCGCAAGGCATCATGCGTTCAGAAATAGAATGTCTTGTCTCCTTTGCGCGGGAAAGGTTCTATCATCGTTCTAAATTACTGTAACTAGGGGTTTCCTTGATAATTTCGAAAATAAAATTATTACAAATCTTAAAGTTAAATCACATTGCAAAGTTATTATAATAAATCTTTTTAATTGCAGATCTAAAATTTGAAATGCTTTCAACAAGGGGTGGGGGTACAGCTCTTCAGCAATGAATCCTTCCATATGAAATAAAATTTGCTCGTCATCCATCAAGGTCATTCATTCAATAATAGCGAAATTTATTCAAGATTACCACTTTTTTAAAAAAAACCGATCGTTTTTTTTATATTATATGATTGGAAAAAGTCAAATATATTTCACTCATTGTTTGCCTTTCTAAAACTTGATTATTTAAGATACTTAAACGACACTGCAGAAGCCCGCTAAAATGTCAATCAAAATGGATGGCCATTTTTTTTCTTCAATGTCGTCAAAACCCGCGATTTCTTGAAAAGTCTTATTCATCTGTTATTCGGTCTGTAGATGCGAATTAGCACAATATTATCGTTTTTTAGGAATTAAACTAATGTGAAATAGTGATGCACGCTTAATACTACCCGTGTGAATGCAGTAAAATAAGATTTTAAAAAATGGCGTTACTTACCCAAGCCAGCTATAGAAGGAGAGGTAGCTGTTTCAATAAAACGTCTAATTATCGCGATCTGTTAATTCCCCGACTGTTTTTCAATAGCCATCGAATCTCAAAACATTTCCGTATGATTTTTCACTCATTTTCAATAACGGAACTTTAAAAAAACTCATGCAATTTAAATTTTACACTTCGAACAAATTGACGAAATACTTGCTCGATCTTCTCACTTGGACTACGCTGCGCAGTGAATCACTACGCAAGGCGTCACGTTCAGAAATTACATTTCTTTTTTCCTGCGCGGGAAAGGTTACTTTGAAATTAGTATAACTCGGGGCCCTGTTATTTGATTTAATATGTAAAAAATTAAATATTCGTAATTTCCTTTATTCAGCGTTGATATTTTATCTGTAAGTTAAAAAAAGGGTTTAAAATTCTAATAAAAACACTATTTCGTAATTCAGAAAATTCAGGTCGCGTGCTTTTCCCGCCACAATATATACGGAACTGAGTTTGAGGTAAATATAAGCCTTGTAATAAAGAAAATTTCATTCCCAATTTATACATGATACTTGTAAAATTATTTTTAAGCAGAAAATGAGCAATGCTTGTTTTTGTCCCTTTAAAATTCCAAAATTTGATTTAGAGCATGACTATCATAAGATACCCTCCCTGAAAACTAAAAAATCTAAATATTAAAATCTTTGGCTTTCTAAATTAGAAAACCGAAAGTTACAAAAAAGAGCGTTGTCATTTTTGACTAGATAATGATAATATATCGACTTCCGTCGTGGTCTCAGTGGATCATAATATAACGTAATCCTTTTTACTTTTTTTGTTTTTTGCAGGCGACACAGTTCTCTAATCCTGCTCCATGAGTGGACACAGAAACAGAAATGAAAGGGCCATTTATCAATTTGTCGCAGGGAGAGGAAAAAAAAGGAGGAAAAAAAAGATTAGATATCATTTTCAAAGGTAAAAAGGAATTATCTTGCAATTTTTTTCTCCATCCCCCTCGTCTTACATTTTTTTCTAAAAATGGAGTGAATTCGAATTTCCTTTCCTTTTCTTCTCTTTTTTTTTTGCCTTCGTTTCGTCTTGTTATTAACAAGAAGAACTTTTTTTTCCTTAGAACGATTTCGTATCAAAGTTCTTTTGTTTTAAATGCTGAGCTTGACGTTAACTCCTCATCGAAAACTCATAATGAAAAGAACTGTAGATTAAAAGAAGGATGACGTTTTCTTCGGGTCCTCCCACTACCCCCTTATTATTAAGTCGCAACCGTGAATAGACAACTTTTCCGGGGATTATCAAGTGATTACAAGTTAAAATCTTCGCGGAACGGTGCGAGGGCGGGAGGGAGAAAAATCAAAAGAAAAAAAATCTTAGTTCAAAAACTTTCATAAAAGAAAAAAAATCTTCAGACGCTGACCCAATTTTCGATTTCAAAAAATATTATCTTCTTATCGTCTATGATCCTTCGGGAGGCAAAGATTCGCGCCAGTTCAATCATCGTCAAATATAATAATAAATTTACTCAGAGTCTGTGATGAGATCGTGGGACGCAGCTCAATCTCTTCATAATCCCGGGAGTGAGCTGGGAAATTTAGTACGAAGGTCAATCAAGAGATGTCGGGTCACGTTCTTATTCTTATCATATCCCCGATCGATTTTCCGTTCGAAATTCAATTTTTGCAAAAAATAAATTGAAATTTTAAATTACCTAAAAATACTTATTCTTTAATATTTTTTGTAAAATTTAGCCTGAGCTTTTTATTCCATTATCTCAACCATACAAATATTTAAAAGATTGTTTCTCTGATGTTTAACTTGCACAAAGAGGATTCACCTTAAGATTTGACCGGCTTTTGAATTCAGGGGATGGAAAGGCATTTTATAGCGAATCGAGTAAACTCCAGGGTTTCGAGCTTTCAGTTCCCGCTTTATTTCAAAAATTGTTTCCTTTATGAAGCGAGTCAGGAAATCAAAGTGGGTGCGTATGCTTTTTTAAAAAGCGTTTCCGTAGGAAAATTAAAAAAATAAAAAGTAAACTAAATATTTGTTGAGAAACCGTGCTAAGCTCAGCCTAAACTTAAAATAAAAGATACGAATAAAATATTTATAAATAATAATACTATTAGAAATCAAAAATCAAATAACTTTCTAAAGAAAGGACGATTTCAAGCCCGTAGCCAAAAAAATTCAAAGTCAGCATACTTCTTTAAAATAATTTTTTTGGCCACGTGCTTGATTATGAAATAAATAAATTTATATTTATTTCTGGAAACTGCAAAATCAAATTTTAATTAAAAACAAATTTTACCAGTTTCGGAACATATATTTGGGTTTTTACCCTTGGCCATACAACTTTTTGATATTTAGAAGTTGCTATTTTTACTTAAATGTTTATAAAGTCTTTTTCATTTATAAAATATTATTAAATAAATGTTATTTTTTAACTTTAATCAGGTGCGGCGTTTACAAAAATTTAAGTAAAGCCTAAATGAGCCAAATTATTTTTAGAGGGGCCCAGATCTCACAAAGGCCCAATCAGGCATCACTTAGCGCCGTACCTTCTTTTTATTTTAATTTCGACATTACTGCTTTTAAAATTAAAATAAAAATAAATACTAAGAGAAGTAATAATTCAGTTTCAATACTGCAACGGTATATAATAATTGAAAATAAATTTTTTTTTAGATAATATCGATATTTTTCAGCTAGTTATTTAGATGAATATAAATTTTTAATGTTGTTCTAAAATTCTAATTATTTTCTATTCTCAAATGCCGGAGAAAAACAAATCTGCATTAATTATAATCAGGTTACAGGAAGTTAATATATTTTATTATAGTAATAATAATTTAATTCGAAAATTTTTGGCGTTTCAGTTATTTTTAAAAATATTGTGCCCATATCCATATGTTATAATATTATACAACTCGCTTAATCATAAATAGAATCCAGTGACATTTCAAATAAATCAAAATTCACATGAATAGAAAGTGACATTTCCTTTTTCAAAGAAAGGATCAACGGAAATACTAATTTGATTTGTTGAAAACAAATTAAATATGCATTTTCTATTTTTGAATGTTATCTTAATTCGATGTATTCTTGTAATTAGTTCATTAACAAGCAATGTATAATTTATTAATTTTTCTAGGGGTGAGGGCTATAATGAACCGTTAATGTGATTTGATACGTTTTTAATTACTTTGGCACGATTTTTTAATATGATATTTTTTCTATTTGAAATTAAAAAAAAAAACTTTGCTTAATAGAATTTTAAATACTATCGAACGGATATTATCGTAATGACCAACCTACTGTTTTTCACTTTAACGACAACGCATAAGTAAAAATAAGTTGATACCATTGTTAAAGTAAATTCACATGAAACAAAACATTTCGAATTTTTTACTTTACGATTTGGTTTCGTCTTCCGAACTTTACTCTTTCAAAACTTTTACTTATGCCGTGCCGTTTACATAGTTCAAGTAACCTGATAATAAACCTAATCAATGTTTTTCATTTTTAAAAAAAAATTATGAAATTCTTTTTTTTTACCTAATTTTAAATTTACATATTCGGGACGTAGAGCTATTTTAAAGGTTTCCTATCCCGTGGTAAAATTGGTAACCTTTAAATTGCCGGATTAATTTCAATCGCCCTGTTGATCTGACTATCAAACAAATAAATACTTATTTAGGCCGGTTCTTGTTTTTCGCCAATTAATAGTTATTAATCAATGAATTAAAAATAACATAACTAATCTCAAATTTCAATAGGCCACATTCTTTACCTCACATTCGATAATTATATATCTTCATATTGTAACATAATTAAAAATTAAAATCATTTCCTACAAATTAAACAGTATTTTACAAATTTACATTTTCATTTTCATTTGTAACAAAACATGAAACAAGAATAAAAATAAATAAACATTAGATACAAGAATTTACGACTATTTTTAGTACGGTCAGTGGATTTCCTGATGTTTTTTTGAACGTTTAGCACTAACTTCGAAACTATTTCCTTAAAAGCACGAAAATTGAAAATTCCCATTTATTAACATGAAAGCACCATTAAACATAATAACGCTGGAGTCACGTTAATCGACATTTTTAGCTGTATTCAACAGCATATGCTCAAGAAAGGCAAAACCTAAAATACATATCGATGTATTTTATTTTAGCTTAATGTCATTTCGACAGAAAGCTAAAAATTCCTTTTTTCTTTTCTGGTGCAGGAGCCATTAGCATCGGGACTTGATTTTTGTGAGTTATTTTAATCTGAAAATAAAAAAATGAATGAAGGAATTGTCTTTAAGTAAATTTCTTTGGTAAAAATAAAATGAAGAAACTTACAGTGCTGGCATTCTGCATCCAGGGTTCACCGTCTATTTGCATTGGAAATCTTTTTTTAGTTTTTATGACTACATTCGAGCACTGAGCTAGTCGTCTACCTGAAGCACGTAGGCCTGTTCGGACTTGACCCATGTGCAAACAGCTTTCTAAACCTATTACTTCTATAAGTCCATCTCCTATATCTGAAGAAAAGAAAATGAATTATTATTCAAATGTAAAATTGCTTTGTTAAAAAAATACTAACCTTGTAAAGCCATGCTGAGATCGACGGAGTTGAAACTATTTGTTGATAATTCTTTTTCTTTTAATTGCTTTTTTTGCCTAACTTTCGATTTACTAAAACTTCTTCTTTTTGAATGGTTATCGCCCCAAAGATTTGAGCCTCCGTGGGTGTATGGAATATTTAACAATGCGATCCCTTGCAAGGATTGGCCGTTAGCTAAATCTAAAGAAACTCCGTCACACTGAAAAAATAAATTATCTTAACCGATGGGCTGGAGTAAGCATTTAAGTGCTATCTTTTTTAGTTTTAAGTTTAACGCTTGTTTTACAGAGCCCATAGAGCTTAAGGCTTTTAACTAGCTCAATCAGAGCTTAAGTTAGACCTGCAAGGTCTAAAGGCCTCGAGCCGAGTTTAGTTTCGGACCCAAAAAATGTGTTTAGTTTGAACAAGCCACTGAGACTTTTGAATGAATCGATTTTGCCAACTCACCACGATTTCTAAATCTTCGTGTAAATTTTTACAACTAGCTGCAAATGTTTCCGATGTTGCAAATTCAAAATACCATAACTTATTTTTCATTCGACTATTAAATTTCTCTGGACATTTTTCTCGTTCCAGATGAAATTTTACACAGATCGCTGCATCCTGCAAAGAAAAATAATTTAATTAACTGATTAAAAATTTCTGATCGGATTATTTAAAAAAATATACTTACGACTCCCACTGAGAAATAATTATTAATAATGTTGTAAGGTATAGGATCTCCGACTTCTGATGTTTCGACAGATTTGTCTTCTATGACCTCTATGTGCCACCTATCTAGCATAACCGTCGACGCCTTTTCTATTTTCTGCAAATAGAAAGATTTTATTGAGATCATAATGAGCTTTCAAGAAAAGTAGGCACTGAAACCTGAGATTTTTATTTTTGTCTAAAAAGTCAAAAACCAAATCAACTTCAAGAGGAAAGATTGCAGATGATGTATTGCGCAGATTTGAAAATCACGATAGGTTAAGTAAAAATCAAGCCAATTAATTGCTGGCTTCTCAAGAATCGACGATTTATTCAACCGCAAATTTAACTTAAGAGAATTGTAAGGTTTTAGCACTTTTTAAAAGTTTTTCAGCATTTAAAAAAAACTAACAGCTAACAGCTCCTCGGGATAGCTCTTTTTAAAACTTCATAATCTTAGCAAGACCGATTTTTGAAGACCCGCACGTTCAAAGATGTTTTGAAACGGGGAGCAATAACTTAGTCAACTTTGCAAGTTGGAATTTTAACATGGCCAATAATATTCAAACGCATTAGCTTGAGAAGATACACGAAACCTTTCTCTTTACAAGAAATGCTCATTATTCGCATGAAGACTTCCTAATCAACAAGTGGTAACTCGGTCAGATAGCCTCTTTACTCGGTTGTTTGAATTAGTCATTCATCTGCAAATTCCGTTTATCTCCAGTAATGTAATTACACAAAACAGATACATACATGGAGATGGGTTGCCAAAGCTCACTAAAGGAATAAGGTAAGCGAGGAAAACTATTTAAAACGTTACACTTCGTCTCTGCCTCGTTTTATGTCTGCAGTCTTTACATTTTTTATTCAATACCTTTAAAAGTTTCGAGATTGTTTCTCCTTCATATCCTCCTCCCCATCTTAAACATCTTGCTAAATCGTTTCCCGTCCCTAGAGGAATGACGCCAACAGCCGGTTGTGTTTCAAATTGGACTTTATCTAAAAAACAATATTTGTGTAAATTACACGAGGATTTTTTTCAAATTGAAAATCTAATTTCACTTACCCATTGTTTCTAAAACCCAACCGACAGTTCCATCGCCACCACAGCAGATAACTCTAAAGTCCCTAACGTCTTTAAACAACTGAAGACCTTGCAAGGGTCCTCCCTTTGCTAAATTATAAACTTGCCTAGGATTAAGAATGTACTGAAATTTTCGTAAGATTCGAGTACCCTGCCTGCCGCCGGATTTAGGATTAATAAATACGCAGAGAGGTTTCGTTCCTGGTGCAGGGTTAATTTGAAACGACATGGGTTGTCCCAAGGCCTGAAAATTAAATAAATCATGTTACAAAAAATTTTATTTAAATTTTCGAGGTTCTGGTATTTGCTTCAAGACATAAAATGCATAGCTATCATTGGCATAAGAAGAGCAAAGATTTCTAGTCAAGGCTGATTTACACAATTAGTGAGAGAGATTCGAATCTGTCCTAATGATTTCTCAGAATTCGCCTGCCCGTCTTACATGCCTCTACTTTCTTTTGGAGCAGCGGCAATGCAGACCTTAATTCCTTTTTCCTACTTACGATATTATTCGTTGAGCCATCAGATACCGGAGTCTGACTTTCAGATCTATGAATCGATTTCTTTTGCTGATCTTTAGATATGGATCTTTGCCTGTCGAGTACAACAGGACATATGGCAGTCGGAGGTATTACATGTGGACGGTTTTCACCTAACGTACAACCGGGCGGAACTTGACTAGCACATCTATTATGAAGCTGCAAAAATAAATCAAAAACATTTAAATATTTAAATTACTCAACAATAAGTGCGAGTTCCGGAAACATACCCACCGTGAGCTGACACCATCTACAATGTAAGCCCGTAATACCGTTGTAACTTTTAATTGTTTTTCTACATCTGGAGCATTTACCGTGACAATTCCCTTCTACCCAATGATGAGCCATTAAATGTGGAGTTTTCTTTGATTTCGAATATGTTGCTATACAATTTGCAGGAGCTCTTTGTACACATCTTTCGTGGACAGTATATTTACAAACTAAAAAATAAAATTTTCATGAAGTAGTTTTCCCACGAAATCTTGCTTTGTCCAGCGAGGTGTAAAAATTAAGGAATACTTACAAACGCAGCACAATCCTTTTTTACCCAAACCAACGAGCATGTTGAGACATAGATTACAGTACGCCGGCTTGCTAAAATGTTTCAAGCGCCATAAATGGTTTCCATCTTCTTTCACATTCTGGAATTTGAGAAAAATTAAAATTATAAAGACGAACTCACTCGCCCCTTGCGCCGCTTATAGTTTTTACTGCTCATTTTTATCAAGTACCTCTTTAAGATTAGTCAAAAACTGTGATAAGTCCTAATTTCGAGATTTTCTCGGGCTACTTCTTAGATTATCATGGACTTACCGAATCGAGTCCTAAAAGCACCAAAAGAGGTATCGTTGTCATTCCGCCCCTGGTCCATTCTTCCAGCGAAACAGTCCCATCGGCATCGTAATCTATTTCTATCATCATATCTTGCAGAATCTAAAAAAAGAACAATTTAAAGAAAATAAAAAAAACCGTCAGCGCTTTCTTAGAAGAGAAAAGCTTTCGCGCACGCATCAATCATATGACGCGATTTTCTTTGATGTCAGCAAGTCTTTTAGACGGTTTACATTCTCTCATCCATCAACATTAATTTAACAAGTT
Organism: Liposcelis brunnea; assembly: GCA_023512825.1. Classification (NCBI taxonomy): domain Eukaryota; kingdom Metazoa; phylum Arthropoda; class Insecta; order Psocodea; family Liposcelididae; genus Liposcelis; species Liposcelis brunnea. The sequence goes on along the minus strand of CM042068.1, from coordinate 14,784,808 downwards.
TCCGAACGGGTCTGAAAAATTGTTCCAGCGATTTAGGAAGGGTAAAACTTAGGCGGTTTTCAACAAAAGGTTTATCCCCGAAAACCATTAAAAATTTTTTTTCTTATCCGCGGCTATGGCTTTTGTTTTCCTTTGAAATCTTTATATTGAAAATATTTGCAGAATTTAACGGGGGTAATATTTTACCTCTTTATTAAAAATTAATGAAATGTTAGCGGGTGCTTGTTAATAAATAAACGATCAGGGTATTGTACCGGAAGTTTTAATTTATTTCATCTATCGCGTTGAAGGATGCTTTTGAAAATACAGGCATTGAAGTCAAGCGAATCACACATCTAAACATAGGTTAATGTGAAGTCTTCCCATTAACGAGATCATGTTCCAGATTCCGGGGTTATTAATCAATTTTATCGAACCAGTCTTCTCCAATTTCTTCCGGCGCCATTTTATCTACTTCTCATTTCGCATACAAAGGCGAAAAGCTTCAACGAAATTTTTTTGTCATTTGAAATATTTTAAACTTACCGGCTTGAGCTCTGAAACGTCCCATCCTAGATATTCAGCAACGTTCATCATTTGATTTACTATGCAATCCATCTCCTAATTTCAAAAAAGAAAAACCGTTAGTGATTCTGTATTTAGCCAAATTAACAAGATCTTTTCTTCAAAAATATGAAATAAATTGTTTTATAAAAACAGATAAGGAGCTCTGAACAATTTCGTTCAGAGTTTGTTCGTTTTTAGCTAAATATCAGCTTTTATATTTTAACTGACTGTGATAAATATTACTCATTCAGAAAATATTTCAGCCGGCAATATCTAAAAGACAAAAACTTCATAAAGAAAAACAACGCACTTTGAGAGATTAAGAGAAACTTCGTAAGTGCAAATTACCGTGAAATCCTCCTGAAAACACAAAATACGTTTGAATTCAATCCGGATTTCCTTCGAATACTAGTCAGAGAAACAGATACCGAGAAATCATTTCCCAAGGACAATTACTATAAAGTATTTTAATCATGATCAAAATTCTTAAAAAGGAAAATCACAAAAGAAATTCCTTAATTTTAATCCTTTTTTAAAAAACCGGATAGCTCTCTTTATCGTTAAAAAACCTTTTTGAATCATGAAAATAAAGATGAAAAGCAAAAAAATTCCTTCGACTGACTTTTTTCTTTCTTAACCTATTTCTCTTAACATGATCGACATCAAAATTGACTTCTTTTCAGAAGAATTACAAATGAGTTATTACGTAAGTAAAGAGGAAGGGGGTTAAATCGCATATGCTTATTTAACCGGAAAAGATCTTTTTCCTCCTGGAAATGATATCATTACTTACGTTCGTGTCCAGCACACCGTTCCCATCTGTATCGTAAAGTCGAAAAACGACTGCGAATATAAAAAAGTAAAAAAGAAAAATTAATCCAATCAATAAGATAAAGTATATGAATGAAGAGCTCCATTATCATTTCCTGATTTTTTTAAATAAGTGTAAAAAAAATTAAGGGGGAAAGTCATTAGCGATATTAATTGCACGATAAAATGTTACCAAGCTATTTAATATTTCATCGTTTGAAAAAAAAAAAAGGATTTTTCCCTCATTTTTCTAAACCTTTTTTAATTCTAATTTGAAATTAATTCTTAAGCTTTTCCGATATTAATATTTATAAAGGACGATTCTGAAAATTTTTGCAGGTAAGAAATGTAAAGGTCTTTTGATAATTGGGTCGGGCAAGGGCTCGGTAGGATAAGTGTCACGTGGTGATTAATAAGCTGGTAAGCGATGGATTTTCCAGAAGGAGGGGATGAATGGATTCGATTCCGGGAAACTTACATTCTAATTTGTCCTCTGGGCGTCCTCCTTCCAAAAGGGACAAATAGCAAGCAATATCCTTGAGCGAAACTCGAAGAGAGTTGATTTCTACTGCTGACGGTTGTCTCACTAATTGCTTCACATCTGCGAATTAAAAGTTTTAAATGCGGTTAATACTTTTTCAGGCTATTTTATTTTAAGCGTTAAAAAATAAGAAAAAAAATTATTCTGGAAAGTTTTTTCTTTCTAAAAAAAAAGTAAAGGGAAAATGATTTTTTTTTTTGCACTCGAATCGAAAGTGTTTTGTTTGTCTTATATTACCACAATTTTCCTCATGCTTTCTACCTTCTGTTTTCTTTTATGTATATATTTTCAAAACCATATCCAGTTCTGTTTATTCAGTAGCTAGATAAATCACTTTCCTTTCTTTTTTTTTTTTGTTTTGTTTGACTCGGGTCTGGAAAGTTTATTGTTTTCAATTCTCAGACGCGACTAATGGTTCACTGAGCATCCAGCTTGGTATTTTGTTAAGCAAACATGTTTTGGAGAATGGTTACGGAGGACAAGATAAGGTTGATGAGAATGAATAAAAAAAAATGCTTGAGTAGCATTAGAATAAGAATTCTGAATAGCTTTGTGAGTTAGAGAAAAATTTTAGCCTATCCTGACTAAGAAATACAGACTTGCAGAGTGCTTAAAATAAACAAAATTATGTGTATTAAAAAATCCCTTTAAACTCAGTTCCATTACATGCCTTAATCATAAGCTAAGGGTTTTGACCGAAGATGAGCTCCTGTGAACCTAAAATTAGGATAAAAGTTATTTTAACCAGAATATTTCGAAAATGGAAATCATACATTAAATAAAAAGATGGGCTGCACGGATGTCCATTTGGTTTACACGTTAACGCCGCCCAAGAAGTTTGATGAGGAAAGTTTGTTTTCTGTGTTGATTCAAATGAAGTGAGAGGATCGAATAGTAAAATACACGAAGACCCTAACAACTGGTAAATGTCGTATTTAAATAAAATTCCAGATTTGCCTTAAGGCTCTTTCATTTTGCACCGCGATTCAAGATCATGAAAAAATGAAATTTTTCGATGGCTAATATTTTTTTTAAGAATTAAAATAATTGTTGATTCCTACGTTTTTCAGTAAGCTCTACATCGGAAGAGGATTCAACCGATCATGTTTAAAAAACTGCTAAGACCTTTTTTCTCAAACGAAAAAGCCAATGACAATTATTTCGTAGAATTTTTTTGTCTAATACACAAAAAAGTTTACATAATAGCAATATACATCACATTTATTTTTGCTGCAGCTAATCCTATTTGCCATTCACCATTTGAAAGCAACCATTAAAGTAGCAAAAAAATTTTCACACATTAATTACTTATAAAAGAAGTGTTGATGAAAATTATTTGTGAAAAGAATCAAGAGGAAATGGAGCAGAATATCACTATAAAGGATTCCCTTTTTCATTTTCGAATCTCCCAAAAGAAACTGCGTCAAGAAGAATTAGCAAAACCGAACCATTAGAAAAGTATTATTTACCTTTTTAAAATATTCTACTATTTATTTGTTTACTTTAGGAAAAGACCCACTTTAAGTATTTCCCTTGTATAATGTTATTTATTTTCTAGCATCAAAATATTTCCTCCCCTAATCTTTTTATTTTCTCTTCTCCACTTTTTTTTTTATTTTTTTAAGATGCTAAAATTATTATTATTTTACGCCCGAGATTTTATAACCTTTCGTATAAAAAAACGCGAGTGGCTAAAGAAAATTAACTAGAGACAAGAATAAATTTAGAATGACTTTTATTAAGTAGATATCATCTCTCGAGCAAAGATTCGCTTAAATGAATTTTAAAACGACTTTCATCCGTTTTTTTATTAACTTCCCTTGCCTTCTTTCATTTTTACATTTTTTTTGGCTTTCACCCCTAGACACGAGGTCCGTCGCAGTCGAACTCTTAATACTGCATAACTCGGATTTTTTCTGTCTTACCTTCTTTCTTTCCATTGTTAAAAACTAAATTCGAATTGGTCGATTTTTTAGAAGAGTTCCTTGACATCTGGCTGTGGCTGGGACTCGAATCAGCAGATTTCTTCTCCAATACTTCGTGGCAGGAATAGGAATTATGGGTAACGGTTAACAACGGATGGACGGCGGCTCCCATGCTACCTGAAAATAAAATACAGAAGATTATATTAAAATATATTTTACTCGCGATCAGTGCAAATATTATAATTCTCTAGATTCTGCCGAATTCCCATCCAAAAGATGTAGGAGAGATGTAATGTGTGAAATTAAGTAATCTGATATACTTAACTAAAAAAAAAAAAAAAGATTTCCGATATAGTGGATTTCTAAAAAACTTTTTAAAAACCAAAAATTGAGTGTTCTACCTAGCCTCAATCGATTCCTCAGATTAAAATACATCTCCCAGTATATATTTTGTTAATATTTTGTCCCATTTTTTTCCGGAAAATTCATAAATCGAAATTCAAACATCGATTTTTAAACATCGAAAAAATTGTCATTTTTTTCGTTTCACCGAAACTGAAAAATGCAAATATCTTGAGAACGCGGCCGAATTTTTTAATTCTGTAAATTCCAACGGATTCCTTGGATACATCGGATAAGATGTAGTTTGAAGCTCTGGAGCGTAGGAAAAATAACTTTTCTGTAAAAATAGGTTTTCGACAAAGTTGGATTCTAAAAATCCGTTTTTTGCAAATAACTTTTTAAAAACACAAAACTGAGTGTTCTACCTAGTCTCAATCGATTCCTCAGATTGAAATACATCTCCCAGTATATATTTTGTTAATATTTTGCCCCGTTTTTAGCGGTAAAAATTGTTTTTTTAAAATTGAATATCGATTTTCAAACATCGAAAAAATGCCAATTTTTTTCGTTAGAGCGAAACTGAAAAATGCAAATATCTTGAGAACGCGGCCGCATTTTTAAATTCTGTAAATTCCAACGGATTCCTCGCATCAAAATACATCTGATAGGATGTAGTTTAAAGCTCTAGAGCGTAGGAATAATAAGTTTTGTGTAAAAATAGATTTTCGACAAAGTTCGATTCTAAAAATCAGTTTTTTGCAAATAACTTTTTTAAAACATAAAATTGAGTGTTCTACATAGTCTCAATCGATTCCTCAGATTAAAATACATCTCCCAGTATATATTTTGTTAATATTTTGTCCCGTTTTTTTTCGGAAAATTCATAAATCGAAATTCAAACATCGATTTTTAAACATCGAAAAAATTGTCATTTTTTTCGTTTCACCGGAACTGAAAAATGCAAATATCTTGAGAACCCGACCGAATTTTTTAATTCTGTAAATTCCAACGGATTCCTCGCATCAAAATACATCTGATAGGATGTAGTTTAAAGCTCTAGAGCGTAGGAATAATAAGTTTTGTGTAAAAATAGATTTTCGACAAAGTTCGATTCTAAAAATCAGTTTTTCGCAAATAACTTTTTTAAAACATAAAATTGAGTGTTCTACCTAGTCTCAATCGATTCCTCAGATTAAAATACATCTCCCAGTATATATTTTGTTAATATTTTGTCCCGTTTTTTCCCGGAAAATTCATAAATCGAAATTCAAACATCGATTTTTAAACATCGAAAAAATTGTCATTTTTTTCGTTTCAACGAAACTGAAAAATGCAAATATCTTGAGAACCCGACCGAATTTTTTAATTCTGTAAATTCCAACGGATTCCTCGCATCAAAATACATCTGATAGGATGTAGTTTGAAGCTCTGGAGCGTAGGAAAAATAACTTTTCTGTAAAAATAGGTTTTCGACAAAGTTGGATTCTAAAAATCCGTTTTTTGCAAATAACTTTTTAAAAACACAAAACTGAGTGTTCTACCTAGTCTCAATCGATTCCTCAGATTGAAATACATCTCCCAGTATATATTTTGTTAATATTTTGCCCCGTTTTTAGCGGTAAAAATTGTTTTTTTAAAATTGAATATCGATTTTCAAACATCGAAAAAATGACAATTTTTTTCGTTAGAGCGAAACTGAAAAATGCAAATATCTTGAGAACGCGGCCGAATTTTTAAATTCTGTAAATTCCAACGGATTCCTCGCATCAAAATACATCTGATAGGATGTAGTTTAAAGCTCTAGAGCGTAGGAATAATAAGTTTTGTGTAAAAATAGATTTTCGACAAAGTTCGATTCTAAAAATCAGTTTTTCGCAAATAACTTTTTTAAAACATAAAATTGAGTGTTCTACATAGTCTCAATCGATTCCTCAGATTAAAATACATCTCCCAGTATATTTTTTGTTAATATTTTGTCCCGTTTTTTTCCGGAAAATTCATAAATCGAAATTCAAACATCGATTTTTAAACATCGAAAAAATTGTCATTTTTTTCGTTTCACCGAAACTGAAAAATGCAAATATCTTGAGAACCCGGACGAATTTTTTAATTCTGTAAATTCCAACGGATTCCTCGCATCAAAATACATCTGAAAGGATGTAATTTAAAGCTCTAGAGCGTAGGAATAATAAGTTTTGTGTAAAAATAGATTTTCGACAAAGTTCGATTCTAAAAATCAGTTTTTCGCAAATAACTTTTTTAAAACATAAAATTGAGTGTTCTACATAGTCTCAATCGATTCCTCAGATTAAAATACATCTCCCAGTATATATTTTGTTAATATTTTGTCCCGATTTTTTCCGGAAAATTCATAAATCGAAATTCAAACATCGATTTTTAAACATCGAAAAAATTGTCATTTTTTTCGTTTCAACGAAACTGAAAAATGCAAATATCTTGAGAACCCGACCGAATTTTTTAATTCTGTAAATTCCAACGGATTCCTCGCATCAAGATACATCTGATAGGATGTAGTTTAAAGCTCTAGAGCGTAGGAATAATAAGTTTTGTGTAAAAATAGATTTTCGACAAAGTTCGATTCTAAAAATCAGTTTTTTGCAAATAACTTTTTTAAAACATAAAATTGAGTGTTCTACATAGTCTCAATCGATTCCTCAGATTAAAATACATCTCCCAGTATATATTTTGTTAATATTTTGTCCCGTTTTTTTCCGGAAAATTCATAAATCGAAATTCAAACATCGATTTTTAAACATCGAAAAAATTGTCATTTTTTTCGTTTCACCGAAACTGAAAAATGCAAATATCTTGAGAACCCGACCGAATTTTTTAATTCTGTAAATTCCAACGGATTCCTCGCATCAAAATACATCTGATAGGATGTAGTTTGAAGCTCTGGAGCGTAGGAAAAATAACTTTTCTGTAAAAATAGGTTTTCGACAAAGTTGGATTCTAAAAATCCGTTTTTTGCAAATAACTTTTTAAAAACACAAAACTGAGTGTTCTACCTAGTCTCAATCGATTCCTCAGATTGAAATACATCTCCCAGTATATATTTTGTTAATATTTTGTCCCGTTTTTTTCCGGAAAATTCATAAATCGAAATTCAAACATCGATTTATAAACATCGAGAAAATTGTCATTTTTTTCGTTTCACCGAAACTGAAAAATGCAAATATCTTGAAAACCCGGCCGAATTTTTTAATTCTGTAAATTCCAACGGATTCCTCGCATCAAAATACATCTGAAAGGATGTAGTTTAAAGCTCTAGAGCGTAGGAATAATAAGTTTTGTGTAAAAATAGATTTTCGACAAAGTTCGATTCTAAAAATCAGTTTTTCGCAAATAACTTTTTTAAAACATAAAATTGAGTGTTCTACATAGTCTCAATCGATTCCTCAGATTAAAATACATCTCCCAGTATATATTTTGTTAATATTTTGTCCCGATTTTTTCCGGAAAATTCATAAATCGAAATTCAAACATCGATTTTTAAACATCGAAAAAATTGTCATTTTTTTCGTTTCAACGAAACTGAAAAATGCAAATATCTTGAGAACCCGACCGAATTTTTTAATTCTGTAAATTCCAACGGATTCCTCGCATCAAAATACATCTGATAGGATGTAGTTTAAAGCTCTAGAGCGTAGGAATAATAAGTTTTGTGTAAAAATAGATTTTCGACAAAGTTCGATTCTAAAAATCAGTTTTTTGCAAATAACTTTTTTAAAACATAAAATTGAGTGTTCTACATAGTCTCAATCGATTCCTCAGATTAAAATACATCTCCCAGTATATATTTTGTTAATATTTTGTCCCGTTTTTTTCCGGAAAATTCATAAATCGAAATTCAAACATCGATTTTTAAACATCGAAAAAATTGTCATTTTTTTCGTTTCACCGAAACTGAAAAATGCAAATATCTTGAGAACCCGACCGAATTTTTTAATTCTGTAAATTCCAACGGATTCCTCGCATCAAAATACATCTGATAGGATGTAGTTTGAAGCTCTGGAGCGTAGGAAAAATAACTTTTCTGTAAAAATAGGTTTTCGACAAAGTTGGATTCTAAAAATCCGTTTTTTGCAAATAACTTTTTAAAAACACAAAACTGAGTGTTCTACCTAGTCTCAATCGATTCCTCAGATTGAAATACATCTCCCAGTATATATTTTGTTAATATTTTGTCCCGTTTTTTTCCGGAAAATTCATAAATCGAAATTCAAACATCGATTTATAAACATCGAGAAAATTGTCATTTTTTTCGTTTCACCGAAACTGAAAAATGCAAATATCTTGAAAACCCGGCCGAATTTTTTAATTCTGTAAATTCCAACGGATTCCTCGCATCAAAATACATCTGAAAGGATGTAGTTTAAAGCTCTAGAGCGTAGGAATAATAAGTTTTGTGTAAAAATAGATTTTCGACAAAGTTCGATTCTAAAAATCAGTTTTTCGCAAATAACTTTTTTAAAACATAAAATTGAGTGTTCTACATAGTCTCAATCGATTCCTCAGATTAAAATACATCTCCCAGTATATATTTTGTTAATATTTTGTCCCGATTTTTTCCGGAAAATTCATAAATCGAAATTCAAACATCGATTTTTAAACATCGAAAAAATTGTCATTTTTTTCGTTTCAACGAAACTGAAAAATGCAAATATCTTGAGAACCCGACCGAATTTTTTAATTCTGTAAATTCCAACGGATTCCTCGCATCAAAATACATCTGATAGGATGTAGTTTAAAGCTCTAGAGCGTAGGAATAATAAGTTTTGTGTAAAAATAGATTTTCGACAAAGTTCGATTCTAAAAATCAGTTTTTTGCAAATAACTTTTTTAAAACATAAAATTGAGTGTTCTACATAGTCTCAATCGATTCCTCAGATTAAAATACATCTCCCAGTATATATTTTGTTAATATTTTGTCCCGTTTTTTTCCGGAAAATTCATAAATCGAAATTCAAACATCGATTTTTAAACATCGAAAAAATTGTCATTTTTTTCGTTTCACCGAAACTGAAAAATGCAAATATCTTGAGAACCCGACCGAATTTTTTAATTCTGTAAATTCCAACGGATTCCTCGCATCAAAATACATCTGATAGGATGTAGTTTGAAGCTCTGGAGCGTAGGAAAAATAACTTTTCTGTAAAAATAGGTTTTCGACAAAGTTGGATTCTAAAAATCCGTTTTTTGCAAATAACTTTTTAAAAACACAAAACTGAGTGTTCTACCTAGTCTCAATCGATTCCTCAGATTGAAATACATCTCCCAGTATATATTTTGTTAATATTTTGCCCCGTTTTTAGCGGTAAAAATTGTTTTTTTAAAATTGAATATCGATTTTCAAACATCGAAAAAATGCCAATTTTTTTCGTTAGAGCGAAACTGAAAAATGCAAATATCTTGAGAACGCGGCCGAATTTTTAAATTCTGTAAATTCCAACGGATTCCTCGCATCAAAATACATCTGATAGGATGTAGTTTAAAGCTCTAGAGCGTAGGAATAATAAGTTTTGTGTAAAAATAGATTTTCGACAAAGTTCGATTCTAAAAATCAGTTTTTCGCAAATAACTTTTTTAAAACATAAAATTGAGTGTTCTACCTAGTCTCAATCGATTCCTCAGATTAAAATACATCTCCCAGTATATATTTTGTTAATATTTTGTCCCGTTTTTTTCCGGAAAATTCATAAATCGAAATTCAAACATCGATTTTTAAACATCGAAAAAATTGTCATTTTTTTCGTTTCACCGAAACTGAAAAATGCTAATATCTAATGCTAATGAAAAATTGCTAACGAAAAAATGCTAACGCTAACGAAAAATGCTGATCCCGGATTTCTTTTTTCATTAAATGCTATTTGTTGAGATATATGTAGTTTGCGTCTTGATCATTGGCCACCTAAGGGGAATTTTTTCGGAATTTATGTAAAGTACCTGTTCTAGTTCTTCCTTCTATTTCGTTTTTATGATATCCTAAAGCTTGGAGCTTCTCTGTGAAACCGCTAAAAAGACTTCCTAACGGTTTAGGAAAGTCGGGCTCTCTGGACGTGGAATCGATGACGCAGGTCGCGACGTTAGGCACTGAACCGGGAGCCGTATGAGGAGTTATTGCGGCACATGCCGTTGTCGAGCTCAACACCGCCATTTCCTGAAGAAAAAACGAGGAAAAATTATAATATACAGAAAAAATCTTCAGGTCTTATAGACTTATTACTTTCAAAGGTTATAATTAACTACATTAACGTGTGTCGCAAACCCGAAGCTTTAAAGCGAAAAAGACGGGGATAGTCATTAAAGCGAATTGCTTTCCAACGTCGTTAAAATTAAAAATTGCAGAGGCCTCAAAATTAAAAAAAATAAAAAAGACGAAACACTTTTAAATTAGTTTTTTTCCCTGCTTAGATCAAAACACTAAATTCATCGAGGGGATCCAGTTGAAAATTAAGATACAATTTCTTTGACTTAAAAAAAAATATTTAAAAAGTTCATTAAAACTAAAAATGTGTTTAATTTCCTAAGCTGGAAGTTTGGACGATATCGGCATCAAACTCATTTTTTTTTTATTATTATTATTATTATTTATCATGATGAGACTTGAAATTAGTTTTCTTAGCATTTCATTATCTTATACTTCAAACAACCTCCCACTTTTTTCTTTTTCCATTCCATTCATTTGATTTTTTTCTTCTCAGCCTTTCATTTAAGATTATTTATAACCTATTCGGATTCAGGCGGTTCTTTTGATAGTTTTGATAAAAGAAGAAATAACATTTTCTTTTAAAAAACATTTTACACTCTCAAGTAAAAAAAAAAAATCAGAAATAGCTTGGTCTTAGATAAAGGATCCTGTGAATGAAAGATCTGTCGCACGTAGGTATGTTTTGTCAATAAAAAAAAATTGTATCATTCATTAAGTAATACCAGCTCAGGTTATAGATCTAGTAACCGACAGATTCGTAGCCTCAGCTCCAATTGTTGGCAAGGGGATTAACTTCTAATGCCATAAATAACGAATGCTTAGTAAAAATTAATTATATAAATGCGTGAATTTAAATTAACGAACATTTATAAAAAAGTATACTTTAATTATCAATTCCTATGAACGTATGCCCTTTTTAAAAAAACCTTTTTTTAACCAGTACTGATGTCATTACTTTCAAGACCAAGGGTCATTACGAAAATTCATTTGAGCGAAACTTAGCAACAATATCCACGAGGCCTTCTTAAATCTGCCATTAAATCCTAAATTTTTACATCGCCTGTAAGATTGTGGTACTTTTTATACACGGACTTATTTTATTTGTGAGAAAAACACCCTTTTACATAAATCAAAAGATCTTAAATTGTAAAGTTTTTAGAAATGCTTCTACCTCGTCAAATGTTTATTTGATTTAAACTAACAAGAAAAATATTTGAAGATGTATAATTGAAGTTTTAACTTCTATAAATTGAGCAAATCAGTTAATACTATTAAAGACTTAAAACTTGAAATCTTCCTTCTCAAGTTTGATGGGGAGAATTTAAGTATCAATAGATGATTCAAAACCACACCACAAGTGACAACTCTCTTGAAAACTTTTACCATTGCTTTTGACATATCAAGACATCAAGGTCTTTAAATTTCACTCAAACGCGTTTTCCCCTTAATGATTACCTTCATAGTTTTGCAATCGTAGCCGGATTTCTTCCTGACAAATGACAGAAAGAGATGCCGGACTAAATCTTCTGGTGTTTCTACATCGAGGTATGTGTTCATAAAAACTCGGAATCCTTCCAAATCGACCTCCTGAAAATAAAAGCAAAAAAATTCAAAATTAACGGATTATCCAGACAACAATGATATATGCTGGCAGTTGAGATTTATCTTTTAAAATCATAAATGGCGTAAATTTTGCTTTAATGAATATTTACACAAATAAATCGCATCGTCCGCGGTTTTTGTTCTTCAGAGAGAATTAGTTTTGTTTGTTAGTCTACGAATTAAATTAATGATTCTTTTTATTTTGAAACAAAAACGGAATCTTCGATGGATTTAATTTCAACTTCCTCCACGAATTTTCTTTTGGGTTCCGTCGGTCAAACAAAAAATATAGAAAAATAAAAAGGCAATCTTTTAAAAATCAAAAAAAAAAAAAGATGAAAAAGTTTTGTGTCTAGAAGTTTTCTCCAGAACTTTCGCTGTCGCTTATTTCAAGATTTATCACATTTACAAGTGGGTTCCCAGTATAAAAAGTATTTCGCCATAAGCTCGCCATGTGAATAAAGTTTTTAAACGGAAATCACCGAAAAGATCACATCTCAGAGAAAAGAAATAGTAATGCTAACGATTTATTATGATAAATAGCTGAAATAAAGACAGGATTAATTTAGTATCGGAACGCGAATAAAAGTTTTGTTCCACTGACATATTCTATATGGGATGAATAAATGGTGAAGAAAAAGCATGAATTCACTTTTATGCGATTGAAGTGATATATTGACTACAAGAAAGCTAACTAAACTTGGTTGAGGAGGAAAATCAAAAACTAGAAACGAAAAAAAAGGGAAGAGAAACGGTTGCGATGGTTTTAAAAAAACGTAGTAGAGCAGATGCATCACCCAGTCAAACAGTTGAAGAAAAGTTTTTTAATTTAAGTGCCATTAAAATATTTCCTCGTTGTTTTTTTCTTTCCCAACTTGAATTCTTAACTTTTGATAACGATCATAATTAAAATCTAAACGTTTTAAATTGTCAGCTTAAGTGCATTTCTGACAATTCAAGTGAGAATCATCCGTTTTCAATTGGATATTTTAGAAACTTATGAATCAGTTTCCAAAAGTATTGAATAAAATTTCTGAACGTGAGAATGTTAACTTCACTATAATTACAGTTAATTAGAAGCCAAGTCGAGCATCAAGATGGAAGTGGCTGTGCGATAGGCAGATTTCTATTAATCGAAGTTAATGTCATTAATGTTGGCAGATTGGCCCGTGGCCAGTCATCAATATCCCCAAGCAACAGCTTCATTTTTGAAGATATTGTCAACGAAAACAAAAAATCTGCATTCGGCTGAAATTATTTTTTGGACCAAGTAAACTTCAAGACAAAATCACCCCCACCAATCATGAATTTAGCTAAACCAACCATTATTTTTGTAATTATAAGACTAAACAAACTCTCGGTATTGCCACAAACATTCCAAAATAAGATAAAGCAAACTCTAAAAAATATATCGACGAAATGCTTTTCAAAATGTTCATTCACCAGCTGCATTTGAAACTAAGCTTTTAATAAAGGACTAAAATATAAAGCTTATGCAAATTAAATTCCAGTCCGGTTCTCCAAAATATTTCGGGTAAAAGTTTTAATCTACATTTCTGACCCAAACAAAACTCACGTCTTTCTCGAATTGCATAAAAAGCATTTCGAACAGTTTGTTTGTCTGTTAAAATCCATCTTATGAAAACCGTTCGATTTTTCATTTCGTGTTTAGAACTGGATTCTACGTGTTTTCAAAATTAACGTTCTTCGTGCATTTCGCGGAGCGCCCACACGTTTCCGATGCGATTCGTTAGGTTGAAATCAGTTTGGCAGTAATTGGAAACTCCGCTACTCAATAAAAACTTTTATATGCGAATATCAAACATAAAGCGCATATATCGGGAAGGGGTCTCTCCTTTGCCATGAAAAATGAACAGGCACGGAAAATTAACGCTTCCCGTTCCCCCGACTTCACATTACCGAGTCCCATTAGTCACGGGCAACTTTCCATGCGTTGAAGGTGTAATCCAGCCACTTTTCCCGGTATTTTACGTGAGTTAGTACAAAAAAAAAAAAGAAAGAATAAATGACACTCGCGATAAACTTCCTTGTGACCTCATTTTCCTCAAAACGAAAACGTTTCTCTCTCGACAAAAACGACCCGAATAATTAATCCGTTAATTTTTTAGCTTATCGTATTAAAAAACGAGCAAGTTGACGGTTTGATGTTTTCGGTTTCGTTAAAAATTGAAACTCGTTTCCATTATAAAGACGAAGAGAAGAGGGAAAAAGTAATTGCACGTAAATCTACAAGGTCTTTGAATCTAGCTTAATAAAAGCACGATTCGTGAGATTTATATGAATCGAGGAATGAATACATCCTCGCATATCTTTTCCACTTAGCTTTTTACTCAATTCCTTTCATCCTCGCCTTTTCATTTTCTCGCTTCTACAACAGGAGACATATGCCTGTTAAAAGCGTCGAATTGAACGCCGAGGACGTTCCATGAGAAACGCACGCTTAAAAAGCACCGTCGCGAAAACTTGCCAGATTTGTTTTTTTTTTTTTAAACGGAATCATTTTCTCTTTCGCTGCTCGTCCTTCAATCCGAGGGTGAAAAGGAAAAGAGGTTTCGGGTTGGAAAGAGGTCGGATGATAACCTTTTTGAAACTGATCCAAAAGAAAAATTTGCATTAGGAAAGCATTACCCATTTAACATGGCATTATTACACCCAGATGGCTTTAATCTAATTCCTACTTTTTTATGTCCGAGGGTTAAAAAAAAAAAAAGATGGCTAATTTATTAAAATCACTCTATTCCGACGCAAACGGTATACGTGCTCCGATTCGATTAAAATCCTTATTTCTCATTACTCTTTTTAGAAAAAAAAACTTTTATGCTCTCTTAAAAAAAATTACTTTCATTGATTTTTTAAATAACGGGAAGGATTCGTGAAAAAAACGAGGAGGATGTTGCTCGACACGATTTCCGGTTTCTTGGTTCATCGCCAATATTCGATTTATTTTCAGAAAGGGTAATCCAGGAAGGTTTGAGGATTCGGAATCGAAATAGCCAGCCTATCTATTTAACTCGTCGGGAATTCCCCTTTAAATAAAATCATTTCCACCGTTTACCGGTCATGGTCAACTAAGTTAAATTTTATAGCTAACATGACCAGCATCGGAAGCTCTGCTTATTCTCAGTTGCAAAAAAGTCAGGTTTATGATCCTGAGTTTTTTTATTTAGGAAGCTTCAGAGTTCTTATGGATGGCAATGGCTACTATTGGTCGATGAAATTATTTTAACGTGGGTGATGAATCGCTTAGAAGGCCCTGCAGAAGAATTTTGGAATCAGTTGCACTGGTCACAACACGAATGATTGTATTCTCTAATTTTTTTTCGCAAAAAAAAAGACTTTTGACACTTTCAAACTCCCTTGTTATGGATAGTTGCTAATGTGGAGTGGTTCTTTTTGTTCTTCCTCTTCAGCCTTTTGCCATCCACTCCCAGATAGGCCTCTCTCAACCATTTCCATGCCGTTCAATCCTCTGCTCTTCGGAACCAGCCCCTTCCTGCTGTATCAATTATTTTTTCAAGTTCACGCATCGTTTTATTTCCAATCCGATTGCGCTATGCGGGACTGGTTGGCACTCTTAGGGTCATCTTTTCTGGGCCATAGAGAACTCCCAGGATACAAGCGTCGATTAGTTAGAATTGATGCTATGAATTATATAACGAATTAATGTGATTCTTTAGTAGCAAAGGCAACCGCTGCCACCAAAATAGTTTCCATCCAGCATGATTTCGTAATCCTTTGTTGTTGTTGGTCACCTACTTGCAGATCGGCTTCCCTGTTTTTCTAAGTACCATTAACCGATTAAAGTGTTCAGATTTTTAACACTAGGTAGATTTAATGTATCAAGTTTTCCGGGCAGCCCTTCTTTATCCTTGTTAACGAAAATCGAACAGAAAGTTGCAGGATATTCGCAGAATGATCAAAATCACAATCTCCGAAAGGCTTTTGGTATTCCTTAACAATATTTCAGTGAAATGAACGGCGGATGTACATTTCCATCCAGATGTGAAAGTTCTAAGACATTAAAATTAGTACCCCATGAGACACATCACATGAGTTTCCATTGTTCTGATTTCATCCTGCGGATGATCATCACGTGCAGTGTCAAGCTCTGTCTTCCTAAACTGAGCCGATGCAAAACTCCACATCAAAGATCAAGAAAACTCAAACATCCTCGAAACCTTAAATCTGATGGGTTGATCTGATATGAAATATACGACTTTCCATCAAGCTAAAGCAAAAAAAAAGTTACTTTAAATTTATTACCTTACAAATAGAGACAAATAAAGCGAAGCTCCATTTAAAACCCTTATTTTTTTAATTTAGGCAGACGGGACAATAAAACCGGAGTAAGATGCCATTTGGAAAGCTAAGACCTTCCATTAAAAAGCCCCGATTTTAAACGAACATTTAACAAAATTAGACTGTATAAAGTGACGGTATAATAAAACTTTCCTTTAATGAATTAATCGAATCCTTTAAACCCCCTCACCTCATTAACATTTTTCTTGAATCTTAAACTTTCTGATTTAGAAAATAATTAATTTAATTTAGCGAACCAACCACGAAACGACCTAAAAAAAAATCGATAAAAATGGATGCTTTTAAGTTGATTAAAACGATCGAGATCAATCTTACGGGGATGTTTAAAACGATAACGCGAAAAAATCTACAACGATCGTTCATTACTTCGTTACCGAGGAATCGATGTGTTTTTGTTTTCATCCGATTATATAGTGTGCAAGTCACACAATGGATTTGTTTTTGGGAAACACTTTTTTTTTTGTTTAGTAACCTTTTGTGCTTTTGGCTTTGTTTTCTGTCAGACCTTTCTGTCAGTTTTTCTTTTCCTTTTTTTTCACGGATCGAGTTAATCCCAAGTTTGTTTCCTCTTTCGATTCTTTTTTTTAACCCTGGAAAAAGCTTAAAGCAATTTAAAATTTCTAATTAGGGAGCATGCATTTTCTTTTCACAAAATAAACAAGATTCTGACAAATGTAGAAAAAATTTCCTGGTTCAAATTTTTTTTTTTGTATTCTTTAAGCTTTTTTCTTAAACGAAAATCTCGTTCGTTTTATAAAATCCGCCATTCAATTTCTTAGCATCTTATCCAAAGCTCTTGAATGCAAATTTAATTAATCATACCTTAAGCAAAAATAAGAAGTAATAAAACTTTGTTTCCGAGAATGGTTGTGAAAAGTTATTTTTCGAAGAAGAAAAAAGAAAAAGCGGTAGTGCATTATTTAAACTAGGTCAAGAATTACAAAGTCTAAATCCCAACTTCTTTTTTTTTCGCTTTATTCTTCGAAAAAGTTTTTTTTTTATCCGAATAAAACGAAATATTTCGCCGGTTTAGAATATTCGAGAAAAGTCCCTGACATTCCTTAACAGGTATTTTCATTTCCTAAGTTAAATGAAGTGAAAATCGGTTCAGGAGATTGAAATGGATACCTCACGGATAAGATGATAATATCCTTGAGATTTTGCAAAAAAATGTCAAGCTTTCTCTTCGTTTTTATACGGTAGATTTTTGCACGTTTTTATTTTGGAAATTTATTGCTAATCGCGAAATTTTATTATCCATTAGGAGAATGTGCCATCATTGTCATAAAAACCGTAAACGTGATCTTTACATCAAGTTTAATAGGCTTTATTATTTTTTTTATGAAATTTTGTGTTTCGATTTAGGATGTTGAATTTCCTAATGGGTTGATAAAGATTCATGGCTTTTAAAGAAGAACAATGTTAAAACTGGCAATAAGATTTCTTCGATCGTTTTTCTTTTTTTAGACTTTCGATGATGTTATTTTAAAACAAAGAGTGAAAGTTTTTCGGACTTTTGAAAAAAATGGTAAATTTAGCCTGTTTTTGTCTTTCCACCAAATTTTCAAGTTCAAAATTGGATATTTCCGTTCCTAAAATATCGATTTGGGTCAATATTTCATAAAATTTTATATTTAAAAACTTAAAAAATGCTTCTTTGCCCTGGGGTGTCCAACAGACAGCAGGCAAAATTCATTAAATCACGGTTGAAGGAAGGTGGCCAAGATATTCCCATGCTTATTCTTGTCCAATATCGGGGAGTTGTCCCTACTAGAGAGGTGTCCACCATTAGAAGTTTAACTGTATTTTTAAGTTCATAGGTACTTGCTTTAAAAATTAATCAAGATAGGAAAAAGCCAAACGCTCACTTAGTATATCACATTTTAGGGCTTGTAAAACCTTGCGCCAAATTGGTACATCTCGTTTCAAAGCCTTAAAAACCCCGCTCCCAACTGACGTATCGCCTTAAAGGTTTTTGACTGCTGCCTCCACTAAAAACAAATAAAGCACCCTTTAAATATTTTAAAAAAAAAACTGACTACAAAAGTGATCGTAGAAAAAGAAAGTAAAACAGAAAAGAATAGGATTACATTAGTGATTACTGATTACGAATTTAATTAGGTTAAAAACCTCCCAGTAGAGAAATAAAAAAGATTATCTGTTTTATGCATTGATGTCACGTACATTTTTCCTTAGCTAAGATCCTATAAATCGAATTACTGCTCTTAAGAGACTTTAATCAAAAATTAAATCTTTTGCTTCAAGAAAAATCGATACCTCCAGGTATTTTCCAAAGAATATTAATCCCCTCGGAAAAAAATACCAAAAAAAAAAAACTGATACAGCTGTTTACAATCGCATTTCTCCAAACGTCACAAAAAAAGTAAAGGTATCAATCACCTCGTCTATTTTTACGTCGTTTCACCTTATGGAGCTGCCCGTTGTTTTTCCCCCTCACGACCACCCACTCTCTTTCCTCGATTCTAAACCTCTCAATTAAACAGTTAATCTATTTATATCAAGGTTATGATTATTTTTATTGTTAACGCGGATTTTCTCTTCGTGACGTATTTCAATTATTACGGGATCGAAAAATCGTATGTGCAAGTTTGAAATCGGGGAAAGCGATCGGAAACACGTTCTTTTCCTTTCTAATTCTTTTCGAAAGGTTAAAACAAGCAAGATATATCGAAAATTTCCGCATAAAAGTTAATTAACCCTAAACTTACTGCTTATGTCGAAATATACTTCCTGTTAATTGTTAATTAAGGATCATAAAAAAGACGACTTTATGTGATTAAGTCGCTAACTATGTCACGACAAAGTCTTTAAACTTATCTTACCGTTCATACCTCAACAGACGCGAAAACTCAATTAAAAACGAGTTTCCTTTCGCTTTAAGCAAACTCAAAGTCGACATGTATAAAAGCGGATATTATAAAAAAGTTATTTGTTCTGCTGTTTACGGAAGAAAACTGAGCGAACAAGCTCGAGGCTAACAAGCATCCACCGTAATGAGCACAGTTTATTATCGATCATTTTAAATGCCTCGTGAAATTAAATTCTCTCCAGCCTTAAACTTTTAAAATTAAAAAAAAAAAAAAAAATTATTAAAAAAGGAGCCGGAATTCTTTCCCCTTTAACAAATAAAAGGTGGCGCCCGAAGGTCGTTACACAAGATTCGTTAAGATTTTGCTTTCGATTTGACCTTTGGCCGATCGAAAATAAAAAAGAAAAAGGATATTTCGTCAATAATGACCACAATCGATATTGTTAACGTTCTGTGTCGAAAAGAATGGCGCATAACCTAACGATGATGGTTTACGGTTTACGATTCAATTGTTTGACTGGATCTCGTCCAAAGAAATGTTAATTGCACGATCGACGCGGTTTTCAGCGGGAGAGAGTCAGAGGTTTTACCACCTTGACGATTTAACGCTGTTACGGTATTTGGACAAAGTATGTGCGAATAGCGAAAACAAAGCGTTATAACGAGGAATGCGATTGATTCGCAAGTTTTTCTTATAAAATTTGAAGTTGTTTTGTCAAATCAATAGCGGAGAAAATATTTCCGACCGATAAAAAATTTATAGATTGACATATTTTGTTGGAGAACTGCAATGAAAACAATTAGGAAGATTGTCTGTAGATTGACCTAATCGCACTGGTAATTAAGAGCTGTACGATGCAAGCTAATGAGAACCAGATGCCTTTCTGTAGTTTCAAAGTCTGCCGAGAAACCGGTCCAGTAATAGCCCGCAGACCGTGGTTCTAACTGGAAAAGGACTAAAGATTAGCTGTCCAGTATAAGCAGCATTTTCTCCGAATCTTATATTCCATGCTAGGCTGCTATATTGTGGCAACGAGTCGGAGTTACTGCTCAAGTGCTATATCTAGAGGCATTAACCGATGATGCCCATTACACTTCCTAAATTCAGTAGATCTCTGTCAGAGTCTCGATTATAGGCATGATTTTCCCTTAAAGCTGAACTCTTTAAGACACGATACCTTTTCCGGCATGCTTTCAACCGACTTGGTTGGCCAGTGGGGAGGTTTTTCCTTGAAGAGAATAATAATCGCACAAACTTCAAAGTCGTCCTTAGCTACGGTACGCATTGCACAAACCGCACATTCTGCTACTGCGGCATACCACTCTCTATTTTCCTCCGTAAACAGTAACAAACTTCTTCGAAATAATCATCACGAAACCTCTCTTACAAAGAAAAAAGTACCATGCAAGAATACAACATACACAAAGGCATCATTGTGGTTTTACCAAATCCTTAGCTCATTAAAATTTCAAAATTCCTAACCCAAGATGGATCTGTTAAAGTGCACTTGATTCACGTTCTTCCTCGTTGTCCATTAAATTTAAATGAAATCTGAAAACCCGACACGCTTTCGGAGATTTCTATCCTCATCGTCAAATGCCAGCTTTTCATTTTCCTTAATCGAAGAGCTTCATTCATCCCCTCTCTTCCATATATGTTCGTCCGAGATTAATTTAATATCGTTCCTCTGACATTCTTGAAAATCTTCAAATCGACCACATGCGGTTTCTCCGAGAATGAACTTGCCATCTCTAGAAATAATTAATAGAGCATCATTTGTATCTTCGAAATAGGTGGATTTATACTCGAGTTTCGAGATCGGTCAACGTATTCATTAATTCCAGTGGTTTCATGTCAAGAGAAATATGGCTTCACGTTAAAATATTTTGAACAAAGAAAACCGTTTTTAAAGGATTCGGATCACGACCCGTCCACTTTTTCGAGCAGGGAAAATATCTAATGCAAAGCAATCCGTCAAGCATGCGCCAGGTCTTGATAAAAAAATCCAACGGAAATAAAAAGCGAGATAAATACGCAATTTGAAAAAGGTTAGACATGAGCCACAAATGCGGAATAATGAAAAAAAATAAAGCCCGACTGTCGCGTTCCATAGGAAACTGCTGATTTCTTCTCAGATAAAACCGACATTATTATGTATTCTGTCGACTTTATCGTTACCATTTCCCGTTCAGCCGGATTCGTCGTGATCGAGAAGCGCAACGAATTAAGAATAAAAATTTTTAAATTGGACGAGAAAGACCGTCCAAGGGGAAAATTTCAAAAAACTGAAATATTCGACCCTCTGACCTTCCTTCGCTTTCAGCAGTTTATTGTATTGAGGTTAAAATGGCAAAAGCATCCCTGTGTTCTCCGTGTTTTTCAAAACAAATCCGGGTTCGAGCTCTAGGGGGAAACCGCAGTTGACAGATGAAAAAATATACGTTCCATTTCAATTTTTTTTTTCGAAAAATCACTCGAATTTTAATTGAAAAGAATAAAATCTTTAACCCGCTCCTGATAAACGTAACGAATTCATTTTCTTAAAATCCTCCATTAATTTAAATCGTAAAACTCGAAAATAGTATAACCTTTCGGGTTACACGAAATTGGAATGTTTATCTATGTGAAAATAATAAAATGAGTTTTTTTTTTATTTTATTGCGTGTAACAAATGAGAACTATTCGATGCTGACAAGAAATAAAATTGACAGCAGAAGTCGACTAATGTCGAATGTGTAAATAGAGAAACGACCGTTACTTAACCGTTATAAGTCGACGCCCCACCTTTAAATGACGTCATAGCGTTCCCCGAAGACGTCACAACTGACGTCATAACCTCCGCACGTGCCTCTCGCTCCCGCCACACGGCGGGAGGATCAATGGAATGGGAGTGCCGGCGTTCATCAACTTTCATCTCTTTTCTTGCCAAAAATATGTTTACTTCTTTTTTTGTATTTATGTGCGAAAAAGGGATATTAAAAAATGAAAGAACAAAGAGATATAAAAAGAAAAAAAAATTTACAGTTTCGTGTTAAGATTGTTTTTCTTTTTTCTTTCTTAAGAGTTAAGAAAATTACAGCTTTATAAACATCTTCTAAATAGTATTTCAGTATTTGCTTTTAAATATTTAGTTTCGATGGTCGAGTTTCCATTTGCTTTGATATTATATCTTCAATAGGCATATCGTCTTAAGATCGCATTGTTCGGTAAAAGGAAAACTACCCGATTACGACTAGATTGCGTCAGGCCCAAGGCGGGATCCTACAAATACATAATCGATTTCTATATCCGAATAAAATTGCATACTATTGTAAATGCAGCTAGTTAACGCCTAAAATGAGTGAGTCACAAGCTTTTCTAAATTTCATTGGCCGATATCACATTATAGTTAGTATTTGACGGTGATATATTCCTAATTTTAGAATCTAAAAAAGACACTTAAAAAATTGCTATATTCCTTCACTGGAAAAAGCAGAGAGAAATCAACTATTCTCTGCTGAACTATTCGAAAGAGTTTTGAAATTGTCTTTTTTTTCCCTGTTAAAAGAGGGTAGGGGACCTATAATGCCCGCCTGGACACTGCGACCAACTAGTGGTCTATTGTGCCATGCCCTTACTATTTGATACTACTTAAGTCGGAGTTCACTAAAGGACTCCAAGACTTTCGTAGCGGCCGCAGCCCTAATCACCTGGGGTGAGGGAATGCTTCCACAATTTGAAACTGTATAAAATTCTTCTTCTTTAAATGCCCGCTCCTCGTCGGAGATTGGCGATCATCATGGCCAACCATTGATGATTTTACTAGGAATATCAAATAATGTGGTGACTTTCCATAATCTTCCACATCGCAGTACGGGAGCCATAGCATTGATCCAACTCTGCCTCCGGTATCTGAGCCTAGGTCTTGCCGATTACTACCATCTTCAGCCCTAGGTCACTATTAGCAAAGCTGCTGCCCTGTACTAACTCATAACCCTGAGAAGGGAGCTCACCACAGGGCAAGGACGCCATTCCTCGAGCAAGACAAAACATGCCTCACCGGTTACCCTTGTATACAATTAAGTAATTTTAAAGAAGAACTCAATTATTTGTCAGACAAAATTCTTTTCTTTCTCTCCTTTGCTCATAGCTTCCCATTCTTGTAAGTAAATAATAAACGTAGTATCTTTCGTTGAACTTGTCCTCCCCTCTACTACAATGCGTATTATCTCTTACTTCATCCAACAAAAGCCACTCACTTACACATTCGTTTGGTCTCGGACGGCCACAATGCCGAACGCCTACAATTGCCTTTTACACCTCTTCCATTCTTAAAGAATCTACGGCGTTTGCTGCCAAATTTGACGCCACCTTCTCTGTGGCCGACCTTGGTTGAGCCTGGTTGTTCTTGGGCGCCAATTGATTATCTTGTAAGTCCATCTCTCTGTACTCTGCCTCGTGACATGCCCCTTCCAACTCCACATCAACTCTGCTACCCACTTCATGACGTCTTTAATGCAAGAGCACCTTCATATTTCTTTATCTCGGAGGATTTACATCCAAGATACTTTGATAGATGGCGTGTTGTGTTGTCCTCAAGTGCTTTGCGCTTTTCCTCGTCGGTCTCTGATCCATACGTTTCTACTGGGAGAATGCAGTCATCATGGACTTCTTTCTTAATTAAGCCGGAATATAATTTTTTTTTACATAGATTAAAAGAAAATTGCTTATCATATCAAAGCACGGCAAAACAAGATTAAACCAAAATTAAACTACCGTAGAACACCCTAACTTTGACCACCCTAAAAACATTTTCTTATCGAATACAATATGTAGGAGAAACAATTTTTTCAAGATTCGTTTATTTTAAACGCGCTAAATTAAATTTCAAACATTGTTAACCGAGTTTGGTGAACTGCAAAAATAACTAAATTTATACCATCCGACCATCCCCTGTGGTTAATAAAAACAAATGGATAATTAACAGGTAGTTTTATTCGTTTTATATTTCATCGCATCCTAAGTGCCACATATTTTCATTTTCATATCAATAAATTTCCGCGAAATTTTTATTTTTTGAAAAAAATACCCTGATAACGCGCACCAATTCTTCTGGTCAATCAATCATTTCCTCGATTGAAAATGTAATGAATCTGCTTGATCGATCGGAAAATGTAAAAAATGATTTTATTGTCCAGGCCAGGGTAATCATTGAATTAATTAATAATTCGATCACAATAACCGAATACGAAATTATAATCAAATCGGAACTTCATTCAGCGTTATAATCCGGAATAATCGAATTCGGTTAAATATTTTCAAAAAGATTGCGTTTTCGATTTAAAAGAATTTTTTTTTTTTTAAAAAAAAGGAAGGAAACGTAGGAAACATTTACCACATCCAAGCGACAAGTGTCGAAGTTCCAGTTTTTTGAAAATACAAGATGAAAGCTTAAAAGGAAATAAAACTTACCCCGTCTTTATTGTGGCTTGCCAAAGGACCGTTTCCGCTGAAGTCAGCCAACACATCTTTCAACTGTTTGTTCGAATCTGAAAAGGGAAAAGATGTTTGCTTCGCTCAACCAAATTCTAAACTCCCCTTGATTTTTTTTCTGTTATTTCGGAGCCATGTTCTTTCCCCCCGATGATACGCGATAAATAATAGCAGAAGAGAGAGAAAAAAAGAAAATTTCAGTTTAAGAAAACACGGTTATCAATGAAAACGATTGTGCCGTTAAAATGTAAATTAGAACATTAAAACTATAGAAATGGAATAAAAGTTTGTAATTTTCTTATTTTCTTATTACACTTTAACAACATTACAGTTAGTTTTTGCTGCGTCTTTTGTTCTCTCTCTCTCTAGGAAAATCTATTATCATTCCTTGCATCATAAATGTATACCGTAGTTGTATAAAATGGACCGCTCTTATTTAGTTTTATTTCTATTCATGAATTTATATCAACGGGGATAGAAGCCAAAAAAATTTTTTCAGATAAAATATTCATAGTTCTTGGTAAATTTCTTTTATTTTGAATACGAATGAAAGAGGATAAGTTTGTCGATTCAATAGTCGCGAAATTGTTTCCTTTATTCAATCATAGAGCTTCCGCTTTTAAATGGTTCAACTATTTCTCTCTTGCTTATTAAAAGATTTTTCTAATTTTGAAACTTTTCCCGCTAACAAGCTTAAGCAACCGACTCTTTGCTATTTCTAAAACGTTCATGGTCGGGAGTAGATCCGGAAAAGTTACTCAACGATGAGTCCGGATCAAGTTCAAAATGTATCTCTACCGTGAAAGGTTATTTCCAGTGGCGGGCTGACCGAAAATACTTGAAAAGGTATCACTATCGGAATAATGAATCAGTCGATCTTAGTTTGACCACACGGATAATTCTAACCAGAGCTAATGGCTCCAGGTAAGAAGTAGATCTGCCTCATAGTCTTAGCTTTAAGGAACTAATGGCTTGAAACAGACTTAAGCTTTCCAAAAATTAGCCCAGATCGGGCCAATCTTCTAAAATCTATTCACGGTGTCTTCGAATCGTTTACCCGTCTCGCTGGCCCTTTCCCGAGGCACATTATGCGTGCCCAATTGCAGAACAACAATGTCAACTAAGCGCACGGCTTCGAAAACCTTGTAAATGCGAATGCACCCATCTTAAGTTTGTGGGGATTATTACAGAATCATAAATCGATGGTCTAAAATGTTCCACAGCTTCATTTAAGCTGAACTCTCAGTGAATTCTACCGCTAGAATCTAGAGAGTGTGCCATGCACCTAAAATATGAACTAAGTCTAACTGGCGACCTGGCTCAGTGTCCAGAAAAAGGTAATTCGCTTAGCACAAACCCATTTACAATTAATCAATTTTCCGAATAAATGAATAAACAGCCATTTGAATTTCAAAAAATTTCCTATTCGTATTTTATTTTTTTAACCCGTTGAATAAGAGCAAACGACGTGCGCGAAATAAATCAACAAACCTGACAAACAAACTGATGCGAATATTAATTTTACACCCCATTCTTTTTTGCCAATGAATTTCTGTCACATTTCACATTTTATCGAACTAAAAAAAAAGGTCTCCATTTATATTCATTACTATGAAAATGTGCTTTCGATGACTATTACAATTTTATTGTTTTGATCTTTCGTTCGAATTCGTTTGAAATTCAACCTTTTTCGTGTTAGGAAAACTCACTGTATAAATTAAATAGTAAATCACAAAGCAAGTCTTCTCTTTAGAATCGAGCTTGTTTGATGTATATAGTCAAGAAAGTGATTCCCTATTCAATACCTTCCTGCCCTATATCATGTTTACGGAAGCCAGTTTACGACTTTTGCTTAAGACGAAAAATAAACTCCGATTTTAAAATTTTCTTTTTTCCTCTCAAGGACATTAATATTTAATTTCGTTAAGACTTTTAGCTGTCGACTCGACTTGATGTTTACTTACAAATCCGAAACTTCCTACCTGGAGAGGTTATTAATTATTATGAAAGATTAAATGAGCACATGTTATATCCCGTTGTTACATCCGCTGTTCTGCATCCGCCTCATTCTATTTAAAACGTACTCGTTCTCGCTGCTTCAAATTTCCGGGAAATATTTTAACGAATTTTCCTTGCTAAAAACAAAAGCTCTAGGACGTTTAAGCCCTTGAAAAAGAAGCTCTAATCCAATTTCTCAGAGAAAGCGCGGATTGAATAAAGGGTTTGTTTGTTTGTTTTTTAAACTTTATTACTTTATCTACTTACATGCTGCGAAGTCTTGAAGCTGCTCGAATTCAGCAGGCGAAAGTTTGTCCCACTGTAATGCCATTTTACCGTTTTCGATCGATCATGGCTTCTCAAACCTTTTTTTCTTTCTTCCTGAAAAGATAAAAAGAAAATTTAAGAATGTAATAAAAAATCAAAAGGCTGAAAAAGTTCAAAGTCAAAAAAAAATTGTAGTAAAATTTGATTTCCTTATTGTAGAATCAAAAAATAAGTATAGGACACTTTTATAGAAAAGTGAACAACTTAAAACAGAATGTAAGAAACGGAAACAGTGATCGGGCCGCCTGAAAAGCCTTTATAGGGGGAAAAATAGTGAATCCATGATAGCCACACAGAAACCCTTCGAGTGGAACAAACATGTAAATAAACTACCAAAAGAACATAAGATATTGGTAAACGTCACGAGCGTTGCCAACCTAATTCCTTATACTTTCCAATCTTTCCAAACATTTAAATCACTGCCTTCTTCCTCTAATCCTCAGGGATTAGCTTAAAGAAAGGAACTAAAGATTTAACCGATTTATTGAAAGGAAACGGAGGCAAAGCGAAATCTTCCAGAAACAAAAACAAAATAATATAATAAAACTCTTCAAAAATAGATGATTTCAGAAATTTTTTTTCCCTCAAAATGTTTTATTTTCATGAAACTTATTTCCGATACAAGCACTAGTTTTTTGTTCGATTTTCTTTTAGAAGTTAGGCGCAAGAATGGCAACAGTGCCAAAAACTTAACGTTCATTTTTTTTAAAAAAAAACTAGCAGAGGAGACATTTTCCAAAAGTGAACATTTAATCACGTGATTGCAAATTTGTTTAATTGATTAAATCCGTCGAGGTCATATTGAAAACATAATGATAGTAATTAATGATTCAAAAGCTCTATTGTATTTCTCGATAGTGACTTCAAAAGCTTCCAACGTTTTCCTCTAAATAAACAACGAACTCCAAGAAAAAATATTTCGGGTTTATATTTTCCTCTTCTTCAGGTATAAACATAAAAAAAAGATAATTAGGGGAGATAAAAAGGAAAAAGGTGTCAAGATGACGGAAACAGGATTTTAAAAATCTCTCTTTTTTTTATTTTCTCTGGCCATGCACATACTTCCCACGTTTCTCGCTGTAAATTCACGTGCAGATATAAAACAAGCAAGACTTTGCTATACCTTTTCATGAATTAATTATATAATGATTAATATTGGCTGAAAATCAAAGGTCGCAAAACCGATCATTTTCCCCTGCTGGTTTGCGGCAAAACTTTATTGCGGTGCGAATCACGTTTTCACGCGTGTTACATTGGATTGATAATACTTAACGACTAATCCAGTGTTCATTGAAATGAGATTAAATGTCGACAATGGAATTAGAACTCATATCGAGACTTACAGAGTAATCAAGTATGCTTTTCATTTTTGACTAAATATTCAACATTTTTATTACTTTTTCTCTGATATTAAAAAATCTCGACATTTCCTTCTCTTCATTTTGCTTCGGAAAAAAAAGAAATTCGGTATTAATAACTCGAGCAGATAATCGTATCAAAAGTAGTGAGTCGTTTCGATTCTCATTTTACGGAAAAGAATATATATCCGATTCCCTAGATTATAGCTTTGAAGAATTAATCTCAACAGTTTTCCTTGAAACCAGAAAATTGGATATTAATCTTTTTTCTCCTTTTATTGTTTCCAGATTAAAAAATTTCACTATATCGAAAGTAAAATTAGCCAAAGCTTTTCCTTAACGTAAGGCGTACTCTCAAGAGGATATGGGAAGGGCGGAAGAGAAGTCGATGATGATATTACAGGGAAAAAAATAAAATAAGGAAAAAAAAGGAGTGAAGTTGTTAAGGAAAAAAATATTAATTTTTTTTATTAAAAAAAAAGAATTTTTCTTTTGCATGAAAGTTTTAACTGAATATTAGTTTCAAAATAAAGAGAAAACTAAAAAAAACGTTTTAATTAAAAATTGGGCTAATATCAGATTTTCGAAGTTTTAAAAAAATCTTTTTCCTCCTCAGTTGGAAAAACTAAGGAAAAAAGGTTTAGTATTGGAAAATAAAACTTTAAGAAGATTTACCTTATTTTAACTTCGATACGTTTATTCGCTGCATAGGCGGGACTACTGGGACATAAAATGTTCTGTAGAACTCTTAAATAAACTCGGGGATTATTGAAACAGCGTTGGTTTCAATAAAAGATTCATGATTTGGTGGTAAAAAAAAAATGTCGTAAGCTCTAGTGAAAGAGGAGCGCTTGAACGTTAGTCAGATATTTCCTGCTAAAAAGGAAAAAGTGCGAAACAGGAAAAAGACTGGAAGGTATCTACCTGAGTCTACATAGTCTGCTTCCAGCTACATTTTCCAGGAAGCGCTAAACTCAAACCTGCACTCCGAGCCAAAGACGCTGCGAGTGCAACTGCTAAACGGCCTCAGAAAGGACCATAGTTAAAACATACGTAAGGCGTGTGATAAGTCTGAAGCTGCAACGGACTTGGCTAACACCGATTTTAACCTTCCAGCTTCAATCGATAAAAAAATCTGGCGCCGGTAATGTTCTAAAATAAAAATTGCTTTTAATTTGAAATTTTTTCGAAAAAATAAAAATCTTAAAGCACGATTACGGTTAAAACAACTTTACCAACACGAATGATAAGATCGCAAACCGTATATTAAAAGTTAAGTCTCTTTGATTCTCTTCGGGAAATCAAGAATTTCTCAGTTCTGGTTCCGGTTTCCTTTTTCCCCTTTCAATCTGCTCCGGCGCTTGCCTTCTTTCCATCGGTGGCGAGTAATTTTCTATAAAAGTCGAATCCTTTTTTTTTTTCAAAACGATATAAAATCCCCAGGGAGACGCTTTAAAAACCGTAATCGACCAGCAAAGACTCGTACCAATTTCGAAGGCAAAAACCTTGATCCCCACGTTTTTCAAGAGAAGCAAAGAAAATATTTTTCCAACGCAGGTTTTATTTTTTCTATAAATCCTTTTCGACCTTATACATCAAAAACTTTATTTGATGGAAATCTGTGCTGGAAAGTTTCTATTTGAAAAAGCGTTTGAGTGTTTCACGGAATTTCGAGCTTGAAGAGACCCGTGTTACGAGGGAAAATATTTTAAGAATTTAAAATGTAAACATCCCCCGACGCAAATTTGAGGTTGTCACAGCGTAAGATAAAATTAACAGTCGGCTGCTTTATATGTATATATTTTGAAAAAGAGCATAAGCAAACGGATGGAAGAGGAAAATGAAAATTAAGTAGAAATAAATGGAAAATTTAAGAGAAAACAACCGCAGGACCGCAACAGCAACAAGAGCAAGGACAACAATAGGTTAGTTAAGTTCAAGTTTAAGTTAGCTAGGTAAATGCGCTTAATTAATTAGAGCTTTACGGTTCATTTAAAAATTATTTTTTTAATCGTGTTAAAATTATGATTGTGGTGTAGTTATTTATGAAGTGAAAACTAAACTCTAAAAATTTTTATTAATTTAAAAGCACTTGCAAAATCTTTTTACTGTTCAGTAACCCAATTAGAGGGGAAATCAGAAAATGGAGAAGAGTTGAGAGAATGCACAGGAAACATCGAAGGATGGCGATTTGACGGATTAAATGATTTATTGAAGGATTTTTGTTTTCAATTTTTCCTATACAATATTAATGAATATCATACATCGCATAAGAATATTCGCAACGCTTGTGCTTATATAACTTGATGACAGCATAAAAAGTTCGATTTCAACTAAAACTTCATACACCAGGAGGAAGTAAAAGTTTTAACCGTGCAGTTGACAACCTTAAACACGATCAAAACGAGTGTTTATATACTTCAACAATATTTCAAAAACCTTTTGTTCCCATTTTTTAAATCTTCCTTATATAGTTTTTAAAGCGTTAAAAAAATCTGAGGATTGTGTAAAAAAAAGTATGCAAAAATATCATTTCTTGTTCGCATATACCCTTTTTCCATAAAGCCATCCTCGGCCCATTCTTGTTGTCATGGTAGCCATTGACGTCATCACCCCCACCAGCGCTCCCTATATAAGCAAGAGCGTAACGCTGCTAGCGCTAGTCAAGTTTCGAACGTCCGACCGTTAACATCGTACTAGTTTGCAAAACAAAAACCGTTTTTCCCATAACTTTCTTTCCCGAATTAATAGACATTTAATCAGTATTTTAAGACCATTCAACCCTAAAGTGGAAAAATGAAGGAAAAAGAGTGACGACGACGATTTCTAAAGCCAACCAATGAATCTCAACATCAAAAAACTTTTTCAAAAAACTTAAAAACTATAAAAAGAAGCCGAACATAAAAAGAAATCCCGAAATTTTTTTTCATAAGGGAAAAAAAAGGAAAAACTTTTTTTAGAGCGATAAAGAGAGAGCAAAACTATGTGAGAAAAAAGATCCGGCGAATTCCTAAAGTTTAATATTACGAATGCGTTATTACATTTTTTTTCATGAACGATCGACTTCACGTTCCGAACGGTGTCCTCTTCGTGCCCCAGACAGTTCAAATTAAATTTCTAAATAAACAAGAACTTTTTTCTATGAGCCACAATGAGTCGAAAATCTCCATGACGCATATGACGCTAACATCCATGACCAACCTGTCATAATCGCTTGTTAAACTTGCACTTTTATCGATAATTACAGACCGAACCAGATTCCAGGAAAACATTTTAAAAATCTTTTTTCTTTTCGAGAGTAGCTCTTGCATACAAATTGACTTGATAAGCCTATGAAAAAATTGTCACGATACGAAACTTTTTTTCTCTCACACCCTATTCTTCGTGCTAATGTCCGTTATTACGTATTTTGCTCATTTCGTAAGGATTCGAAATAAAATGTCAAGCTTAACACTTAGCTTACGAATCCGGCGGCTAAATAACGAATCGTCTGGTAGCACTGTGTAGTGTTACACATTGGGGAGTGGTAGATCCATAACGCTCGACGTCCCGGGGGTACTTTTACCAGATTACAGCCTCATCATGCAAACCGTTCGTCGAATGTATCTCACCCAATATGGTAAACACATTGCTTCAAACGGAATCTCATTTTTTTCGCTTGATAAACTTTCCAAGATATTAATCTTGTGTGTAACAAGGTCTCGAAATAATCAAAAAGGTAAAAGTTATCAAGATGGATCAAGTTCGAATGAGCGGGAGACTTAATTGAGTGGAAGTTGTCGAATAAAATGGTTTTTCCTGGAAACGGATAGAAGATCCCGTTGTATTGTTCGAGAAGTTGGGAGACAAAAGGAACCGAAGGGGGAAAGACGGTTAAGTTATCCCGTATTCAGTTAATGTTTCTCACAAGGAAACCCGTCTTTTTTTCGAAAATTACAGAGTTTAAAACCGGATCACGTCACTCTTTGTCCTCGCCTGAAAATTTATGAATATAGAATATCATCTGCCCAGATATTAGGTTACGTGTCCAAGAGGTATGTTGTTCAACGTCTTTATCTTCTCATTCGATTACTGAAATGAGCTTTTTCATTTTCGTGATGGAAAAAGGAGGCTTATTATTAAATTTTTTTGTTTAACTCGAGTAAAATAGCTTTTGAGGTTGTAGCTTAAATCTTAAATAGTGTAAACAAATATCCCAACAAAGCGAAATAGTATCGAGAATTGCTAACGCAAGAATAGAGAAATTATTTTAATTTCCAAGAATTGTATTGTGAATGAGAAGTTTTAAAGGGAATTTTGAATCGGTTTATGAAATATGTCTCGTTGATTTCCACATGTCTAAACTAGGGGCTTCTTTCATTCCTTCAAAAAGCTTGCGGCATTTGTCAAACGTCGAAAGAAGGACAATTTTTAACAGCTATCTTTTAAAAATTGTCATCATTTATATGTATCTCGAAAAATATTTTTGTTTTCTCATATTAAATTAAACATATAATTTTTTTATGCACCCGACATCCGTGTGGGGATTCAGCCCTCAAAGACGTCAGCCAGTTTAATTCAGTTTTAGAGTCTAATGCCTGCCAGTAAGTCCAGTAAAAATACTATGTCCAGATCAATTCATCAGATTGAAATACATCTCCCAGTATATAATTTATCAATATTTAAGTCCGTTTCAAGCTCAAAAAATCATAAATCGATGATTGAAATCGATTTGAAAACATCGAAAAAATGCCCATTTTTTTCGTTGAAGCAAAACCTAAATTTCCAAATATCTTGAGAACGCGGCCGAATTTTTTAATTCTGTGAATTCCAACGGATTCCTCGCATCAAAATACATCTGTTAAGTGCTAGTTTGCGCATCAAATAATTACGAAAAGTATTTTATTCATAAAAATAGATTTTTGATCAAATCGATTTCTGAAAATCTGTTTTTCGCAAATAACTTTTTTAAAACACAAAATTGAGTGTTCTACATAGTCCTAATCGATTCCTCAGATTAAAATACATCTCCCAGTATATATTTTGTTAATATTTTGTCCCGTTTTTCTTCGGAAAATTCATAAATCGAAATTGAAACATTAATTTTCAAACATCGAAAAAAATGTCATTTTTTTCGTTCAACCGAAACTGAAAAATGCAAATATCTTCAGAACCCGACCAAATTTTTTAATTCTGTAAATTCCAACAGATTCCTCGCATCAAAATACATCTGTTAAGATGTAGTTTGCGCATCAAATAATTACGAAAAGTATTTTATTCGTAAAAATAGATTTTTGATCAAATCGATTTCTGAAAATCTGTTTTTCGCAAATAACTTTTTTAAAACACAAAATTGAGTGTTCTACATAGTGTCAATCGATTCCTCAGATTAAAATACATCTCCCAGTATATATTTTGTTAATATTTTGTCCCGTTTTTCTTCGGAAAATTCATAAATCGAAATTGAAACATCGATTTTCAAACATCGAAAACATTGTCATTTTTTTCGATCAACCGAAACTGAAAAATGCATATATCTTCAGAACCCGACCGAATTTTTTAATTCTGTAAATTCCAACGGATTCCTCGCATCAAAATACATCTAATAGGATGTAGTTTGAATCTCTAGAGAGTGGGAAAAAACACTTCTGTGTAAAAATAGATTTTCGACAAAGTTCGATTCTAAAAATCTGTTTTTCGCAAATAACTTTTTTAAAACACAAAATTGAGTGTTCTACATAGTCTCGATCGATTCCTCAGATTAAAATACATCTCCCAGTATATATTTTGTTAATATTTTGTCCCGTTTTTCTTCGGAAAATTCATAAATCGAAATTGAAACATCGATTTTCAAACATCGAAAACATTGTCATTTTTTTCGATCAACCGAAACTGAAAAATGCATATATCTTCAGAACCCGACCGAATTTTTTAATTCTGTAAATTCCAACGGATTCCTCGCATCAAAATACATCTGTTAAGATGTAGTTTGCGCATCAAATAATTACGAAAAGTATTTTATTCGTAAAAATAGATTTTTGATCAAATCGATTTCTGAAAATCAGTTTTTCGTCAATAACTTTTTAAAAACACAAATTTGAGTGTTCTACATAGTCTCAAGCGATTCCTCAGATTAAAATACATCTCCCAGTATATATTTTGTTAATATTTTGTCCCGTTTTTTTTCGGAAAATTGATAAATTGAAATTGAAACATTAATTTTCAAACATCGAAAAAAATGTCATTTTTTTTGTTCAACCGAAACTGAAAAATGCAATTATCTTCAGAACCCGACCAAATTTTTTAATTCTGTAAATTCCAACGGATTCCTCGCATCAAAATACATCTGTTGAGATGTAGTTTGAAACTCTAGAGCGTAGGAAAAATAATTTTTCTGTAAAAATAGATTTTCGACAAAGTTCGATTCTAAAAAAACAGTTTTCGCACATAACTTGTTAGAAACAAAAAATTACGTGTTCTTAGTAAGTATTATTGTTTTATCTGATATCTTTATTGTTATCAAATATGCCAAATTAACTTATAGAGAATTCCAAACAGTTTTGTAATACAGACTGCATGTTGACGTTTTAGACTGAGCTCACCTGATGCCTCTACAAACTTTTGCGGACTCAGTTTGTCTTTAAACTGAGCTCGGAACTTTAATTGTTTTTTAGCTTGAAGAAACGTAGCAGAAACAAAAGTAATTAAGACTATAGAATAGATAATGTGCCAAACTGACAAATGGGTTTCTGTATTTGATTTTCCCAACTCAATCTTATTCCATGAATGATCAAACATCGCAAAAAAACCGATATAATTCTGTCAACATGTTTTCCCTGAAGCTCATAAAGAAATATAGCTCGTGTAAATAAACGAATGGACAACAGAAATTAATGAAATCGTTTCGGCACAAAAAAATAAAACCATATTTTTTCCTTCTCTCACGGATCCGAAAAAAAATTTACGCTCTTCTGAATACGGGAAAAAAGATGAGAGAATTCAAACAAGCATAACATGAACGAGGTGAAACCCATATCGCTTGAGCCATTTTAATTCGTATGCTCTGTAGCAATTCTACATTATTTAGTCATGAGATCCAATCAAAATCCTTATGCAAATAATTCACGATTCTAGATAAAAAAATAAAAATAAAATGGAAGAGAAAAATAGTCGCGGGATTCGCAGTCGGAAAATGACGTTGTTTCGTTAACAAAAAAAAAAAAGGCGAAAAGTCAGGAAAAAACAGAGGAAAACAGGAAGCGTCAGACGTCACACGGATTTTTTTTATAAGCTCGACGCTGTCCTTCGTTTTGGAAAATAAAACGAGTTTCCGTCCTGTTTATTTTCATCCTGATGTCCCCGGTTTTAAAATATTAAAGGAAAACTAAAAAAGACTATAGTCATTTGTTTGAATTCTTTTTGAAAGTGTCTAAGGGCACGGCAGAAGAAGTTGTAATAGCTCGGTAAGCTTCCCCATATCCTCGTTCTTCTGGTCGCCTGTCAAGGAAAACAATGCTTCTAAAATAATTTTCTTCTTCGTAATGAAACGAAGGGGCTAGACTAAAAGGAGGGAGTTCCAAGGGACCGCTTCAACGATTTCCAAGCTTGAAACGTAATTAGAAAGCTCGATATTAAATCAGAAAACATTAATATCATCACTTGAAAGTTGCCAAGAAGGTTATAAGGAGGAAAAAGACTTTTCTACTCCAAACTATCATGACCTCATAAGGTTCTCGACGTTAAGTGTGTAGGAGTTGTTCACATTTGAAAAGAATTTGAGTGTTTTGTAAAGTATGTCGTAGCCACATGCCGCTATTGTTAAAGTTATATAAAATTTAAGGCTTGAGGACAAGCAGATGAAAAAGTTTTCAACAAGTAATTTTAAGCATTAGGCTTAATTTAATCATTAACTCAAGGGCGACCACGAAAAATTTTTGCAAAGGGTATTTCGTTGAAGAGTAAAAAAAAAGGATAACACACCGAGAACTAAATTGAACGAAAAGGGTACAACAAAGGATGAAGTACCCATGAGACTATTGTTGAAGTTCCTTTTTTTACAATTACAGTGATTTCCATATTCCATATAGAACTGAAAATCGTTCCCGTGAGAATCTTTCAGCGACATTTGCAAAGAAAGCTCTTTTTAGAAATGTCGGTTGCAGGAATACGATATCGGTTTTACTCTTAAGGTCTTCAGACAATCAAGTTATAGTTGCTAGCTGACTTGCTATTTGCATTTATGTAAAGATTCGGTTTTAGGCCCGTTGTCGAATTTGACTTGCGCATATCAAACGCTTCTAAGCGACAAATGATCGGTCCATCAAAAACGTCAGGCACAATTTTTTTGGTCTCCTCCACTTGTATATTTGAAGTTTTTACTCTGTCTCCAACATTTTTGTCAGGCAGTGAACCAGCACTGAGTGGGCAAGCACGTCCCGCAAGAAACTGATGGTCTCATTTAAGGATCCCTCAAATTCTGGTAATATAATTCAGATGATCTGTCTGTCAAATGCGACAGCAAAAAATCTGAAACTTACACAGCACTTGACACGCCGCAAGCCAGTTTCGGTTGTTAGCCATGAAACAATCATTAACATGCGGTTGTTTATGGTACTACATCCTCGAAGATTAAGTAAAAATTAGTAATCCCAACTCACACCCCTTCTCGGACAAATTGCACCTACTGTAAAGCTTATTTTCTTCACTCAGATGTGCACAACCATCTAATAATTCATAGGTGATTCTAGCTGAGTATAGCTCCGATCGGAAAGAGGCTTTCCTTTACATAAAACTTCTCTACTTCCAATTCACTCACGTAAAACATTATCCAGAAACACTGATAAGATCCTCACTCAAGCAATAAGCTTCTAAAACCCGAAAAAAATAAAATTTTTACAGATAATGTATGTTATGCTTCGTTTACAAAAAAGTTAAATTTTTTTTTAAAAAAAAGAAAATCCTTGAGTTTCTTAGCAGCAAAATCTGACATCTTATCAAAAATTATTACGTCCGTATGCGAACGTTTTCCCGAGTTTTTCCTCCTTATCCCCCCTCCCCGTAATCCTTAAGAACCTCTTTCAAATCTTGACAATTTTCTAAATCTCAAAATAAAAAAAAGAGAGCATTACGTGATCGAATGATTTAGAAAAAAAAAATGAAATAACGATATTTCGATCATAGAGAAGCTGTTTTTCATTTCATCCTCCTCCGAAGAAAATTCACAACATGAAATAGCCAAATGGAAATAATAGTAAAAAAGAATGATTTATTAAAAAAAGAAAAATTCTCATCAGTTTTTCTTAAATCACGACAATGTTCACGTGACTTATTTATTTCTTTCATTTTATATATTTTTTTCTTTTGTCCAAGATATTGACCCTTTATCAAAAAATATTTCCGATGCTAAGTTTACGTAAAAAAAAAAACGATTCCGATTCTCGGAACACTTTTAAGGATTCTTCCTTTCGAAATATCTCGAAGGTGAAAGAAATAAAATTTTATTTTATAATTGAAATTTTAATTAGTAGCCTTTTTTTCATTTAAAAAGTTTCGTTCGGAAACTTGCTGTAGCGCCTTTCTGATTATCAGTTTTGTCCTTATCATAAAAGGAAAAGAAATTATAACCGGGAGAATATCAAAAGAACAATATATAACTCTGGGGACGGTGAAAATGTTTTCGCATTCAGAGTTAATTACAAAGGTTGTTGCGCAACGTCTTTCACAAGAAAATAACTATTCTGAGCTAAAATCATTCATTCATGAATGGGATATGAATATTTATACAGTATAGCCGCAATAAGATTCATCTTTAAAATAAAACTCGGATGGTCGAGTATGATTTTACTTAATTTATTTTAAAACAAACTTTTTATTTAAAAAAGATTGCCGTGGCAATTAAAATTCTTCTCCAGGCTAAAATATTGTCTTTAAAGATATTTTTAGAAATCAACCGGATCTGACATCATCAATGGCCCAACAAATGATATATGTCATAAGCCAACCGACGTTTCGACTCTTTTAAAACCCTAATCAGCTTGGCTTCGACTCATACAGAGCTTCTATACATGACTAGTCAGCTTAACGCATAGTTTGGCTCACGGTCTTCCAAGTCTTGAAACTTTCGAAAATTGGAACGATTCTGGGCAGACCTACCAGTTTCAAAATATAATTTAACTACCTTCACGTGTGTAGTTTCAGCAAAAATTCAAATACGGATCTGAGCCGAAGAACCTCTCATAAAAAAATGCTCTTAAAATCAGATTGTCCGGTTTTTATAGCTTACAGTAACCATGACGACGAGATTATGTTGAAGAATGAAAACTCTAATCAAAAATATGACGTCGTCGCGCTGATCCAGAATAAATTATTGAAAAAAAAATGCTCGCTTCCGTTTGGTTTGCACTTCTTCGAGCCCCAGTTTTGATGCCTTCCGGTAAGAAGCTTCGAATATTTTTCAAATTAACCGCCGGAGGAAATTGTAAACGGCCAGCTATCGCGGAATTGATAAGACGGTTTTAAATCGACTGCCTTAAGGGTTATTGTTCAGTGCTGCGTGACAAACTTGAATAATGCGAACGTGTAGGCGTATGATTTTTTGATAAACGAGGACGAAAAAATAATGTTATATCTTTCTTTGTAATGCTAAATTTCTTGATAAAAGAAAACACGATAGCTACTCGTCAGCTCTTCCAAAAAAAAAGCTTATTTCCTCCCTTTTATATTCTCTACGAATCAGATGTGTATGTCTTTTTTATAATAACATATTTTTATTGAAAACGGCGCTGGGAAAATTTCATGCATATTATTACAAAACAACAATAATAATATATAGAGCTAGCCTCCAGCTAAAAGCAATTCAAATTTCTTCAAGAAATCCATTTTGATTTTTCTTTTCTTTTCAAGAACCCAAAATGATTCAAATGTTTTTAAGATCAATCCGACGAAGCCGGCATTCGCATCAAATAACGATTTTCTTTCCAGTGAACATCAGGGTTTAGTTTTTTTCAAAAATTTTCATTGATGCATTCTTCTGGAAATTGTGCGACTTGGAGCATCGACTGTTGATTTGCTGGTGTGCTGTCAAAGACATCTACACTCGACAAGTTAAGACAATTATTGACCCATCAGTCAACCATCAACTCCAACATCCAGACGTCGTCTCTTTTCCGATAGGCGTTTCATTGTTTCGACCATCAATAAATGTAAGATTTATGAATTTAATATCATGAATCTTCTTTTTTTCTTCTTTTTGATATGTCTTCTCCACGAGGAATATTTGAGACCATGGCGATTCAAACTGCTTAGAACAACACTACCGATTCCAGCTCACACATCATGATTATCATTTCTCAACCAGGCCGCTGCTTCTTTTACTTTCAATCTTATTCTCCACCACGATCTGCAGGTGGCAGCACTTTTGGTTTCGTATTAATTGGCTGAAATATTCCCGCTTGATATCATACAGCAACCCTGTCTCCTTACCCGTAAGCTCCAGCATTGATCGGCTGAACACTAACATCAACAAACTTCCACACTTTCAAAACAAAGGAATCGACCTTGACATTATTATTTAGTTTCTTTCTTCGTTAAATGTAAAAATTAATTTAAGAAACTTTCTACTTTTCAGATACGAAAAAATAAACAAGAAGTTAAAACAAAGAAAAATTTTTCAAGTTGATACCGTTGACAGAAAATCCTGGTTATAATG
Organism: Liposcelis brunnea; assembly: GCA_023512825.1. Taxonomy (NCBI): domain Eukaryota; kingdom Metazoa; phylum Arthropoda; class Insecta; order Psocodea; family Liposcelididae; genus Liposcelis; species Liposcelis brunnea. Next base: position 14,744,797 of record CM042068.1, on the reverse strand, counting down.
ACTCAAACGTGGAATTTTTTTCACCAGCAACAAGATCGATATCTCAAAGCGATGAATATCTCCCAAGATTTAAATTATTTGAAATATTATAATGTCGAAGATACGATGCTGTCGTGTCCCAAGAGATAAACGTCAGGTTAATGTGGATGGGAGCTGATTAATTCGTTCCTCTTCACTGGAGACCGGCTCGAAATTCCGAGTAACGGTGATAATTTTATTTTTTTACGACTACGCCCAGTATATTCGAAATCGGAGCGATGATGCGGTATTTTGACTTTTTCGATTAATACATATCCTCGGGATTTTAGGTTTTTTTGTCGCGTCTCAAATAAAACCGCGATAAATCGTTTTTAAAGCCTCAGATGTTGCTCGAAGATAAACATAGCTAAATAGGAAACAATGAATTATTGTTCAACGTGTTTTTACGGCTTCCTTCCCTCTTTAAATGCTTTGTTTTTCTGTTTTCATCATCCGGATAACATTATTCCCTGTCAATTTGTAAATTTTGCTGGTTTTAATTGTAAATTTTGAAAACGAAGAGTGACGGCCTAATATGAGGGCTTTCAAAAAGTCGATCAAACTGGATACGTTTATTAACCAATCGTAATTTTTAGAAAACCCGACTGACTTTTTGAAATTCGAAAACGAAATCCCTGATGTTTTCATCCTTTAATTTTGGCTCAGATATTTTAACGAAGAGCCGTGTCAAAAATTTTTCTCAATTTTTATTTAGCGACAAATTATAAATTATACACAAGTTTAAAAAAAAGATTTAGTATTGCTCTTCAGGAAAATGAAGGTATGAAAATAACATTCTTTCCGGTGTCATGCTTCTTGCTTTAAAACATTTTTAAAACACTTTAAATATTTAGCGAAACATTGTCAAGAAAGGCATTTTTCTTCCTTTCTCGCTGAATAACTGAAACGGAAAGATGCAAAAGAAACCATTTTTCCTCAGATTTTTTTTCAAAAAAAAAGAAAAATCCAATTCTTTATTCTTTTTTAAGGATGAATGAATTATCTCACAGACTTTAATGAGAGGGAAATTTCCACTTATTCCTCGAAAATTAGAAGTACGAGATGAATTGCCTTTTAAGTAAGGGGATCCTTCCCATTTGCTCGACACCCAAGGGTAAGTGTGACTTTACAGCTTTTATCAATTAAAACGCTTGACGATTAAAGCAAACTCTAACTTTACCAATTTTTTTAATCGAAGCCCCAGATGAAAAAAAAGAAGACATCAATCAAACATGTCACGCGACTTTAGAGACGAAGGAAAGAGACATCTTTTTAAAAACCTCAAGGCCAATAATTGTGTTGATCCACCATCGGTTATCCGATATCACGATAAATAAAAAAAAACCGATACCGAAAAAAGCTTATACTTCCTCAAAATCTTGACTTGAACGTTATCGAGATTCAGTTCGCAGATATTAAAGTTTAATCCTCATTTTTAGGCTAATTTATTTCGGGACATTTCTAAAAAAGAAATCTATTCGACAATTTATACGACATTTATTCGTTAGCGGTTAATGTAACTGCATAAATTTTTAATTAACTTCAATTGACGTTTTCCTTTTAAATATACATTTTAATTTTTCGCTGTTCACAAACTTTTAAGAAAGAAAACCTTGGGGCTAAAAGATTACATTGTTATTTCTTTTGATTTTATTAATATGGACGTCGAGCAGGATAGAAATTGTTAGGGCGAATGTAATTGTTGTGACTTTTTTGGGATTTGTTTTTGATTAAAAAAATAATGTCAGGAATACTAAATCTGTTACCTAGAATAAAGTCACGAGATTTAACCAGATTACCGGGGGAAATTGTTCCCTACCTCTTATGCACACAAATGTTTTTAAAAAATTTTATCTCTGGATGTAGTCAATTTCAATTTTTCATTTTTGTAGAATTCAAGTGTTTTCCTTAAAGTTCGTGCACTGGGAAAAAAGATATTTGCAATATTTTTGCCAAAATCAGGATTTCGATATGCAAAGTTGGCGACTCTCTCTTTTATTAACTGAATTGATTTCGGCAAACAAGAAAATAATATCATGCCTGATAATACTTCATATTCGGACTAAAAATTTCCATGATTAAATCGTTAACACGGATCACAAAGAATCAGAGAGGAAAAAACCTTTCCAGGAAATCGTTCCTATAGACTTCATTATTAAACCAGCGATTAACCGCGAACGAGATTAAAAATGATTGTTAACGTTCCCGTTAAACTTAACCCATTTCCTGTTCGGAATCCCGTTAATTTATATTATCGCAAAGAAATTTTCGAATGTGAACAAAGACTCATCTAATACAGTAATGGGATTCCTAACCCGGGGGCTTTCGAATTTATGCTCGAGCAAATACTTCAAAACAGAATCTCCAGCAAACACAACATGCCGAGAGGGTGAAATCCTTGCATTTTAATCCCGGATTAACCGAAAAAAAATGTTTCGCTTTTTTTGCTTCTATTTCATGTACAAATGTAATCCTTTATTGGTAAACCGTGCAAAAATACGTCGAGAGAGCACGCTTTTGTAAAAATAAAAAAAATTTTTAAAAAAAATGGGGAACCTAAATAACGCGTGATAAGATTTTTTCTTGTAAGAAACATCAGAGCAAAAATATTGGAAGCCCTTATATTTTTTAACGAAGATCCCGCCTTCTCGTATTATTTACCGCCGCCCGCATGACATAATTCATTGTTGTTAGTTTCTAAAAACCTTAAAATATTTTATCTTGTGAAAAGAAGTTATTTAAAGGTGCTGAAGAAACGAGACAAGACCTGACAACGAGAAATCTCGACGATACCGTAAAATCGTGTTCACGGTTGGCTGCACCTGATGCACTTCAAACTTTTCTCCCTTCGAAGAGGATTTTTTTTTTATTCCTTTTCGAAAAGCTCTCGAAAAACTTTCAGTATCGTCAAAACGAATTAATACGTTTAAAAGTGTGCGACCTACATTCTCTTTTTTTCAGGTCCCGTGACTAACACCCAAAGAAAAGGAAAAAACACATGGCTGTTAAACGTCCATTATTTTATTACACGATCATGAAAAGAATTTCCTGATTTTTCACCAAAACGAACTAACAAGAATAAAAAAAAAAGTTTCTTTTGTTTGAAAAGCTGGAAGTCGGAAGCTCTAAATCGAATAGCTATCGTAAAAAGTAAGACTAATTTCTCGAGCTAAACAGATATACCAAGGATCTTTCAATTACACGGACAACTGATCTATAAGTAATAAAAGGGCGCAACGGGATATCCGAACGAGGGTAAAAAGTATTTTGATACGTTATATCACAAACATTGGACAGCTATAAAACCCGGAGCATTATTACCGAGACATTAATCTTTTTTTTTCCGGTTCGAAGACAGAAAACATTAAAGTATACATTAAACTGAAAGGGTCAATTTTACACAGGGATCCGTATAAAATAAAAGATGAGAGAAGAATTTCAGAGAAAACAAGAAACCGCTAATCTTATTCGCTTCTTTGATTATTAATTATACTGGAGAGTTGATAAAAATTAACCCAGCGAAATGAATTCTTTTTGTTTTACGTGGAAAGCGATTCAATAATTTATACTAATTTAGAAAAGAAGGAGAAAACATGTTTACAACGCTTGCAAATGACAAACAATCAAATCTATTTCGAATCTGAAGGATTTAAATTTAAAATGAATTCATTTTCCCGCCCTTTCTCTTGGACGGTAACTTTTATTTTATTTTGCGACCTTTTCGTTTTTAAAAAGAGAATGGAAGAAAAGGATCTCTTTTTAAAGGGTTTTCATTTGTCTGCGGCTCCTCTTCATCATCGCGCATCTTTTTCAAAGCGTCTTTTAAAAAAGGTTTTTTCGTTTGATACTCTTTGAATGAGATGCGTGAATTGAGGATTTCTTTTGTATCTAGAAGTAATTAAAATTCTAAAATTGGTCAAGAATTCCCAATTTCCCAGGTGAAAAAATGAGGAGGATAGAAGTAAAGTAATGGGCAATCAAAAATTGGCGGACGAAAGAGGATCCATCGAAGTACAAAGCACAGCAAACAGGGCTGAAGAAGTTCACGGCTAAAAAGACCATGAGCCAGTTGGGCTCCGGGATCCACCACCTTCAAAAGTCGTCTTTTGCGCCACCACTCCAGGCCATTTGTAAATGCAGATCTTAGTCCTACACTTGGGGCTAGCACGGTGCCTTAGACAGTTATGACGTCATCCTTTGGGTCAACCCAGTTACAGATGAGGGGTCAGCTGTTGGCGCTACATTCAATATGTGCTAGGACAGTCCCTTAAATTTCTTGTTCTAGCGCTCGGCCTTTTACCATGATTTTCAGTTCCTCTTTGACTGTTCTTATTACCAAACTCTTCCATGCACTGCCCATATGACTACATTCGAAGGTTTAAGTTCTAGCTTGTTCCCTTCATGAGCAAGACTGCGTTGTTCAGCTTTGATTCAGTTCTCTCTGCAGCTCACCGTTGGCTCCCTTCAAGTTTACTCCATTGTCCGAGTAATTTTTCCTGAATTTCTTTTTAAGACTTTGTCAACTTCATTGGCGAGACTAACTTCCTTTCCTTTTGTCCGCGACCACAAATAATGTAATTTCGTGTCATCACATTCCAATTTCCTTATTTCCTAAATTCATTAAACTCTCAGAATAGTCTAGAGATATCAAAATATTGACTTAGGGAATATGGTCTCCTCAAAATTATCAAAACATGATTCGTCTTTCTCTTAACGATCCAAAAACTTTACTCAACATTTGATAATCAGACGTTCCTAAAACAGAAATAGTTAAACTTTACAGGTGCCTCATAAAGAAAAGAGCGAAACCTAAAATAATTTCTAAATTGTTTCAAGCTGAAAATACAAAAGCGACCGCCGTTAGGAAAATAATGTTGCACGATGATTCAGACGTGACATTTACCTCTAAAGAAAGCTATTAACGGAAAGCAATCTCTTGTTGGTGTTAACTTTAAGGGAATGTCACAACTCCCTCTCCTAGTCGAAAAGTTCGAAAACATTCGTTATTCACTTCCTCGTTCCATGTGCCATTTTCAATTTTTTTTTCCATTCGCTGAAAGCTTCTGAAGGCAGCTCGTTTGATTAATTTTTCTTGCTCTCGACGCCTGTCCGCGCCTTTTGCAAAAGCGCTTATTCCACGGAGCCAGCTTTATTTTCCTTTGAAAGGCGAAATAAAGTTACAAATTGCAACGCTCTATTCCCTGGAGAAGTCAACAACTAGGGAAGTGAAATTTCTTTTTTTTCCCCTTTCTCTCTTTCGGCGTAAAAAAAAATGATTAAAATTCATGAGCGGGCAAAGGGCGCCAAAAAGAATAGGCTTTAAACATTATGCACAACAACTAAATATGATAAATTGAAAGTTGATTTTTTTTAACAATCTAAACATTTTAAAAACTGCCGTTTAATCTGTTTTTCCTTAATAAGGAAAAAAGTCAACAAAAGTTTAAGTTGCGTAAAGTTTAAGGCGAATTCTCAGGACTTTGCAAAGAGAAAAAAAATTAAGTATGAGATGACAAATAGGATAATAATTTCCAGTTTTCGCAACGCTATTTTTCTCCCTTTTTCTTTATAAATCCTGTTAAAAATTTGTTTCAGCTATATAAACTTTACACCGATGTTCGCTTCATCCCTAAAGGAATAATTCGAAGTTTGAATTACCCCTTTATTCTCAAAAAAAAGTTTCAAACTTGTCAGTAAACAATAATGAAATTTCGTCTTCACCCAACCGAATTTGACAGGAACCCCGTGTATATTTATTTATTAATCGTCTACTAGTCCCGATCCTCTTTTTGCCTTTCGTTTCCTCCCGCTTAATTAAACATTTCCATTCTCAATCTTAACGCATCAAGTAAATTAATCCGCAACAAAAAAGAAAAAGGGGATTGAAACATTTGCGAAAAGCGATTAGTTAATGCCATCTTCAAAACGGTTTCAATTTCAGAAATTCAATTTGAATTGTAATTTTCCCAACATTAAGAACTTGCTATAAAAATATTTTTTTCAAGAGATGAAGACGTTTCTGTTTGTTTCTCTTGATATGAGGGAAAAAAATGTAATAAAAATTCCGTTTAATTTTTTAAATTCGTATTTCGTCATTTGAGCCGACCGCAGGAAACAGTTGCTCACAGCTGGAAGACGATGTTCCATTATTATAGATTTTTTTCAGGTTTTTTTTATGATGTCCCATTAAATTAATCTTATGTGGCCATCAATATGCTCAATTTTATTCGACTTAAAAATATAAATTGCTTCCTTTTAAAAAAAATTACGAAGAAGGAGGAGAACGAAGATTTCTCTTTTTTTTTAGCAATCTGACGGATGCGGAAAGGAGTGAAATAACATCTCAGAATCGAAAACCAATTTCAAAACATGGGATCTGTAAAAATCACAGCGTCAGCGTCATGTATAGGATATCCCACTCGCATCAGTTAACACGGATTCAAATATTTTGAAAATATTTTTAATGAGAATCAATAAAAAGCTTTTTAAATTATCACGCAATGCGTCCAATTACTGAACTATCAATTTATAAAGTGAACCATCCTCGTGACATATCATCACTTCTAATGGAGTCACCTCTGAATACTTCTAAAGGCTTATACTGAAGTAAGGAGTTCCATTTAGCAAGTCTTGTTTGCTTTCCAATGAAAATCGACACATTCACTGAAATAATTTTACAGTTAATTGTTGTGCGCTGCCACCAAAAAAACTGTGTCATGATGTTGATGGGGCTCTTCATCTCACTTCATGCCAACAACAAACCCTGCTATAACTCGTTCAGTAGTTTAGTACGTCTTTGCTTTTGCTTTAGCGCCCACCCCAAGTTATTATTTCAAGAAATAAACTAAAATTCACGGGAAAACCTTAATTATCAACAAATAAAACAAAATAAAGCTGAATAAACCTTTACAGCCGGCGAACAAATTTTAAACTTTTGCAACCTTGACAAATTTCATCCCACTAAGATAATGGATTTGTGATCTACAAAAGAAATTTATTTATGATCTCTAAGCTTTTACCAAATTTCCCGCATACATCAAGCCGAAGCTGGCTTGAATTGTAATGATACCTTTACTTTGCCAATTTCATTGCTCGACAAACAACAATAATTCACTTTAAATAAATATTTTCCAAATGGCACTTTGTCTCATGAAAATGGGTCTTCTATTTTTCCTCGAAACAATATGCCGCCTCGCATTCAGTCCCGGCAATACGTCGGGCCGATATTTTTCCACATGAAAGTCTCCAACTCAATGACCGCAACATCATATTTCAATCCTGATAAGCAAGTTCAAACTTCTTGAAAAGAATCAAACTTTTTGTTCGGCCAGAAATTAATTTCCTTATCGCGCCCTACGGTCGCCATACCAATAATTTTAGCTTTTCAGGAAGAAAATCTCAACATAAATTAGCAATAAGCCAACTTTACAACCTCACATAATGTAAATACCGCACGTAAACAAGGCACACATTCTCGAGAGAAAATTCTCAAAATAGAGCCATCTGCCAAGGAACTAAGTTATCCTAGTTGAATTATGCGAGAGACCCCAAGGTAAGAATTCGATTGAAGCCGGAGTAACCATAAATAAGACAAGACTGGCATTTTGGATGTTGTTAAATTCCGGGTCCGCTGGAATGATTCCAAGTCAAAATTGCAACTGGAGTTTCCAAATCATGAATTACAAAAGATAATAAATTTAAAGGAAACCTCGTTCGATTCGAAAATCTTAGGCCTTATCATCTTTTTTTTCCTTTTCGATGATTATCGCCTTCCTCTAAAAACGAAACATTCTCCTTTTACGTTCTGATTCTGACAGTTTGTTTCACAACTTTCTTCTCTTTTTCCCAAGCTTCCCCTCTGGGAAATTTTCAACAAATATCGATTTACTATAGTTTAACTTTAATCTATCACCGGTTTCACGGGATTGCTTTTGGAAGCAAAGGAAGGATAACTTTTCAACTTATATAAAAAGCATATTTCTTTTTTATCTTCCGACGGATATATTATCCCCGATGAAAAGAAGGATCAGGAAACACTTCCTCAGATTTTCGATTCATCAAAGGTTATCCACGATTGTGTCGGTCAAACCTCTAGGAAAACCAAAGTCAGAAAGGACGAGACTAATAATCTCATCTTTCCGACCGAAAACCACAATTTGATGAAACGAAGGAAAATCTGATCTTGTGTACCAAGTTCTCAATTTAAATTCTGCGGATTGAGATTTCATTGCAAGTTAAAACAAGAGAAATTTCCTCTTTTCTTACAAGAAAAAAAAGTATTAAATATAAAACGAGATAAAGAAAAACAGATGGAGTCAAATGAAGAAAAAAAAAACTTTCAAAACCTCTCTCTTGTAGAAATAAGTCGAATTAAATGAACATTATCGAATTTGGCGGAATCGATTTAGTCGTATGCAATATTGGTAACTTTATATTGCCTGCTGACGTTTTTCATTTCCGATTCTCGAGAACAAACACCATTTGGCAAAAAAACTTCTTAAGGGAAGAAAAAAAAACCTTAAAGGCAATCCAGAAAAAACGAGGAGAAAAAACTGTCAGTCCTATTTTATCATAATATCATCGTTTCCATGTTTAGGGTCAGGGCAGTTTCCTTTTTGGATGCAAAGAGTTATGGCCAACATGTTTTAATGACAGCTGAGTCCGAACAGGTTTGAATAGTTTTAAACGATTGGGAAGTTTTTAGAAAACTTACAGTAAGAGAGGGGGAAAGAAGAAAAGCTTTTCGACGCGGTTGCTTAGTTGGTTTGCTAATAAATTTTCGTCTTTTTTTATTTCTAGCCGACAACTTATCCGGCCCCGGTTTTTTTTGCGAGAATAAATCCTCCATTATTTCCTCTTGGGAATTTCCTATTTATATTTCGAACGAATTCTTTAAGCAAACACTTTATATTTTACGGACGGTTTGAAAGCCCAAAGTTTTGTGTAAAGAAGGAAAAAGTTTTATAGTTTCAACGTAGAGTAAGTTCGAATATTTAAAAAAAAGTGTACAAAGCAAAGATTGTAGACGAGATGAGTGGATAATGAGGGCGAAAGAGCAAAACCGAGAGCCATGGAAAAAAGTTCAAAGAATTTTAAAATATTTCAGAATGAATTTTGTCGTGACTGTATAACATTTTTAAAAGTTGCCTAAACATCATTTTTCTCATCCAAACATTATTTCTTGTATTTCTAAATAATAAAAATAATTTCTACAATTTAAAATTGCTCTTGATGGAACTTTCTAAAGCTTTCTATTAATTACATTCCTTTGTTTTCCTCCTCTTCTTCTCGTATGTGAGCTTTCAAAAAAATCCTTTATAATTTTATTCTCTGAACGGGTGTTCTTTATTCCCAGACATCTTTTGACATTTCGTGTTAAGGAAAAAGGTCCCTTTTTTTAACCGAGTCCTAAAATTTAACGCTCAAACGCCTACTTTCTCTTTTTTTTTTTACGATCCCCTCGAAACGTGATGTGTTTCTCTTCGGAGATTTTCATCAACTTTTTATGCATATTTACTGGAGTATAGAAAAAAAAGAGCGGAGAGGCATGGCCCGCATAACACGGCCTTGATTTAATTTCACGTCTTTTTTATTTTCCCTCGCTTTTGTTTTCCCCTTTCCTGTCGATTACTCAATTAGAATTTGTTTTTTTTCCTTGCAAAGGTGCTTATTACATTCTTCCACGACACGAAACTAAGATGTTAATTTATGCAAATCCACGATAGCATTATTTGTTTAATGACGACGGTAGCTCTATGATGATGGTTTGCTTGCTTTAATTCTCATATTCTGTTTCGCAATTACAGTTACCTCAAGTTGCATTTGAAATGCGGCATCGCATTCAGGATACCGTACAATCATGGATCAAGGATTAAAATTAATTAGTTAAAATTGATATTTGTTTGTTTGGTTTAAAGCTTTTTACATTGGGGTTTTCTTTTTTATCTCTTAAAAATTTTAAAATGGATTCCTATGCATGCGGGGATTTACTTTATCCATCAATAATGTTTATTCTCTTTCATGATAATTTACTAATTTTCACGGATTCGATTGATAAATATATGTTAAGTCTCGGTTTTTGAATAATAAACTTTTCTACTCAATCAGGATGGGAAAAAATTGAAATGGAGCCAAACACTTTACCGGGAGATAAGTATAACAGCTGGGATTTTTCAGTGCCATTGATCAAAACATTGACTGATGATTATTATAAAACCGATTTTTATTTGTTACATTTCAACGATGATTTGTGATTCGAAAGAGTATCGTTTCGTGGGAAATCACCTTTGCACGGAAGATTAGAAAAACGATTTATCCTTATTTTTTTCTAAGGTTTCGCAAAATTGGTTCCTCATCAAAATATTGCCTCTCCAGACGAAAAGCAAGCGAGCTATCAGCAATCTAACGAAATTTCCGAGTTCCTTATGAAAGAAACCGAATACTGCGTTCATTTTTTCATATCAATCAGAGCCAATAAAAAACTATGAAAAAGCTTTAAGGATCTATCTGCATTCCAAAATCCAAATTCGTGTTAATTTTTCTTCCCCTAGTTCCGCACAAAATTCATTTCATCACTCACACCATTTTTAATTTTTTTTTTTTATATATAAAACCAACTAATTTTTATTTACTTAATCAGAATTTCAAACATCACTGATTTCTGTTCTCAATCGCCTCTCCCGATAAAATTTTTTCTTTGTCAAAATGACCCGCAAGCATTACAAAAAATTAAAGAATTTTTTATCTACATTACACCTCGCTGGGCTTAAAACCTTTATTTTGTTTCGGCCAGCATCGCCACTAAACCGGCCATGACGTTTAGAATCAAAATAAACAGCCATTTTTAAGCTGAAAGTCTAGTAAATTTTATTATACGTTATGAACTTTCTAAAATATACGGTCGAGGTCTTTCCTTTTTATCAATTTCTAAACACCATATAAATTCTCATCTTTTTTTTTTTTTTTTTTTTCAAAATTGTTTTCTTTATTTTCCGCATAACAATTAAGGCTTCTTTAAACGAAATAAAAATAATTCGGTTCTCGGGAGTAAAAGTTTCAAAAAAGGAGAAAAACCTTCCTAAGCCTGTTTATGCTTCAGACAGTTTGGTAGCAAAAAGAAGTTTTGTAAAATTGACAGTCAAGTTTTATAATAAACTCAGAGATATCGTTTTGTAAAGCTTAGTGGAAACTGAAAAACTGCTGACTATTGTTAACAGCGTTACATAAAACATCTTTTCCAACTATTGTCCGGGAACAACAATTGAAGCAGCTGGGAAGTAATCAGAATCTAACCGAATTCACGTTTTTTTCTGTTGAATTTCTTCCTTGCTGAATCAGCGTAAATAACCAAGCTTTTATTCGGGATTTTCTATTACCTCACTTGATACAAGGGTGAAAAGAAGGAAAAATAACTCGGGCCCCAAATGTTTTTTCTGTGTAACAAACGCCTTAAAAGTTCCCGTCGACTGTTCCTCCGATTTTCTTATTTGGGCTATCCTCAAACGAAAATGGGAAGCAATATTTTAATTAAATCGAGAAACCGACAACGTGAGCTGGTTTAAAATGATAATACATTTTAAACGTGGAAGGAAAATTTCATCGGGAATACAAGGATCCGAGATCAATGGAATTAATCAAAATACCTTGCATTGTGTCGGACGGCCAAAGTTTAAGCCCGGAGTGACTTATAATAGTTTCCCCAAACTCAAGATTTCTGTGAAACACTAATGAAAAAACTTTTTTTCCCCTGTCGCGATGACTTATTGCCGGTTGGAAGTCCGTTCCAGGAGAACCCTAGCTCGTTATATGAGGTTTCCAGGGAATATAATGACGATGGAAGAAGAAAAAAAAAGGAATTGCGTAATGTAATAAATGGCAGTCATCAGAATGAGATACAAGTTGAAAAATGATGGGGATATCAAAATCAGAGAGTTGTTAACTTCATTTCTATTTTGTTGAAATCGAAGAAAGATGAGTTTCTCTCTCCTAGCGTTTCTCATTATTTTATTATTACCGAATACGAATTTGAATTCTTCCTCCCTTTTTTTAAAATATTTTATTTTATAATTTAATGGAAAAATAGAGCAAGATAGCAATATGCTCAAGGGTACTCGAGTAATCTTCTGCAGGCTAATGTATGAGTTTCCTCAAGCTCTATATTGGTATTTGCTAGTCAGAGTTGGCCAAATAAAACTTTCTGGCCAGAGCTGATAAATTGAATTAGATTCTAAACAAATGGGGACCAAATAGTACGTGAAGCTCTTTTCCTAAAAAAACAACACCAGATTTATCAGCCAGTCAACACAGCATTTTCACACTCCTCAACGTTGTATTTTCTGCAATAAACTTTTGGTTTTTGCAATACAACTCAACCATGGGCAAAATTTTTAACAAAAAGCTTTCAAATATTAAAATAAATGCTATAACCGACAAAACCTAAATAACCACTCAAAATATTTAAAATATAACGTTACTTTAAAATAAATCAGAAGATGGATGAAAAAGGAAGAAAGCAATTTTACGTAATTACCTAAGCTCCATCGTCGAGGAGAAAAGATTTTTCTCAAATAAAAACATCAGAGAAATATGAAGTGAAAAGATCATTAACTGATGTCGCGGTGACGAAAAACCGATATCATTATATTAACATGAATTTAAAATATCGGAAGATAGAACGTATTTTACTAAAATTTAATTTTATACCTTCTTTTTCAGTTAATTTAGCCAAAGCATGAATAAAGTATTAGAGCACTCCCGATAAAACAATAATAATAAAATCGTATCGACACTCATATTTAAATATCAATAGCAATTTCCTTTTTGAAAATTCTCCCCGAAGTTTGTAACAATAAAATTCATATTTCAAAGAAAATCTTCCCCGAAACTTTTAACTTTTTCCTTGAAACTTTTATGTTTTTATTTTTATTCTATTGAAGAGTTATCACGATGGTCCATTCGGAATTCTGAAATTGACACGCATCTGACGAGACATAAAAGCATCAACATTTTCGAAAACGTCAAACATGCTTTTCACGTTTCACATCATCGGTAAAAATTTATATTATTTTACTTGTTTATTTTTCCAGAAGCCTTCAAAATTTGAAAAATTCAATTTTCATCCGAAAACCTCGCGGTAAAAAAAAAGATAAATTTACACGACGTTTGAATTATGAACCGATTGGGGTATATTTAAAACGAGGTCGGAAATAACCGCCTTTGATCATTCATTTCACCCCGTGTGTAATCGTTTCTGTCATCTATCAATTTTTAAAAATCATGATTTTCAACGAGTTTAATTCGATGAAAAATTAGAAATATTACGAAAAAAAACTCACCTAAAAATAAAAGTGAGAAAATTTTTCCTTTTTTTATGATAACAAAACAAAATTCCGCAAAATAAATAAACCGACTGTTAACGCACGTTGAAAGTTCGCATTTCGAGTTTCCGGAAATAATTTTAAGCGCACAATTCCAAGTCACCACCCGTTTTCACTGATCTCGAAAGCTAAAAGCTCCTTTATACACACAACATTCATGCAACCGCGAGTTAAATTATCAAAATGATACATCTCACTTTTAACGAACTTGCCAACGACAGCTATTAAACTCACCTCGCTCGTTAAATTTTTTTAGCACCTTACCACCACATTTTAAATAATAAATTCCTAACTTTTTTAAAAATTCGTTACAATAATTGGACCGAACAACTTTACGAAGTGGAAGTTAAAGAATGTGGAGAAAAATACTCACGCTTTAAACCGGAAAAACAACGTTTTGATTTTCCGCTTAAAGTTTTCTGAAAGCGTTATGTGATGTGCGGATGCTGTTTTCACTTAAACGGAAAATGAGGGTGGTAAAAGTTCATATTTACACCGGTGGTGGCAGTAAAAACCAGGAAAATTTTTCAAAGAAAAGTTTGAATTAGTCAGCGAGGTTTCCTCTAGGGACCAGCACTCAACTTACCAAGCTTTTCCTTTTGAAAACTTTATATTGAGACAATTTCTACAACAAAAAGGTAGAACTCATATAGAACCATATTAGGTATTAGAAGGTATTGTGGAGTGCTTTTAGGAAGTAAAATCTCCAGAGAAAACATTTTACAATATCTGAGAAAAGTTGCAACGATGCTTTTTTTAAAACAACCCCTATTTACTTAAATTATTTGAAAGATTTGCGAATCAGCCCATACTGCAACCATTTTGTTCTGGTGTCATATTTTTATGGAGGAGTAATGAGTCTTATATCAATAACTAGTGAGCCCCAGCATGTATTTTATTATTATTTTAACTCCTATTTACCCGGAAAATTATTAAATCCAAATTCAAACATCAGTTTTGAAACATCGAAAAAATGACCATTTTTTTTTCGTTTAACCGAAACACAAAAATGCCGATATCTTGGGAACGCAGCCGAATTTTTCAATTCCGTTAATTCCAACGGATTCCTTGAATCAAAATAAATCTAATATGATGTAGATTACAACTCTACAGCGTAGGAAACATAATATCTCAGTGAAAAAAAATTTTCGATCTACTCGGTTTCTAAAAATCAGTTTTTCGGTCATAGCTTTATCAAAACAAAAAATTGAGTGTTCTACCTAGTCTCAATCGATTCCTCAGATTAAAATACATCTGTTGAGATATAGTTTGAAACTCTTGAGCGTGGGAAAAGTCATTTTTCTGTAAAAATAGATTTTCGACAAAGTTCGATTCTAAAAATCCGTTTTTTGCAAATAACTTTTTTAAAACACAAAACTAAGTGTACCACATAGTCTCAATCGATTCCTCAGATTAAAATACATCTCCCAGTATATATTTTCTTAATATTTTGTCCCGTTTTTACCCGGGAAATTCATAAATCGAAATTCAAACATCGATTTTTAAACATCGAAAAAATTGTCATTTTTTTCGTTTCACCAAAACTGAAAAATGGTAATATCTTGAGAACGCAGCCGAATTTTTTAATTCTGTAAATTCCAACGGATTCCTCGGATCAAAATACATCTGTTAAGATATAGTTTGAAACTCTTGAGCGTGGGAAGAGTCATTTTTCTGTAAAAATAGATTTTCGACAAAGTTCGATTCTAAAAATCCGTTTTTTGCAAATAACTTTTTTAAAACACAAAATTGAGTGTTCTGCCTAGTCTCAATCGATTCCTCAGATTAAAATACATCTCCCAGTATATATTTTGTTAATATTTTGTCCCGTTTTTACCCGGGAAATTCATAAATCAAAATTCAAACATCGATTTTTAAACATCGAAAAAATTGTCATTTTTTTCGTTTCACCAAAACTGAAAAATGGTAATATCTTGAGAACGCAGCCGAATTTTTTAATTCTGTAAATTCCAACGGATTCCTCGGATCAAAATACATCTGTTGAGGTATAGTTTGAAACTCTAGAGCGTGGAAAAAATCATTTTTCTCTAAAAATAGATTTTCGACAAAGTTCGATTCTAAAAATCCGTTTTTTGCAAATAACTTTTTTAAAACACAAAATTGAGTGTTCTGCCTAGTCTCAATCGATTCCTCAGATTAAAATACATCTCCCAGTATATATTTTGTTAATATTTTGTCCCGTTTTTACCCGGGAAATTCATAAATCAAAATTCAAACATCGATTTTTAAACATCGAAAAAATTGTCATTTTTTTCGTTTCACCAAAACTGAAAAATGGTAATATCTTGAGAACGCGGCCGAATTTTTTAATTCTGTAAATTCCAACGGATTCCTCGGATCAAAATACATCTGTTAAGATATAGTTTGAAACTCTTGAGCGTGGAAAAAATCATTTTTCTCTAAAAATAGATTTTCGACAAAGTTCGATTCTAAAAATCCGTTTTTTGCAAATAACTTTTTTAAAACACAAAACTAAGTGTTCTACATAGTATCAATCGATTCCTCAGATTAAAATACATCTCCCAGTATATATTTTGTTAATATTTTGTCCCGTTTTTACCCGGGAAATTCATAAATCAAAATTCAAACATCGATTTTTAAACATCGAAAAAATTGTCATTTTTTTCGTTTCACCAAAACTGAAAAATGGTAATATCTTGAGAACGCAGCCGAATTTTTTAATTCTGTAAATTCCAACGGATTCCTCGGATCAAAATACATCTGTTAAGATATAGTTTGAAACTCTTGAGCGTGGAAGAGTCATTTTTCTGTAAAAATAGATTTTCGACAAAGTTCGATTCTAAAAATCCGTTTTTTGCAAATAACTTTTTTAAAACACAAAATTGAGTGTTCTGCCTAGTCTCAATCGATTCCTCAGATTAAAATACATCTCCCAGTATATATTTTGTTAATATTTTGTCCCGTTTTTACCCGGGAAATTCATAAATCAAAATTCAAACATCGATTTTTAAACATCGAAAAAATTGTCATTTTTTTCGTTTCACCAAAACTGAAAAATGGTAATATCTTGAGAACGCGGCCGAATTTTTTAATTCTGTAAATTCCAACGGATTCCTCGGATCAAAATACATCTGTTGAGGTATAGTTTGAAACTCTAGAGCGTGGAAAAAATTATTTTTCTGTAAAAATAGATTTTCGACAAAGTTCGATTCTAAAAATCCGTTTTTTGCAAATAACTTTTTTAAAACACAAAACTAAGTGTTCTACATAGTCTCAATCGATTCCTCAGATTAAAATACATCTCCCAGTATATATTTTCTTAATATTTTGTCCCGTTTTTACCCGGGAAATTCATAAATCAAAATTCAAACATCGATTTTTAAACATCGAAAAAATTGTCATTTTTTTCGTTTCACCGAAACTGAAAAATGGTAATATCTTGAGAACGCGGCCGAATTTTTTAATTCTGTAAATTCCAACGGATTCCTCGGATCAAAATACATCTGTTAAGATATAGTTTGAAACTCTTGAGCGTGGGAAGAGTCATTTTTCTGTAAAAATAGATTTTCGACAAAGTTCGATTCTAAAAATCCGTTTTTTGCAAATAACTTTTTTAAAACACAAAATTGAGTGTTCTGCCTAGTCTCAATCGATTCCTCAGATTAAAATACATCTCCCAGTATATATTTTGTTAATATTTTGTCCCGTTTTTACCCGGGAAATTCATAAATCAAAATTCAAACATCGATTTTTAAACATCGAAAAAATTGTCATTTTTTTCGTTTCACCAAAACTGAAAAATGGTAATATCTTGAGAACGCAGCCGAATTTTTTAATTCTGTAAATTCCAACGGATTCCTCGGATCAAAATACATCTGTTAAGATATAGTTTGAAACTCTTGAGCGTGGGAAGAGTCATTTTTCTGTAAAAATAGATTTTCGACAAAGTTCGATTCTAAAAATCCGTTTTTTGCAAATAACTTTTTTAAAACACAAAATTGAGTGTTCTGTCTAGTCTCAATCGTTTCCTCAGATTAAAATACATCTCCCAGTATATATTTTGTTAATATTTTGTCCCGTTTTTACCCGGGAAATTCATAAATCAAAATTCAAACATCGATTTTTAAACATTGAAAAAATTGTCATTTTTTTCGTTTCACCGAAACTGAAAAATGGTAATATCTTGAGAACGCGGCCGAATTTTTTAATTCTTTAAATTCCAACGGATTCCTCGCATCAAAATACATCTGTTGAGATATAGTTTGAAACTCTTGAGCGTGGGAAAAGTCATTTTTCTGTAAAAATAGATTTTCGACAAAGTTCGATTCTAAAAATCCGTTTTTTGCAAATAACTTTTTTAAAACACAAAACTAAGTGTTCTGCCTAGTCTCAATCGATTCCTCAGATTAAAATACATCTCCCAGTATATATTTTGTTAATATTTTGTCCCGTTTTTACCCGGGAAATTCATAAATCAAAATTCAAACATCGATTTTTAAACATCGAAAAAATTGTCATTTTTTTCGTTTCACCGAAACTGAAAAATGGTAATATCTTGAGAACGCGGCCGAATTTTTTAATTCTGTAAATTCCAACGGATTCCTCGGATCAAAATAGATCTGTTAAGATATAGTTTGAAACTCTTGAGCGTGGGAAGAGTCATTTTTCTGTAAAAATAGATTTTCGACAAAGTTCGATTCTAAAAATCCGTTTTTTGCAAATAACTTTTTTAAAACACAAAACTAAGTGTTCTGCCTAGTCTCAATCGATTCCTCAGATTAAAATACATCTCCCAGTATATATTTTGTTAATATTTTGTCCCGTTTTTACCCGGGAAATTCATAAATCAAAATTCAAACATCGATTTTTAAACATCGAAAAAATTGTCATTTTTTTCGTTTCACCAAAACTGAAAAATGGTAATATCTTGAGAACGCGGCCGAATTTTTTAATTCTGTAAATTCCAACGGATTCCTCGGATCAAAATACATCTGTTAAGATATAGTTTGAAACTCTTGAGCGTGGAAAAAATCATTTTTCTCTAAAAATAGATTTTCGACAAAGTTCGATTCTAAAAATCCGTTTTTTGCAAATAACTTTTTTAAAACACAAAACTAAGTGTTCTACATAGTATCAATCGATTCCTCAGATTAAAATACATCTCCCAGTATATATTTTGTTAATATTTTGTCCCGTTTTTACCCGGGAAATTCATAAATCAAAATTCAAACATCGATTTTTAAACATCGAAAAAATTGTCATTTTTTTCGTTTCACCAAAACTGAAAAATGGTAATATCTTGAGAACGCAGCCGAATTTTTTAATTCTGTAAATTCCAACGGATTCCTCGGATCAAAATACATCTGTTAAGATATAGTTTGAAACTCTTGAGCGTGGAAGAGTCATTTTTCTGTAAAAATAGATTTTCGACAAAGTTCGATTCTAAAAATCCGTTTTTTGCAAATAACTTTTTTAAAACACAAAATTGAGTGTTCTGCCTAGTCTCAATCGATTCCTCAGATTAAAATACATCTCCCAGTATATATTTTGTTAATATTTTGTCCCGTTTTTACCCGGGAAATTCATAAATCAAAATTCAAACATCGATTTTTAAACATCGAAAAAATTGTCATTTTTTTCGTTTCACCAAAACTGAAAAATGGTAATATCTTGAGAACGCGGCCGAATTTTTTAATTCTGTAAATTCCAACGGATTCCTCGGATCAAAATACATCTGTTGAGGTATAGTTTGAAACTCTAGAGCGTGGAAAAAATCATTTTTCTGTAAAAATAGATTTTCGACAAAGTTCGATTCTAAAAATCCGTTTTTTGCAAATAACTTTTTTAAAACACAAAACTAAGTGTTCTACATAGTCTCAATCGATTCCTCAGATTAAAATACATCTCCCAGTATATATTTTCTTAATATTTTGTCCCGTTTTTACCCGGGAAATTCATAAATCAAAATTCAAACATCGATTTTTAAACATCGAAAAAATTGTCATTTTTTTCGTTTCACCGAAACTGAAAAATGGTAATATCTTGAGAACGCGGCCGAATTTTTTAATTCTGTAAATTCCAACGGATTCCTCGGATCAAAATACATCTGTTAAGATATAGTTTGAAACTCTTGAGCGTGGGAAGAGTCATTTTTCTGTAAAAATAGATTTTCGACAAAGTTCGATTCTAAAAATCCGTTTTTTGCAAATAACTTTTTTAAAACACAAAATTGAGTGTTCTGCCTAGTCTCAATCGATTCCTCAGATTAAAATACATCTCCCAGTATATATTTTGTTAATATTTTGTCCCGTTTTTACCCGGGAAATTCATAAATCAAAATTCA
Organism: Liposcelis brunnea; assembly: GCA_023512825.1. NCBI lineage: Eukaryota > Metazoa > Arthropoda > Insecta > Psocodea > Liposcelididae > Liposcelis > Liposcelis brunnea. The sequence continues at coordinate 14,725,078 of CM042068.1, read as the reverse complement.
AACATCGATTTTTAAACATCGAAAAAATTGTCATTTTTTTCGTTTCACCAAAACTGAAAAATGGTAATATCTTGAGAACGCAGCCGAATTTTTTAATTCTGTAAATTCCAACGGATTCCTCGGATCAAAATACATCTGTTAAGATATAGTTTGAAACTCTTGAGCGTGGGAAGAGTCATTTTTCTGTAAAAATAGATTTTCGACAAAGTTCGATTCTAAAAATCCGTTTTTTGCAAATAACTTTTTTAAAACACAAAATTGAGTGTTCTGTCTAGTCTCAATCGTTTCCTCAGATTAAAATACATCTCCCAGTATATATTTTGTTAATATTTTGTCCCGTTTTTACCCGGGAAATTCATAAATCAAAATTCAAACATCGATTTTTAAACATCGAAAAAATTGTCATTTTTTTCGTTTCACCGAAACTGAAAAATGGTAATATCTTGAGAACGCGGCCGAATTTTTTAATTCTTTAAATTCCAACGGATTCCTCGCATCAAAATACATCTGTTGAGATATAGTTTGAAACTCTTGAGCGTGGGAAAAGTCATTTTTCTGTAAAAATAGATTTTCGACAAAGTTCGATTCTAAAAATCCGTTTTTTGCAAATAACTTTTTTAAAACACAAAACTAAGTGTTCTGCCTAGTCTCAATCGATTCCTCAGATTAAAATACATCTCCCAGTATATATTTTGTTAATATTTTGTCCCGTTTTTACCCGGGAAATTCATAAATCAAAATTCAAACATCGATTTTTAAACATCGAAAAAATTGTCATTTTTTTCGTTTCACCGAAACTGAAAAATGGTAATATCTTGAGAACGCGGCCGAATTTTTTAATTCTGTAAATTCCAACGGATTCCTCGGATCAAAATACATCTGTTAAGATATAGTTTGAAACTCTTGAGCGTGGGAAGAGTCATTTTTCTGTAAAAATAGATTTTCGACAAAGTTCGATTCTAAAAATCCGTTTTTTGCAAATAACTTTTTTAAAACACAAAATTGAGTGTTCTGCCTAGTCTCAATCGATTCCTCAGATTAAAATACATCTCCCAGTATATATTTTGTTAATATTTTGTCCCGTTTTTACCCGGGAAATTCATAAATCAAAATTCAAACATCGATTTTTAAACATCGAAAAAATTGTCATTTTTTTCGTTTCACCAAAACTGAAAAATGGTAATATCTTGAGAACGCAGCCGAATTTTTTAATTCTGTAAATTCCAACGGATTCCTCGGATCAAAATACATCTGTTAAGATATAGTTTGAAACTCTTGAGCGTGGGAAGAGTCATTTTTCTGTAAAAATAGATTTTCGACAAAGTTCGATTCTAAAAATCCGTTTTTTGCAAATAACTTTTTTAAAACACAAAATTGAGTGTTCTGTCTAGTCTCAATCGTTTCCTCAGATTAAAATACATCTCCCAGTATATATTTTGTTAATATTTTGTCCCGTTTTTACCCGGGAAATTCATAAATCAAAATTCAAACATCGATTTTTAAACATTGAAAAAATTGTCATTTTTTTCGTTTCACCGAAACTGAAAAATGGTAATATCTTGAGAACGCGGCCGAATTTTTTAATTCTTTAAATTCCAACGGATTCCTCGCATCAAAATACATCTGTTGAGATATAGTTTGAAACTCTTGAGCGTGGGAAAAGTCATTTTTCTGTAAAAATAGATTTTCGACAAAGTTCGATTCTAAAAATCCGTTTTTTGCAAATAACTTTTTTAAAACACAAAACTAAGTGTTCTGCCTAGTCTCAATCGATTCCTCAGATTAAAATACATCTCCCAGTATATATTTTGTTAATATTTTGTCCCGTTTTTACCCGGGAAATTCATAAATCAAAATTCAAACATCGATTTTTAAACATCGAAAAAATTGTCATTTTTTTCGTTTCACCGAAACTGAAAAATGGTAATATCTTGAGAACGCGGCCGAATTTTTTAATTCTGTAAATTCCAACGGATTCCTCGGATCAAAATAGATCTGTTAAGATATAGTTTGAAACTCTTGAGCGTGGGAAGAGTCATTTTTCTGTAAAAATAGATTTTCGACAAAGTTCGATTCTAAAAATCCGTTTTTTGCAAATAACTTTTTTAAAACACAAAACTAAGTGTTCTGCCTAGTCTCAATCGATTCCTCAGATTAAAATACATCTCCCAGTATATATTTTGTTAATATTTTGTCCCGTTTTTACCCGGGAAATTCATAAATCGAAATTCAAACATCGATTTTTAAACATCGGAAAAATTGTCATTTTTGTCGTATCACCGAAACTGAAAAATGGTAATATCTTGAGAACGCGGCCGAATTTTTTAATTCTGTAAATTCCAACGGATTCCTCGGATCAAAATACATCTGTTGAGATACAGTTTGAAACTCTTGAGCGTGGGAAAAGTCATTTTTCTGTAAAATAAGATTTTTGACCTACTCGGTTTCTTAAAATCAGTCTTTCGGTCATAACTTTTTAAAAACGAAAAACTGAGTGTTCTACCTAGTCTCAATCGATTCCTCAGATTAAAATACATGTCTTAGTTATGACAAAAACTAGCTCTTTTTACTCGTCTGTGTAAAAAATGGCTTAACATGAAAGGCCCAAGCGAAGTTATATATTTCTTTAATTTGGAGGTGCTTTAAGCAAGTGCAAACAAGTGCAAGTTACAAACTATTCAAAAATTAAACTCCTAGCTTGTTTTTCAAAAGCTTTGAATTAAGGTCGCATGATACAAATCGTCAAACTGAGATTAGAAAAAAAACCCTTATAAGCGATAACTCGAAACTGGTGCTTCGAGGAACATCAAGCAAGTTACCACTTGATGCCAAACACATATACCCAGTCGCAAATTTTTGAACATCAAAATCCAAGCCCTATTATTTAAGTTATGATAACATTTGCTAAAAAAATTTCAGTTAAATAAAAAAATCGGAACTCTTCTTATCTAAAACGTAAAGTAAACTTAAAAAAAATTATTTTTTAATTAAAGTGCTGCTTGGAATTATTCTCACCAGGTAAGGAAACTCATCTCTATGACCCCGCAACAGCACACTTAAGCGGTCATAGCAGTGTTAATTTGATTCAAAGCAAATTCAATTTAAAACTTTGCAGACAGACAATCCGTCCTTCACAAAATAATCGACCTTTGGCTTCTCAAACGGCACAGTATGCAATGCGATAAAAAAATCAAGTGCATATTTACAATCAGTTAAAAGAGATATGACATTTTGCATCCATATATTAATCAGACCCGGCACTTTTACGGATTTAACCAGTTTGTAAGTTACATTACAATTGCCTTATCGCCCCGATTCGGAATTTAATTGTTTTGATCACATTTCAGGGAACATGGCACAAGGCGAAGTTCAAGAATACATCAAATATAAAGAGTACATTCAAAAAATAAAAATTAAACCATTTAGCAAAAAGGAAATAAAACAAAACGAACGAAAATCGGATAAAGATGTCATAGACGAACCCTTTTATCCCGCCGATCTTACCTTGTCAATTTTCGCCGCTACTGTGTATAACGAAAAATTAAAAAAAAGTTTATTTGAAGGACTGGAAGAATTAAAGAGAAAGAGAGGGATAGTAGACCATGTTAAAGAAATTATTGAGCAAATCCAACAAGTCGGAGAATGGAAACTTTTAACTTGGGCAGAAAATTCAAATGATGATTATTTCGGGGCTGCATTTTGGAACGGCCAACGAAATCAGCTCGTAATATCACATCGTGGGACCGTGCCAAAATGGGATAAAAGGAAAACCGCTCTTACCGACTTACAGGGACCCATCTTCAATCAATACACTAGTCAAATTCATTCCGCCTGTGTTTTTTCTGCTTTCATTTTGCAAGATTTAGATCAAACCAAGATTTCGATATCTATAACCGGTCATTCATTAGGAGCATGGCTTGCGCAGATAACAACTTTCACGTCGGAATATTTAACGCTACAGCAAGAAATTTTCACCGGCAGGACAGGAAGTCCCCGAAATCCGAAAAGTCAAATCCATGCAGTGGTTTTTGACAGTCCTGGATGCTATGAGATGCTTTCCCAGATTGCAGGTCATTATTATGACAGGTACGAACACGAAGCTTACACGTTACTATCTGCATTGGATGTAACGATCTACTTCAACATCCCGAACCTGGTTAATAGTGTCAACTCCCATCACGGAATCAGGAGATTATTGCAGATTCGAGAAACGCCAGAAGACGTCAACTCAGAAAGTAATATCACTTGGCACGATTTAGACTCACACAAGGCCACCAACTTCATTAGGATGTTAAGTAGCACTGATAATGTTAATATTTGGACAGTATTAAATTGGCCGTCGTTTGGATTTCCTGATGCGGTTAAAAAGAAAAAATCGAACAGACCATTAAGCCTCAGCAAATCGATGACTAAAATCATCGCATTAATCGTCTCATCAGTAGAGGTCTTAACGTCTCCAGAAAATGAACTAGTCAATCATTATAAAAATATTCAAGAAGATGGCGAAGACGGGAGTAAAATTGGAGGCATTTCTAAAATGTATAATGTAGCTCAAATAGATAACAAATGTCAGCCTATTTCTATTTTTAGCGAAGAACAAATTGCGTTTTTAAAATATTGGAAACGAGTTAGAGACGAAAAAGTAGCGCCTGATAAATTTAAAAATATTCAAAAAATATTAGAAAACAACAAATTAGAGGACTACTACGATTTTCTGCCATTATTCGATTTTTACTTAGATGAGAGCAAGAAAACTATGGTCCGCTGTTCTTCCGAGCAAGATTTACAAAAAGTTATCCGTCGAGTCAAACATTTACTAGCTATGGATCCTCGGGCCTTCCACCAAATGAAAAAAGATTCCGAAGAACTTTTAAAATCCTACGAAAAGCTTTACGAAAGTCACTCGGAAAGTTATTTGCAAACACTTCCTGCTTTAGATGTCGATTTTATAGACATTTATGACATCCTAGAATTTTTAAAGTCAAAAGAAAATGTCTTAGCTTTAATTACTAAAAACAATACAAAATATGAAATGTTTAGGATACGAAATCTTCTTCAACATTTCGACTTAGGGCAATGTTACCTGAGTTTGGCTGAACTAGAACAAATCGCACTGCATGTAGACATATTAAAAATTTTTAACGACCCAGAATGTCGCGTTGACAGAGTGATGACTCTAGATTGCGAGGCAAAAAAAGAAAATCAAATCAAAAAAGAGTTAAAAGAAATTATAAAAACTGCAAAATATAGCAAACAAAATGATAAAAAATTAATTTTAATTTTAAACGATAATAATGATTGGTTAAAAAATATTCTAGAAAAATTGGAAATAACGACTGATGAAGTAGAATATTCATTTTTAGATTTCACGGAAAAAACTAAACAAAAACTTTTTAGCAAAGAAATAGTTACTCAATGGAATAAAAAAATGAAATTAGCTAAATTCCTTAATGTAATTAATTCAAAGCAATCAGCCCAAGAGCAAATTGATTTCTTATCCCATCCAGATGTCTTATTTTCTTTATTGACTGCTAAATATTCCGACGTAGAATTAAGTTCTCGAAACGTAATTAACCATGATAATTTAAAAGTTCTAACAGTTGATTTACAAAAAACCATTGAGATAAACTGGCTTGCAGGATTTTTAAAAACAAAACCTAACAATCTAGAAAAGATTTTCGGAAAGCCGATTATATTTATGGTAACTGGTATTTTAAAAGCGGAGTTTGAAAATAATTTTGAGAAAAATTTACCTCATGTAAAATTTGCTGATAACTTTGCAGATTTATGTCGCAAAAATATGTATAAAAGAATTTATTGGATTCATTTTCCGAGTAATGATTCAAACAGCATCGAACTAAGAAAAATATTCGACCCTGATTTCTATATAGAAAGGCGAATGCTAAAGCAAATCGTAATTAATAAAACAATGTTTGCTAAACTTTTAAAAGAAAAAAACGAGGTTTCTCTGTTAATTGTTTGTAATATCTCGAGGGAAATTTTTTTTCAAGTATTAAATATGGACGAAACCGAAATTAAAGCGCAAAAATTATCTTCTACTTTAGAAATCATGGCAATTTCTACAAATATGTCTGTGGCTATTACTGAAGAAATAGATGAAGCTGTTGAATTTTTCAACAGCCAAATGAAAAACTCAGTAAATTTGTTTAAATATAAAGAATGTTGTCAAAAATTTATTTGGAAAAGCTCTAAAGGTTCTCTTGACATTATACGAGGCTATGTTTCTTTCGATAAGTCTGTTGTTTTAAATGAATTAGATTTAACTGAAGTATCAGATAAAGTTGTCATAATCGCCGGTGAATCAGGCGTTGGAAAATCAACTATTTTATTAAGATATGCCAAAAAATTAACATCATCTTGGGTTATTCGGGTAAAGTTGGTGGATTATCGAAAAAAAATCGATAATATCAACGACGAAGTAAACTTAGATAACGTTGTAGAATTTTTATTGAAAAACAACGAAAATTCGCTAAATCCTTTCATTAAATCTTTACTAAAATTTAATCTAACACACGAAACACAAACTCCTGTGGTGATTTTTTTCGATGGCTACGACGAAATCGTAAGAGAAGAAATACAAATAAAAATGTTAACAATATTTCAATTTTTGCAAGAAAAAACAAATGCCAGAATTTGGATTACAACGAAAATTTGGGCCAAGAATTTGCTTGAAGATACATTGTCGGTGTTTTCAACACAGATCGAAGGAATAGATATAGACCAGCAAAAAAAATTCATTAAAAATTTTTGGTTAGCTGGTTTTTCTGTCAATATAAAAAATCGGTTATCTAAAAAAATTCTCGATGACAAAGCTGAAGAACTGTACACGAAATCAGAACGAAGCCTAATTATTCAAAGACATTTATCCTTGAGGGACTGCTCGAAACTTGAAAAAGCATGGGATATTCTAGTGGGACGTCGATACGATAGCGCAAGTTTAGATGATCTTATGAAACATATCAATACTTTATATGAATTAGTCAAAGATGGTCAAAAACAATTTTTAGAAGAAAATTTAATGATGGCAATTATTCATTTGGTATCTGAGGAAAAAGCCCGTAAAGATTTAATAGAATTTATTAATATTCTAAATTTCGCATGGTATATAGACCCAGCTCAAAATCTTTACAGTCAAAGGTACTTGAAAGAGACGTATTTGGAATCCCAAATGAATTCTACAAGTCGCGAAGATGAAAACCTGGAAGAATTAGCAACAAGAAAAACGGTAGAAATATTTATAAAAATTTTATCGCTTCCGTATGAAACTGAAGAATATAATCTACAACAAAGCTATGATATTTTGGCGATTCCACTGCAGCTCCGTATGATGGGAGAAACATTACAACGACAGAGTGATTCGATGGCAACCATGCAAATACCAGAAAATTTACTAAAAAATCATTATGAACTATATAAACAGTTCATATCGATTAAATTTAATATTTACAATAAAGGAAAACTGAAGAAGAACGATGAGAGAAAAAGCGCAGAAAAAACTCTAGGAGAAAGGCACCAAAATTTAGCAATTAAATTGCTTTTTCCGGATCAGTATCAGAAAATATTTGAAGATGATGTTTTAGACTTGAAAGAGGAATCATGGAAGGAAGATATCATAAAAATGAATCAAATCGGTATAATTAATATGAGCGATTCAGGGACATTCACCTTTACCCATATTTCATTTGCAGAGTACTTCACTGCTGATAAAATTTATCATTCTATGAAAAAGAAATTTTCGTCAAATGTAATTTTAGAAGATTTAATTATGACTGATATCTTATTAAAGGATGAAAATATACTGACGAGGAAGTTCCTTGACGGGATGCTAAAAAATACACCTCAGTTAATATTTCATTTCTTTGAAAAAAAATTTTCCGACTCAGCAGTAAATAAAATTGGCGAATCAGCGCTGCACCTATGTGCATCAGAAAATCTAACCAATTTAGCTGGAGCACTACTAAACAGTTTTGAAAACGAAAATTTATTTCAAAAATTTATGGGTATTAGTAACATTATATACGAAACTGCTCTTCATTACACAGCAGCAAATAATCAACTTGACTTTGCTACTTTGCTTTTAAAACGTAACCCGAAAGAAAATGTAATAAAGTTTGAAGCCACTCAAGCGACAAATCTCTTTCCCGAAGGAGAGTTGCATTTAGATACTCAAATACATTTTTCTTTCGCCGTCGAAAACGTTCACGCTTTTATAATGAAAGATGACGTAGTTAGCGATATTACAAGTTATGATAAAGAAAACCTCCCACAGCTTTTACAAAAGGTCTTAGCGTACAATAAAATTAACGAGATGTCAGATTCTAGCCTTTGTGTACTGCTGAATTTTGCTATAAAACACAAATTTCCAGAACTTGCTCTAAAAATAATAAATGATCGTCCGAATTCATTGTTTTCCGGTCCAATTTCAAAAATATTACACCATGCTTCAGAAAAAGGATTGAAAGACGTCGTACTAAGATTAATTGACCTAGGAGCAGACATAAACACAACTGAATGTGACTGCCAATCCACACCTTTGTATAAAGCAGCCAAAAACGGCCACTGGGATTTAGTTACTGAATTAATCGATTTAGGTGCTAAAGTTGATGTACCATGTTCTGCTAATGAAGAAACAGTGCTGCATCTAGCTGCTTTTATAGGCCAATTAGATATAATACTTAAGTTACTCCTAAAAGGAGCAAGAATCAATGCTATTGAAAAAGAAAAGAACTATTCTCCCATAACAGCAGCAGCTGCAAATAGCCATTGGGATGTAGTTTTAAAATTATTAGAATTCGGAGCTAATCCTAATATCCCAGCTCTACAAGCTGAATTTACGGTGCTTCATTTTGCAGCTTTTCGCGGACCTCCAAAAGAAGCCGTAATAAAATTGTTAGATGCAGGTGCAAACATTGATGCAATCGAGCAAAGCGCTGGTTATACGCCCATGATGAGCAACGCTGTTGAAAAGCGCTGGGATATCGTCATGGAAATGATAAACCGAGGAGGAAATGTCAATATTCCAACGTTTAAGTGTGAACGCACCATGCTCCATTATGCAGCAATGCACGGAGTTAAAGAAGTTGTGATAGCATTGCTCGATGCAGGGGCAGATATCAACGCGGTGGAATTGACTGATGGTGTGGTGGCTATTAACATGGCTGCCGTAAACGATGAGTGGGATACCGTTTCAGAACTTATAAAAAGAGGAGCGAATGTAAATATTCCGCTACTCATGGATCCAGGCAATACTGTGCTTCATTATGCAGCACAGGAAGGTGAACTAAACATTGTCATCGAATTAATAGAACATAGAGCTGATATAAACGCCATAAATAAATTTAATTGGACTCCTCTCAACTTAGCTGCTGAAAGAAGCCACTGGGACATTGTTTCGGTTTTGCTACAACATGGTGCCGACATTGACGCACTTAGCAATGGAAGGCAGTATTTATTTGAGAAAGCAGATGAAGCTGGAAAATTAGAATGGCTAGCACAAATTGTTTATGGAAAATAAAATGAATTATTTGAGAAATATAATCAACTAGATTCATATAGTAATAAGAAAAAAAAGAATGTAATTTTTTTTATCCTTTGCATGATCCTATTTTAATGGCAAAATAATACTAATCATTTATTGATTAATTTTCATTTCGTCAAGCTTTTTTACCAGATTAAAAAACGCTTCACTTAGATCCTTACAAAAATATTAACATTGTGTGCACAAATGTTTTTAAAAAAGCAGAAAGAGTTATAGGCCTGATTTTTACTTTATGTATAATTCTATTCCGTAAAAAATCGGCAAATGGCAAATTAAAGATAATAGAAAATTAATTACTTAATAAATGCTGACAGTTACCGCATGCTCCAAGTGATAACAATTCTCGCTGCAGGACTTTGTGACCTTTTATCTGTGAAAGTTGCAATGGTATGGTAAGTCAATAGGTCACTTTCAAGCTTTTTTTGCCGCATTTACAAATCACTGAAGATAATTCAATAAAAGGATGTAATTCAAGTCAATTAAAGTACCATTATTGATTAAATACTCAAATTGCAGGACCTAAAGAATTTTTATTATTTTCAAAAAAACATACCCATTAGCTCATAGACAATTTCTTCATAAGACATTTTGATGCATATCAGTTCACTTTCATATTAATGTCAAACATCTCAAGATTGCCAAAGCACACCCCTACAACCTTTACAACAAGGGCATTAAGGAAACGATGACCAGTACGAAGTTTTTCATGTGTTTGGGAAAAAGAATTTTGTTTGGTAAATAAATTCTTTAAAAAAATTAGATGAGAATAGTAGAAGAAGAATGTTCTTACAGAATGAATAACTAGAAAAAATTAGTAAGGAGATACTTGCAAGCTACTGCAACTGGCGAGAAGTAATTTACAGCTGCACTATACAGTACACATAGAAAAGAAACAATTTGATTGAGGACAAAAAAACTGATGAATAAAGGAACCCTAGAAAAGAAATCTCGTAAAAACAATTTACAAGAAAAAGTTTATAAGAAAATATCAAAAAAAGGTTGAGAGAAATTGTTAAAAGGTGTTTTTTCCTCTAACTTATTATTTCTTATCTACATTTGACTCAAGCACTAATGCATGATTTTTTCTAAAAAGCCTGACCAAAAAATTAAAACACAACTTTGGTTGAATAATTGATTTGAAAAGACTTGATGAATCAAAGTATCGCTTTCGAATTCCTGGGCTAAAATAGATTCCTGATTCAGCTTTTACTTATCATCCTCGTGCCTTTGATTATACAATCAAGAAAAAGAAAAGGTTAAACATATAGGTTAATAGGCTAAAATAAACACATAATTCCCTATGCGCTAATTAAGCCTTTCATGTAGTCTTATGTTCGAAATTTTTGTTCTAGGATTCAAAAATTTTGAGGCTCCTAATCTCTAGTAATTACGAGAAAGTGATCGTATGAAATAAAAATAAGGTCTGATTTTTCGTCCAATTTCGTAGATTTAAATTTCAAGCCTATGATTAGAAATATGACCAGAAAAACCTACTGCTTTAGTTGTTTCAAAAGAATTTTGGCATTTTCTAAAAAATTGTCAAAACTTTCTGCCTATCCTACTTTCAAAAGTAAAAAGAAGCTATTTCATCATTATAAAATTTCAACTCACAAAATGCAGGATTTTTAAAATATAATTAAAACTTTACACTCGTGTAATTATCAAATATAGGAAAATTAAGCGAAGTCCAAAAGTGCTGGTCTCAACAGAACATCTTCATGATTTCCTTTCTTATCACAGTTGACTCGGCAATTCAACAATAAAAATGCTATGAAATCAAAAAATGGGTATAAAAAGGGATTGTAAATCCGAGAACAGCAATCCACTGCTTGGAAGGAGAACAACAAACATGTGGACTCCTGTTCTATTTGCACTGCTTGTGGCTACGGCCTCAGCAGAATACGGTGAGTCAAAATTTTGAATTTTTTTCAAGTGATTTTAAAAATTAAATTAAATATTTGTGAAAGTGTAAGTGTAAAATGTGCAAACCTCAAATTGGGATTAATTATTTCCAGGCTGGAAACCCAATTCGGAATACCGCTATGAAGTACAATCTAAGACCTTGGCATCTCTTCAACAAGTTTCGGACCAATACTCTGGTGTCGTGATGAGGGCTCAACTCACCGTTCAGCCCAAATCTGACAGCCATTTGTATGCCCGAATCTCTCAAGCTCAGTATGCTCAGGTTCAAACTAAGCTCCCTAATGGTTTGGAATACGAAATCCCAGAGGATCAACTTCAATACCAAAAGTTGCCTTTGACCACCCAAACCTTTGAAATCAAGCTCAAAAAGGGAGTTGTAAGTACTTTAAAATATATTCTGATTCCACTTATCCTCAGGTTTTTACAATACGATTTGCTTTACTAGGTTGATGAATTAGTCATCAGCAAGGATGTTCCGATCTGGGAAGTTAACATCATCCGCTCCATTGTGAGTCAGCTCCAAGTCGACACACAAGGCAAGAACCTCATCCGCTCCAAGCTTAACATGATTCCTCAACACGACCAAAACACTGCTGTCTACAAAACCATGGAAGACACCGTCGATGGTGAATGTGAAGTCCTTTACGATATCACTCCTTTGCCCAAATACATTCTCCAAAGAATGCCACACCTTGCTCCTCAACCCCAACTTGCTGGACAAGGACAAATGATCGAAATTGCCAAGACCAAGAACTTCAGCAATTGCGAACAAAGGCCAGGATATCACTTCGGTCTCACCGGAATCACCGACTGGGAACCCACCACCAATGAAATGGGCGATTTCTTGTCCCGCTCTTCCGTAAGCAGAGTCATCCTTTCTGGAAGCCTCAAGAGCTACACCATCCAATCTTCCGTTACCACCAACAAGGTCATCCTCAGCCCGGAACTTTACAACAACCAAAAGGGTGAAGTAATTTCCCGTGTTAACCTTACTCTCAGCTCTGTCCATGCCGCTTCCCAAGAAGTCCAAGGACCATCCAACCCACAATCCGTACACAAGTTGGTTTACGATTACAACCAAGCTTATACCAAGGATCACGAAGCTCGCGAAAAATGGGACCAAAGACAACAAAGCTCATCTCAAAGCTCTTCCTCCAGCAGCAGCTCAAGCAGCAGCAGTGAAAGCCAGGAACAAAAGCAAATTAGAAACAGGCGTGAAATCGGCGATGAACAAAACAAATCCACTTACCAAAAGAAAAATCAAAAAAACTCATCTAGCTCCAGCTCTAGCTCTAGCTCCAGCGAAGAAAACCAAACCTCTCAACAAAAGCAACAGAAACAAAAGAACGCCTCTAGCTCAAGCTCCAGCTCTAGCTCAAGCAGCAGCTCCGATAGCTCAAGCATCTCCAGCAGCGAAGAATGGGTACAACAAACCCCAAAAATGGACCAAGCTCCAGAAAACCCTCTTCTCCCTTACTTTGTTGGATACATGGGACATTCCATCCAATCCTCCAAGGAAGTCAACGTAAACCAAGTTGTCAAGAAAATCTCCGAGAAAATCGCTGAACAATTGCAAAACCCAAGCCAAATCCCCAAGGAAAGCACTTTGGAAAGTTTCAACATCTTGACCCGTGTCATTCGCACCATGAGTCTTAAGCAATTGGAACAAGCTACTCAAGAACTTTACGCTAGGGAACAAAAACAACAAGAACAATCTGGAGAAGTTCAACCAACTCAACGCACTGCCGCATGGATGGTCTTCCGTGATGCCGTTGCCGAAGCCGGAACCGGACCAAGCTTGATGATCATTAAACAATGGATCCAAAACCGTCAAATCCAAGGAGAAGAAGCAGCTCAAATCGTTGCTACCCTCTCTGAAAGCTCCAGAACTCCAACCGCTGAATACATGCAAGAATTTTTTGTAAGTAGCTTTATTTTTAGAAATTACAAAGAAAAGAGGAAAAAAATTAACACTTGACTTCTTTTTTAGGAATTGGTAAAGAAACCCGAAGTCGTCAGCCAAGCTAGACTTAACACCTCCGCCATTTTCGCTTTCTCCAACCTCGTTCGTATGGCTCAAGTAAGCAGGGATTCCGCTCACAACCGTTACCCTGTACACGCTTTTGGTCGCCTTTCCCCCAAGCACGAAAAGGCCGTCGTTGAACAATACATCCCATACATGGCCCAACAACTCCAACAATCCGTCCAACAAGAAGATAGCCACAAGACCCAAGTTTACATCAGAGCTCTTGGAAACATGGCTCACCCTAAGATCCTCCGCGTTTTCGAACCCTACTTGGAAGGTGAACAAAAAATGACCGACTTCCAACGCACCCTCGTCATTGTCTCTTTGAACAAATTGGCTAAAGTCCATCCCAGACTCGCCAGATCCGTCCTTTACAAGACCTATGCTAACACCGGAGAAGCTTACCAAGTACGTGTCGCTGCTGTCTACAACTTGATGAAGACCAACCCACCAGCAAGCATGCTCCAACGCATGGCTGAATTTACTCATGAAGATCCCAGCAACCAAGTTCGTTCTGCTGTCAAATCCGCCATCCAATCCGCTGCCCAACTTCAGGATCAATCCAAATCTGAACTGTAAGTATTGTTAGAATATCGAAGTCAACAGAAAACTGTCTATAAGAGCTTTTAAAAAACTAGACCAGAAACCGATCAGTATGCTGATTAAATTTATTTATTTAGCCGCCAAAACGCTCAATCCGCCGTCCATATGTTGACCCAACAACAATTTGGTGCTCACTACTCTCACCAAAACTTGACCGACTACATCGTCGAAGGACTTAACTTGGCTTACACCCAAAGCTTTAACTACATTGGAAGCGAAGATAGCTTGATCCCACACACCGTTTTCTACCACCTCAGACAAAATGTCAACGGATACAAACACTACAGCATTGGTGTAAGTAAAAAATAATTTTCAAAATGAATTTCCCAATGCCTTTCGGAGACTTTATTTTTACTTTTTAAATTATATTTCCCAGGCCGGCGTCATGGCCTCCAGCATGGACGATCTTGCCGATCTTCTTGAAGATAAATTCCAATACAGCCGTCACTGGAATCAAGAACAAAGACAACAACAGCAACAACAACAACAACAACACCAAGACAAAGAATTCTCCTATGAAAGAATCGCTCAAATCCTCAACCTCGAAAGCAGGATCACCAAGCAATTAGAAGGAAACGTACTCATCAACTGGGCTGGAACCAAACGTTTCTACACTTTCGATAACCACACCATCGAACTCTTGCCCCAACAACTCAGGGAATGGGCTCATCTTCTCCAAAACGGAAAGACCTTCAACTACCAAAAGATGTACAACCAACACTCCATCACCATTGGATTGCCCACTGCTACCGGTCTCCCATTCGTCTACTCTTTGAATGTACCTACTTTGATTTCTGCTAACGGAAAGGTCCGCGTCCACGTTCAATCACAACAAGAACAAGAACAACACCAACAACAACAAATGAAGGGACCATTCGCCATCCCAGAAGCCATCAACGTTACCGCTGATGTTCAACTCGTCTACTCTTCCCGCGCTCAAGCTAAGATCAGCTTTATCACTCCTTTCGATCACCAACGCTACATTGCCGGTCACGATAGAAACGTTCAATTCAGTCTCCCACTCAGAGCTAAGATCGATCTCGACGTCCAAAACCGTCGTCTTAAGGCTGAAATCAAACCCCTCAGCCAAAACAAGGAATACAACATCTTCCACTACAGCACCTGGCCTTACACTTCCAGACAAGATATCCTTGACTTCAAACCCTTGTCACAAAGCAGTAACACCCAACAAATCCAAGTCCGTCAACCACACAAATTCGAACAACAATACGGAGAAAAGAGCACCGGAATCGTCGTTCGCCTTCAAGGTGAAACCGAAAAGAAATGGGTTGACTTCAAGACCATGTACGAAACTGCCCAACGCCACAACATCATTTCCGCTCTCCTCTACCCAACCGCTGAACAAACCATCGAACACACCAACGTCAACCTTTACTTTGACGCTAAACGCTCCTCAGCTAAATCCATCATTTTGACCGCTGCTTACGATCAATCTAGCAAACACCAACAACAAGAACAACAAGAATGGCAACAAGGTGAAAACCGTGCTGCTCCATCTAGCCAATCTGTCGACAGCGAAAAGAGGCGTCAAGAATTCCTCTACAGGGCCAAGCAAGGTATCAAGGATGCTTCCGCTCAAGTCATTGACTTAGGATTGGAAATCGAAGGACAAAAATCCGTCCAATACAAATACGTCGCCACCGTCGCTTACGCCTCAAGCCCAGTCGATGAACAATCCAGGCTTCTTTCTTACCTCCGCAAGGTCAACGATAACCAACAATACGAAATCTGTTTGGATGCCCAAAGCCAGATGCCCCAAACTCCATTGGTCAACTTCGCCAAGGCCCTCGAATACGATCAAGAAGGACAAGTCCGTGCTCAACTCAACTTTGGTGAACAATGCAAATCCGGAGCTAAGGTTATCCTTGGAGGAAAACTCCAACGTAGCCAAGAACGCAAAGAATACTTGCAACGTCATCCTCTTACTCTTTTGGCTAAACGTCAAATGGAAAAGGGATACAAACTCCAACCCGCTCAACAACAAATCGCCAAGGAAGCTAATGTACTCGATCAATATTATTTCACCATGAAATACGAAAACATCCCACAAAGCGTCCAAAACATGACCTACCAAGTCTACAGCGTTATGAGGCACCTTGGATATCCATACATGAGCGAAGATCCCACCACCCACAACGAACAAGGCAAAGTCAACTGGAAGGTTAACTTCGCCCCTGATCTTAAATCCGTCGATGTCAACATCCAAACTCCAGTTGGTAACTCCCTCTTCCACAACATCCGCCTTAACCCATACGTCAGCAAGACTTTGACCGTTCACCCAATGTACAGCTCTGCCCGCAGAATCGCCTCAGCTGCTCTTGGAGCACAATATGATGGTAAGTAATCAAATTCAGGGCATATCGAAAAAGTTTTAAAAATGAAGAATAATATTGTTAAATATTTATTTTAGCTTCCTGCACGATCGAAAAGACCACCGTCAGGACCTTCGACAACCAATCCTTCCCCATCCATCTTGGAAAAGTCTGGCACGTCATGATGATTTCCAACCCAAGCGCCGATTTCGACTCCAGCTCTGCTAGTGATGAAACTGATGCCACCGAAAAGGTTGTCGTCCTTGCCAGAGACAACGAATCCGATCAAAAGGAAATTGCTCTCATCTTCGAATCTGAAGACAAAGTCGCCATCCGTGTTCTCCCAAGAACTGAACAAAAATTGAAGGCTCGCGTCATTATCAACGAACAAGAAATCACCGTCTCTACCGAACAAGTTTACGAATACAAATGGAACGGCCGCACTCTCCTCCAAGTCTTCGGTATGCCAACTGGTGAAGTCAGGCTCTGGGCCCCACGTCACAAACTCGAACTCCTCCACTACGGAGAAAGCGTACGTCTCACTGTTGGACAAGATTACATGAATGACGTTAAAGGTCTTTGCGGAACTCACAATGGAGATAACTTCGACTTCATCACCCCACAAGGTTACGTTCTCCAAAAACCCGAAGAATTCGCCGCCACCTGGGCTCTTTCCAACGAAGGACGCATCGCTGAAATGAAACAACGCGCTCAACAACACTCCATGTACAAAAAGATCGTAGTATTATCCAACGTCGTCAGTGAACAAGATGCCGGTCGCGCTGATTCTCGCGGACGCCAACACAAGAACCAAAAAGGAAGCGCTCAAGATTACGATTCATCTTCCAGCTCATCTAGCTCATCATCCAGCGAATCTAACGAATCTAACCAATCCAAACCAACGGGACAAAAAAGCTCAGTCGGATGCGAAACCCAACGCATCAAGGTCATCGAGAAGGACGGCAAACACTGCTTCTCCCTTCACCCTGAACCAGCTTGCACTTCCAAGTGCCAACCAGAAAAGACCCAAGTCAAGAGCGCCAAATTCTACTGTGTAGAAAAGAGCAGCACTTCCACTCACTGGCAAAAGATGGTAGCCCGTGGTGCCAATCCCAACTTCGCCAACAAGGGTAACGCAGAAGAAATGAAATTCGAATACCCAACCAAATGCACTAGGAACTGAATTATTATTGATTGACTCCCGATGAAGACCCGGCTTGAAAATGTTACGATTTTATGTTTTGTGTTTGTCTAATATCAAATTTTAAAAAATTAAAAAAAAAAAAAAAAAGATAAAAAAAATAATTTATAAATAAAAAATTTTAATAAATTATGTAATGGAATTTTTAATTGTTGTCCACTAGCTCCCTTTTGATGCTATTAATAAAATATTAAAACTGTCTTACCTTATTTTGAATGAAGCCTTGCAAATCCGCTGCCACATGTGACTGCAAAACTGGCTCTGAATATTTTCTAAAGATGAGTGGTGATATTTCAGCTGCTCTTTGTGTAGAACTTCAGAAAATATTTCGATTAAAATCCATCTGTAAATAAAAATTAAAATATTTATATTATATAATATTTATATATTTATATATAAAGTTCACAATACGAGATTTGAAAGATTTACAAAAAAAATTACTTAGAATTATTTCTGATGTTGATGCATAGCATGGACAGTGAGCCAAAAGCAACTCTATAACCTCAATCAAGCTTACATATTATTCATAATATATCAACAGTCAAAACTAATTAACCAACAATTCAGTTTTAATGCTTCAAAAGTCAGAATTCAAGAAAAACCTTAGATTCAAGCACATTAACATTAATTACAGACCACAACGATGGTCTTTTCCCAAAAAAAAAACTGCATTTAGAAAACTTGGAAATCTAAAATTTTTTATGGAAAGCTCTACTTTAATATAATATCAGTGTGAGCCTGCTTTATTTTTCAATTACAAAAAACAGAAGGATAATACTCTGAAAAGACAAAAATGTCAGCCATCGCTATGAGTAAGTCACAGATTACCTTCGAAGGCATTTCAACTAAAATAAAAAAAATTTTCAGCAAGCTGAAGCTTTTTTTTGGCAAACTTTAAGCATAAGATTCGAGCTAGATAGCAAAAGTTTTCTTAACACTTTTTATTAAGAAAAATAAACTTTTCATCAACCCCCCCCCAAAATTAAACAAAATTAAACTTACGTCTGTGCACAAATGTATGAAGCTCTGTAATTATATCAGCCAATGCCAATCCTTTCATTATCTTCAGACTTTGCACTTCTGAGATTACAAGTTAAGGAATTATATTTACCCTAAAAAATCTGAAATTAATTAAAAATAAAAAAAGGATACTATTGTAAGTTGCTGGCATCTCATCATTAACAACTTTAAAATATTAGAAATATCACTTTGTAATAGATGACCAACACAAGTATAAACTGTTTCTTCTGTAACTTGAGAAGATGAGATTGCTGTACTCGACAAAATATTCAACACATATCTCCTCCTCCTAATTTAAGGCAAGCTTTCTTTCCATCCTCTGTTATATTTACACTGGGAAAAAAAAAACAAATTAATTCTCATAATACAAGGTTTTGCCCAATCGGTTTTTTAACACTTACTTTTTTTGTTCAGCTACAGATCTAATTAATTATAATAATTTATAATTATATAATTATAAATTTGTTCAGCTATTAATGGTGCAAATCGAAATCTTGTACATCTCGACTGAAGAGCAGGAATTATTTTTCCAAGGTAATTACATATTATCCAAAATCTTACATTATCAGTAAACTTCTCAATAACTGCAAAAAAATAAAATTATTATCAAAATCCCATTTCTTTATTTTTGGATGCAATTAAAATAAGTAACTTACTCCATCTCAATGCATTCTGAGCATCATTAGGCATAGCATCAGCATCAGCCTCATCAAGAATAATCAGCTTAAACCAGATTTAAATATCATCCTTGTGCTGGCAAAATTCAATATAGCACCACATACAATGCCAATGCCTTTATCATCTGATGCATTTAATTCTAACACCTTAGATGAAAATTCTGCTCAAGAATATAACTGCCTGGCACATGCTAGAATAGTACTTGTCTTCCCAGAACCAAGGGGACCATAAAACAGCAAATGTGGTAACTGATTCTCTTCAATAAAATTATTAACTGAAATGGATATTAGGATGATTTAAGAATATGAAATACTTTAACATTTCGTTATAGATACTTACTTGTTTTGACGATATCCTCCTAAGAAATCAAATTGTTGAGTATTTATGGGCGGTATTTCTCAAGCCTCAAACAAAAAAAATGATATCGTAAATGCATGCCGGTAACCTCAACCCACGCCGTTTTTGTATTAATAAATTTATGTAATAAAAAGAGTGTTCGGGAAGAAAAAATTGCTTACCATGGTAAATTAAGGCCTGGAGCTTTTTTTTATCCACAGTCATGATGTATTACTTTATTATTAATTGAATAAATGTGGATTACTTTAGAGGATAGTCATTGAAACGAGATCACCATTTTTTTTCTTCACTGACTGACTGGACTGTTGGAGTTGAGATGGCGCGTTGACGGGAAGCTAATGCCACGACAAAAGGTAAACAACATTTTTGTGGAAGCTTCTTTTCAAAAAAACTAGTGAAATATCGGAAATGGGGAGCATACTTTTTATTTAAATTATGCTCCCCATTTCCGATATTTCACTCGTTTTTTTTATCGAAAAGAAGCTCCCACAAAAATGTTGTTTACCTTTTGTCGTGGCATTAGCTTCTCGCCAACGCGCCATCTCGACTCCAACAGTCCAGTCACTAGTCAGTATAGAAAAAAAATGGTGATCTCGTTTCAATGACTATCCTCTAAAGTAATCCACATTTATTCAATTAATAACAAAGTAATACATCATGACTGTGGATAAAAAAAAGCTCGAGGCCTTCATTTACCATGGTAAGCAGTTTTTTCTTTCCGAACACTCTTTTTATCACATAAATTTATTAATACAAAGACGGCGTGGGTTAAGGTTACCGGCATGCATTTACGATATCATTTTTTTTTGTTTGAGGCTTGAGAAATACCGCCCATAAATACTCAACAATTTGATTTCCAAGGAGGATATCGTCAAAACAACGTCGAGTTACATATATCGTCAAGTTACAGAAGAAACAGTTTATATTTGTGTTGGTCATCTATTACAAAGTGATATTTCTAATATTTTAAAGTTGTTACTTAATGATGAGATGCCAGCAACTTACAATAGTATCCTTTTTTTATTTTTAATTAATTTCAGATTTTTTAGGGTATATATAATTCCTTAACTTGTAATCTCAGAAGTGCAAAGTCTGAAGATAATGAAAGGATTGGCATTGGCTGATATAATTACAGAGCTTCATACATTTGTGCACAGACGTAAGTTTAATTTTGTTTAATTTTGGGGGGGGTTGATGAAAAGTTTATTTTTCTTAATAAAAAGTGTTAAGAAAACTTTTGCTATCTAGCTCGAATCTTATGCTTAAAGTTTGCCAAAAAAAAGCTTCAGCTTGCTGAAAATTTTTTTTATTTTAGTTGAAATGCCTTCGAAGGTAATCTGTGACTTACTCATAGCGATGGCTGACATTTTTGTCTTTTCAGAGTATTATCCTTCTGTTTTTTGTAATTGAAAAATAAAGCAGGCTCACACTGATATTATATTAAAGTAGAGCTTTCCATAAAAAATTTTAGATTTCCAAGTTTGCTAAATGCAGTTTTTTTTTTGGGAAAAGACCGTCGTTGTGGTCTGTAATTAATGTTAATGTGCTTGAATCTAAGGTTTTTCTTGAATTCTGACTTTTAAGCATTAAAACTGAATTGTTGGTTAATTAGTTTTGACTGTTGATATATTATGAGTAATATGTAAGCTTGATTGAGGTTGTAGAGTCGCTTTGGCTCACTGTCCATGCTATGCATCAACATCAGAAATAATTCTAAGTAATTTTTTTTGTAAATCTTTCAAATCTCGTATTGTGAACTTTATATATAAATATTATATAATATAAATATTTTAATTTTTATTTGCAGATGGATTTTAATCGAAATATTTTCTGAAATTCTACACAAAGAGCAGCTGAAATGTCACCACTCATCGTCTTGAGAAAATATTCAGAGCCAGTTTTGCAGTCACATGTGGCAGCGGATTTGCAAGGCTTCATTCAAAATAAGGTAAGACAGTTTTAATATTTTATAATTAGCATCAAAAGGGAGCTTGATTTGTGGTTAATTACTTGCATCACATGCACAATGACCACAAACTGCTTTTTCCAAACTGTTTTTTGATTAATGAAAATGTTGAAAGTTTAAAATGGAGAAAATGTAATATTTGCAACACAGCAATGTTATTTTTGGGGAACGTTTATTTAATGAATTTTGTAATAGGGAACATTTATATTTTTGTTATGGGAATGATATAAAGAGAGGATTATGGGGAATATTCCCATATCCAAGGAAATTTTATACATACAAGTAATATTTTTTTTTTTTTTCCAGGTAAGTCAACAATTTTTTTTTTCAAAGGAGGAGGAATTTTTCCTTAAGGAGTTTAACAATACCGATGTCTCTTCTGTGTTTGTGAGGTTAGTTGGTTGTATGCTTGTGCACACAAGGTCATGAAAAGAATGCAAGTTATTGTTACAGTATTTTACGGGAAGGTTTAGGGACCTAAAAGGAAGGTTGTATGTTTTGGCATAGTATCAAGTTTTAATCTTCTATGATTTGGTAATTCGTCGAAATATTAAAAGGTTGGGTCGATCATGTTTTTTTTAAAATATTTTTAAAAATATCGTTACCCAAACAAGAAGGTCGATAGAGCTTTGAGCAGGTTTACCTGTCCGATTTTTATTTTTATTCTTGCGTTTGTGTATATTTTTGGATTAACTTAAAAGGATTTTTGCAATTAGATGTATATTGAAGGTTTTCAAAAGACAGCAAATGAATGTGTTTTTTTTTGTGATTGTATTTATTGATTTCTAAAATTTGCCTGATTTTTTTATCGTAAAAAGAGGATAATAATTTGTATGTATCAACCCTATTTTGAAAAACTTGACTGATCACTTTTTTCACACCTCCCCATATGAAAATCACTTCTGGCGAGTATATTTTCACGGAAATCGCCTCTCTACTACGTAACTGCTTTAAGAAAACTCAAAAAATTTTCATCTCTTTAACTAAAGATTTTCATTTCGTCGAATATCAATGGAATCTCTTTCATAAATTGATGCGAAGTCCGAATGAAAATGTTTCTTGAGACTAACACGGTTAAAACGAGAAACAGAAACATCAAACTTTAGTCAAAACATAAAACGATTTTCTGCACTGATGAAAATAAAACCGAAGTCTCTTGGGTAATTTTAGATACTAAAGTTAGAAAAAAAAATAAAAAAGGAGAAGGTCGGGCGTGTTTTAAATAATAACTAAATAAAATTCTAGACTCAAAAAAAATGTTGCGAAAAAAAATTCTCCATTTTGCTAATTGAATTGCTTTTTGCATTTTTGTGATGGAAATTTTCTCATAATCTAACCTTGCCAAACAATTTTTTTGAGAATCTTATTTTGTCAAACAAATCTTTTCATTGTTTTTTTATGTCGAACAAAATCTTTCCATTATTTTTTCATTTCGAACAAATCTGTTGCACGGAGTTCTTAAAGTGAAGTTAACAGTTTTAATGTTATAAAAGAACTGACTGTATATTAGAATTTTAAGGGTATATATAGTGTGTCGGCATCCGTCACAAAGGAATGTAGGCACCTTACAAGTTTAACTCAAATAATGATAAAATATAAGGAAAGTTACAATATTTATTGGTTTAATAGAAGGTGCCAGCGCCTTAAGGGCTGTCCTACCGTTATATCCGGGTAAAACCGAAGGCTGATGTAACGGCCAGGTGTCCACCCTGAGGTGCCCACAGAGGAAGCTACGAGGATGTCGCATCAGTGTGACATCATTGTAACACCCCCCCTTAAAGAGGCCTCTAGATGACAAAAACCCCTTCGTATTCTAAGAAACTGTGGAGATGGGCGAGCGGCTATTGAGATTTCGAAGGGTTTTTTGCTTACAAGAAAACGGAAAATTGCTTAAACCTAGATTACATGCTATTAAGTATTTATTTTTACTTTCGAGCTCCCTAGAGTGAGGAAGTATTGAGGTCGTATCAAAAATGAAATTTTGCCAAACTGCGTATTTTGCCGTGAAATGGCGAGAAAAAACCTGAAAAATGGTTTTTGGGCTGGCGTCCGTCCGTCCGTTCGTTCGTCTGTTCTTGCACTTTCGTTTTTCGCCTGTGTTTCCGGAACCAAAAGAACCAGCGCAACGAAAATTGGCAACCGCTTTCCTCAAAAAGAGGGAAAACTGTTATTCCGTCATCAAGGCCATCCGGCCAAATGTACGGGTTTGGCAGGGCCAAATAAGGTCAAATTTAGAGTTTTCGGGGATTTTCTTGAAAACGGCTCTAACGATTTTTTTCATTTTTCGTGGGGAGATACCTGACCCTATAAGGAACAACTTTTCTCTTTGGCATTTTTCCGTGAAAAATCGCCCTCCCCGGAAAATTCGGAAAACCCGAAAATTTTTAAGTTTTACCGATAGGGCCGACATGGGACTCGATTTCGACTGAAAAATCGTCGGGGATTTCAAATTTTTGACCCATTTTGTGATTTGAATGTTACTTGGCCCAGTTCACGGATTTGGCGGGGCCAAAAAAGGCCAAACAATGAATTTTCAAAGATTTTTCCGTAAACGGCTCTAACGATTTTTCTTATTTTTTGTGTGGAGATACCTGACCTTATAAGAAACAACTTTTCCCTTTAACATTTTTCCGTGAAAAATTGCCCTCCCCGGAAAATCCGGACTGCTATTCCCCTAGTTTTTTTCTTTTCGTTTATTAATCCGTGTGGAATAGGCGCCCTCCGACGAAAGTAAAGGCCCCTGGTGATGACTCGGGTTTCGATGTCTGGCACCCAGCCGCGTCCCATGCCTGTTTGGTTGCGCTTGATTGGCCTGCGGGATAAAGCGGCTTCCACTTGCTGTCTAAACGGGCTAGGAGGCCCATTGGGGTAGATTGGGAAGTATGCTGGTACCACATTCGATTGGTATGGTATCGCTCTTGAAAGTATGAAGGCGGCGACGAGTGGGGCCCCTGCACTGGCGTAGATGATCTGGCAGGCCAACGCAGTTCTACTTCGGGTGACGAAGGGTGACGATTATAAAAGAAGAAAGTTTTCCTATCAATTTGTAGTAATGTGATTCTATAGACTTCATAATGATGGCTTAAAAAATTTATCGATTGGTAATTCCCTAGGATTTTTTAATTTTTTCAGCATTTTTCAAATTGAAAATATGGGAAAGTACTCATTTAGCTATAATGGAAAGTCATATTTTAGAACTTTTTTTAAGGACTTTAATTTAGGGCCTTTTTCGTTGCAAATGTATAATAGAAAAGTTTAACCCTCAGTTGTGGGGACAAATTTAAAAAATAACTAAACAAAAGTGAAAACAATTGCAGCATTTTAATTGGGAGTAATTGAATGATCGAGCACAACTTAGTATTATTGTTATATTTTGAAGTGTGGCTTTTCTGACAATTACCTGACCGTTCTTCATAAAAATTAAAATCATTTTTATTTGCGTCAAGTCAACAGAGAACTCCTGGTGTAAAAATCCTGTTTTGGTGTTTAAAGTTTTTGTGTGAGATTGGCTGTTCTCAGTGGTTAAGCTGAATCAGTATTACAATCCACATCCTTTCTTGATGGTTTCAGTTTAGTGGAGGTGGTGGAGCTGTTGTGAAAAAAGCTACTATTAATTAGTAATAATAATAAATAAATAAATTAATATATATTAACCCTCAGTTGTGGGGCCATTGAATTTATAATAATTCAAATAAAAATAATAAATCAATAAACATTAAACAAACTAGTCATGATTAGTGGATTATGAAATTAAATGTTTACAATTTAGTCTGAAGTTTGGCTACTCAGTTTAATTTAAGTGCGATGCGCAAAGAGGCAACAAGACATCAATGATCTTTTGCAGTTTGACGGATGTTAAATATTTGTGAGGAGATTAGGTTTATATAAATGAACACGCAAGTTGATTCATTGATTGCTGACCGTATATCACGTCATACCAACTTGACAGTTCTTCCCTCGTCATTTAAGAGTTATAATAAAAGTTTCTTTTATTATTAAAGAAGTGCAAAATAATTTTAACTTGAGTCGATCAGTTGGACGTGAAGACTGTCCATTGACTGGCCCTGGAATACGCGAGGTTCTACGGCTAGCAGAAGTAGTCGCCTGACTTTCCTGATTGATTGACTTGCTGATAATTTCCAGTTATGTTTGGAGGTTACCCTCGATTGATAACCGGTGTATTCGGTGTAGTTGTTGGCGTAGGTGACTCTGCGAACGAGACGTGTTTACCTGCAGTCGTAGTTTTAGCTGTTCCCCTCGGTATACTGAAAAACCGTGTAGATTCCGGACACCTATTTTTAGGTTGACAGAATCTCGAATTTTAGGTTAGTATAGTCACAACGAGTTTTTTGGTTGAGAGAATTAATTACGAACAAGAGAGATTATTAGTTGTGAGGATCTGAAAGTTGTGACGGTTGTACGACGGATTCCGACGGATTGAAGCTCCTTCCTTACGTTTTGAGTACAATTTGGCGGTAGGAGGACAATTCTCTACGCTCCCATCAGCTTCCGTTTTTTTGCATCAATGAATATAGTAAACACTTTTTACTTCGTTAGGGAATAATTTTATTATGGCCATGGTCGTGAAATTTGGACTCAGGAGGGAAACGCGTTATTGAAGCTCAAAAATTAGTTCACCTGTTTACCGCTAGGTGCGTGAGCGAATAAAGGGCAACCAATGGGTGCTTGAAATGGGTGTTTGAGAATACGAATCAAATGCCTTGTACAAAGAAATGTGTATAGTTATTACAACTACAAAACTTGCTACACATACTCAAAAAATTTGATGCAGAAGTCAAAGAATCACAACAAGCAAAGGTCCAGAAGGAAAAAGCAAAATCAATTTCAAAACAATAGCCAATTTTTAGCGAGTTTGTTGTTGTTTTGAAATTGATTTTACTTTTTCCTCTTAAAAAATACAATTAAAACAAAAAAATGCTCTCGAGTAAAACTTATGGAGAGATTGATGTGGTGAAATTGGAAAGCAATTGCTCAATCTGCTTAGAGGTAGTCTATCAAAACACCTTAAATCGTAAGCCTTTATAACTTGATAGAATTTAAGCAGTCTAAAGCAAAACCTTCAAAGCCTAAGCAATGGCTCATCAGATTTGGAAGCTCCAAAACTGAAATCTATTCTGTCTAAACCAAAACCTTTAAAGTCTAAAGAATCTTCACAGTCAAGTAAATAAAGTTCAGATTCAGAAGCCATGGATGAAAAGTCTTCTTAAAAATTTGGTCATGGGACAGTGGAAGAACAGATGCATCAAATCCAGAATATACGTTGAGAAATAGTATATTCAACTACGATTTGTAAAGACCTCGTAAAGATGCGCGTAAAGATGCGTTCTCTCGTAAAGATGCTCGTAAAGATGCGTTCTCTCGTAAAGATGCGTTCGTAAAGATGCGAGCTTCGCTCGCCTCGAACGCATCTTTACAAATCGTAGTTGAATAAGCTACTTTATATTGCGAAGCGATGGTGCCAAGTTGGCATTAAATTTGTTCCCAGCACTCTCTGTGTATGAAATTGTAACTAATGAGTTATATTTCATACTCACATTTTACATTTTACAACTTACATTTCAATATTTATAGTTTACAACGAAATTTTTTACACATCTATGCTGTCGTAAAATACATACCTGAAACCGTATAACGGTACCAAAACAGCAACAGAAAATCGAATAAAATCGGATAATATTCCAATGTAGTTGCACTGCGAGAACGCCGCCTAGGGAGCCTAGTAGGGAGTGGACACTTCGACTAGTCGTCTGCTACACACGGAGCTGCCATATTCTCGAATCGGTATCCGCCATGATCTCGAACTGGGGGTCGCCATGATGGCCTAACGAAAACCTTATGGGGCAATATGGCGACCCCCAGTTCGAGATCATGGCGGATACCGATTCGAGAATATGGCAGCTCCGTGTGTAGCAGACGACTAGTCGAAGTGTCCACTCCCTACTAGGCTCCCTAACGCCGCCCGGCCGCCGAGGATGACAAAAAAGCCATGTCATCCATGTTGCCAGCTTGAGATTCCCGCTCAATTTTTGGCGTACCTCAGATTTTTCTTTATAAAAAAACTTTCTTGTTTATCATAAACATCATTTGAACACAAAATTCAGTTAAGTATCAAGTAATTTAAAAATCTAGGACGAAAATCAAACAATATCCTTAAAATAAGAAGTAAATTTCATTGAATTTTTTGCGAAACAAAACAAAATACTCACGCTAACTTTCGTCTAATTCCTTTACATGTTTAGGTTATGCAAAAAGCATTTTTGAGTCAATTTGGCGTAGTCGTGCGGCTAAATGCTTTTCCTCCATGTTTAGCTTTTGTTCCTTTATATTTTATTTTTCGTACCGATTCGTACAACTCAACTCACACGTGCGATCTGCGAGTGAAGCAAACTACTGTCACTATTCAAAAAAGCATTAAGTATTAGAAAATTTAAGCTTAAAATGTTTCTGATTAAAATTAAAAATAATAAAGGGAGTGCATTTCATAAAATCAATCAGCATCGTTTTTGTATAAATTGCAAGTCCACAAACCACAAGTCAAACATTAAAGCTCCCTCCAACACATCGGAGTGACTTCAACGACAAAGGAATTCTTTATATTTTCCTTTGTGTAGATTAATAAAAGAAAAAAGAATATGGCGTGTTCATCTGTAAACACATTGCATTTTTTATTTTAGTGTGATCAAATTCGTCAATTACATTACGATGAATCGGTGAGATTACTGTATTATTAAGATCCTTCTTAATTGATACTGTTGATACTAATGTAAGATGTACCTAGTTTCATTTTTTTCTGCTATTTTCTAATTGTTTGCTTTCCTCATTTTCAAGTATTATCTTCTGAAATCAAAGGCTCATTTTTTTTAAAAAATATACCTAGATATCAGTTATAGGTTTATGTTTTACCTTATTACTTTGTTTTACAATCAAATTCCGTTGCAGCAGTACAGTCTGTATAATAACAATGATCCACTCTTGTTTTAGGTGATAAAAGTATAGTATAAAAATGGATTAGAGGAACACATTTCAACAGATAATGACATATATTATTTTAAAATTTAAGCACAGGATACATTGAATTATGAATGAAATAGCAGTATTTTAAAATTATAGAATGCTGTGAACAAAACAAAACTTTAAAAATGAACAACGATAAGAATGCAAATGAAGCTCTATCTGCTTCGAACAATTCTTACAGCAGTAATATGCAAAACCCAGATCAGTTCAAGAGGAGTGACATGAATTTTTGTCAACCACCATACCCATACATGAATATGGGTCATTATGGAGCACTCCCTGGTATTCCACCACCTTATGCAATGCCTTGTAATCCACCTGTTGCCATGACTCCACATGGGAATATGTATCCAATGCCAAATCATAATCCAAACAGTGCATACGGATCTAATATTTTTCCATCTAATCCTGGGCCAATGTTTTTGCCTAATCCTAATTTTAATCATCCTCCTTATATGCCTGCTGTTCCTCCTCCAGTTCCTAACCCGCAAATGTATCAAAGACCTCCACCTTTTGGTTATCCTCCCATGAATAACAGTTTCGATTACATGAAGAATAATGCAACGATGAAGCCAATGAATAATTGGTGCAATCCAATGATGCAAAACATGCCAAGCAATCCGCAACAAAATGAGCTTATAAAGCAAAATAATGTTTTATTCGAACCAAAGATGAATAATAAGTCTTCTTCGTCTGCTCCCAGCAGTGCAAATATAAATGAGAATAATCAGTCAGAAGATAAAAGTGGAAATAAAGTTATCAAAAATCCTGTTCATCTCGTAATCAATGATAAACCAAAATCTCCCGACAGAGATTTTCGACGTTCTCGAAGATCTCCGACTCCTCGTCGTAGAAGATCAAGATCAAGAGAGAGAAGCAGACGATCAAGATCAAGATCTCGAAGTAGAAGGTATCGATCTAGATCGAGAGATAGACGTTCTAGAAGATCACGATCTCGGAATAAACGAAGCCGCAGCCCTTACAAAAGATCAAGAAGTCGGCACAGGGACAGATCTTGGAGTAGACGAAGTGAGAGATCACCATCTAAAAGATTTAAGGAAAGATCCAGGGCTCCTGAAGGAAAGTTAAGAGAAAAATCATCTTCTTATGTTCCAAAACATGTAGAAGACGACAGACAGAGACTTATTGAAAAATGGAGAATGAATAATTGCGAGAACCAGGATGAAATGCAAAAACGTCTCAAGGAAATATCTCAAATGAATCCTGATGAAATTTTAGAGGAAGAAAATAAAGTTTGGATAAGAAGTGCTCCAGCTGATCGTTATTATGAACGAGATGAATCGTGAGTTACAGCTTTTATTTATTTATTTTACTTTTCAGTTTCATAGGTTAATCATTTAAAATTTTTAGAAATTTAAAAAGAATGAAAGCTACTCCAAAATTAGATCAACTTTGCGAAAGGTTTAAGCATGAATTATTGGAAAGAGGAGCACGGGTTCGGGCTACTCAAAATCTTCCATGTCCTCAACCTCAAAAACCAAGGCAGAAGCTTTGCAAACATATCAGTAAGTATTTCAAGGTGTTAATAATGGTAAAAAATATCTTAATAAAATGTTATTTATAGGCCAAGTTTGTTCATCCAGTGACGATTCCGATAGCGAAGAGTCTGATGATTCAGATGACGTTAATCATATGATGGAGGAACTACAAAGGAAACAACAGCATCCATATAGGCTTCATCCAGAGCTTTGGTATAACGATCCAGGAGAGGTATGATTATTATTTTTATTCTTTAAAACTTAACATCACATTAATTCCATTAATTTTTTTTTAAAGATGAACGATGGGCCGCTTTGCCGCTGTAGTGCTAAAGCACGGAGGTCAGGGATACGTCATGGTTTTTATGCCGGTGAAGGTGAAAATACTAAATGCGATATAAAATCGAATAATGCTGGAAATCTTTATCACTATAGGATAACAATTTCTCCTCCTACAAATTTTTTGGTATGTATAAATTTTATTTCAAAGAAAAACTGTGTAAAAAGAAACGTAATCAATAATTTTTTTTTTTTGCAGACTCGGACACCAACTATCATAAATCACGACGATCATGAATTCATCTTTGAAGGTTTTTCGTTGATTTCTCATTATCCAATCGAAAAATTACCAACTTGTAAAGTAATTCGATTTAATATCGAATACATCATTTTGTATGTGGAGGAAAAATTACCAGAAAGTTTTTCTATTCAAGAATTGGATTTATTTTGTAAGTAGATTTGATATTTTTTCGGTGATTTCAAAAATTTTTGATTTTTAATTTTAATTACAGATAATTATCTTTTTAAAGAAATATTGGAGCTAGTCGATTTTGATCTAACTAATCCCCTGTTCCCTGATAGCTGCCCTCAGTTTCATTTCATGCCTCGTTTTGTAAGAGAACTACCGGACAACGGCCGAGAGCTTTTGCCAATGTGCGAGGTTTTAAAATATCTACTGGATAGCAATAAAAAATTAATAGACGACGAAACTTTAAAAAATATTCATAATATGACAAAAACGGAATGGCAGAATTTTGCCGATTTTGTAAAAGGAATGGTCGTGACGAATCCAGGAATGAAACCGTGTTCGTTAAGGGTCGACCAGTTGGATAGAGATACGGAACCTGAAGTTAAAATTATTAATTCGAGTCCGTCAAGCTCGTCACGGGCTTCAAGAAGCACCAGTCAAGTTACAACCGAATCAAAACGATCACGCTCGAGTAGCTCCGACCGGAAATTAACTGACGATGATTGTAAAATTGTGGAGAATCCGGAAGATGAAAATCCAGGATTAATATCCAATAAAGAGGAAAATGTTGAAGAGAAAAATGAAGCTCAAGATAACAATGACGTGGATAAAGAAAGCATTAGCGCTTCTTCCGTTTCTCAAAATACATCAAACTCAAATAAGAAAAATAAATTGTACCCGGAGATTGTTCATTTTGGGATCAGGCCGCCACAGCTTAGCTACGCTGGAAATCCGGAGTAAGTATAGTTGCTTTTTATTCAAAAAAAATATTCTATGAATATGAATTAAATTAATTTTTTTTAGATATCAAAAAGCGTGGAGGGAATATGTAAAATTCCGCCATCTTCTCGCCAATATGCCAAAACCAACATTCGAGGATAAGCAAAAGTTAGCAGCTAAGGAAAATCGACTTCAAACCATGAGAACTCACAGTAAAATGAAAAGAGATGTGACTGTAACTGTATCCAGCGAAGGATTTTATTTGACTGGTTTGATGTGTGATGTTGTTCAACATGCAATGCTAATTCCTGTATTAGTTTGCCATTTACGATTTCATAGATCTCTTCATGTTTTGGAGGAAAAAATAAGATATCATTTTCAAAATAGATTTTTACTTCAATTAGCTTTAACTCACCCATCTTACAGGTAAGTCCGTTTATATTATCGTGTTAATAAACTTTATTAATTTATAATTCGATTTTTTTTTTTCAGGGAAAATTTTGGAACCAATCCTGATCACGCTCGGAATTCGTTAACTAACTGCGGTATTCGTCAACCCGAGTATGGTGATCGAAGGATTCATTACATGAACACTAGGAAAAGAGGTTAACCCTTTTTGGAAAAAAATTTTAATGCTTGTAAAACTGTTTTAATTTACTTATTTTGATTTTAGGCATTAATACTTTAATCAGTATCATGTCCAGGTTTGGAAAGAAAAATGAAACTCAGTCAAATATATATCATAACGAACGTTTGGAGTTCTTAGGAGATGCTGTCGTCGAATTTATTACGTCTATTCATTTATTTCATATGTTTAGAGATCTCGAAGAAGGAGGATTAGCTACTTACAGAGCTGCGTTGGTTCAAAATCAACATTTAGCAGTGTTAGCGAAGGTAACATTTTGTTCATTTATAAGAAATCATTTTTTATTATAAATCTAATTGTTTTCTTTTTTTTAGAAATTGAACCTGGATGAATTTATGCTTTACGCTCATGGATCAGATTTATGTCACGATTTGGAATTGAAACATGCTATGGCTAATTGTTTTGAAGCTTTAATGGGAGCTTTATTTTTGGACGGCAATATAGAAGTAAGCTATTTTTTTTTCAAATTTTTAGCCTCTTAGGTCATTGTAAATACTTTTTTTATAGTCTGCTGATCAAGTATTTGGGGATACGCTGTACGGTGACGATGAAGAGTGCTTGGACGTTTGGTTTAAATACCCTCCCCATCCTCTACAGGAACAAGAGCCTTTGGGGGATAGGAAATGGATATCCCAATTTCCTTTACTTCAAGTAAGTTTACAATTTCTTTTATACTGAAATTATTATTTTGAGGGAAATTAATTTAATTTGATTTTTTTTAGAAACTAGTTGAGTTTGAAGAAGCAACCGGCATTGAATTTAAACATATAAGGCTGTTAGCTCGTGCATTTACTGACCGAAGCGTCGGATATACAAATTTAACTTTGTGAGCATAATTTTTTTCAATTCAATCATTTTTAAAAAAACACAGTAAAAATAATATTTTATTTTTTAGAGGTTCAAATCAACGTTTAGAATTTTTAGGGGACTCTGTCCTTCAATTAATTGCATCCGAGTACCTTTATAAATACTTCCCAGAGCATCATGAAGGTCACCTATCGGTTAGTTTGACATTTAAATTAAAAAACTTGCCTTTGTGATTTCTCTATTTACCATTTTTAATTTTTTTAGCTGCTGAGAAGTTCCCTAGTCAATAATAAAACTCAATCAGTGGTGTGCGATGATTTAGGCATGACAAAATTTGCGGTTTATGCGAATCCGAAAGTCGAGTTGAAAATCAAAGATAGGGCCGATCTTCTAGAAGCTTTCCTCGGTGCTTTATACGTAGACAACGTGAGGATCTTGGTTTTGTCTAGCGGAAAATGTTTTGAGCAATAATAATTATTGTTTTTTTGTTATACAGCAAGACCTTGATATTTGCCGAGTATTTTGCGACATCTGCTTCTTTCCAAGGCTTCAAGATTTTATTATGAATCAGGATTGGAACGATCCAAAATCAAAACTTCAGCAGTGCTGCTTGACACTTAGAACAATGGATGGTGGCGAGCCTGACATTCCTATTTATAAGTACGCATCCTCGAAAAAAATTTAAATCCTAGGAAAAATCTTTAATTTAAATTGTAGGACTCAACTAACGTTTATTTTCCATTTCAGAGTGGTCGAATGTAAGGGACCTACAAATACAAGAGTCTACACTGTCGCTGTTTATTTCCGAAACAAACGTTTGGCCGAAGCTACTGGTCACAGCATTCAACAAGCGGAAATGAACGCAGCTCAAAAGGCTATGGAAGTATCAGGCCGTAAGTTTCTAATCTGACTAAATTTTTTCTACTTTTAAAATAAATTTATTTTAACAAGTATTCATTTTTTTTCCAGCACTTTTCCCTCAACTGGATCATCAAAAAAGAGTCATCGCGAAGAGCTTAAAAACTCAAAAATGGCCGAATCGAAGTTCATGGTCAACTCAAAGCTTTAAGGATTCGAATGACGATGATAACTATAGGAAACGTAATCGGGACGATAAACCCAGAGATAAAAGGAAAGGAGATTTTAAATAAAACTGACAGGTACCTTTTTCACAATTATTTATTTTTAATTTTTTTAATCATAAATGATAACTATGAAGTTATTTTCATAGTTTCAAACAGTGATTTTTTACGCAAGTCTCTAGTTATTTTAATGAGATACATTATTAGCGTAAATCATAGTTATTAATTTCTGCCTAGCCATTTTAATTTTTTCTGAAATCATAAAATTTTTACGCTTGAATTATTAAAATATTTTTGATGAATTTATTGAATGACCAGACGGAAATAAATCATAGTTTAAAATTCAATCATAAAAACATATATTAGGACAATTGAAAATGATCATGCAACTTATTTATGACGAGGTACCGAAATTTTAAGAAATAATCGACGTTGATTAAAATAGACCTGTTAAATTTTAATTCAATTAAAAAAAAAGTATGTATCAATTTTTTTCCAACGAAGTTTTTTAAATCCTTCAGTGAATTTAATTAACCAATATTGGAGGTTAAAATATCTTAATTTAAAGTAATTAGAGCCTCATCCAACAAAGGAAAAAGACGCAGTTTCTGGGAATCATGATGAAAAATAAGACATCGAATTCAAATACTGAAAAATTTCGAGGTGAAGAATGCGACAAAAGTCATTAGTACTAAAATTACTTTTGTTACAGTCTTCACATTGAATTTTTTAACACTTCGAAAGAAGCCATTTGTGAAGAATTTAGCGACAATTTCAGCTTAAAAAGATTCTGAACAGTTGACGAAACTGAAGGCAAAATATTTTAGTGTGAAGAATGTGGTAGACGTTATTATAAAGAAAATAACGCTTGCCACATTCTTTGTTTTCAGTTTTTTCGTACTGCATAAGATTTTCAGAGTAAATATGACTTGGCGGAACTCATCTTTGTTTTCGTTGCAACAATCCTGCGTTAAGAATTTTCAGAATCCACCGTTGCAATAGAAGATGATGACATGGATTCATTTTTGCCCTTTGTGCCTCTAATGATTCATTCCCCTTCTGCCGGTGAATTTGAACTCTTAAATTTCAAAGTTTTGAGCCTTTTACTGCTCTGTAGCTGCAGTTTGAAGTTTGGAAAAATTTGGAGGTCAATAATAAGGCATCGATATATTATGCAATTTAATATTTATTATTTATTCTTTTATTACATTTTTAGCTTTTTCGCTATCGAAATTTGTCGTTTACATCTACTATACCGAAAACTTTAGGAACTTTTTGACGTTGATGATTTAACGACACAATCATCAACGAAAACGCTTTTGCTCTAACTCTAATAATTAATCAAAACCTTGTCCGTAATATAATCGTCATTAAATTACAATTGAGCGCATTTTACTGGAACTGGAAATTGCAATTCTTGAGCATTGCCTTTGCTTGCGAGGTTAGGTCTAGCACCACGAGCTACCATTTGAGCCCAGTGTGAAGAAGTTTGAGTTTTATTGACGCAAACAAATTTAGCGCTCACAGTTTTCAATGTTTTGGATTCGTATCCGTTCTTGCAGACTGTGTGAGGGTGAACAGAAAAGCAATGCTTGCCTTGACGTTCAAGTACTATGATACGTCTATTGCTGCCTTCTTCGGATTCGTTTGATTCGCTGGAGCTGGAACTGGATGAATCATAGTCTTCTGCTGAAGATTTGAGGTTGAGGTGTTGACGTCCGCGAGAATCGGCACGACCTGCATCTTGTTCGCTGACGGTGTTACCGAAGATTACTACTTTTTTGTAATCGGAATATTTTTGAGCTTCTTGTTTTAGCAGAGCGATTCTTCCTTCGTTGGACAAAGCCCATGTAGCTGCGAATTGTTCCGGGTCACGGAGGATGTATTGTTGGGGAGTTACGAAATCGTAGCTTTCGCCGTTGTATACTCCGCAGAGGCCACCAACGCGATTCCTGTATACTTGAGCAATGTTGAGAACAAATCTGACGCGAGAATACACAAATTCAAATTCGTGTAATGGGGCGACGAATCTGATTTCTCCAGAAGGCAAAACGTAGACTCTTACGATGACTTGGTGTCCATTGCTGTATTCGTAGACTTTTTCAGCTGAGATCTCAACTCTTTCTCCGTTTACGAAGAAATTGCCATAGACTGAACCACTAACCGGACGAATTTCGAAGAGAGTTTCTTCGGAATGAGCCAAAACAATTTGAACTTCCTTTTGTTGTTCTGAATCTTCTCGGACGAGGACGGAAAGTTGATGATGGTTATCGTAGTGACCATCGACGTATGTTTTGGGATTAGAAACTAACACGACGTGCCATATGTTTCCAAGTCTGATGGGATAGGTTACGTTGTCAAAAGTTCGGACTTGATTTTTATCAACGGTGCAGTAAGCTGAAACGAAAAATGGAAATTTAGCTGGAAACATTAAGATCCAACTGGGAATCAACATGTCTTTACTTACCATCGTATTGTTGACGAAGAGAAGACCATCCGATTCTTTGGGCAACGCTCATGGTCGGATGAACGACAGCCAAAGTTCTGAAATATTTGTTGATGCGAACATTGTGGAACTGAACATCAGCACTGGGAAGAGAAGCGTAGACATCAGCAGAAGTCATATCTGGGCGTAATTGTACATCAAGTTCCATCTTGTTGGTTTGTTGATGTTCTTCGACAACTGGATTTTCACTCATGTAAGGATATCCAAGATGGCGGAGGACGCTATAAACTTGATACGTCATGTTTCTAAATTGTTTTGAAAGATTATCGTATTTAACGGTGAAGGTGTATTTATCGAATAAGTTAGCGGTGAGAGTAGCGTTTCTGCAATTCGAAAGAAGTTTGCTTTCTTGTTTCATTTCCTGTAGGCATTGTTTCGCTTGAGGTTGCATTTGAAGATATTCTCGACGTTCTTGACTACGTTCCATTTTGCCGTTAAGTACAATTTTAGATCCGGATTGGCATTTTTCTCCGAAATTTACTTGAGCTTCTACTCTAGCTCTAGGTTCGTTTCTTATAGCTTCTTCATAAGTCATCGGTACAAATGGCATACGGCTCGATCCATCCCAACAAATTTCGAATTTTTCATCGTTTACAACTCTACGGAAATAAGCGAGAAGACTTGATTGTTCGTCGACAGGGCTTGATGCTAAAGCAACGGTAGCTACGTATTGTACACTTTTCGGTCCTTGGAATTGTACTCCTAAATCAACGACGGAAGAAGTGCTTTCTTTAATTCCTGATTTAACTTTCTTGAGGAATTCTTGTCTTCTGCTTTGGCTGTCAACAGAAAAGCTAGATGGAATAGCCCTGTTGCCAGAATCTTGCTGAGGTTCTTGATGAGTTTTATCTAGATAATCGTAGGTAGCTGTTAAGAGTACTGATTTGGAAGAAGAGCGTTTACCGTCGAAATAAAGATCATGTTGATCATATTGTGTGGTTTCATCGGCGGTCGTGTAGAGAAGAGCAGATAGCCAGTTGTGTTGCTGCATCTTTTCGTAAATAGTTCTAAAGTCCATAAATCGCCTTTCGGTTTTTCCTTCGAAGCGGAATACCATTCCAGTCGATTCTCCGAATGTTTGACGAATTTGATGAGGTTGACGAAGGTGAATAATTTGAGTGTTCTTGTGTTCGCTGACTGGTTCGAAATCCAAGATGTCGTGTCTAGCAATGTATGGCCAAGAACTAGCGTGGAAGATTCTATAATCTTTGTTTTCGTTCAAAGGCTTGACTTCGACTTTAACGTGGCGGGTTTGAAGATCAAGATCGATGCTAGCTCTGAGTGGGATGTGAACTTGAAGGTTTCTGTCGTGGCCGGCAATATAACGAGTATGATCGAATGGAGTTACGAAACTGATTTTAGCTTGACGACGTGTCGAGAATCCCATTTCGATTTCGTTTCTGGCAGAAAAAAGAGGAAGTTTCTCCTGTTGTGTTACTTGATATTGAGTTTTACCGTTGATCCATACGTAAGTCGGCTTGTGAAGGGAATAGATAAAAGGTAAACCGGATGAAGTTGGGAATCCGATCATGAGAGAATATTGGTGATACATTTTTTGGTAGTTAAAGGATTTGCCATTTTCAAGGACTTTGTAAAGTTGATTAAGTTGATTCATCGTTGATATGATGGTGTCATTGTCGAAAGTTATAAATCGTTGAGAACCAGCCCATTGAAGGAGAATGTTACCTTCGACTTGGTCTTTAAGTTGTTGTTCAACATTTAACATTTTGCGGATTTTTTCAGCGTCGAAAATGTCATCTTGGTGTTCTTTGGGTTTCTCGTAATAATATAAGCCACCGTCGATGAAATCTCTTAAGTCTTGCCAGCTGGAGATCATACCACCAATCTATAAAATTATCAAAGTTTAAATATTTCTAATTACTAAAAATAGTTAATATTTTTTGGTTGTTAGTACTCACGGAATATTCGGTTTGTCTGTAACCATTAACATCTCCTTGAAGGTGATAAAGAAGAGATTTTGGCATTAAGCTGTCTTCACTACCGATGTAATTCAATGTTTGAGTGTATCCAAGGTTTAATCCACGAACAATGTAATCGGTCATGTTTGAGCGAGAATATTGGATTCCGAAAACTTCAGGAACGAGCATGTTTACTGCTGATTGAGCATTTCTACGACTAAAAATAAAATAATTTTTTATCATTCAAGTGTCTAATTTTTAAGAGAAATTCACGAGTAAAATCAAACTTACAGTTCGGCATTGTATTCGTTTGTCAAAGTTGAGGCGGATTCAATAGCAGATTTAACAGCGGAACGGACTTGGATGCTTGGGTCTTCATGAGTGAATTGAGCCATGCGTTGGAGCATGCTTGCTGGTGGGTTGGTCTTCATCAAGTTGTAGACAGCAGCGACACGTACTTGGTAAGCTTCTCCGGTGTTAGCATAGGTCTTGTAAAGGACGGATCTGGCGAGTCTGGGATGGACTTTAGCCAATTTGTTCAAAGAGACAATGACGAGGGTGCGTTGGAAGTCGGTCATTTTTTGTTCACCTTCCAAGTAGGGTTCGAAAACGCGGAGGATCTTGGGGTGAGCCATGTTTCCAAGAGCTCTGATGTAAACTTGGGTCTTGTGGCTATCTTCTTGTTGGACGGCTTGGCGAAGTTGTTGGGCCATGTATGGAACGTATTCCTCAACGACTGCTTGTTCGTGTTTCGGAGAAAGGCGACCGAAAGTGTGAACAGGATAACGGTTATGTCTAGCTTCCTTGTGGACTTGAGCCATACGAACGAGATTGGAGAAAGCAAAAATGGCGGAAGTGTTGAGATTCATTTGAGACATAACTTCTGGTTGTTTTACCAATTCCTAAAAAAAAAAAATAATATTTCTGTCGCTGCCAAAAATTTTTATGAAATGAAATTGACGCCCAGAGCTTGACCATTAGTAATCATCTTATACTAATGGTTTAGTTTTCTGTTCATGTTCTTAACGAACTTCGCTACTTACAAAGAAAGTTTTCATGTATTCAGCAGTTGGTGTTTTGGCAGTTTCAGGGAGACGTGCGACAACTTGAGCTGCTTCCTCTCCACGGATTTGTTGATTTTCGATCCATTTCTTAATCATCCATAAACTTGGGTTTGTTCCAGCTTGAGCTACTGCATCTCTGTAAACCATCCATGTTGAACGACGATGAGAAGGACGATTATTATCGCTATAAGATTCTTCCTTAAAATAAAGTTCTTGAGTAAGCTGCTCCAATTGTTTAACATCCATAGTGCTGATGACATTAGTTAAGATGGTAAATCGATCAAGAGTGCTGTGTCTTGGAATTTCCGCTGGATTTTTCATTTCATTAGCGATTTTCTCTGAAATTTTTCTTACGATCTCGTGTACATTGACTTTATCGGCAGATTGGATGGAATGTCCTTTATAACCGACGAAATACGGCAAAAACGGATATTCGGATGCTTGTTCCATAGTCGGTAAGTCTTGGTGCCATTCTTCGCTTGAGACGCTAGAGCTTTCGGAAGAGCTGGAGCTTGATGATGAATAATCTTTGTTTTTCCTTTGAGCTTCTTTGCTTTCAGAGGAAGAACTTTCAGATGAAACATATTGACGCTTGTGCAATTGTTCTCTGGCTTCGTGATCCTTAATAAAAGCGCGATTGTAATCGTAGACCAATTTATGAACAGATTGAGGATTGGAAGGTCCTTGCCATTCTTCGTTATCGGCGTGAACGGAGCTGAGGGTGAGATTCACTCGAGAAATAACTTCGCCTTTTTGAATATTTGAAACTTCCGGGCTAAGAATAATCCTGTTAGTCGTGACGGAAGATTGAATGGTATAACTCTTAAGATTTCCTGAAAGAACGATTCTGCTGACAGCGGAACGGGTTAAGAAATTTCCCATTTGATTTGTAGCTGGTTCCCATTGTGTCATTCCGGTAAGACCAAAATGAAATCCAGGTCTTTGCTCGCAGTTGCTGAAGTTTTTAGTTTTAATAACGTCGAAGATTTGTCCTTGTCCGATAAGCTGAGGTTGAGGAACGAGATGTTGTTGGCGTTGAAGAGTGTATTTTGGCAAATGAGTAATATCGTACAAAGTTTCACAATTGCCATCGACGGTGTCTTCCATGGTCTTGAAAAGAGCGGTGTCTTGATCTTGTTTGGGAAGCATGTTAAGCTTGGAACGAATAACATTTTTTCCTTGGGTATCAACTTGGAGCTGACTTACAATGGAGCGAATGATATTTACTTCCCAAATTGGAACTTCCTTGCTGATAATGAGATCAACAATCTAAACACAAACATTTCACTTTGTTAATTAATTCAATTTAACACCCAATTTTTCAATTTTTGAAAATACTTACGACTCCTTGATCCAGCTTGACGGTCCAAGGCTCTTTGCTCATTTGAAGTGGTTTATACTCAAGTTCATTTTCAGAAATTTCAAAATCCTCACCCTTTTCAAGGGGAGTTTGAACTTGAGCATATTGCGCTTGTTCGATCCTTGCAATTAATTCTTGTTCACTTTTAGGTTGAATGACTAGGTTTGCTTGAATGGATACTCCTGAATACTGATGAGCCGTTTCATGAAGTGAAGCTAGAGTTCTGCTAGTTACTTCATAATGGTATTGTGAACCGGATTTCCAGCCTACAATCAAAATAATCCAGATTGTTTAAGATCTAGCCTCTAACACTTTTTCCCATTATTGCAGAAAATCAATATTAATGTACTTACCGTATTCGGCGGAAGCCGCAGCCACCAAAAGAATAAACGCGATAGGAGTCCACATCTTCTTCTCCTAACAAACACTAGTGGATTAATTTTTCCCATCAGAGTGGATCCTTTTATATGCTTGATAATGTTTAGCTGGCTAAGCAAAAAAAATGGACTCAAGCAGTTGTTTTTCTTGATAGGCCTGAAAGTGTGGAAAAAATTGGTCAGCCTTTTTGCAATTTATGAAAGGACTTTGTATTTTCTCGACAGATAAATTTTTTATCAAAATAGCAGGTAAGTAGGATTAATCATTTATTTACTAGGTAACTAGGTTAAGTTTTCACCGTAAAAATTCTTATTTTCTTGATAAAAGTCAAGAACATTAATCTCTTTTCATAGTAAATCCTTCTTCATTTGGTATAATTACTTTTGTTAATAGCAAATATTAAACTGCTTTTAAAAACATTTAAACTTAACTATGAAATAATGGTTGGTGTTTTTGTAAAATATTTTTTTTGCATTTGGTAGAGTTACACAAGGGTTACACTATCAGTCCATAATGTTTTTCTTCTTTCTGAAAATGATATTCAGGTAGTCATTTGTTCCACAGAAGGCATCTTTCTTTCTTAGGACAAGTTAGAACCTGTAGGTCTCTAACACGTCATATCTCATACGGGGGAGATGAAGTTAAATTACCCTACCCTCAAAGAAATTGCGTGTAATATCTTTTATAAACACGTGTAAATAAATACTTTGGTGAGATCGACATTAATCATTACATATGCTGAGCAAAGTTGCTGATAACAAATAAAAGTTAGTCCTCGCGTTCATCAAATAATAAAGCATGTTCACTTACCATTCCCATGAACTGGAGACCCTATGTAAAAATTAACGATAACCCGGGGTCAAATATTTCATAAAAACAACCGCTGTTATTAACTTGGCGCATGCTGAAAATTAACTGACCAATCATTTTTATTTTATTAATCATTTTTCTCACAATTCTAATCACCACTACCTAAAATGATTCCATGATTCCATGTAAACAACATCAAGCCTAAAAAACAGGGATTTTGAAAAAATTGCGGTTTTCCTTTGAGAAATACTGCGACCTAGCGGATGAATTTAAAACTACTAACTCCAAATAATCATGGCGACATAAAAAATGTTTTCATGCGGCTTGAAATAAACAAATTTTGTGATCTTTTTTTTTAGTTTATTAATTTTTGATTTCTTTTTTTCGTTACTTCATACAGTTTAAGATATTTTAAAAAATCGATCCTCATACAGAAACCGGATCTCTACTTTTCATGACAGTTTATTTATTAGCAGATTATATCTGTGTTTTTTATTCAGTGAAGAATGCCAAGAATGAAAATTGAATTTTCCGGCTAATGACTCTCATTAGTTTATGTCTCTTTAATCTTGCCGTGAATTTTTATATAAAGGATGTGAAAATTTTATTATTTCCGACGAAATAAAAGGTAAGGGGCATTGTATCTCCAGGTTAACTGTCAAGGTTTTCCACATTTTTATTAGGCCACGAATGAAGTCACGAATTATTATATCTTTGAGCTAATCGCCAAGGTGCATTTAAAAATAAGTTTTTCGCCGTATCATTACAATTATTAACAGTAATAACATTTACCAATTGAATTCTTGTTATGAAATATCAGTGATGTCATTTTCTGCTGACCAAGTTTGCTGATAGTGACAGTTTTTGTAGAAAGTGGAAACTTTGTGTAACAATAAAATTTCTGACTAAGATGACTTTTTGAAAATGGAAGAAAAGTACGTTTCAATTTAAAGTTTGACATTGGAATTCACATTGTAATGATTCCTAAAAACTTAAATGTCAATGTGACATTTCTTGGCTGTGTAAAGGGTGAAAAACCCTCAGGGAATTTTGTTAACTCATTTAAAAAATACATTTAATATTGAAATGAAGATTTGGCATGCTGCTTTTAAACACATGCTGACCAAATTGTTTATTTAGTAATCGTCTTGTAACATCTATAAATAAATTTAAATGCTCCAATGTATAAAAACAATTAAAGCATTTTTATCTGAAAAAATAAATGTATTAAAAGACAATTTTTTTTTCCAGGTTATATTCTCATAATTTTAAATCAGCTGCATCAATGAACATGGCAGTGGCTAGTAAAGAGGTTGCTCCTGATGATTTGGGCAACCCAAAGCCCCCTAAAAGAATTGCAGGTAATTTTCTTGTAAACGATTTAAGAATTTCTAGACAAACTCATTTGCAACAGCATCCGCTAATACTACAGAGCAAATATTTGTAGGGAAATGATGTGTTATCGATTGATGTCCTTGGAAGATAATCCTAATTAGAGTGTTAGATTAAAGTGTATTAACTGAAGCGACGCCACGGTCGCTACTGGTCTCTCAATTTAATTAAAAACGATCAAAACATGGAAGAAAAGGAAAAAAGCAAGAGAAGATGAGTCTTTTGTGCCAGTTGATTAGCAAATGAGTTTACTGTTCGACCTTTTTTAAATATTTGCTTTTTGATGTGGGGAATTTATTTTTAACGTTAGAAACCGCACATTTACGAGTTATTCGTCATTTTGTGCCGGTGCAAAATTATTAAGTGAAATCTCTGATAATTTTTATTATGTTTTTTATCAAGATTATCATTAATCCTTTACCGGCCTTTATCTAAAGCCGGGCGTGTAAACTAGGTTGATATTTAAATAATAAAAAAAAAGTCGTTGAGTTGACGATAAATTATTTCGAATCTGGGTGCGGGTTAAATTAGTTTAATCATGCCGGTTAAAATTATTTGGGACAAAAAGGTTAAAAATACGGGGGGTAAGTTTAAGCAAGGCCGAGATTTTTTTTTTTTTTTTTTTTGTTGTTTTTTTTGGCTTTTTTTGTATGTAGTAAAATTATTTGTTTATTTTTCAGGCGTGTCGATTATGAGCGTCCTGTGGTCTTTCGCCAAAAAAATAGGAATGGTGGCAGCTGTATACTCATTAGGTTACTTCGAATTCAGCGTAGCT
Source organism: Liposcelis brunnea (assembly GCA_023512825.1). NCBI lineage: Eukaryota > Metazoa > Arthropoda > Insecta > Psocodea > Liposcelididae > Liposcelis > Liposcelis brunnea. Next base: position 14,680,671 of record CM042068.1, on the reverse strand, counting down.
TGGTTCATCGGGCCAATAATTTATTCTGTGATTCGCGATGAATGGAAAAAAGAAAAAGACATGAAACGAAATATAGCGAAAGCGGCAGCTTTATGCAACGAAAAGGATGTTATTTTAGCAAGAGTCGATGATTTACCGTCATGGGTATGTAAAATCAAAATTAGGATCAGTATTTAAAAAAAAAAAAATAACTGTTTCTAGTTACTAAATTTTTTTAGGTGTTCTTCCCTGATGTCGAACGTTGCGAATGGGTTAATAAAATAATGAGACAGGTCTGGCCGAATGTAAATCACTATGCTAAAAATTTAATTAAAGATGTGATAGAGCCTGCGGTAGCAGAAAGCTTAGCCGGTTATAAACTAAGTGGTTTTCAGTTTCAAAAAATGATTTTAGGCTCAATAGTAAGTTTGGAAGATTCAATTTTAAAAAACCTGAAAATAAATAATTAATTTTTTTGTTTTGTTTTTAGCCCCCACGGATTGGAGGAGTGAAAGTGTATGATAAAAATGTATCAAGAAACGAAATTTTAATGGATTTGGATTTTTTTTACGCTGGGGATTGTAATATTTCATTTAGCTTAGGAGGAGTGTCAGGTATGAAAATTTCCCTGTGAAATGATTTTTTTTAATTAGACGAGAGATCGAACAGGCCCAATATTTAAAATCCTAAACACCATAAAAATAATTTTCTAACAAAGTTCCCTTGAGAAAAACTGCTGTAATTATTATTTTTATAGTTGCGTTGTTATTTTCTTGTTTCTTTGATACTTCACTCTAAAAGCTGACGGTGGCGTACTTAATGTATTTTTTACGTGACTCGTTTATCAAAGATGAGAAATAATGGAAGTTTTCGCCTTTGCCTATCGGCAGACTTATCAAATGACTTCTTCACATTGAATAAACTGCACATTATCGTGACAGTGGCGAATCCCCATTAACCTTGTTTACAAATTTTTTATTTCTTCAAATTTTTTTCTATTGCAGGAGGTATTAAAGACTTCCAAATCCACGGTTTAGTACGAGTCGTTATGAAACCTTTAATTAGCGAAATGCCAATGGTCGGAGGTTTACAAGTATTTTTTCTCAACAATCCAATAATCGATTTTGATCTCGTCGGCGTCGCCGATTTATTGGACATGCCCGGACTCAGCGACTTATTACGCCGTGTTATAGTCGAACAAGTAGCGGCTATGATGGTCCTGCCAAATAAATTACCGATACAGTTATCAGATGCCGTTCCAGCGACGGCTTTAAAAACTCCAGAACCCGAAGGCGTGCTAAGAATCCACGTCATCGAAGCTAAAGATCTCATGAAAAAAGATATCGGAGTTCTAGGGAAAGGAAAGTCGGATCCGTACGCTGTTATTCAAGTCGGAGCTCAAGAATTTAGGACTAAAATTATTGATAATACCGTTAATCCTAAATGGGACTTTTGGTGTGAGGTGAGTTTTATTTTCCGTGGGACCAGTCTTACCCATAAAACTTTTATTTATTTTCAGGGAGAATGTAAAGCCAACGCGGGCTGATTTTGTTGGGTGGGATCAGTTTTTCTTATTTCCTCAAAAATTTGGCCCCCACAGGGCTCTATTATTTATCATTTCATGTGTAAATTCTCGAGTTTTTTTCTCGTTTTATTTTTTAGACCGAAATTCACGCTCCCGGTCAAGACTTGACTGTCATTTTGAAAGATCACGACGAGCTATCTAAAAAAGATTCAAATTTGGGAAGGTAACCCATTTCGGTTCATCACACTTCTTAATTATTAAAATCCTGCTTTTTTCTCCAGAGAATGAAAAGCATTTGTACATAATTTCGCTGAAAGGTGTTGAGAGACTTCAATCTTCTTTTAATCTGCCGAATATCATTTTGCACGACCTGCACTTTTAACTTTTTTTTTTTTTAATAATTAGTTAATATTTTATTTTTACAGACGCTTGCTCGTAACAGGTGGAAGATTACCATTTTTTTTTTCCTGTCTTTTTTTAACAAAATTATGATTCGATCTAAGATAATCGTTTTTCGTAGGCAGTGGTTGTCACGAAGAAAGGTCAAGAGATGAGGATTTCTCTCTGGGATTGGGATCCAGGTTTCCCGGGTGTTCAAAATGACGATTTTCTCGGAAGGTGACACTTTTAAAAGTGTTATTGTTGTGTTCATTTTTTTTCCTCCTCCCAGTAACTGCTGTTTTGACTTTTTTTTTTTTACCGCCGGCTTTCTTAATTCATTGTTCAGATTTATAATTGTCTGTGCAGTGGCATCACCAGACTTTTTAGTCTAGTAAAAGGCAGATAATTTTGAACAAATATAATTAAAATTCAGGAACGTACAGGGACGATTAGCCCTGATCACTCTTGAAAAGTAACGAAGAGTTCCAAAGAATGGATAACTGACGAAAAAAGAACGAAAAGTCTCGAGCAAAAGTAAATAGCCCTAAACAAGAGGAATTAGAATCAAACAGGAAAAGCTTTACTGAACAAAAAAACGGAAGACGAAAAAATCTTTAAAATTTTTTTTCTTCCCAGATTGGGGGGCGAAAAAGGTCTGTTGGCGCCACTGATTTTGTTTATTTCATTTGGGCAGCACGAATTCCATTATTAGACGTAAAAATAGGATGTTCGAGAATTTAGTTGGCTGTGCCTTCCATAAAATTTCCGTTTAGCGGGATTATCGCGCTGAGTAAGAATATGTTAGAGTAGCATGCACCTTAGTGCTTACAAATTTTTTTCTAGAATCTTTTTTATAATAGGCACTCGAGCGTAATGAATATTATTCAGTTGGATGATCATGAACACTGCATGACATTGCAAGTTTCCAATTGCATTTAGCTGGATGAATGCAAAAATGTCCTCGACCACTGCAAACGATTTTAAAATTGAGTCTGCGACCGCTCTTTAATTTTATATGTTGCAAACAATCTTTTAAACCAGCTTTGTGATTGCTAACAGGTACGAAAAGGAACGGCGCCAAAAAGAGAGAGTAACTGACTTACCTGGGAATATTTCTGGCGCTGTTTCTGGGTTTAAATGATTGTCTTAATTTTTTTTATTGTTTAATTCATCTTCTTTTTGTATCTTAACATTTTTTTCTTTTAAATAATTTTTTACTGTCTCGCCTTTTGCTTGTTTAACATTTTCTACATTCAGCATGTGATCGAAATCCATTTTTATATTTAGTTTAAGGTGGAGGCAACTAACGGGCAGTTAGTAAAGATCGCTCTTAACGATCATGACCAGACCGGAAAAGATGAAAGTCTTGGAAGGTTTGTATTTTAGTTTAGTTGCTGAAAAAAAAACGGCGTTCCGAATTCGCTTCACTAAAATTAAATGGGGAAAGGTTATGGGTAGTTTAAAAAATGCCCTGAGAATTATTTTTGTTTTATTTCCGATTTGATTTATCTCGCATGAACATAATCAAAAATAAATTAAACTGCAAAATGGTTATGGAAAATAAACAAAATAATTCCAGAGCTAATCGAGATTAAATCAGCCCGATTTTAAAAACAATTTTTAAATTTTTTTAGGGCTACACTTGAAATTAATCGCGTAGCTAAAAAAGGAGAACTGGATACTTGGATTACTTTGGAAGAAGCTAAACATGGCATGGTACATTTAAGACTGACATGGTTCCGTTTGTCGACTTCATCATCAGACTTAAAATCGGTAAGATAGTTTTAATTTTTAATTCGATGAATATTCACTAGAGGATGCTAGTGGCGAACTAGACTAACAGTAGCATAAACTTTAGCTGAGAATTTCTAATATCCATTTTAGGCTTTAGCCGAAACCCAAATGTTGAGGGTAACATCGATGAGCTCCGCATTATTGATGGTATTCGTCGATTCCTGTAAAAATTTGCCAAACGCAAGACCTCAGTCAAAGCCGGATCCTGCCGTTTCTATAACTCTAGGAAAAAAGACAAAGAATACTGCGATTCAATGGAGAACGGATTGTCCTGTTTTTGAGCATGGTACTTAAATTTTTTTTTTATTGACTAGTGTTCTCCAAAAGAATTTATAAATAATTTTTTCTCAGGTTTTACTTTCTTGGTCAATAACCCGGAAGTAGACACACTACACATTAAAGTGACCGACAATAAAACAGGGAAAGAAATTGGGGAATTAATTTACAATTTAAGTCAGCTTCTTGAAAAACCGGATTTATTAGCAGACAGTCAACCATTTGCTCTTAAGAAAAGCGGAGGAGACAGCAAAATTATTTTAACCATGCAGCTAAAGGTAAAGTAAAATTAAAAATTTTTTTCCTTTTAAAAATTTTGGCTAATTTTTTAATAAAATTTTTAGATATTAAAAATGGTGCGACCTTCCGAAATCGAAACCCCCTCCGAAGATAACGCCCTCTGTGCAGGTGACTCCGCATCGATGAAAGAGAGCCCTCCGAGCACGCCCTTGAAAAAACAAGGTTCCTTCACTATTTCAAAACAAGGCTCCGTAAGATCAAACAGATCAGCTGATGGAGTTATCAGTTCGGCCGTTCGTGAAGATGAAAATTTAATTAAAACAGAAATAGAACACTCTCAGGCTAATCCAGGTGCAATATCGAGGAGTAGTAGTGTTATATCGAATGCTTCTCAGGATAAGGGCGAACACAAATTGGGCAGAATTTTATTATCGTTCGCTTATAATGTTAAACGGCAGCGTCTGGAGGTGACCGTACATAAAATATCGTAAGCATTTAAAATACTTCAAGTTTTCTTTTTTTTTTTCCTGTCGATTAAAATATTTTTTAATTTCAGGAATTTGCCGTTAAAGGACCCGACTAATATACCAGATCCATATGTAAAACTTTATCTCTTGCCCGAACGAAATCGAGATTCAAAGAGAAGAACAGACGCAATTAAGGATAATTGCAATCCAGTATATGAACAAACATTTGAATATGTAGTGTCGCCAGCTGAGCTATCATCAAAGCAACTGGAAGTTTCAGTAGGGACAAGAAAAGGAAATTTATTGTCCTACAGCAATGTTATGGGGCAGGTCAGTAAAATTTCATTTTATTTAAAAGTCAAAACATTTTTTAGTAAAGCTGTTCATACTTTTTTATTTCAGATCTTGGTTAACCTAAACGAATTAGATTTATCTAAAACAACAACAGAATGGTTCGATCTTCTTCCGGAATTTTCAAAGGATAAAGATGACTGAATACTAGATTCCTACTAAGAATACCAAGGCAGCTAATTTTCAGCTTTCAAAAATTAAGGCTTGCTAATTAACTTTCTAATATTTTTTTATTTTTATCAATACCGTCCTAATTATCTTAATCATCGCATAGATAAGCCGATATAAATGCATAACAATCATCATATAAGTACAAAATGCAGGCAACTATTTAGAAAAACCACCGGTGCTTACTAGGATTTAAAAATATTTATTCTCAGTTAATTTTTTTTACTTGCCGATATTAATTTTGTTGTTATTGTAAAATTTTAATGATTCATAGTACTTAAAATATTCTCTATTAATATTTACGATTGTTATAACCGGGTGACAAATATTTTAAGCTCTATTGTGATAAAGAATTTTTAATCTAATCGAGGATTTGTTCATGACATTTGTAAATTCTAAAATTTACAAGTCTCGTCGTGTCGTTTACTAATAGGTCAAGCAAAGTCTCGAGTGACGTATCAAAGGTGCTAAACACGATGAGTCTTGGCATGAATCGGACTTAAATTTGTTGAATTTGAGATACATTTCATTGTTTTTCGTGTTAATTATTTGTTCTGTGTGTATTTATTAATATTTATTCGTTTTAAAAAAATATATAAAAAATGATGGAAGAAGTTAAAAACGAAGTTAAGGACGGGAATTATTTTTTAAAGGTATAATTTTTCTTTAAAATTGTTTCACGCTTCTATTAATAAAATTTTTTGGTTAAATAGTTTGTGATTTTATTTGATCGCCTTTGGATTTTTTGTTTTTTAGCTAATTAAAACCGAAAGTGATAAAATAAATGATTTAGCATGTTTTGCGGAGCACGAATTGGAAAATGGAGAAAATCTACCTGAGGAAATAACCGGTAAATTAAGAGCTGCCGCTGGGAAAGCGAGATTATTAGTCCGACAAAAATTTAGCCAGTTTGAAGGATTATGTCGTCAAAATTTAGTAAGTAAGAATATTTTTTTTTTTCGGAGCAAATATGAGATACTACGAATTCATACTTTTTAGAGCCGCCAGGCTGGTGAAGCTTTTCCAGTGATGAACGAAGACCTAGAAGGATTTTGGGATTTGGTATCTATTCAAGTTTTTCAAGTTTATGAGATCTTCGATGAAATTAACGAACTTAAAAATAATAACTGGAAGGTAAATATAAATTTTTTTTTAGTTGAGCTTGCCCACGAGGAACTCTAAAATGATTTTTTTTTCCGTGCATGATAGATCGTTTGTGAAGTCAAATCCAAGCCAGTCAGCCAAACTAATAATCTCCGATCGAAGAAAATGAGCCTAAATATAAAAACCACGCCGAACAAAAACCAAACAAGTAAACTAAACGGAAAATCTTGAATAGAACGGACAATAAATTTCTTAAATTTTAAGCGATATTCATCATGTACTTATTTAAGGTTATTAGTGAATCGTATAATTTATTTATTCGTGTAAGACTTATTGATATTTTTTATATTGTTTAAGATTTTGAAAGGGGGGCCTGTTTCGTCCCTGATGTAATAAAATTATTTTATCGTGAAAAAAAAGCATCAATTTCTTTTGTATAAATAATTCCAATTTATTTCATAAAATAAAACAAATAGTTATAAAAATATCTTAAAATAATTAAGGCAGCTACGTAACCAGTAAAAAAAATTATGGACGATAGAGTGGCAAAAGTCTACGATTCTGGTTACGGGTTGAAATTTTTTTCTGTCAGTCGATTTGGTTTTTTTCCCGAGAGGTGTGCTCAAATTTTATCTTCGGATTATAAGCTTTTTTAAGTTGTTAAAAGGGAAATCGAAAAATAATGTAAGGGCTAGAGATGCCAGCAGTATGGCACCGTATTCCAGTATGCTCACCTGAAAAAAAATATTTATTTTAAAAATAAAACGAAGCAAAATTCGTAAAAGGTTTGAACTATTTGAGTTAGTCAAGCAGGTAGTTCTGCAAAAGTATTTGAAAAAAAGGGGTCAGCTGAAAACTGCGAGGAGTGGGGTTGTTTACCTGAAATTGCGGTCGAAAAATCTGTTCGTGGTGATGATCAGTTGATTTTCAGTTTTGAAAGGTAACAGAACGGTGAATTTTTTTTTTAAATTTTTATCAGTGAAGTGTTAGAAAAAGGGATAATAACACTTATTGTAAGTACGAAAGTTAGATTTTGTAACAAAAGCAAACCACATTTTTTTCTGTATGTTCTTAAGTTTTTTTTAGAGTTAAAAAATTCGCTTTGAATCCCCCTGGAAAACCCGTAACATTTTATAAAAATGACACTCACCATTAAGAAAAACGTGTAAGGTTGAGCTGCTCTTTGCATTCCAACATTGAAAAAATACACTGGGAATTGAGTCAAATATACTGCGTAGGAAAGCCTCGTCCAAATCGTGCAATATTCTGACGACAAAATCTTGCCTACAATACCTGCAAGAAAAAAAATCGTTTTCAAAAAAAAACAATTCGACCTTTTAAAATAAGCTAAAAAATTTTACTGACCTCCATATCCGATGTGAGAAATGAAAATAATCCAAGCAAAAAACAAACACCATCCAATCGGTGCTAAAGCTGCGTAAAGCCCGGCATCCAAATTATTATAAACATACCCGTACCTACTCATATAGCTCGTTTTTATGAATGAAAAATACATTAAAGTTAAAGCAATCGTCCAACCGAGTTTTCGATAACTCGGTTTTAATTTGTACTCTCTTCCACAATAATGTAAGGCATAACCTAGGATAATTCCTAATATGTAAACTGTCAGTCTGTGAGATGGAATAATATACGAATAATCAGCTGTATCGAATAATTGCGTTATCCTAAAATGAAAAAAAAATTATTGAGCCATTTGGCATTTTTTAAAATTTAAAAAGGGGGAAAAAAATTACTTACGAAGCGCCTGGGTAAACAAAATAACTTAAGTTTCGGGCGATGGTTGTTTGATAACGCATCGCTGTGGAGACGGCTGCTAGGGATATTAAGGCACTTAAGCCGGGCAAAGGCCATTTGTACAAAATTAAAACTAAGATTGGTGAAATGAAGAAAAGTTGAGTGTCGATGCCGAGATGATGAGTGTGTGTCAAGCACTAGAAAAAAAAATGTTTGTAGAATTTGCTTAGATAAAATTGATAAATCGGTTTAGATTTTTTCTTACCATATTTTCAAATCCGAAATAATTATGAATGAATAAGAAATTTCTCCACCAGTAATTTTTGCACATGTTAGCATGGTGGGTTACTGTAAGGTTCCACATTGGGCCCGATCCTAGTTCTGGCAAGATGAAAGTGCATAATAAAATCACAGCTGCTAGAGGAGGGATAATCCTGGAATAATAATGATCACATGAAACTTTTCACGGGAAAAACTATTTGCATCTGAGAGCTTTGCTTCATACCTCAATAATCTATTACTATATTCCTTCTTTAAGTCCAACGATTGATTTTTCTTTAAAGTTTTAATAAAGGAATAAGAAGTCAAAATCCCGCTAATCATAATAAATGGATCCGTGTATAAACTGGCAGCTCTTGCCACGACACTCCAAGACTGTCCAAGATTCTCCGCCATGTAAGTCCTGCCACAAAAATTATTTTTACTATTTCCTCGTCATTATTTTTGGAAAAACTATTCTGCAATGTTAATTACCTATTCGTATAAGGTATGAAAAATAAAGCCATCGATTTATGAGATATAACAAGCATAATAGCATTAATCATCCTGATTCCATGCACGCTCTCAATGTCGTCCGGGGCTCTTTTCAAACTTATAAATTGTTCTACATTTCTTTTTAGCGAAAAGCAATTGATAAACGATCGAAGAGATATCTCACTGTCGTTCTTTTCACTTTTTTGGAGAAAATCTTTAATCGTAGCCAAAATGGAGATCCCAAACACAGCCAAGAAAATACAGCTAAAAAAAATGATTAGAAATTAGCACTGGTGAGAAGTTCAAACCTCCAACTAAGCTTAAAAAGAAATTCTACCTGACGATAAGGAAGGACGTCGATACATTAATTTTTCTTTTTACTTGACACATCTCATTTTCTACTTTTACTTCAACATCGAATCCCGTCCCGTTGGAATACAGATCGACAATCTTTTTCAATTCGCTTTCTACATCCTCAGAAGAGCAAGAACTCGGCACGCAAAGCGCCCAATTTGTAGTAGAATATCTAGGAACTCTATGCCCGGGCTAAAAAAAAAATAAAAAACTTTCTTTCATTGCTCTCTCTAAATTTAATCTGTTGTTTGTTACCCTTACGTCAGTTAATTTGCTCTTAAACGCAAAATGGCTATGCATCAAATCATGAATATTATTATAAACGTCAGGCTGATAATCATCTTTAGATAGAGAAATTTGCAAATAAGCCAAACAGTATTTCCCTGTAATTCCCGAAGTAGGATCGTTGACGTTTACACATTGATCGAAATCGCCAAATTGGTTGACGTTCCCATCTAAAATACCCGAAGGAAGCTTTCCAGACGCATCGTGCACTAAAAAAAATTTATCATATTAACATTAGCATGAGTGATAAAAATGGCGCGATTAATTTCAAGTTTACAAAGTGGACAGGCCATCAAGGTCTCCGAGTTCATTCCCAATAAATATTAACATCGATCAACTTTTTTTTTCAAAAATTTTGTTTTCCTCAATTATTTCCGTCTTAGTCTTGATGACCTTACAAAGAGTTCAATCTTCTTAATTTTAAATCGGACATTTTTTTTTATAAATGTTGGAGCTTAGGACAAGTGTAACTACTTTATGCAAAGAAATTTTTGTCGCGAGTCAAGGTTCGTCTTCGAACTGGTGTTGAGCTTTTTTTTATTCGAAAAAAATGTGAGAATTTTCTTAGAAAGGTTTAGCGATTTTTAATGAAAATTAAATATGCCGGTGTTATTGATAAACATTTTTTAGATTCAGCCCTGAAGGGCAAATGTTAGTTTCCTATTTCAGTTCTGAGTCATAAAAATTTACCCAAGGCTCATGAAGCTAAAAAAATATTTTTTGTCTATTTTTTTTTTTTTTGAGTAAAAGATTTTTTGCGCTTGTTTTATCTATCAGATCCTTGAAAAGATATTTAGTTTGATTAACTAGAAGACTTTTAGTCTGGTTAGCTCATGCCCCATTCTATAGACTTTAGCCAAACATAATTTATTGCCGGAAAATTAAAAATACTTACTCTTAAGCGCCCACAATTTTAAATGACTAAGTTCTTCTAAAAATAATTTACTATCTCTTATGCACCGCTCATTTTGATCGTTTTCTTTGGTCACTGCAAATGGGGGAAGAAACAACTGCAAACGTTTTGACAATAAGCTTCGCCGAACTTCTGCAATTTCGTTTTCTTTCACGTCTAAAAAATCAAAAAAAAAGTCATCATTTTTCACACAAAGCAAGCAGATAGCTGGCCTCAGAGAGGTCGCGGCCAAACCCATTACCCGAATTCGTCTCAAAAAATAATTATAAAAGATTTTGGAAATTCATACCTTGTTCTTCTATTTGATTTTGAGAAAACTTATTCTCCAGTACATATTTAAAATTCTGCAGCAATAAATTATTAGTCCTATTCGTTGAATTATGCCAAAACTCCGAATACAAAACATCCGACTCTGACGATTTTTCGCTGTCATTTTCTCCCGAAGAATCGCTATGGCCCAAAAAAATCGCCAGCGTCACCAACCCCAACAATAACTTCATTTTCTTCTTATATTTATTAAATTCAGAACGATAAACTAATCCTAGGCATCGTAACTCATTCTCCAGTTATAGATTTCCTGCCAAAAAAAATTAATTATTAATTAGCTTAACCATATCGGGCAAAATCCCAGAAGCGGAGACGATTCTCGAAATAAATCGTCACCGGAATATTAATTCGAAAAAATCCGGAACTGTTGCATTTATGAACGTGACGACAAATTCGAACTGCAGTGAAAGCAGATACATGACCAATAAAAATTAAATACACATTGTTCTTTTGTAATGATTAAGTCATTACCGATTCTTTGCCAAAAAAAAATTCCGATCCAATTAATTCAATTAAATAATCGGAATGGAATTAGGCGAATCCCGTACGAGTTTTTTTTAATTATGTGCAGAAAAAAGCGGAAGAACCTTCGGTCGCCTCACCAGAATTTACAATCTACATATTCGAAACAGTTTATATTATTTTTTTTGCATAGGAGTGGTCACTAGCTGAACTACCGGCTTAAAAAAATTTAAAATAACCTTCCGCGTTTTTTCGCGCGAACTAAATCTTTTAAAAATCGCGCTTCGCTTTTATTCTGGCTAATAAAGGATTTTTCGTGATCTTTTCGAAATTAGCTGGAATCGTATTTAGTTTAAACACCAATTATCATATCCCGAAACCTTGAATTATATGTTTTCAAAAATGACAATCAAATCAGGGAATTTTTACACGAGTTTTAAATTATCCGGAGATCAAGGATTTTTTCAATCGATTTTAACTTTGGAAAAAAAAAGCCACGACAATAAAATTCACATACCAGGATGACTTTTCAATTTTTATCTCAACAAATGTAAAGAAAAATATTCACCTATGAATTAAGTTCCGATTAACAAATCACTCATTTTTGAAAAGCTTGGTAAAAAAATATTTGCAACTTCCACTAAAGCCCGTAAGCGACTATTGATGCCTAAAAAAAAATATATTGTGGGATCAAAAATTAACTAACTGGCCCGGCGATGAAAAAGCACTTTTTACACTTGCACTTTCAAACACTCCATAAAGAATCCCACTTGCACGTGGTGCACTTCAAAACAAACGTGCAATGAAAAATGAAAAAAGAGATTGGAGAGAGAAAGAAAGAAAAAAAAAAATTATACCTATCAAAGTTAGGTTTGTCCGAAGGACAAGAACGTTGCGTTTTTACCGCTTATGCTAAACTTACGGGGAAAGTAGTTTAGAGCTTGTTTGGGTAGTAGGGATTTCTAATGTTATTCTATGTCAATATTAGCGCAGATGCCTGAAATATTTCTAATGGATCATAAGTAGTGCCCCGTAATTTAAAATGAGAAAAAAGGGCGAAATAAATATTTTCATGTTCGCAGTTTTAGACACTATCTGACAAATTCTCAAAAAAGAAAACTCCGAATAATTTTTCAATAAATTCTTTAAAGGGCTCTCAACGACTCTCGAAAAATTCCCGAAAAAATTAGAAAAAATTCATTAAGCTTTCCCACAACAATTTTTGGAAATATGCTGGAACGCCTTGAAATTTTTTATGCTCATTGTGAATTAATCAGGCAGAACTATTTCTGAGAAAATCCGGACAAATGTGCTGACCATTAAACAAAGCCATGCCATTAGAAAAACGATCCGCTAACATTCAGCTGCTTTCGAAATCTTCAAATCCGCCGTTTAAACTATTTCAACCCAACTCAATAATTTCTCATTTTAAGGATCATTCTAAAAAAAAAAGAAAATTGGATTAATCATCAGCTTTCCTGATTTTCTGATATTCTTTGATGGGATTGGCCCCTAAATTATTTCCACTCATCAAGACAAATCTGAGATTATCTCATCTCCAACCACTTCCTATTACATAAATCTCCATAAATAGTTTTCATACGCAGCTTTAGCCACAGTTCAATACTTAAAATCTTTACATTATAATCAATTAGCACCGGGAGAAAACCACATTCATACATATAAAACCTTTTTTTTAAAAAAAATTGACGATAATAAAGTTGTAACATTAACAGTTTAATATGAAAAATTTATATCTCCTTGACCTCTTTTTTTTCAAACAAGCTTTTCATATCTGTTACATCTTAAAACATCTTCAAAAAAATCGGCTGATCTCATAATATTTTTAAATGAATATAAAAAATCAAAAGAGCAACCTTAAAAAAAATTCGGTCTTTAAATGAGTAAGCGATTATGTCAAAGAAACAAAAAAGGTCATTGCCAAGATACATCTCAGAGCATAGAAAGTTTTTCTTTTGTTGCTCAAATTTTCGTTACGTAAGATTTTCCCGAAAAAAAAATCGAATCCAATTGTTCTATAATTTTGCTGATTACATCAGAGCTGTCATAATAAACCATAAATTACCAACTTATTTAAGTTCACGAACAAATATTTAAGACGTTCAGAAGTTAAATAAATAAAATAAAAATTTTTTAGCTGTAAGAAGGTGGTTTGTTTGTTTGAAGCGTTTTCAATGGGTTACACTCATAGTACAATTTATTAATTATTGTAGAAACTTTGGACTTTAACAGAAACGAATAGCGACTGTACCAAAAAAGGAATCCCTCCACAGTTTAGTGACTTAAGAAATAAAATTGTGTAATCTTATTCACAGTCAAGGTTGAAATTTAACTGACAGCTCCATTTGATTCTCTACTCCTGAAATTTGCAATGTGCCTAATCATTCTACAATTAAAAACCTTTTTCTAGTAAAACAAATGATCCAACCTGAATTTTTTCATTCATTTTTCAAATTTAGCAGCATCCAATTTTTTTGGAAGATAAAAATCGAACGTGCTTGATACCCATAAAAATTAAATTACTCATATTAACATTTTTTTCCTAAATTTAAAAAAATGTTTAACTATCAAAAAGGTAAATAAATTTTGTTTGTGCTTTTAACCTGTGTAAACATTTAGGCGGTATATAGTTTACAGCCTTGAATTCATTCACTCTCTTACATGTGAAATTGTCAGGAAGTAAACACTAAGTCATGTCTCAGTTTCCCTAATAGCAAAAACTTTAAATGTCAATCAAAATTTTACCTCTCAGGTTTGTGCTAACTTCCACTTTTAGATTCCTTAAGCTGATTCAGTTTAAAATGAACTTCCTTCCTTCGCTGCAGCAATTTTGCTCTAGTTTCCTCAAGACTCTCCAGTTCAGGTGCATAGCAGACATGCAAAACTCCTCCATAAAATGACATTGCATCCAATTTTTTCTTGGCAAACCTAAAAATCATAAATTGCAACAATAACAAAAAATTTCAACGCAAAAACTCGTAGCTTTTATTTTTATTTTACCTGGCAGATGAAAGTTTCAAATAACGAACATGGAAAACTTGGGTAAAATCTTCTACATCTGGATAGTCTGGGACTAATTTAACTGATTTCACAATTCCATATCTTGAGCATGTCCTCTTAAGATCTTCACTCAAATTTATGCTTGGTACTCCAAATATTAAGAGATGACAAGACTCGTCGTTAATGGTGTAAACCTTTAAACATAAAAAAACACATTTTCTGAACGTATTGCTGCATTACTTTTGATAAATCAATCAGAAATTCGATATCATTTTGGTGAATATTAATTTGGCACTGAGCGTGGGGAAAAAAACTAACCTTAACAGCAGTCAATTTTCTTCCTTGACGATAAGGTGCCCTTGTCTCGCAGATATTTAACTGTTTGTGATGTTCTTGAGGTTCGATCTTCGGTTTTTTAACTACGTTTTCACTCATTTTCAATTAAATAATTGATTAAACGTAAAATATTTCATTAATCATTAATCAGACACCGGCGACCACGACCAAATGTCAAAATTGGAATCTGTCATATGGAAGGCTGTGCAGTGCATTTTACGCTAGAAGGCGGTGAATTAGCGGTGCTTTTTATGTTATCTATGGTTTTCTGAACGTACTCGACAAAAACCGGTCGCGTCTCGCTTTGCTTTCTTTTCAGCAATTTTTAGTGATTTTATTGTGCTTGATTGCATTGAATTTTTCTAGTGACTGATTCTGGACATAACGGAGATCCTATTCTAAAGGTAACAGTTGTGATTTACCTATTTCTTTTATAAAATTAACGTGATTTAGTCAGCTCATTGACATTGCTTTCAACTCACAAGGGAAGTGCACGAACTGTAAGTCTCAGATTTTGATGAGAGGTGGATTTTTAGATTTGCCATATTTGCTTAGATGATTGTATGGCCTTTCGTGAGTGATAAAAATGAATGAGTAAGTGAATGATAGTAACCAGAGGATACCTTTTTAAAGCTTTGTTAGCCCATTTTTTGGGTAAACCCCAAACAGTTGGATATTTTTAAATTATTATAAATAGGAGTCAAATTGACATATTGTTTGCAAGGCCTTCGTTCCAATTTTTCAATTTTGCAACCAATATGGAAGGGCCAGAATTCTGAAATAAACTGAAATAATAGACACAATTGATCTTTTGTTTATAGTCCAAAATTATCAGCTGATGCAGTTAAAAAGACATAAGTAAGTTGTGCAGTTTATGTTTGAAACCATGCCAAGTCCCAGTCACATCCTATTCCTTTAAAGATGTGTATGTCATGCACCTTATTGCCTCTGAATAAGATAAGACAAGGAGTGATGACTCCATAATAATTATTTAAGTAGCAGATTCAGAAAATGATGGGATGCTGAAGTGTTAAACTTCAAAATCTTCCAGCTTTTCTTGTTACAATTTTCAAGATTCATTGTTTCGGTCATTAATTGGAATCTAATATAGACTTGACAGTCCTAACCAAAAGGTACCAGGATTAAAGAAAAACAGAACATTATTTCATATTCACATTTTATTGTTAAGGAGTTTAATCTACACTCCATATACACTCTTTAAATTATTCAGTTGAGTATTAAAAAAAATTTTTTACAATTCGAATTTAATTCTTAATTTAAGATCTGTTCATAAATCATACCTGCGTTGGTTTTATTTATTGTAGTAATTATTATTGGCATCCAATGCTGGATGTATTAGAACATTCAAACATTTTCTCAAAACAAAAAAAAAAAAAAAAATAAAATAAAATGCATACGAATGATGGCTAAATGACTTTAACAGTGGCTGTGAAACAATATTTAATCTCAGGATGTCACCCACTGTTAAAAAAGCCATGTAAAACCCATCTGACCCGTAAACTAAATAATATGAGACCGTAGACGATCGGAAAACTTAAGTACGAATAATTTCAAATGTACATCATAAACCTATATTTCTTTAGTTTTAAGTTCATCTATAAATCCCTTTAATTAAGTTATTATTAAAGCAAAAACAGTCGTTTTAATTAATTTTTCTTAAAGTTCACATCTAATACTAAACCTTCAGCGAAAATTTCGCCAGGTTTTACATTTTTTATTTTAATTTTCTGCACAAATTTTTCCAAAAACAAATGAATCTAAAGATAAATTAATTGAGATCTTTCTTAAGTATGACCAAGGCTGCCATTATGAGAATTAACAATGGCGTATTAACAGGATTGAATAAAAAAGATTTCTAAACACTAAAAATTGACGATTGCTTAAAAAATGCGAGGAATTTTTAATCAATCCTGTCAAAGCGCATTGAAATTTATTTGTGTATGACTTAAATTAATAAAATAAAAAAATTACAGCTCAATACTGCTTAGCTTATACTTTATAAAAACTCTGCATTTTATTTTTTTTATAAATATATTAATATTGCACAACGGTTCAGATGCATTAAGTTAACTGAATTTTCAAATTATTATAAAAAATATGATTTATAACAGAAATCGTGTTTGAATTTGAATCGGCAAATAAAACATTTCCATCCTTTTCAAAGAAAAAAATAAGTTTTAAAATTTCTTTTCTTTTTGGTGATGAATATTTTTTACAACGAAAAATAATTTTTTTAGTGAACTAATAACTGGAATGAACTCTAGTTCTTTCATTAAATTATTTCACCCTAAACGCAATAACCAGTAGGGTGGCTCAAAAAAAGAATGTAAATTTATAAAATACGAATTCAGGAATATCCGGATCGTCGATTAAATCAAGACTTTAATCCAGGAAAAAATTTCTTTTGCGCCATCCTAATGACTAGGTCTTTTAAAAATAACTTTTTCGGGGCCCCGTACCGTAAGGTACTAAATTAAAAATTAACACAGCGAGTCAGCCATTATGTCAATTTATAACTCGCTTTAAAGGAAAAAATTTACATAGCGAGCGTTATCCTTGGCTATTTATATTTTTTGCTAGATTTAAACTCTAAAACTTCATCCAAAATATGAAAAACACTGACAAAAAAATAACGAAAATCGATCGTTTCGAAATTTTAACATAAAATAACTGTACGGATTTTTTTTTTCACTTTTAGTGTGCGTTCTCGTGTAGCAATCCACTGCAATAATATTAAAAAATAAAATTCAGTACCTGACTTTTCACACTTTTCAATAATCTTCAGTAAATTTTATGAGTTTTTTATTTAATGAAGATAAATTGTTCTTTGAACACAAGACTCTTGAGACACAAAGATTATTTCAACATTTAACGCACTAATTTCCCAGCAGGATGCTGTCTTAAGTAGACTGTACCGTTTTATTACAATGAATTGAAGGTCATGGTGAAGATTTTTGATTTGTCAATTCGCCCCATCTCGTTTCAAAGAATGATCTCATTGCGTGTCCAGCTTTTCCCACTGGTGAATCATCTTCGTTAAAAGTTTCGCAATTGTTGAAAATTTGTCGAACATCATATACGAACTCTTCTTTTGTTTTGTATCTGGAAAAATTTAAAAGTGCCGCCTTTCAAATTTTAAACTAAACACGCTTTTTTTCAGTTACTTGGAAAAAAATAATTACAGGCCATCTGTGAGTCGCTTTTTTATCGTAGAAATATCCATAGGACACTTAATGATTTTCTTGTATGTCGGGAATTGTTTCGTATTAACCGGCAACAAAAATGGCCATGCTTCATCCTGTGATTCCATTTCTTCGACTAAAGTCTAAAACAAAATTTTTTTGTCAGGGACCATTTCCAAAGATAAAGTTGAAAAATAAATTAAAATTAACTTACCTTGCACGCATTCAGCTCTTTACATAATTTCTTACTCATCCTTTCTTTCTTATGAACGACTGTTGTTGGCTGTTGAGGTGAAAGTGGAGGAGGTTCATCATTTAATGATGAATTCGAGCAAGTAATAGAGCTTGCACTTGGTATTGGACTAAGAGGAGCACATTCTTTATCTTTTCCATCTTTCGTGGACACTGCCGCTGAAAGTGGGAGATCTTCGCCGTCTGTATCTCCGTCAGATCTATCGTCAGCATCATTTGTTTTCTCGTCGTTTCCACTATAAAAAAAGTTTTCATCAGCTTTTCGATCACAACTCTCTACAGCCTTGTTGTGGCAAAATCTTAATACATACCTATTGCTTTGATCACGATGATCTTTGTCCTCTTTATTTTTCATATCTTTATTCTTCCTCCATCCAAGTTTTCGGCCGCATTTCTTTTTTGGGAATTTAATAGCACAAGTCACGCAATTCCACTTGCTTCTTGGGATCTATAAATAAAAATCGGTAAAATGAGATAAAAGAATTAAAATGATAGAGAGAAAAATTTATTTGATATATTTACCTTAAGTAAAGGTGGATTGAGACAATCGGCATGGTACGCTCTCGGACAATGATCGCAAAGGACAAAATTTTTAACCGGACGTTTTCCACATACTATGCAATTTCTTTCCCCACTTGCTTTATTTTTACATTCGTAACAATACCAATCGCCTTCTGGAATTGATTCCATTTTAGGCTTAAAGCAATACATATGGTAACCTTTATCGCACCCATCGCATAAAAGAAGTTTATCTTCGTTGTCTCCACTTTGGCAGAATTGGCAGTTCTAAAAATCAGCAAAGAAAATTCAGAATCTGCCTCCGAAAGTGTTATTTTTGAATAGTGACACTACTTACAGCTTTCATTATGCTCTTATCCCAAGCGATACACGATTCGAGCATGTAAAGAGCCATTGCCAGTTGAGCAGCAGTGTGAGATTTCATAACCGCTTCTCTCCATATTCCTAAACCTGTGGAAAAAAAATCATATTAAAAAAATTTGAAGCTAAAGCACAAAATTTGTCTCTACAATTCCGCCCAAGCCTCTGAAATACTTTCTAGTTAAGATGAATATGATGTACAGTGCTGCCATCTTTTCGCTGCATTCAATCACTAAAATTCTCTTTTGCATTCAACAATAAAATAACAAAACTAATCCATTTTTTTATACTTGCCTTTCGGAATAGATTCGTCTTGATCCGCTTGAATGCCGATACCGCCTTCACCTGTGGCAAAACCTAGTGGAGGTTTTAAATATCTCCTTTCTATGGCAGCTTCTAAAGCTATTAATCTTTGTTTAGAAATGTCGACCGGATCTAATTTTGGACGTTTTGAATTTGATTCATCATTTTCAATATTACATCGGCTTGGTATTTTCCAACCTTTAACCTGCATTGAAGCACTAGCTACTTTATCTTCTAAGTTTTCAACCTGTTCTAAAACCAAATTTTCTATTCTCTGTGAAACAGTACGGTCCCACGATGAAGGTACATCTCTTCTTGGAACATTTGCCGACATAAATTTTATTCTTGAATCGATTTCTCCTCCTTCATCAAGATCGACTAATTCGCTGTTAGATTGAAATACCGTCGATTTTCCGCCTGTTTCTAATGAATCGTCTAGATATCTACTCATCATTCTTTTCAGTTCTCTCTCCCTAAAACCGCGGCCGTGTAAGAATTCCAACATTTTATAAAGTTCGTCTTCTTCTGTGATCCTCCACCAACCTCTTCGTAAATCTAAAAATAGTATTTATCATTAGTAATATTTCTATGGTTTTAAAATTTTTTCAATGATTTGACACTAAAATACCTTTTGGAATGGTTTTAGGTGTCGCAGGAGGTTTCGGCCCTGAAGTTTTAAGTTGCTCTAGCATGGCTGCTTCTTCTGATGAAAGAATTAAAGGCGCTGGACTATCACAAGGAGGAAGAGGTCCTGGTGAGGGAGGTAATCCACCTCGAGACGGCAAATATAAAGGTAATACTAATTTATCACTTTCATTTTTACCTAAAAAACAGAAAAATATTTTGTCATTTCTGTAAATCAAAATAAAAAAATTTAGGGGGAAAATATACGCAAAAGGCGACTCCTAATGAGGTTGGCGTGCATAGTGGCAATATTGTAGTCGGACTAATTCATGGTCGTTTAAAAATTTTCGTAACGTAAGTGCCATTTGTATTGGCACAGAATGAACAAATGGAATTTTGATTTACAGTAGAGAAGATAGTGCCCCACGCCTCATAAGCTACTTTTAATCGAGGGAACACCACTTTGCTGTAAACAAAAACTTCATTCTGCTGCGGCTGCGTTAGGGGTAGAGTTTTGCGTCTGTTTTTGTTAATTTAAAAAAACTTACCTAATAACAATGTGTTCGGATCACACGATTCCTTAGGCAGTATACTAAACCACTGATTATCGACATCAGGTTCTCGAAATAGGTTATAATTATTTGGCAACAAACCAAAGGCAGCATATTTATCCCCATTTGCCAATGGGCTTCCGCTGTTTCTAAGTAGATAAGGATCTTCGAAGTCTTCTTTTTTAATCGGAGTAGAAGGAGAACCGAAAATTCGTGCAGAAAGTTCGTTTTTCATGGCTCTTAACAAAGGATCATCATCTTCAGACCTGCAAGTTTTTTCAGCTAATTCTTTCATGGCTTCATTTTCAGCGAACGTTTTTCCCATTTCGTACATGTAGTCTTTGGCGTTTTTCATGCCTAAAAAGAAACGTAAAATTAATCGTCGATAAGAGTTTTTTGACGTCCGAGCAGCACGTTACTTAAATTTTCTACAAAATGAAAATCTTATAAACTACAGTATTATTAGGCGACAAACCTTTTAATGCATCTCCTAAGCCTCGTTCTTGTAGCTCCTTCATATGCTCTGCAAATTCTTTCATGGGATCTTTATATAGCTTTAAATATTCTTTCATATCTGGAGTTCCACTTTTATTGCTATCTTTGATTTCTTCTTTAATTTTAGGCTTTTCTTCTTCGACTTCTTCTTTAGGAGCTACTTTATCATCAGCCTCTTTCGATTTATCGGCACTGGATTCTTCCCCGTCTTGGATCTCTTTTGGCTCGGTCTTTACTTCATCATTTTCAGTTTTGATTTCTTCTTTTGAAATTTTACTTTCATCGTCAGTGGGTTCCTTTTTAATTTCATCAACTTCTTTCGAATTTTCTTTTACATTTTCTTCGTCACCCGATTCGGTATTTTTATTAACATTTTTACAACTATCTACTTCTGACTCGTGATTTTCAACAGGCTTTTCACTGGGTAAGTCTTTTGATTTTTCATTCGGATTATTACTTTCAAGCACCGTCTCATTCTTTTTACGATTATCACAATTTTCACTAGTTTCGTCATTTTCGGATAAATCATTTTCACTGTTCGTAGCACTACACGAATTTTGTTCGACTTTACTCTTCTTCCCCTGCCTGTAGGATCCTCTTCCTTTTCGTTTCCCTGGCCGTCTCCTGCTTTCCTTGACATCGGCAGTCTTACTCTTTTCCTCGTCGCTCTCTTCACCTTCTGAATTTTTATCCTTCTTTTTATTTTTAGATTTTTTTGAGGCAGCCAATTTTTCTTCTTGAGCATCTTTAATTGCTTCTTTTTCTTCGTCGGAATCGGTGAATTCCTCGGGTTGAGCACTTTCCATTCCTTCCACGAATATGGACCCGCACGTCGGCAGGCACCAATATCTTCTCCAGTACCTGTCTTGGCCCAAACACATTGCTCTAATTTGTTGATTAGAAGTTCGTAATGTCGTGAGGTATTGGTCTTGTTGTTTTATTAATTTCTCCAGTCTTTTGCTGATTTCTTCAGCGTTTAAATTTTGTTGCTGATCATCCTGAAACAAAAAATTAAAATGGTTGGATAACTTTTTGTCGGATTTCAAGCCTCGCTCGATGTTCCTTTCGTTTGGAAAAAAATTTTTAGTATCTTACCTCTTCTGGCTGAGTGCACTCGGATTCGTGATCGGAATCTTCGTTACTATCATCATCAGTATCTTCTCCTTCGTTGTTTTTTTCTTTATAATTATTTGAAGTGTTACCCTGCTGAGCCGTATTTGCATTAGCCACGCCATCTTTGTCCTTGATGTTTATTGTGTATTTTAACTGCCTATCGTGAAGACCCCTTAATTTCCTTATGCTTTGGTCTAATATCCAACGTTCCCTCCTTGATAAAATTACAGTCTCCAAGCTACCTTCAATTTGCTTTAAAACAGCTTTATTCTGTAGAAGTTCATTACATAAAAACGCTAATATAGCACTTTTTGTAGTCGGATTTAAAGCGAGGAATGGTTTTTCTTTTAATTCCTCCGATAATTTGTAAGTTGGGTTTTCGTATAAATGTTCAAAAAATGCGGCGTTTTTTCCGCCACTTTGATTTTGAGCTTCTTCTCCGTATAAATTGTGATGTTCTGAGATCTTTTTTTCTCGGTCTCTTTCAAAATTAAGACCTTAAATAAAAAAAATTAAAATTAAGAACTGTGTTATATTTATTTAAAAATATTTTATGATTTTATATTCACCTGTTAAAGCTTTAACTTCCCCTGTCGCATTGGCATATAAATAAATTCTTAATATCTCAGATATATTCGTATGCGTAATATCAGCTTGTTTTAAACTTTGGCCTAATAATGTGATGTGTCTTGCAGGATTTGGAATTCCTGGATCTTCAATTGCGCAGACTAATAAATGTGTCATAATTGACAAAAGTTCTTCTTCATTTTCTTCGTCGTTGAGTAAAGCTCCTTGAAGGCTGTTCAAAGAAGGAAGGCTTTCCATATCTGGTAAGTGAAAAAATTATTATTTTTTTATCTATTAATTTTAAAAAATTGATACTTTAGCAAAAACCTACCGAAGCCAAGGGTCTCGCCAAAATTATGAAGAAATTCGAATACCATTAACGTATCTGCGAAAGCTTGACCGCTAAGCTTTAAGCCTGGAATCCTTTTTAGTTCTGGGAATGGCTTTAAATCTGTTGAAGAAAAAAAAAGCATTAGTTTTGTACAAGACATTAATCCGGCTGGAACTAATTCCAACATTTTTTCCAGCCTCGAATATCTGTCAGCAAATGATATTCACCGTCTAATTCCATATCTTCGATTGGCTTCCTTAATTCTTTTAATAATTCTAACTCCACTCTTCGTTGTTCCATTTTTCGTTCTTGCTTTGCAAGTTTTTCGGCTCGGAGTTCTATCCTTTTCCTTTCTCTTTCTTCGATCCTTTTTCTATTTTCTAAAGCCCTAACCAAAGCCATGTGTTGCCTTCTTCTTTCTTTTTCTAGTTCGACGGCGTACAGCAATTCTTTTTGTTTGTTTATTTCTTGAGCGTATAATAATTGTTCTTTTGAAGCTGAATTTCGTTTTTGCTCTCTTTCCTAAAATCAATGTTCGTAATTAGCCCTTATTCAAGCTAAGAATTTTTCATGTTAATCAAATCACTTACCTCAGCTGACGAATGAGCTGACTTTCCTTCTTTTGACTTGCTATCCTTAACCTTTCCACCAATCATTTTTTCCTGCAGTTTTGAATAATCGCTTGGCCTGTCACGGGTTTTTTCGCTTTTACTTTTTTGTACTTTATTAGAATGTTCAGACTCTGAATCGCTGCCTCCCGTAGAAGTAGAATCCGTTGTAAAGCTTCCATCTTCGCTGTTTTTCAAACGATTTTTATCTTCATATCCCTAGAAAAAAAATTCAGGAATTAATCAACCGCATTTTCTTTTAAGAAATAGATCTCGATTCAATATTTACCATAGCATTGTCGGGAGTAGATGATCTCTTATCACCGCCTTCGGCATCATCAACCATCGACTGCAAATTTTGTAGTAAAGCTAATTGATTAGTAAGTTCGGTTGGCAAAGGGCCTTTTAAAGCGGCTAATTGTGATGCTAAATCCCCAGGGAGAGGCCCCTTTAATCCTAAAGCCCTGCTTTGAGCAAGTAAAGACGCGACTGTATTTTTTTTCGGTTTCGAAACACCTCGCCCTAAATTTCTAGGTCGGCCATCCTTTAAAGAAAAATCCTAAAATTATTTACTTTGTTGAATGCGTGAATGAATGAATCATTTTGTGATGAAGCAATGATTTTTACCTTTGAATTTGGTTCGTCATCTTCCATCCCGGACGGTATACTACCATGTTCCGAGCTAAATAATTGAGACATGGCTGAGAGGGATGTGATCGGATTTGAATCGCTTGTTGGCCGACGAGGTTTTGGAATTTGTTTTCTACGAGCTGTTAAAATAAAAATTAAATTTACCGATTAGTCTAATAGCTTAGTAAGTTGCTTGATTGAGAATTATTTCTACTCACAAATTCTATCTTTTTCCATATTAGAATCGTCTATGGTTCTCGGTTTAGTGCATAAATTTAAAGGAGCTTCATCTCCTGATCCAGAGGAACTTGGCACAATTCCGTTGCTAGCTGAATGAGCTGGAAGTTTAATAACTTCAACGTGATCTCCTGTTCCTTCACGGTCCGAATCAGATTTCATCTGAAACAAAAAAAAAAAGTGTGGGAATATTCAGGTTTTAAAAATTAATATTGCCCCGCCCAACTGATAGATAACTTTTGGATTTTATAAAATTTCATACCTGGCTTCGGAATGGCTGGCCGAGATCTATAGGAATCCCTGTAGAACTATGTGTTGGCATCACAGATACGCTGGGGGGATCTAAAGAAATAGTCTTCTTTCGACCTCTATTAGTGGTACCAGGAATTTTCGGACCGACAATAGATGAGGTGTATTTTATAATTTCGGTATCTGGCGGTAAGCGTACTCCTCCCAAAATACCAACTGAATCGCTGTTAAAAAATTTAAATTATTTATAAGTTTTGGAAGGATTGCCAATAGAGTCTTCACTGAATTTTGAATTACCTAACAGTAGAATGAGCTTGAGGTGGCACGGCCGAAACACTTGTCCCTGAATTAGCCAGCGCTGCAATACTGGCTAAATGATCCGTTTTAGGAGTAGAATGAGCTGTGACTGGACTTCTATTCGAGGATGAATCTCTGTCTCGATCTCTTTCATTTTCCCGGTCTCTTTCTTTTTCTTTTTCCCGTTCTTTTTCCCGTTCTCTTTCGCGCTCTCGTTCACGTTCCCGTTCTCGTTCGCGTTCTCTATCCCTTTCCCTTTCTCTTTCCCGTTCCCTGTCTCGATCACGATCCTTTTCCCTTTCCCTATCACGATCCCTATCCCTATCCCTGTCTCTATCCCTATCCCTATTTCTATCTTTTTCTCTTTCACTTGATCCCCATCCTTCCTTCTCTTTTTCCTTATCATTCGACGATAAGTGATTGTTTTTCGAACTTGAAGAAATCTAAAATGAAAACAAAAGAATTACTCAACACACAAACTTAATTTTAAAAAGAAAAATATAATTAATATTTACCGATGAGCTTAAGTTTGAGGTATTGGAGCTTTTGGACGAAGATTTACTAGATATTGTACTTGAATGACCGGAATGAGAGCCGAGAAAATTCGGGTAGAGAGCTTCGGTTCCTGGTAAGCCGGCGAATCCCATTCCATGAAGGCGAGCTAGATAATCTTGAGCAGCTAAATGGGATGCCATTGTCCACCAAGCCGCACCTAGATTAAAAAACCCTTTTTAGTAAATCCAAAGACTCATTACATCTGCAGGGTGAACTTTTTAAACTTCTGAGAATCCCCATCAAAGCCTCGAAGAGGTTTACGGTTACGGTTTTGCAATACTTACTTGCAGGGTTGAGCCCCAGACTTGCGGCTTGGCTGGCAGCAACGCTAAGAGTATTGCCATAGGCGGCTGACCCAGGTACGGAGTTATTGCCACTTCCGTGAGGGGATCCATATGAGCCTCTCCCAGGAGCTAGGTGACTCCCCGAACCGTAAGCACCGAACAGAGCTATAAAAATACATTTTAATTAGTTATACAAATCATTAAAGAATACAAGAGATTAATCAAAGAATTACCATTAGTTGCTGCGGATGTTCCAGAATCACCCCGAGGCCAATAAGCAAATAAACTTGAAGGATCTAAAGAACGAGCTGCTTCCAGTAATCCAGCTTTATCTCGTCGCTCGGAATCTGGAGAGCAGCTTTCCTTATCCATTTTATTTTTTTCAGTACGGCGGGAACGTTTTGGTCATTTTAGATATTGATCTGGAACGAGAAAATATTGCCATGATAAATAAGCAAAGCTATATACGCAAGATGGATGTTGTGCAACTTTTGAGATTATCAGAACTTTCAATGGTAGTTCTTAACTAATTATCGGATGAAGCGTAGCGAAAGAGTCCATTTAAGTGATTTACTGCCACATTGAAGGGAAAGAGAAAAAAAAGTTTTTAAAGAAGAAAACAAAAATAGTATCGAAAAATCTGGAATAAAGGGTTTGATCGAGTCTCTTTTAACTTTAATTAAACTTCCGGTTTTGGGGATTTTTTTTACCATTCATTCCACGATTTTTTCTTTTTTTAAAATTACCATAAATCGATTAGGGATGTATAGTTCGGGATTCGATATTTATTAATTTTTTTTTCAAGATCGCGATCACGACAAATAGAGAGCGATTTATGCAGGGTTGTTATGGCAGATGTTTAGTTGACACGGAAAGAAAAAAAAACATCTGCCTGACAATTCATTTGTTTTCAATGTTTAATATTTGTGGGTTTACTAAGGGTCGTTATTATTCATCGGCGATGTAATAACGAAACCGCTGGACCTTAATTCATCATTTAAAAAAATCTCAAAAGGTTTTATAGACCTAACGAGGTTGCTATAATGCCTCGTAAGAGATTTAAATTTATTTCTCCTGTCTTCAGTGAAAGCCAGGGAGCAATCAGGCCTTCCCTTCACATAGACGACAAAGCCTCCTCCAGCCTCCCTTCGGTACAGTCACTGACTGCCTTCATGGACTTCCATTACAGGTAGCGGCGTTACTAACGGGTCCACCAGTTTTTAGGGGCCCATTAGCTAAAAAACGCGGCTAAATAAAAAGGATTGTATGATTTTTGCAGACAAGCTGGGCCCAAAAAATCAGCTCTGCGGGCGGGTCCACTAAACCTTAGTTACGCCACTGATTACAGGCATCATCAATGATAAGAAAGTTAATTTTTCTTACAGGGAATGATGGATGAGATCCTTTGACGGTACTGAGCTTCATCACAGTCACTAAAAGGAGAAAATTATGCCATGGAGAAAGAATCGTGTTGCATTAGAAGTAAGTTTTCCTGTTTCCAGCTCAGCTCTTCGACTCTAAAGAGAACCCTGGAACTCACCAAGCCTTTCGAAGTGCGAGGTAAAACTTTTAAGTCACTGAAGGTCCCGTTAGGCTCATAGAAAGCTTTAAAAGTTTTTGCTTGAGCTTATGCAAGCAGTTTAAGGCTAAAATAAGGACTTCTGGAGTCCTATGGTGATCCTTAATATTAGTCTGGGTCTCTGATGGCCTTACAAGCTTCTGTGTTCCCATCGAAGGGATGTAGGAGCTTTGGTTTCATTCCTAAAAGCTATATGACCTTGGCCTTAAATCCAAATAGTTCTATAATCTTTTGACATTAAAATAAACTCTTGTTACAGCCTTAAGAGGTTCATTGACCTTTAAAAACTTTTGAAAGCTCGATGGACTAGGCTCAAGCTCTTTAGCTGGCTCCATGGTCTTAGCGCAGGCCTCATCTAACAGCTCCATGATCTGCTGGTTTGATTTTAAAACCACAGGGCTTCCAAAATTCCCATGATAATGTGTAGGATCCCTTGAAGGAATGTGAAGTTAGAATTAGCATTATTGTCGGCTCAAAATTTTGCGGGAAAATAGATCTCACAGAATTAAATAAAAAAAAAAATTTCAACACTCCTAAACTACTTTTAAATAAAATATTTTGGTCAGAATGAAAAAGATGGGACTTCTTTTGAAGACTTAGTTAAGCCTAAGGCATTATTCTGAAATTTAGGCTGCACCTACCTTTTTTTTAAAAAAATGAATCTCAGTTATAATCTTGCATTTTTAACAATAAAATAATAACTTGAAATTTTTTTTGCAGACTATGACTTAGCCATACCCAAACATTTTATTTCATTCCACAATTAATTTACATTAATTTAATTATTGACTATTGCAGCTTGTAGCAACTTTTCTTCTGTGAGTAAAAATTTTTTGGCCTATTTTTTATCTTAGTAGATAGCATCTTTAATTTTCTCTCTAAAGTCTACAAAAAGCCAAAATTTATGATTGACAATCGTCAAAGAACCTATGTTGAAAAGCGTGTTTCTAAGTGTTACTGAACCAGAATTTTTCCACAAGCTTAAGCCCTTCAAAAAATCCCCTTATGAGATTCAGATGCATTTTTTAATAAATCTTCCAATAAGCTCCCTACATTTTTTTTAAATAAATCAGCAGGCACCTTTTTTATGGTTTTATGATCATAATTCATCTCTTATTATTTATCCTTGGCTAGGCTAAGGTACTCCTCAAAAACACTTTTGTGTAAAGTTTAGGTTAGGCAGTGAGTGCCAAGCAAAGGAACAGCAAATTATTAGACAAGGTTAAAATAAACTCCTAAAAAATTTTCCCAATTGTTTCATTTAAATCAACTACAGCATTTCATGTAAAAATATCCAGGCTACATTAAGTATTAGAGCCCACTGTTTCATCTTAAATTTACATTTTAAGTTTAAGAACTGAGTTGCCAATCTGTGCTACTGTGACGAATTGAATCACCTATCTTACCTGTCAGTTACCTATCCATAACATGCTGAATTTTAAGGTATTTATTCTGAGATGTATGCATTTCTCGTTAAAATGTGTCAACAGCCTTGTGTTTTATAAACAACGATAATGAATGATGTAATTTACGTACTTAACAGAAGGAAACTGTTCTTACACTGTAGTTAGTGATTTTTCGATGTCAATGTGTGAGAATGTCATTTTCATCAAATCTTAGTCTTGCAAAGTCAAGCCACAGGTATTTAGAAACCAATTCAGTTGACAATTAAACTGAATCAAAATATAAAGCACCTGCTATCCCGTTTAACAATGCATAATAATGATCGCTCACTATTCAACTAATTCACTTCACATTTTTTAAATTAAAATTTTGGCAAAAGCCATTATTTTATTTTGCTTTGTTGAAATGACTGATTACAGCAACCAGTAAGGTAATTTTGATTACCTTTAAACTAATATCCATAAAAAATTAAAACCACCTTTCACTTTTGAATAATATTAATAACCTAAAAATAAAATAAAAGCGTAAGGCATAAAACAATCAATACAAAAATAAATCAAGTCTCTTTCATTTGCTTTTTTTTCTTAAATGTCATTCAAATTAAGATTCTGCAAAATCACAAATCAAATAACAATTATAATGATTCTCATCCAAACAAAACCATTTAGGTGTTTTGTCTTAAGATTTACACGAATACGAAAATAATTATAAACTGACACACGGTAAAATAAATGAAAAAAAGTAATTGATACTCTACAATTGTGCAAAATGCATAAATTGAATCCCGATCGACCAGTTATAAGACATTAAATTCCCTGTTATCGTTAATAGAAGCAAATGTGGATTGTAAACAGCCATTTTAACCAAGAAAATAAATAATAAAACGGATTTAAAATGATTTAAAAAAATAAAAATAATACGAACCCTTTATAATTGTATCCGCATTCAATCCGAAAGGCGTTCGACGTAATGGCGATCAAGAGAGAGAGTCGTCTTGAGTCGTCGAATTATTGCTCGACCAGGATAATTCATACAATCAATTTCACAAAAAATAAAAATGGCCATCTGTCATTTGTTTTATAATTAACATTAGAAATGTCTTTTATCGTTTTAAACACTACACAAGGATTTAATCCGATAATATTTCACGTATCCGATAACCTTTATTTTTTAAAGAAACGAGAATTTTATTTCTAAGGCCTGATAACCACTTTTCGTCAAATCTACGAATCCACGAACAATTGGATTACCTCGCATTGGACGCAAGTTGCCTTCCGAAGTTCCGCCGACTGAGTTGAGATGGCTCATATTATTCATCAATTATCAACTCCGCCTTTATGTTTAACTTATATCCTTTAGCACCAAATTTTAATATCAGGAAATCTTTGTACACACAAATATTTAAAAGAACCGATCTTTCAATGTTACACTTCTCCTGTTTGACTCTTTATTTAAATAAATATATCGACATTTTGTTTTTAAGACAGTCAGGCCTCTTTGTTTTTACCTTCTTTAGGTAATAATTTACATTTTATTCCTTTATAAACTATTTTTAAGGATTCTTATCCTTTTAAAATAAATAATATTATCGGATATTATCTTTGATTTGTGTAATTATCTATGGATCCGTTGCAGAAGATCGTATTTTCGCGTTTGGGTTTGATAAAAATCTATCAGTCATTCATTAATTAATGACAGTATGAAATTAATCATAGGAAAAATGACATTAAAAAATTTAAAGGTTATGTTTGGATGACATATGCCCTTTATACAATTAAAAAAATTCGTAAACAAACAATTGTCAAAAAAAAAGTTTTTCCTTTTTTTTCGACAAGCGTCAAAAAATATCGATTGAATTTTTGTGAAAAATAAGGATAATCCTGTATCAATATAGGTCTTAATTTTATGATTGAAATTAAAGATTTAATTGGTTGAGCCGGTGAATAAAGTAAGAAAATGATTGATCGGTAAATTATATCGTTACGTAATCGATAAATCGAAAAATGATAAGAACGCCATCTTTTTTCACCTTTTTTTACTGGGAGAGGAAACCCTCAAGAAAATCGAAAAATATTTCCTTCAGGAGTTTTCAAACTTTCAAACGAATAACGAAAACCGTGTTTATCTGGAAAATTAGAAATTTTTGTGAGCGACTTTCTACTACTTTTTGACGAAATTAAATTTCAGTCCCGCAGAGGGACCAACAACAAGGAAGACCTTCCCTCCTCCCCTAAAGCCTGTAAAATCCATTATTCTTAGCTGGAGTACCTTATACTGTTCATGAGGCCAAATTCATAAAAACCTTAAAATCTCAAGGATACTTTTATTTTTTGAATAAAGAATGCGAAATACGAAATCTCGAATAAGTGAAAAAAATACAGTTGGTAGCAGTGTAAGAAAAACCGTTAATGAATCTTCCGGTCCCGGTGACTCTTGAGTTGATGAGGGCCCTAAAAACGAGCAGGACCAATGAGGCTATAATTTTATAAAGATTTAATTTTTAAATAAATTTTAAATATTCTTCGTAATTATACAATCGTTAATATGTTCATTTTTGCAAATTAACTTGAAAAAAGGCCGGTTGAGTCGTGCCGAAAAATTTATTTAATTTAAATATGGCGGACGAATAGTTTCAATACCGATTCGCAACAGGGTAGATTCTCAATACTTTCGATTTCGCAAAATAACTAAGATTTTAACGTAATTAGTTCAAAAAACAGGAATTTTAGCTACTTTTTATCATTTTTAGATCAAACTTTGTGTTCTACACTAGTCTGATGACGAAAGTTAAAAAATAAAGCTAAGGAGCATTCAATACAGAATTCATTGAACAAAAAAAAAGGTAGGCGCAAAGTCTTCGATATCATTTACCAAAAGTATGTGAGAGAACTATAATAACCCGCCCCGCGGTTAATCATAATTATTATGCATTGAGTAAATTCCAGTGTTGTACAAAACTACATCACTTTTTGACAAATCCTTTGGTTATATTCCGATCTTGAATGGTGGCAGCACTAACAAAGTAAGGAGTAGAAGAGCAAGTATAGAGAGAGTACATTTTAATGGTGATTCATGCATCTGTGTCCTACTTTTTTTAATTTAAAGTATATGCTGAGTGTTTTAAGATTTAAGATTTTTTAGTTATAACAGTGACTACCGGATAAAATCGGAAATGGTGAAAACGTGTGCTAGATGTGAAAAAACGGTTTATCCAATAGAAGAACTCAAATGTTTAGACAAGGTAACGTTATTTAAATGAAATTATTTCCTAATACGGAATATACTGCTTTTTGACAAATATCAAAGCTCCGTGGAATTAAAATCACCTGTTGCGAATATTTATTTCAGCGTTAATTGTTTTTTAAGGCTGGGCATTCGAAATTGTCGGAGATACGTAAACGTTTTAAATAAGGCAATATGTTTCTTAATGGGTGATCTCATATTTTCAATGTAGGAATTAATATGACACCATATTTACGATCCAAGATGAAAACCGCTTACGAGAAAAGCTACAACGAAATTCTTCTCTATGAATCCAAATAATAAAGCAATTACGCTTGTATTTTTCAAGAAACATGTAGCTTAAATTCCTCAGTTCCATATTGAAAAAGGGGTGGTTCCTTAACATTATAATTAATTTTGATGTTGGTTAATTGCTCAGAGCTTTGATAATTTAATTGCTTTACCTACTTGATTTTGGTTAGTGCATTTATTACACATATCTTAAACGAAATGACTAATGCTTCTAAGAAAAAAAAATTGCATAGGAAACATAAATTCAGATTTTGTGATTTAGTGCGGTTTAGCAAAACTTGCTGAAAAATTAAATAGTTAAAAATTTTAAGAATTGACTCATTCAAATGAGTTGAGTCATTTGAAAAATCTGTCTATGATTTTTGCCGATGTTGTTTGCATTGCAAAGGCTTCTTGAGCAAATATTCCTCGTTATCAAAGAATCCATGCAGATTCACTGATAAGTCTTGTAGATTAAAACCAATAAATCCTTCGCAATTTTTATGATATATGTTAACTGACCGATAAATGAAAGTGAAACCTGATTCTTATACTTTATATGGCTTTGAATTATTTTTAAACAGCCAACCTTTCAAAAATGTTGTTTTTGCCATTCATTTTTAAGAAATTACTCCAGATTAGATATGAACATCCTATATTAATATCTAAATCATTGGAGCATGTTGATTGATTTTGAGAGAAAGCTTTTTGGAATAAGTGAATCAGACGAATGTATTCATGTGGTGCATAAATAACAGCATTATCAAAGGATGTTGATCTTCTAAATGTATATGTTGTTAGCAAGGTGGGGCACATTGCACATTTATCGCCCAGCGTCCGGGTTCGTGTTATTTCGTTTGTACCTCACCTCGTAAAATTGTTGCATTTGAAAATATAAACTTTCGAATCGTTGAAATTGGATCGGTTTAACCTTTTGCCTTTATTTGGGAATATTTTAAAGGAGTTTGTTTTGAAATCGATTCGTCGCTTGTTATCGTCCCGATTAGGTAACATTTTTGTGCTTTGATTATTGAGTGCAATTATGGCTAATTTCGAAGGTGCGAATTATTATAATGCGAAGTGTCTAAGAGAAAATTTACGGCTGGTAAAGTGAGTCAGTTTTGGCATAATTTCTTGAGCTCTGAGGTGAAGAATTTTAAATGAACCATTGCTTTTAAAGTTCTGAGAATTACTGACCAAGTTTGTTTTGTTTCAATAAGATCGAACATTCGAACAAGTCATAGATTTCAATACGCATTGTCTGTTGGGTTAAATACGCCTAGGCTGTAGGTTCGAACGACCCAGGAACTTGAACTCTATTTGTTACAAACAATCGAACGAGAAAGTTTCTGTTTGTGGTCTACTTTGTTTGCAAATTAGATTGAACCTATTCCAAAAATAGATATCTCGGCATTAAAAGAAAGACATAAAAACCATTGGACCTTTACATGTTTTATTTACATAGTTGTTTTATCTTAATTAATTTTTAATCATTAAATTTCAATAAAAATGCTAACACGGTAAAAATTCGTCTAGGCAAATGATATTTAAAATGTTTTATTTTTTTATTTCCCAGACATGGCACAAACAATGCTTCAAATGTCAGGTTTGCCAGATGACCCTCAACATGAGGAATTACAAGGGATTTAACAAGGACCCTTATTGCGAAGCGTGAGTATATCAAAATTTAAAATAAATAAATAAATAAATTTAAAAACCAAACGCGAATAATTTGAAAAACTAAGCACTCTGATTTTTGATGATGTAATCGGAAACTATTTTTAGCACCATTAAATAAATCTAAAAATAGTAAAAAAAAATTTATTTTGCTTGGAATATTTAAAATATATAGATTTCTAAGCTATTTAATGTTTACTAAAGGTCACACATTTCATAATGAACTTGTCATATCAAGGTAGAAAGTATGGAATGTGTACTCGTCAGGGTCAAACCAGGGTGTATTACCCTACCACCTACAATCCATTTTATTGGCCTGATTTGTAAAACGATTTTTATCATTTTCAGGCACATTCCTAAAGCGAAAGCTACGACAGTTGCAGAAACTCCCGAATACAAGAGAATAGCCGAAAATACGAAAATTCAGTCAAATGTTAAATATCATGAAGATTTTGAAAAAGCAAAAGGGAAATTCACTCAAGTCGCCGACGATCCAGAAACTCGAAGAATTAAGGCTAATTCAAAAAACATCAGCAATGTCGCTTATCACGGTGAATTGGAAAAGAAAGCGGTAATGGAAAGGCAAAGGCATATGGGAGAGAATGGAGAGGAAGGTAAGAAAAAATATTAATCTTAGGATTTTTGTGTTTTGATTTTCTAATCGGGTTTTATTTTTTAAAGTTGGAAAGTCAAGTGATCCTAGCTCTTGCGCAGTTCATCATCAAATACCGCCACCACAGCAACAACAGCAACAACCACCGAGATCGAATCCTGTACAAAAGACCTCTCAGCAAGATCCACATCTTAATTCAGGATACACAGCCAGGCAGAGTTCTACTGTTATTTATACATCTGATAGAGGCCCAGGTAATTTTTAGGCTGTAATTCCTGATTGAATTAAATTTGAGTTCTGGTGGGACCAAATTTTTAATAATTAAAACCCATTCCCTGATTATTCACAATTTTTTTTTAGTTTCTAATCCACCAGATCGACGAATAGGTTCAATTCAAGATCTAGATCCCGTTAACGACTTTTATGGATCGCTGGCATCAGATCACGATGCAAAAGGGCCATCATCTGATTATTACGCACGGAACTATGCACCGCACCCGAACGATTATCAACAACAACCACAACAACCAAAATATCCGCAACAATCAAATTACCCATATTCTAGTAGCCATTCACAACAGCAGCAACCTCAACAATATAATCGTAATGTTAGCAACGGCCATCAAAGGTCAGGCCCTGCTATGGGCTACGGTAATGACCACCGTTCGAATAACGTACCAGAAGTTCAGCAAACGCAACCCGTCCGTCAACAATCTCGTAGCTCAGGAGTAAGCAATACACTACTCTTGAACTAAAATCTCATAAAAAACATTAAAATTTATTTTTGTTTTATTTTAGAGGGTTTATCGAGCCATGTACGACTATAAAGCACAAGACAGCGATGAAGTGTCATTCATAGACGGAGATATAATCGTCAATTGCATTCCCATAGATGATGGTTGGTTAACGGGAGTCGTTAAAAGGACAGGCCAGAGTGGATTATTGCCTGCTAATTATGTGACTCCTGCAATCTGATGAATTTCCCGCTGCATTAATCATTCATCCCACATCACACATAAAATTGATATTTACAATATTTGTTCTTTGGCTAAATTCCTTAAAAACGCATTTTTTTTTTAAAAAACAATTGCATTTAAAAACAACATTCCTTGTAATGTTTTTAAAATTCCGATTTAAAAAAGTTTTTCGATACGATTTTTAAATATCTTACCTCGTTCTCGTTAAAAAACTTTGTAATTTTTCTTTGAGTAAGCTACTTACTTGCTTTTAAATTAATTATGTAGTTACGTATTTTGATAGATTGTTGTAATTTTGTAACGTTTAATGCGGTACGACGCTAAGTGAACCCCGCCGGTATTCAAAATACCTAATTCCATCAAACACTCTTATTTATGTATACGTATTTATTATTCTCTTTGTTATTATTAACTGTAAGAGGTTTTGAAAGTCGGAAGGATTACGATGGCACCTTTATAATTTTTATAACGTGCCATGAGAATTTTTATTAAACATAGGAATTGTATAGGTTTGGTCGTTAGGTGTCATTTTTATATGTCATATCGAAAATTGGTGTAAATACGTTTTATGCGTGTTAACTGGCATAATTCCGATTGGCCTAAAATAGAAAGTGACCGGTTTTAGGAAAACCTGTGATAGTTCAAAATTATCGAAATAATCCCAGTGAATTTTTTTTTAGATTTAAAACATCGAATGATTAAATTTTTTTTTAAAGAATAATTTGAATAACGTAAAAAAAATATGAAGGCTCATCGGGTTAAATAAAATTAAGGGTTAGGAAAAATTTGTCTTCCCCATTTTTACCATAACTTGCAATAGTAGAATAGACGATGCTTTTTAAATAAAATTTAAAGGCTAGATAATTGTCAATGATGAATGGATTTGATACGACGCATTTGCTTAAAAGGATTTTTTGTACTTTTGCATTTTAGGAAACTGATTTACTGTAGTTGCAGCTTTATAAGCGTTTTTTGTATTGAATTCGCGTCAGTCATTACGGCGCGCTTTTATTATTATTATTATTATATTTTTTTTTTTAATGTGACGGAAATGAAAATATTTTAAGAACTAATAATCATTGTAATCGTAGTATTCGTAGGCGTAAGAGTAATCAATAATTACTTAAGTTACGATCTTTTGACTTATGCACTTTTTAAAAAAAATCATATTGCATTTTGCAGTTTTTAATTTGGAATTTTTATGCCAATTTTTGGAATGTTAATTGATGCAAGCGCTGTATTTTTTTTATTCATTTTTTAATTTGGGCAACGTATGGATTTTAAAGTAATGGCAATCAAAATTCTGTCGTCTTCCTATTTTCTTCTCCTGTCTTCCAGGAAAAGAAGGCCTTTTTATCTTTTGAATTTCAAGTGCATAGTCAAAGAATTAAGTCTATTTTTTACTTAAATTTTTTGCGATCAGTTTTTTATTGGAGCATGTGATGACCATTGCAGAAATTGGCATGATGGGAATAGAATTTACTAGGTTATATTACAGTGTCCCTGAGGTAAAAGGCTGTTCGATGATTTTCAAGTGTACAGTGTGAACTTTAAAGCAAATGAAACACAAAGGTGACCGCTCGGCTCAAAACTTTGAAATGCCGAGAGAAAAATTTTATTATTCAACTGGGGCGAGGACTTATATACGCGTTTTACAGTGGGGACTTCAATTTAGAAATTTTGTTAATTATGCATGTTAATTATACCTGATTTCATTTTATATACCAGGCACAAATTTATTGTAAATATTCTTGATTAGGGCTCAAATCTTTCTTTAAGACTTTGCTTCATCCGATGCCAACTTTTTATATGAACAAAACTAATAACATTTTTTAAGGGCCTTGCTAAGATTTTTTAAAACGATTTTTTACTTGTTACCCTTATTTTTTTCTTTTTGTACAAAAAATTACTTATTTCACAATTCTTATGTAAATTAAAAATATCGTTATATTTTTAATTTTTTTTAGTTTATCTTTTAAAGACATTAATTGCGCTCTTGTTATCTTTTTTATATTTGTTTAATAAACGAAAAAGAAATTTTAACTCATCGGGCTCAATTTATGTCAATGTAATGTCGATCTGTATTTTTATTTTCTTTGTATTGGAAATAGATCTTTTAAATTTGCATGTGTTGTGTAACCTTAATTTTTGATTACGAACTGGGATAATTAAAAAATTAAATACGTAAAGCTCAGTTCAGTGAAATTCAGTACAATGTCGAGAGCTAATGTGTCCGTAATTTTTTGTCAATAAGCAATAGCAAAGAAATTTAGTTTAATGTACTTTCCGATGCTTAATTATTTCGCACACCAATCGATTTTCTTTTATTTGGAGAACACGCTAAGCGGAATTTTTGCTAAATGTGAAAGAGATAAAACCGTTGATAAATTATATTTAGCAAATATTCCGCTGGAACACAATACAATTTTCAAATGAACTGGTTTTTGGGCAAATTCAGCCGTCCAATATTTTTTTATTCTTGTAAAATAAGTTGATGTGTTAATAAAAACAGTCATTCACATATCTAATTAATATTATTATTATTATTTTAGTTTATCAATTTTATTGTACAGTTTATTTATAACCAAACTTTGAAGAACATTCTGTTTTTTTTTGTTTTGTTAGTGTATTTAAAAAATCAAGTTGCAGCTAGACCTTGGGAAAAAGTTTTTTTTCTTAACACAAAAATTTTTATAATTTGGTACAGCAGACTTTGAAATCACAAGGAGATGGGTTTTGTTGAAGCTTTGCTCTGTATTAACTGCAGCGCATTAAATATCAAAGTTCCTGTGCCGCTGTTCAAGCCTTAATTTTTTCAATTATATCTTTATTCAAATACAGTGATTTTGTTTTCGTTTTTATCTATAGAAAAAAAATTAGTGGCGTTGGAATGACTTTAATTTTTACTTGAATGAATTTCAACGAAATTCCTTGATTTTGAGGGAACAAAACGTAAATATTTAAGCCTGATTGCATTATACTATATTTTACTTCCGACGCCATTAAATAGATCCTTGTAACCTAAAAAGCAACTTACATGTTTTAGATGGTGTACATAAGATGTTCATAGTGAACGAAAATAAACAGTACTTTTTGACGAGATCTCACCATTGCGTCATCTTCAGAATAGAGATTTTTGATCTGGTAAGTTGGCAGCACGAACAGGCTGATTGTGTCCGCCATTTTGTTAGAGCGTGCAAGGATGGAAATTATTAAATATCGGAGTTAATGTTGTTGTTTAGGTTCTGTTTAATAATTTCAAACCTTGAAATTGATTAGGAATTATGAATTCGGTTATAAAATGGATCAAACGTTGATTTTACTATGTTACCATGGAAGTTAATGGGTTAGTAACGTGTGTTTAAAGCTTTCCTTTCCGACAAGCATTTCGTTTTAAGCGTCCTTTGTTTGTAAATGTTGAAAAATCGCGCAATTTATATAATAGTTTGTTTTTGTTTACAATCACTTTTACGAATCGAAAGCGAATTTCGTAAATGTAGTAAATGATAACTGAAGATGCTCATTATTTTATGTAAAGAAAAGATTGCCATTTTGTATTGATTAATTTCATCCGTTTAAAAAATGTTCGGCTTCTGTCGGTTAATTTCGCCATTGTTTGAGATGTATTTGAATGTTTCATTCATTTGGAAAATCTCAGTCCTTAGCCTTGTATGGTTATTATTCATCATAATTCGTGTTTTTAAATTATATTTTGATGAATGAAATCGATCAGATCGAAGATAAACGATCGTTAAAGATGATTTTATGTCACAAGCTTATGTACTTTTTTTCTCCTTTATGATGATTATGATACTAATAAAATAATTCTTGCTTTTACATTTTGTCAGTTGTTAATGGCATAAGCAGTTGTAACATCCATAGAAAAAGATATAAATGGTTTTAAAAACATAATTGGGCCATTCCAAATGTTCAAATTTTAATTAGGGTATGCACTTATTTTTTTGCAGATCTCAGAAACGCTGCAAATCTTACTTGCTTCTGAAAGTCAATATAAAATGAAATGATGTGGTTAAGAAGCGAAGTAACGGAGCAACGCCGGCGAAGACTAACTGCCAGAGTTTTAGCACAACCATCCAAAGTCGCTGAGAAACAAGCACGTTCGAAACCTAGTGATGAAGTTGCAAGTATTAAGAGAAAACCAAAACAATCAGTCACAAGGGGGAAATTCAAAGCATCTCTTAACGGACATGCTAAGTGCAATAATAATTTGGAATTTGGAATTGAAGATCGTCCAGGTTCGACACAGCAATATTCTAATCCTACAACCTTAAGAAAAAAAGTTCACAAGAGAATAGAATCAGTTAAGAAAGTGTATGAAAATTCTGAAACTGAAACACCTTGCACAAAAAGTAACAGAATACTTGGGAAAATAAATACAAGGAATAACAGGAACATCAGAGGGTTAAAACTGAAGCAGAACTTAGTAAGATCAAGGAAGTTAAATGGCATTGAATCCAATAATCAGAGAACAAGAATTATTCATCGTAAATCAAGTTGGCACAGAAGAAATGGAAGCTTATTAAAGGAACCTTTCTATGAAAATGGTTTATTATTCAACAAGAAAAATTTGAAAAACTCATTTGAAAACAAATCATATGCAAGGTGTAATGGAAATACTGAAGAGATATATAATCAAGTGCAAGATAAAATCCCTCATAAAAAAGTTAGCCATGGATTAATAAAAAACATAAAAAAACGAAGAGTTTACAGTGAGGAAGCTTCCAAGAAAAAATGCAAGCCAGTTGTATCAAAAATACAACGAAAATCATCATTTAAAATATCAAACGGTGAACATAAGTGCAATATTAATTGTTGTGATAAAAAATGTATGAATAAAAACTTGGATAGTTCAAATGATATTGGCAGATTAAATTTAGTCAGTGAAGAGTGTTTAAATAGAAATAACATTGTAGTTTTATCTCAATACGTCAACCCAGCTCTAAGAGCGAATAGTATTAAGGCTAAAAGTACAACAGAGGTTGCTACTCCTGATTGCAGTGGCAACACTCAAGAAGAAAATTCAGCTCCAGCAATATCAGTTGAATTAAAATGCGAAGAAATTGAGGCTAAAGATTTTTTGCCAAAGGAGCTAAATATTGTAAATATGATTAATATTGAAGAAGCATGCAAAATGAAGGAGTATTCTGAGAATGGATTTTTACAGTTTAAGGATTGTTTGAAGACTGATGATTGTGGTTGGTGTCATGTATCAACTGAAACGGAAGTTTCTAAGCCTTTTGGTGAGTAACTTTTTTAAAACATTGCTTAGCCAGATAAAAAATTTTGAGAAAACCACTATATTTCTTAAATTCACTGAAAAGCTCATTTTTTTTTTTAAAGCAAACTTTTTGCACATGCCCAAATTTTTGATCATGCTCAGATTTAAAATTTTTTTTTATGAAAAATGAATTATACTAATTTTGAAATTTAAACATGATTTAAAATATTGTTTAATCAAGGTCTTAAGGTTACTACATGTCAAGGTCTTAAATAATTAACCATTGCGGAGTGAAACTGTTTCTACTAGGCATTTCTTATGTTTTAAAAAATTTAACTTAATCACTATTTCAACCACTTGAACAATTATTTTTTCTTTTGCAGATGAGGCTACTAGCAGCAAAATTTCATTCAGTGACGTTTACCCATCCAATATCGAAAATTTCACCGATGAAGATTGCATCGATGGTGGAGACATATTATCAAACACGAATGAAAATATTGTCATATCACTAGACGATAACGGCATAAATGAAAAAGTAGCAGAGTTCCCTAACTTACAGGAAGCCTGCAACGCCGGTTGGATATCAAAATTTTTCTATTAAATTTTCACACTTCACGCCTTACTTAACCTTTCATTTCTTTTCCAGATATAAAAGCACAAAATGATGAAAATAAACCACCCGAAATTTCTTCTGAATCAACGAAAGTCGATGACAATGAAAACAAAGAACTTGGCTTAATCGATCCTAATTTTGAGACGGCAGAAGATATCGAAAAAATTTATGAACTTGCTCGGGAAAGCGGTAAAAGTTACACTCTTGCCAAAGAACTGGAGAAGCATTATCTTATGGAATGTTGCATCGATGAAAATTACGACATGTTAAAAACGAAGGAAAAAGAAGAGGAAAATGGTAATCATAATATTGAAATGGAAAGCGTCAATTATGAAATTAATGACGATACAGTTGAGATGAATTATCTGACCAGGTTTGTGTTTTAAACAAAATGCTTTACATAATTAATTCAGCATACGGGGATTATTAATTATTCATTTTTTTCCTAGATGTGGAAACAATATAATTTCTTCTGTCGAAGAACCTCAATGCGTTTCCATTGAAGAAGATGAATGGGATCCGTATTTGTTTATAAAACATTTACCGCCACCTACTAATGAAATGAGAGCAAGATGCCCAGCTTTGCCATTAAAAACAAGAAGTAGTCCGGATTTTTCTCTCGTCCTTGATTTGGTAAATATTTAAAAAAAAAAAAGTTCTAAATCGGGATATAAGCCTTTTTTTTATCTTTGACCAAAATATTTCCAGTCTTTAGCTCGAGTGTGCCATAAAATGGCGAAGACAAAAAATTTTTGACCAATTCAAAAATCCACCAAAATTAAAATTTTTTTTAATCATGTAGGATGAAACTCTAGTGCACTGCAGCTTGCAAGAACTCCAGGATGCTTCGTTCAGTTTTCCGGTGCTTTTTCAAGATTGCGCTTACACAGTATTCGTCAGAACAAGACCGTATTTTAAAGAATTCTTGGAGCGGGTTTCAAGTTTGTTTGAAGTTATACTTTTTACAGCAAGTAAAAGGGTATACGCGGATAAACTTATGAACCTCCTCGACCCAAAGAAGAGATGGATCAAGTAAGTAGTTATTTTTTCTTGCTACAATTTGGAATAGTTGAAGTCTGAAACCCAAAAGCAGGATAAGTTCTGTTTTTATCGTTCAATTTTGTAATCGAAATTCTTCTGTTTTATTAGATATCGATTATTCCGAGAACACTGCGTCTACGTAAACGGAAACTACATCAAAGACCTAACCATTCTCGGTAGAGATTTATCCAAAACCATAATAATCGACAATTCACCTCAGGCTTTTGGGTACCAATTAGAAAACGGGATCCCGATCGAAAGCTGGTTCGTTGACAGGAACGACAACGAGCTAATGAAGTTGATACCTTTCTTAGAGGACTTAGTAAAAATGGTAAAATTCTTAAATCCGGTCATTTAATTTTCAATCATTAAAATTTTTTAAACCAATTTTTTTTTTTAATTTTTTAGAAGGAAGATGTCAGACCTCACATCCGAGAACGATTTCGTCTTTTCAGCTTCTTGCCTCCAGATTAAAACTATTTTTTAAAAAAATCTCCCAACCATTTAGGATTAGTAATTTGTACATGATCTGTAGTTTTTCGTCGAGTAAAAAGTGAATTTAGCGGCTTGACAGTCGAGATAATGCAAATAAGGCAGCTTATATTTTTTTTTAATATTTCGGGTGAGCGAGAGCTTGAAGGAAAATGCTTTTATTGTTACATTTTAAAAAATTCAAAAATATGGAATTATTCTTTGAATTTTAGATTTTTTCCCTATAAAAATCTGCTCAATCGCTCGCTCTTCAGTATACCAGTGTAAAATTAACGTTTTTAAAGTATTATTAAGAGATAATATCGTTTATTTGATGTTAATTCGAATTAATTCATTGGATAATAATTATTTCAAGTTGTTTTGAGAGAAAAAATTGAAATTTAAGAAAATAATATTCGTCTTGAATAATTTGAATTAAATTATTGATAAAGTTATAATATTTAAGAAGAGAAAAATGCGTATTTGATCCGTTTGTTTTGTTTCAAGAAACCGTTAGTTCCTGGATTATTTTTTGTTCTTTGTTTTTAAAGCAGAGTGAGCTTGTTTCATCGCACAAGTATTTACTACCCCGGTGATTTTTTTTTTGTTTTCGTTTTTATTCTCAAATCGTTAAAGAGAACTGAAATTTTTACAACGAGTATTTTTTTTTTTCGTTTAGAATCTCGAAAACCATTTTTAAAATTGGATTTTCCATTAGTTGACAGTACTAAGAGTAAATACTTATTTCATTTCAATTCCAATATATATATTTAAGATTGCTTTGAGCTCATTTTGAGTTTTTAATTCGTGGAAAAATGGACACAAATGTAAAATTTCTGAAACATAAAAATTGTTACAGAGATTTGCACAAATTAGTGATTAAAAGAATATTTTGGGCAGATATATTAAATTTGCCTGTTCGCCAATGAAAATCTTTAAATTATAGAATCTCATATTGGAATTGATTTGGAATATTGAATCAAAAACATAAATCAATCGATAATAATTTTTCATTAGATGAAACATTTTTGCGAATGTGATTTCCGATCAAAATAGTTGCCAGATATTATTTTTTTTAAACATTTAATTATAGATCTGATTTATTTTTTGTTTGTTAAGTTGTTATGTTATTTTGAGTTTCATTTTAAACAAAATTACTTTGAAACAGAGCTAGATTGTAAATATCTTACAATTTATAATTTCAAAACTTTTTCGTTTTAACACTTTTTTTTTAAAAAAATAAGAAAGTAGGCGTAGAGCATTTTTACTGAAGCCGCCGCCGTGATCGTTAATGAATATGCATCTACAGGATTTTAATTACAGTTGATGGTGAGAGAGCATTAGCTAACAACGAACAGAATGTGCAAATCAGATGCGCCAGCGGTAGAACTTTGCGTCCACCGCCTTCTGTATTCTTGTTTTATTAACTCACAGAAAAGTTGTATCTCTTTCAAGTCTGAAAATCGCGGCTTTAATTTTTAAAGCATTTTCTTTTCAAACCATTCATTTGCAAAATTAACATTAAAATTGCCGAAAGATTTTCAGAAGATCCTTTTAAAATTCTTAAATAATCGAATTAAATGTAATTTGTTGTCAATAATGTTATTGCTTTTTGTGTTTGTGTTTTAAATAGTTAGTAGAATTAATCACTTTTAAGTATTTAAATTGTAGGAAGTATTAAGAATAAGTTGATCCAAATAGCAAACAATAGACTTTGAATTTGACAAAGTTTAGCGATGAATGAAACCGGACGAAATATTAGAAGTCTATTAATTTGATTTTTTGGGTC
Organism: Liposcelis brunnea; assembly: GCA_023512825.1. Lineage (NCBI taxonomy): Eukaryota > Metazoa > Arthropoda > Insecta > Psocodea > Liposcelididae > Liposcelis > Liposcelis brunnea. Next base: position 14,636,083 of record CM042068.1, on the reverse strand, counting down.
ATCGTATTAAACTTACGATTGAATACTTATGATTAAGGCTATCACAGTCAAAAAGCAGCTTTTTTATTTTTAGCAAAGGCGAGAAATTGTTAATGGAACTGCTTATTCGTTTTAGCAATAAGTTTTTTTCTTTGCTAAAATAGATTTTAGGTCTTAAACATGCAGGATAAATTTTCTAACCAAGAAAAAAATTAATTTTGCGTAACGAAACTAAGGAAAATTCATCCTGTTCTACAACAAAAGTATATTTTAATATTAGAAATGCCGTTGATGTCTCGCATATGGCGAATGGCGTTGGAAGTAGATCGTTAAAAAATTCAGCAATGAAAGTAGGAAAACGAAAAAGAAATGAAATGGAAGTTATTTAACAAAAAAAAAAAAAAAAAAAAGGATTAATAGGGAAAAAAATTGCAAATGATTTGTTGTTACTTTGTTGGTTTTATAACTATTTTATTCCTTGAGTTTTCCTTTTTTTATTTTATTTAATTTAATTAATTATACTTTTTAATTAGGTTAGGTAAAATTAAAAAAAAGAAACTAAAAAAAATTAAAAATGAATATTTCAGATACTGCAGATGCATGAAAATTTTTTTAAATATAATAATAAAAGTTGTAAAGATAGTATTGATGATTACATTGATTTTAAATTATAAATTATCATGATAACAACAGAGGGAATGAAGTTTGGTATTTTTGTCGATTTTTTTTTAATTATATTCGGTAATAAAAAGAAAATTGTTTTTAAATCGACAAAAATGCTTTAAATATAGTGTAATCTCGTTTTTAAGTTAAATGCTAAGGAAATTCTGATATTCTATTTCGACTGTTAAGTCTTTGGTAGAATAAATATATGTTGTTATTATGAATCTTCGTTTATCTTTTTCTGCCAAAATTTTTTTCACGGAGAACTCCGCCTTTCTTTTCGGTTACAGAAAGGGTGGGAGGGTCGCCAGATTTTAAGTGTTGTCTATAAAATTGACAAAGCTGATTTTTTAGATCCTTTCTAAGTTTCCAAAAATCTTCTTCGTGAGTCAAAATACTTAGAAATTTACACAATTTTAAACGGGTGGGCAAAAACTCATTTTGTAGCTGAAGTAGTGACTTATGAATTTTTTTTCCTGATTGCAGTTGTGCTGAATTGAGTCTTGCTTATTATAGCTTAGTCGAATTATATCAAACAAGATCAATACTTAAATAATCGAATAAGAAATACAGCAATATTACGTTTTTTGCAGCACGAAAAAGTACAAATTTGAATATAAACGGCAAATTTTTATGACCAATGACAATTCAGTGTATTATGACGTCATCGACTCCGCTATAAATTCTGATTGGTCGATGGTATTTTCTGCATTTCCGCTTCCGCATTGCAGTCGGCCATTTTTGATTGTCAGTCACATTTTTTCACTTACCTATTTTTTATGTAATTGTTACCCGTGATAATTTTAGAGTTCATGTTTATTTCCGAGAAATTCAAATTCTTAATAGTATTTTAAATGTTACCGACATATTTTCTGCTATCGGGATGAAAAGGGGAGTGGAAAATCAACGTAAATATGATGGGTATGCTGTGTTGGGTGGCGCGAATTTTTTAAGCAGTAATTTTTTTCCTAATGTCGTTTTTGTGAGTGTGTTTGTGACCGGGTGTTATTGTTTTTTAGTTTAATTCGTATTGTGCCTGCATGTGTTGAAGAAAAGCCAGAAACACGGAAAAAGAAACAGGTTAGTTACATTATGTTGAAAGGGTGCATCACATCACAAGGATCTGCAACAAGCCAAGCCACTCCTTTCATCCTTTCATCCTCTTATGCCCTTTATTGGGCAAGATTTACAAACCCAAACCTGTATTTTTTAAATTGTTTTTTACCCATATGCTATTCTTAAGAACCGCACTGACAGCATTCTGATACATTTTTTCTTCCCTGATTAACTTAAAATTACACATGGTATGCATTTTTTGTCAAAGAGGTTGTGATCCTAAACCAATCCATAGTTAGTTGGTTGAATAACTCTTCCTTTAGGAATCACTCCAATTTTATTATTTTTGTCATGTTAATTAAAAATTATTAATTATGTATACCTTTGTATTAATCATGAAGTAATATGCAATAATCATTGGAATTGGAAGTACGTTTCAATGACTTGCTTTATAATTTTTAGTAAGTAAATGGATTTAATTGGAATCTGAGTAAAACTACATGTACCACATTCACAGCTTTTTGTATGAAGGTCTCTGTACGTTAAGGGAATACATGAAGAGGGTATGATTTTTTTGCATTGTTTCTGCTGCATTTAAAAAGTGAGTCAAATGAATTTCAAATTTTAAGCTAAAGACAGGTAAGTGTAAATAGTTAAACTGTAGATTTACAAGTTGATCGGTGATATATCTTCATTGTGGTTATGAAATAGTGGAGCTGTTGCTTTGCTTATAAACATTTGATGCCTTCCAGAAAAACAGAATACAGTCAAACTTCTGGCTTTCATGTTTATCATGTTTATAAAAATTTGTTCAAAGCCATGTTTGGCAAGGCAAGTTAAAAGTGTACACTGAAGTGGTAAATGTTGACAGACCAGAGCGCTGCTTGTGAAAGGTTAAAATGGATTTTGAATGAGAGTTTCTTCGATTTCAAATTCTTGCAGTAGGTTGCAAGTCTGTGGGCATATTAGATGAGTAAATCGATTCTTGGGTTTTCGGAGTATGCAATAATTTTAAATGCTCATCTGTGTTTAACCTAAAATAGTTTCAGTTTTAATTTTCATCCTTATTTGAGTTATTTTTTTTTTCATTTTAGGTCATAAAAAAAGGATTTTAAGTAAGCTAAGCCAGCTAAAGCTGCAGAAATGCAGGAATAGTTTTTGGTGTGTGGGCAATAGTGCAAGCTGTGACAGGCTTGTGATGGCAGTGAATTTTCAGTTTTAATTTGGGTGGTAGGTTTTTAATAATTTTAAGTTAATGACTTTGCAATTAGTTAAATTTTAGAAAATCGAAAAAGATTTCTGTATGCTTTTAAATAATCAAGGCGATTCTCAGGAGCAACTTCTAGCTTTTAGATGAATGCTTACTAGTTTGTTTGTAGAAATTATTAAGTAGAACTCCCTTCTATACAAAAATTCTTCTTGACTATAAAAAATTGTTTCACATCAATATCCATTAAAAATTCAGAAATATTTTCCCACAGCATTACGTTTGCGGTTTTAAAAATGTTTTACTTAAGAATAATTCGTTGAATAATATGTTGCAAACCAAAAAGCTTTTTGGCAGCCGAGACATTCTCAATGTTAATGACCTGAGTAATCGTAATCATACACAATAGGGATTTTTTGAGACAGGTCAAAAAATGGGAAAATTAAATTATTTCGAACGGCAGTCACGCTGTCATAGGCGAACGTGGTTGGGCTTCACTAATTCGGTCTATTAAATGGGGAAACCTCGAACACGTGGCAATTGTTTATTTTCGGATCGTTTATCGTTTCGTTGACATCTAAAACGATTTTTCGGTTTTGATTTGTAATTTTTAGTGGAATCATTTCAAACAGAAACATGGATTCGGATTTTGCCAAAAAAATTAAACAAGGTCGTTATAAAATTGGATTTTTAGGTTTCCCGTGTTAAGTTATAATCTGCTCTAATTTCGAAAAGCGTCAAAAGCTTTTCTAGATTGATTATTTGATACGAGGATAATGAAAAAAAATTATTAGAGTATTAAAATACTTTTTCTCGTTTTTGAAGTCATTAGAGGCAGACGACCTGATTGTCCAATCAATTAGATCTACATATTCTGTCACGTAGTCACGTACAATAATTTTTTTTCACAACTTTCAAATGTGTAAGCGCTGTGTCCACGTGTGAATTATTAATATGAAGAACAAAGCTTTAAAATAATTATATTTGGATGTGTTATTGCAAAAAAGAGGCTTTGCATAAAAATTCTAAGTGAGGATAATTCGTTTGTTTTTTCCAACTTATGAAAATGAAATGATGTTTCGAATCAAAATGAAATATGTCTCTTTTACTTTTTGATAAGTAAAAGCCCTTAATGCAATAATCGATTTGAATGCGGAATAATCGAAGTTCTACTTTTTTGCATTGTTTGTTAAAAAACCGGTTTGAAAATTTAAAAGGAGGAAACCTACTTCTTTGATTTTTTCAAATGGCGCCAAATCGGGATGTACGATTAGTCATGAATTAAAGTATTCGCCAAATGAGACACTCTGTATAATTTATAGAGTATAATGAACTTGCACGATCTAAATGGATGTTTAAAGTATGATTAATGCGCTCAACTCCCTGCATCGGACGACGAATTGTATTAAATTAATGAAATGAAACTAGGTCGTCGCAGAAACTGTTTCGATTGCCACGCTTTGCCATATTCACCACACAAAAGTAAGGAATCGATATGGTTCCGGTTGACAATAAAAAGGTCAAAGAAAATTTTAATCCTAACCGAGCTGACCTTTGCCAAATTTTGGGTGTTAAGCTCTAGGTCGAACCGTATTCGAACCTGCCGCCTTTATGCTTTGACCGAAGAATTAATGAATAGGCCGATCCAATTAGAAACTCTTGAAGTACTCATTTTTAAAAAGGGTAAACGTGGCAGCAATATGGACATGTCAAGCTCGCTAATTTGTTGTGTTTATTAAAAATTGGCAGTTAACGGTTTTTTCCTAATTAGAAAGTGCAGTTTATAGATTTGGTTTTATGAGTTTATTAAATGTTTATTATTAAGTAACAAATGGCATGAAAGAAAATTTAAAATGACTTTAATGAGCTCAGATGGCGTCAACTGAATTCGATAACGTTTATTTTTCTTTATTTGGGGGACAGGAGTCTGAAGTAGCTAGGAGTATACACAACTTTTTGTTGTGGCGTCGCCTCTGGATTTATGATTCCAGGGATGAAAAAGTTAGAAAAAGTTGAGTTATTTTACAAGGCCGCAGGTAGACGCAGCAGCCTGGTTCCTGATTTTCTTATGGAAATTCGGAATGTAATGTTCTTTAAAAATCCTTGCTACTAAAAAAATTTTACTTTGATTTAACTTTCTGAGAAGGTTTACTTCTTCCACCAAGCCAAGTGCCACACTTGGAAGAAGCATTTTTGCATTCAGATGCATTTTAGCTAAAGGATCAAAAAAATTTTAAAGTTTCAGTCGATTTTCTAAACGAGGGTAATCTTGTCATGTCGGGATTTTCCCTCTATTCTTGCGGTAGTCAAGATATGGCAAATCGTTTCCAAAAAATTTCAAGCCCCTATTGTTGCTCTGCATTTAAGCTTTGAAGTAAGAATTTCCATCAATTTCTCTTAAAAAATTTAAACCGGAATCCCCCAAAATCATGAACCTCAACAATTATAATTTTTCCCAGACTCAACAAAACCGGAAGCAATCCCAGCATTGATTTTTCTCTTAATCTCAAGTCCCATACGAGCGGTTTTGTTTTAAACCGGGTCGACAATTTATAACGTCACAAACCTTTATATAAAATCTCTATTTAACCTCATTTCCGGTATGGTAAGTGATTAGGAAAAAAAAAAAACAAAGAAATTGAAGCTAGAGATTTGATCATCTTTATCGAAAACAAGGTTAATTCAGAATGCAGAAATAAAAATGTTCGCCTAAATAGAGGGCCTTCAACCGACCTAGAACTTGCCATCAGTGAATTGAATTTTGTTTGCGGTCTTCCACCGCCTTTCTCTTTACTACCTTATACTTACCTTACGATAAAGAAATTAACGATCGTGCCACTTTCTTGTTTATAGGCTTCTCGGAACATGATAAAATCTAGGTCACGGCTCTGAGACCAGATACTCGAGTGCTATAATGCGTTATAACATCGAGTTTACTTTTTTAACGTAGAAAAAATTATGTGTTGTAATTTCGTAATACCATCCAAATGAATAATTGGTCCAGCGGGCAGTGCTATTATTAAATATCTTAATTTCTTCTTTTTATTTTTGTTGCCTTATTTGTTTTTTGAGTGCAAAGAGTGCATTTCCGGTTTTAGGAAAGCACAGCACAAGCTCCTTTGCTAAAAATTCCAGTAAAGATTCTTATCTATTAAACGGTTTATGACTAATTAACTAACTGGCTGTAGCTGGTAAATCTCACCTTTAGGCGCAGCTATAAAATAAAAGGATTGCCCTAAAAGTTCATATATTGCTTCATTTAAATCGTCGATTAGAAAGATGGTCGTGTTTGATTTATTTCGAGTTTGGCCGAAGTTGAAAATATTATTATTTACAATCAGCAGTACAATAAATTTTTTCTTTTTTTTTTAAAAATGAGCCGCTAGGGTTTTTGCAAACGTACAATGATGCTAATCTGCGGCCGACTTGTTTACTAACCGACGGACAATTACCTAGTTTCTTGCCATCATTACCACGATTATATCAAACACACGAATCTTTTTTTTTTTTAAAAATAATTCGGAGGCGTTAAAACTCGAAATCGTTTTATCGAAGTTAAACGCCCCGAAACCAATGAGGCATAACAAAAATTTGAAAATCAGGTATGGATCGGCCGGTCATACAAAAAAGGAACGGTATTTTGTTCGTCTTACCTGATAAAAGTAATCGAGATTAACAGACTAAGATTTCGTAAAAAAAATCGGAGTGTATAGTAAAATTATTGTCAAAGTTTCGTCTTGGGACGAAGAAAAACATAATTTCTGGGATAAATAAAATAAAAAGAAAATAGTCTTCGCTTATGATGTGAATATAAATTTTAGGAAAAGTGCACTCATCCGTTTTTCTGGAATATTTAGGATGTTGCTTCCAATTTGACCAACTAAAAGAAGAAAAGAATCTAAAAATAAGACTGCATAATGCATCCAAAACGAATCATAATACTACCGACTCAGGCATGGCTAAATAGATTATCTGTAGAAAATGCAAAAAGGAGGACAGAGTTTTTGTGCTAATGCAGGGCCATAGGACAAGAAAGATGGAAGATTTCTGGCCAACTCACAAAATGGGATCAGTCCTCAAGAAAGGCAATTTGTGAGCATTTACTAGATTCCGAAAGGTTTCTGAGATGGGTGTGATAAAGTAAGCCGCAACTGTTCATGGAGCATAAGTTTTTCTTTAGTCTAGTCTGGATCATTCTTTCCCATTTGTTACCACAGGGAAGTGGATTTCGTAAAGCGTAGTACCCGCTACTATAAATCTGAGAGTGACCAAAGAAGTATACCTTAATTTCTAGTCGACTGATTATGCTGGCTCTCTGATCTTTTGGCAAACTAGTGCTGACATTTAATCTTACAGATCTAGGATTTCAATCTAGATAGAACCTAGGTTTGTTTATGCCAAAATGTTATTCATTCTGTTTTATTTTCAGAGGGAAATCATTATTGAGGAAATCTGATGACGATCGTCATGTCTCATGTGCATGGACAACTCATGCACACAGTTTTGTTATCGGATCACTATAAAGGATAAAAGTAACTGAAAACTGTATAGCGAGCAAATGATACATCTAGCTGAATAATGGCCAGTCAATAAATCATTTGCAATGTGAATATCCACGAAGCTAAGAACCACTTGTTTGGCTCCTTGCTTGAATTTTTCCCTTTTCTGAAATGTAATATGTAATGGGCTACAATTTTAGTTAATGGAGTGGCCTTCCTCGCACCAGAACTACAACTGTCTACTGTATTTATTGGTCTTCTACCCATTGGCTATACTATGACTGAAGCACCAAGTCGCTTCATCCAAAGCTCTCCATTAGGCTTGATTTATGGTTATCCATGATATCCCTTCCTAGCTCTTTTCAACAGACGTCGGGCAACGCCTGTTCACCCTGTTCCCTCTAATGTTCGTGGACATAACTCTACATCTAGCTCTCCTTTTCCTTAAATAGGCCCATGTCCCCTCGATCCAACTTTTCATAACAGCCTGGAACATTACTTCCTGTGGCACGCCCAATCAGTAAATGATTGTCCATATTAGGAAGTTACCAAAGATACATCCTTCCTTGGAGATTATTTATTCCAGGTAGACGTGAAACCGAATTCGTGCCCTAATAAGCAATAAAAATTGTAACCACTTTATTCATCTCATAAATGTCGGCATATATCTCATTGTAAAGTAAACAAAATAAAAACAAGTCATAGCAACGTGGTAGCAGAAGCGAGTAGATTGAAGCTAACTCGTGCTTGTTCCACTTAATGTAATATTATATGATGGCGTTCTGGTTTTGTATTACCAGTCCTCAAATTAGATAAGATTTACTGTGTAACGAGTATAGTAACTCCTATGCAAAACGAAAGATTCGAGCACTTGACCTTCTTTCGCGACATTGTTTCTTTTTCTTTTTCTTTAAACATGTTTTTCACCCTTAAATCGTGAATGACTTTGCGGTTTTTTTCTGCACGATTTTAACTTTTCTTCCTTTGCTATTCGGGTCGAAAGATCCTTTAGATGAATTATCAGCTCCGTCCGATTTTGTTTTTTTCTTATTCTCTGATTCATTGTTCGACTCGAACGACTAACCCAAAAAAATAAAACGTCGTTGCATCCGGTCAGAAAATGAATTTCGATAACTCTTATCAATCGGTATTAAAATGGAGACATTATACATTTATGTAATGTAATTGTTGGAGGAGATAAAAGGGCTGGAGAAAGTTATTAAATGGATATGTGTATCCATTATTGGCAGTGGCGTCAGAACAATATGTTTATCCATTGGACGCTAGCTCAAAGGGACACAAGTTTACGGCTCCTGGTGTAACCGGTAAGGCATTCTTCGTCTTGCTCAAGGAATGGCGTCCTTGCCCAGTGGTAAGCTTCCTTCTCAGGGTTGTGAGTTAGTGGAGGGCAGCAGCTTCGCTAATACTGACCTAGGGCTGAAGATGGTAGTAATCGGCAAGGCCTAGGCTCAGATACCGGGAGGCAGAGTTGGATCAATGGTATGGCTCCCGTACTGCGATGTGGAAGATTATGGAAAGTCACCACATTATTTGATATTCCTAGTAAAATCATCAATGGTCGAAAGTTAAGATCACCATGATGATCGCCAATCTCCGACGAGGAGCGGGCATATAAAGAAGAAGAAGGTGTTCTATTGCAGCTATTAACGAAAGCAAAAATTAGTTAGATATTATTTTTGTAAATGAAGAAGAATCTGACTTTGAGGATGAGGATTTAGTTTTAGTATTATTTGATTGATATTGAAAGAGTAAGAAGCATATGTAACCAATTAGAATTGTTCATATCTAATAGAAACCAAACTGTGAGATCTGCTATACCCGTTAGGGTCCAGCTGTCAGTTTTTGTTTGGGTATTCGCTCGGAACTCCTGCTTATCCTCTGCAATCATTGACCACCAATTCTCTTACAGCAGCCATCTTTTGATGCTCACTAATGTTTCATCGGCTGTGAGTAGGCGACCTGGAGTGGCCAACATCAGGTACCTCGGATCGTAATTGACCAGCGACAACAATATGTCCGAAGAAGTCACGGCCAGACTTCTGTGTCCCAGCAGGGGATTTTACGAAGTGCGCCATCTACTTGCGAGCCGATTTCTATCCCGACAAACGAAGCTGCGCATCTGGAATACAGTAGGCTCCTCGCATTCCAGAACCGCGTCCTACGTTTGATCCTTGGACCCATGTTTAACCCCGCGACCGCACAGCTCACTGCTTAGCCTCTGATCACTAGTGTGATCAAATCTAAGAGGATACGGTAGGCAGGAAACATGGTGCGGGCGTCGACAGAGAAAGGCAAGGAAATCAATGACATCAACCGCTTTGTGAGATCCAGAAGGAAAGAGTGGCACGAGCACGTCGATCGGATGGAAGATCATCGATTGGAGGAAAGAGCTTGCCAATCAAAGCCAGCAACTAGGACATCCCAAGACTGACTTCCAAAGAGATAAAAGGAATGCTGGACGTTCACTTCTGAAGAAGGAGTATAGGAATCAAGCAGGCAAAAGCCTATTAATGAAGAGAAGGATATCGGCACTTTAGAAATCTAGTTTGAAAACTTGTACAAATAATTTTTCAAATTTTGAAATTATGCACCCCCAAAAAAGAAGTCTCGACGCCAATGATTAGGATATCTCCTCAACCTAAACTATTGTTACAACAAATATATTGAAGTGGTTACTTGTCAAACTACTTAAATAACGATAACACTTTTTTATTACAACAACCGAAGCGAGATAAGCTTTGGTGGACGAGTTTAATATTTAAAATTTTTCCGGGGGATCCTTTAATCAAAAAGGAAACATCTGCCAATTTTTTTTTTTTAAAGGGATTTAATTGCCCGTTTCCCACATAAAAGTCAACGGAACCATTCCTCCTTGTTGACCTTGAAAAATTTCTTTGAACTTTTGTCGCTTAAATCGACGAAAAGAGATTATTCAATTGGAAGCGGATTATTTGGTCAAAAACAATCAGAAAGCATAACAGTTATTAATGATGACTTATAGTTTTGTAATTACTCGTAAAGAGAAATTTAAAATGTTGGAAGAAGTATTACCGACTTCGTAACAAGCGCTGGAGCAAGGTATTAAAGAAACCACCGTGGAAACGAGTATTTATTACATAAACCATAATATGAAGGTACCCAGGTTCAAGGTTAAGAGGGGGGAGGGTGCGATCTAAGTGAGATATGCCCTATGCGCATTTAAGGTGCTTATGTTAACCGTATTTTAAATGAAAGTACCCTACTTAATCATTAGTAACACTTCTTGGAAATTAATTATTTTTATAAAATAAGTGGGATATGTTTTTTGATAAAATTTAAGCAAATAAATTTGCGAATGAGTTTATTTCTGTAAGGTGAAATTTTTACTGAGAAAACTTTTATGTAAGGCCTAATTAGGAATTTGACTTAAAAATCCTTGGCTTCTTTGGTCGAATTCGAAATGTGAAGGCAAATGTTCCTGATTTTGAGTTTTAGAAATATTTTTTCAGAAAGTAGGAAATTCGAATTGAAGTCTGTAGCTTGTTGAAAGATGAAGTCGTCGTTTAAAGGGCGATGTCTTAACGAGGATAGTTAAATAACTAACGATTTGATTCTTTTAATGCTAGCGCCAGGAAATTTATTAAACCAGAAATGATTCAGTCCGTTGGTTCAGTTTAACAATGTGCTCTTGTACAGTAGGGTGGCCTTTTTTTTACACCTTCGTCCCAGCTTAGCATTTTATGAGACTTTATTTAATAAGTTGCCAAAGATTAAAAGGTCCTCATTAGAAAAGTTTATAAAAAATTTGCAGAACTTGTCATAATTCAATAGGATTTGATTAGGGCACTAACGGCCCGGAAGGTTCTGCAGAATTAGTTCGTCTAACTTACATGGGTGAAGCCTTTCGGACTTTTTTGACTTTCTTTAAACTTCATTTTAATCCATTCTTATATTATGCTGCCGCATCCCGACGAATCACGAAAATCGGCTTGTCTTTTGATGAATCTCCGAACTTACATCTATGTTGGTAACTTAAAAATTGTTAAATCTATGAAATTTTAGAGTAAAATTTAGAGTAGCTCCTACAAAATTTTATTATTGAGAAAGCTGCCATTTGTTTTGTCTAATTATTAAAAAAACAATCAAACAACGTAATAAAATCTAAATATTTACTCTTGATATCTTGTTAAAGATTAAATTCTTAAGCCGGACATTCTTTTGGTCTTTCACTTCAAAACGCAGCCATCTTTTTTTTTTTGTTATTTCCTTAAAATAAATAATTTTGGTAATAGCGATCTTGAACTGATTTGAAAATTTGACTTAAATAAATTTTTATAAATTATCTTATTATTACGAAGCACCTGAAAATAATAATCTATTACTCGAGCATTATTTCAAGTATAATAATACATTTTAACCGTGACATTCACTGTTGAATAAGTAGGACAAGATTATGTAGATCATTCGGTTTCGTATTGAACATTTGGTGCTCGTTACTGTTTTGTGTTTCAATTGCAATGAAAACACTCTTGAATGGCTTTGCCAATTTTTTTATCCTAAATCTTTGCGACAATTAAGAAGCATTCAGTTGAGGAAAAATGATAAAGCCCTTCGATTTTTGTTCTTCAGTATTTTGACATCAGCTTGTGAGTATTGGCTTCTGAGTGCGATTGGCCTAAAGTCGTTGCCTGCCTAATCGTTCACTTTAATGACCTAATGGCAACGGCTCTCCTAAATCCACGTGCTCCCCTCCGCTTTTGCAACTTGCAATGTTCCTTCTTCTTGCTCGAGGTCTTTACCTTTCTGGTCACTATGGCCAGTCTAGTGACCATCCTCCCGGGTCCTTTTTAGGAAGCCTTATAGGAAGTGGCACTCCAGTGAACAGTCTGCCACGGTCTCAAGGGGCCGCCATATGATCTCGAAATAAAAGTCGCCATAATGGCAGCTTACAAAGCAAAGAATGCGACTCTCATTGTCAGATCATGGCTGACCCATAGTTCGAGAAGATGGCAGCTTCCAGAATTACAAATGGCGACTCCCGTGTGTTGGAGACGGATCATTAAACTGACCTAAGGAGGATGCGGGAGGATGTTCACTGGGCAGGCCATAATGATCGAAGCAAGGTAGAAATCTTGAGCATCAAAAATGAAATTCATAGGTTGTAAAAGCGGAGGAAAAAAACTAACGTAAAGTCGCCATTTTCCGATCCATTGCGACAGTCAAAAATTATTATTTTATTTTACTTTATAAAAATTCTTGATACGTGTGATTGCTGCCTTGCTTGAATCCTCAAAAAAATAAGCAGATCTAATCTTGGTCTGGATGCAATTTATACAATAAATTGAACGGGTGTTTACCTCTCCCGGTCGGTCACATCTCCTGCCTATGACATCATCCTGAAAAAATAAGTTTAAAAAAGAAGAATTAGGGAGCAATGGCCCAACGCACACCGGATAGGTTGTATGAACCACAATGTAGGCGTTCATTGCACAACAAATGTAATTTTCATAGTAGGAAAATCACTGATGCCAATAAGATTGCTGACCGCTGACTATTTTCGTTATCTCTTAAAGCGTAAATTCGTGTTTGTAAATACTTAATATGTTTATCTCATTATTTAAGAATCGTTTAATCACTCCGACCGCTGATTAAAAATTACGCAATATCGGAAAATTTAAAAAAGATGAAACCGCGAGGATTTGCAAGAAGCGATTCGTGACGAAGATGAATCATAAACCCCCGCATTTCGTTCTTGTAAATTGCCAGGGAAAAATTAGAAGAAAAAAAATGGTTTCATCAGTTTTATTTTTTCCTCTCTTTGAAACGGATTTTCTCCAAATGAATCACGACGCATATGAATAATCACACGGTTTGTATTTATCGGTAATTGGTGTTTATTTCCCTTTAAAAAAATGAAACCTCAAAATTATAAAAACTGTTACGAAAAATAAAGACTTTTTTATTTATAGTTGTTAAATAATATTTCTTTGCTGGAGTTGATTTTGTATTAATTCTAGTGGCGGAATTAATATTGAAATATTCTTACTGAATGGATAACGGGGACAACAACCTGGGAGAAAGAATCCATCGGCGACTTGTCTGTGATTCGCGAAGCTTTTGATTCAGTAAAAAATTTCTTGGAACAGGAAATAGCATCAGTAATGAAACGTTCTATCAAACAAAAGCAAAAAATCGGTGGAAAAATTTCAGAATAAAATTTTTTCCACACGGTTTTAGTAAATAAAGAAGTAATGATCGGGAAGGTCGAGCCGCCTCTGAACGAGTAATAGTGAGATAACCTTGATTCCGCTGGTATACATTAACCGTGTCAATACATTAGATTCCGCTGACCCCGGGAGAAAGTAGGTCTCTGACGTCAGGGCAATAGGAAACTAACAATACTGCTTTCTCCAACGTTATGCCAACTCTCTTAAAACATCGCCCCTTGCACTTCGTAAATATTACAGCATCCGTGAATCTTTTCTGATAGAATTCGCAAACGTTATCTAAAATAGTCACGCTCTACTTGAAAACGGAACCGGCTATGGTCATTAATCGCCTGGAAAGAAAATAAACAAATAGAAATGGTCATTATTAGATACATGGAAATTTAAAAAAAAAATTTGTCAAAGCATGACCTAAATATTTTTAGTCCAGGAAAACCTTAATAGGATTGTGGTCCAAATCAGGAAATGTAAATTGTCATTTCTAAATGTTTCCGATTTTTTATGAGAAGTCGAAGCAGTAGGTTCTGATGAAGAGCGAGGGAACTGAGAGCACTAAGAGCTTGCGAATGGGGCTAAGCAACATAGTCTGGTATTTGAAAGCTGTTCATGTCTGCAGTAAACTACAAAAGATAAACGAAAAATGATAGACTTTTGCCAGCAAAATTTAAGTTTGTTGTTTTACCTGCTTCTTGGTGAGTCTTATGAATAAGAAGTAAACAAACAAATTAAAGTTAAAAGCGAGTAAAAATTGAGGAAATCGATTTTAATCCAAATAGGAGGATGGATGAATATGTGAAATAAACGGAGTCAGAGGAACCACGTAAAAAAACAGCGGGGGACTATTTACGTGAGTGTGATTCATATTCTAAATTCAGCTTAGAGGAAATGGAAGTCCAAGCTGGTTTTGGGCAGACAAAAAATTGCTTCGGTTTCAGCACCACCGAGAACTCTGTCTCAAACTAGGACTGAACTTTGCAAGAGGTTACGAACTTCCCAAGCTTTTCTATGAACGAGATAGAGAGTATTGTCAGCAAATGAAGTGCGATCTTACCAGCTTGTTCTTTGGATTTACATGATGAAAACCGATTTCCGATTGAGAATTTTTGAGGCGCTTTTTTCGGGAATACCCGGACAGAGATCAGTACTTGAACGATGCGGACTACTCGAGGATCACACTCAGATTGTGACAGGAAGTGAAGGTTTACTTTTGAAACTACAGGCTTAAAATGAACATCTAGACCGTCTGATACTGCGAACGATCAAGTTCCAAATATTGAATATTCGATATATCATAAGGGAGAATACTATACTAATGTGATTTCTTTCGGCTCCAAGATAGTGCCCGACCTCAAGACTTAAAGCTATCATTTGTAGAATCAACGCCAGCAGAAAATAAGAGCACAGTTGAAAGCGTGTTAAGTAGTACCACTGAATAGCCCTATTTCAAAGGACGAAAAAAAGAAAGTCATTATGACGATTTAGATCATGCACTTGGATTTATTATACTGGGGAAAATACATTCTTCTTTATCAATTGCTGATAAAGAAGAATATAATATAGATATCGTGTCTTCTTAATTCTCTCGCCATTCGATCAAACTGCTACACTCCGACATGAAATAATCTTTTGCAAAAAGCGCAGTCAGTCTGACGTAACATTATAAGGGATCGAATCATCATTTTTCTAGACAGAACTCTGGTCTTTGATCCATACAGCTTTTATACATTTAGTATATTCAGAGCTGATAGCGGTATGAATTAATTAAAGCTTAGTAGAGTTCACCTCAGCTTCCGCCAGTTATTCTAAATACTTGCTTTTCCAAGAAAATAAAGAGAGGGGTCGCATTCAGCTAAAACGGCCCAGCCCTAATTCGAAAGGACATGAAACTGAACACGAGGAACTGTATTCGGTCTAAAGATGTGCAGTAGATATTTTTTCTAAATTTTAACTTAATTTATTATAGGAGATTGAGTGAAATTTGAAAGTGGTGTTCTCAACAGAGTTCCCTTTGAGGAGTTTGTTTTAGATCTGAGTAAACTTGGTCGGCATGTTCGTCCTTGTGGCCTAAAAAGCTCATCCATGATAGTTTTCTTTGATTTTGCGAAAAAGTTCAGAGCTCGGCCTTCGAGTGTTTTGGGTCTTCATCCGGCGGTAATATTCAACTTTACGGTCGGTGTCAACAAAAGATTTTTCTCTATACTTTTTTTTTAAAATAAAAATCATCATTCCAAGAACTGATAAAAAAACAGATAAATAGACGCAATCATTCAATGACCACAAAGGATTTTCCCCAAACTTTTTTTTTGGCGAATAATTAATACACTTTAATTATCTTAGCTTTAATATTATTCATCCAGGGGCTTTTCTTAAAGAATTATAAACCTTAAACATATTTTTAACGATGGGAAATCCTCCTTTTTTTTAAAATTGTAAACGCCCGATTTGATGATTTATTAATCTCAACAAAATACTCGCAACTCTAAATCTTATAATGAAATATCAGGTTATAAAATATTGATAATAAGACATTTCCTTCCTCAAAAGAAGGAAAAGCTCTCGTTAACCTTATATTTTTAAACACACCATGTTTTAAGAAGAGTAATTATTTCTTTGGAAAAAAACGAACATAAATTGCATGCGATCATCTAATTTTTTTTTTTTTTTGGTAGTTTGTACTTGACTTTGACTTCTATTAATAAAAAAGATATTACATAACCTAATCGACGTTGCGACCTTCGTTTTTATATGTCAATAAACTTGAGGCTGGAATCTCCAGATGATTGAACTTACCATAAGTTAATAATCATTCCGGCCGGAAGAGTTTTTTTAAAATAAAAAATTATTTTTGCTGAAATAAAAAGGATGAAGGCATGTGGATATTGCAGACAGCGCATCATCTCGTGAAGGTGACTTCCTTTGACAAAAGAGGAAAATAATGAGTGATGTAATCCCGAACGGAAACCGCAGAAACAGAAACAAGCGCAAGTGACCCGATCACGCTTACAAAGCTCAACACCTAACATGTTTATTTTTTTTGTCTTATGATAATGTGTTGATCTTTCTAGACTATAGACACGTTTATACGCTTGCACAATAACACTTGTGTCATTTTATCGAATGTTTATGATTCACGTTTTTGCCAATGTTTTCGTCAAATTATGGACTGTTCCTTTCCCGTGTGTTTATGCGATAAAAAAAACACATTGAAGAGCTTGATGAGTGCCGATTTATTAGATTAGATTAAAAGAGGTTTAATGGTTGATTGCTTGTTTGTAATAGCGCAGTCGTTATGTCTACTGCTATTACATGTTAAGATGGAAAAAAAAGTAGGAAAGTTTGTGAACCTCGCGGTTTCGCAATGAGGTTTACATACTTCAAAATAATTGTTATTTAATAAAGGTGCTCTTAAGAGTATTGATGGTTTTTTTAGTAAGTTTTATAATAAAAGGAACTTGAAACTGACTCAAGTTGTTCTTTCTAAGACTCTTCTGCAGCCGGACAAGTTTTAGAATTGCGTGCATTTTAGAAACGCGTGATTGAAAAAATTAAAATTTTTAAAGGGCCGAAAAAAAGGACCGAAAACGAAAAGGGCCGAAAATGAAAAGGACCGAAAACAAAAACGGCCGAAAACGAAAAGGACCGAAAATGAAAAGGGCCGAAAAAAAGCACCGAAAATGAAAAAGGCTAAAAACGAAAAGGGCCGAAAATGAAAAACATTGGAAAGGGCCGAAAATGAAAAATATTGGAAAGGGCCGAAAATTAAAAGGGCCGAAAACAAAAAGAGCCGAAAATTAAAAGGGCCGAAAATTAAAAGGACCGAAAACGAAAAGAGCCGAAAATGAAAAGGGCTGAAAACGAAAAGGACCGAAAATGGAAAGGGCCGAAAACGAAAAACATTGGAAAGGGCCGAAAATGAAAAACATTGGAAAGGGCCGAAAATGAAAAATATTGGAAAGGGCCGAAAATGGAAAGGGCCGAAAACGAAAAGGGCCGAAAACGAAAAGGACCGAAAATGAAAAGGGCCGAAAATGGAAAGGGACGAAAACAAAAAGAGCCGAAAATTAAAAGGACCGAAAATGGAAAATATTGGAAAGGGCCGAAAATGAAAAAAGCCGAAAACGAAAAGAGCCGAAAATGAAAAGGGCTGAAAACGAAAAGGACCGAAAATGGAAAGGGCCGAAAACGAAAAAAATTGGAAAGGGCCGAAAATGAATGTTTACTATAATTACGTCACTACTTAGTTCAATTCTTTCGTTTCATTGGCTGATCTATCTTTGGCTCGAAAACTCCACCAGAAAAGAAAAATTCGACTGAGTGGTGGCGTCTTTATCTTCATGGCAATTTTTTTTTTTGGCGGTATTACTTGAAATTTATTTTCAAACTGAATCCGTTGTTGCCTAAAAATATCGTTAATAAATTTTTCTTGTTCATTGATTTTGAAATTATAATTCGGAGTGTAAAAATTATGCAGGTAGCTCATTTTAATTTTTACCAAATGGTTAATATTTTTTTTTCTTTTATTGCAGGTAGAAACTAGTGAATCACAAGTCAGGTTTACTATGAAGATATTTGAATTTCAAAAAAACAAATAGAAGAAAAGAACCGGTAAGTTCCATTAATATTCTATCTTTCATAAATAGGATAATCATATCATGCCCCTTTTTATTTGATATATATTTAACCTTTAATTAAAAGTTATATATTCGTATCGTCCTGATATAGTTGCAGAATTGTGTAACATTTACTTCCGGTACATTGACTGATGACACGTCTTTTTTTTCTCAATTTTTTTAATATGATTAGCCAATTAACACTATTAAACCGGGGGTCATTGCCTGTTATTTAAAAAAAAAAATCGGATGATAATTTTCTTTAAATTGTTAAAAAAAAAGGTACGAAAAAAAATGATATGGTTTCGCGATATTATATAGAAAAGAGGGACCCCCTTAGGTCCCCCACCATAAAGCAATAAGACTACCACTCACGTGTACATTGTACCAACGACTTCAGTGCATGCAATCGACGCAATACGAACTCAAGTTCAATCGCTGTGATCACATTGTTTCGTAACGTCCAACCGTCGACAACTAAATCGAAAACGCCGGCAATTTTTTTCAAAACAAAACTTCCCCGATCGTTTTTACTTTCGGAAAATTTTTGTGAATTTTAAATTGAAACTGAGAGTTTTTTTTTTCCTATTAAAAACATAAGAAACTCGGGACTTAAGTGCATATTTTGTGAGTTCAGTGAAAAAAAATTTTGAAAAACCAGATTTTTTGGAAAATCCAGTAAACTGTGCTTACATTAACGGATTAACGCTGTCAACTTTTTTACAGAAGAAATAAAAGGAACTCTGAAGGAGCACAAACCGATCAGGTAATTAATTAATTAATCAGTTTTTAAAAAAAAATTTTTGGGTCTCGCAATTTTTTTTTTTTTTGAAATTTGAAAAAAAATTTGACATTGAAATATTAAAAAAAAAAAAAAAAATATTGAATTGCTCGCATTTGAAATGTATCACACTTTGAACTTTCACCAAGTTTCTCTTTATAAGAGATTTCCATTTTAACTCTAGTTGTGCTAAATTGTTCATTAATTGCACTAAAAAATCAAGTCGAAAAATTAAGAAATCATTAAAATCCTTTTGTTGCCAAACTGCAGCGAAACGTGTAAGCTGTCACATTAACGTGTTTATTTTTCAAAAACAATTATTTTTTTAGGATAATTGTGTGCTGTTGCGTAATCCGATTTGATATCGATAGCCCTGTCTGATTAATCTCAAATTTTTTAACATTGATTCATTTATTCAAAGGGATTTTTTCTCAGAGGCTTAGGATAATTCTATTTATGTATGTAGGATATTCCTTATGCCACCGGTAAATATGTGACCTCTATAATGGGTGTAGCACGGTTTTTAAACGACTGCAAGAACGGTCCCGTTATAATCGCTGGATTTACATCGATTACATCACCGGGCATCGAATAATTATATTTTTATTTAAGCTAAAACCTAATCACATAAAAATAATAAACAAAAACAAGGGGGTTTTCATTGCAGAATTAAAAACAGCAAATATATCAATCAATGACGTAAATCCTAATAAATAAAAAAATTTCCAATTACGAAATGATTAAAATATTTCGAGGAAAATTTTATGGTTAGATTTTCTTTTATTCGTCGAATTTTTTTTGTAAAAGTCAACCCGGGATCCACGTGAAATGTAAATAACGTTTGGAATTATCATTTTGATTAATCCGTTAGGCCCATAAGCGCTCGATCTTTTGAGTGGCAGAAAAAAAATACCGTTTGTGTTCTCATTTGCAATATTTGATTTTATTTGCTTTAATTTAAGCCGAATGTTTTTTTTTTTTTTTTAATGTGGGACCGTTATGATCGTTTTGTATTAAATTATAATCTGGGTGTTGTTTCATGAAAAAAATGGGTTGTGGGTGGTAATGATCAGTTTGAAAAATCCGTTAAGAGGTAAGAATGAGTATTCTCTGATATTTAAAAGGGCAGAGCGTGTAAGAAAAAATTTTGGCGAGAAAATGAATGTAAAATTTATATTTTCGAAGTTTGTTTATAAACTTCAAAACAGAATCTCCAGAACTGGAGGTCAAAACCAAGGAATTTAAGGTGTTGGATCTTAATAAAATGGTTTATAGACAAATATGTCGGATAAAAAGGCAAAAGTTGGCCATGGTAGATCATAACCTTCCTCAATATCATTAGTTAAATTCTATAGTTATTCCCCGTGGCTAGGATTATTACAAATCTGAAGTCTTTTTAGTTTTTTAGAGGAAATCTCATATTTTGGTTCCTTTAAGGTTTCCCCTAAAATATTTTAGCCCTAACTTGCGCCGCCATAAAGAACTTAGCTACAATTATCATTTTTAGTTTTTATGAGAGCTTTAGTGGTCCTTTTTAATAATTGTGTAAAGTCCCAATGATTTCTGGCATGAACAAATCTTGAAATGATCTGCAGCAATTTTGTCATTTTCAATCATTAATTTTGAACCGCAGATTTGCCTTGGGCTGATGAAAGAGTTTGCTTTTACTTATGTATTTTAGAATGAGTTTGGCCGTGAGTTTTTTGTTTGAATCGAGAGAGGAAGATGCTAACTTAAGCTTGACCAAATCGAGGCGACAAGCATACATTTAATAAATCTCGAATGATGATTATCTGCTTTTAAACTGATTAGGGATCAAGCGATCGCCGGAGGTTCAATGCAAATGGCTCTTTAACAGTCTAACTGCTTGACTGTTTTCTCTCAAGTGTAGTTTGTCTTGGTTTTAAGGATTTGGAAGTTTTATTAGTTCAGGAGACAATCCAAGTTGGTTTGAGCCTTTTAAAATTCGTGAAGGCTTAACTCGGGCCCTTAGAAGTTCCAGGCTTTGTCTAACCTCTCATGGCCCGTGGTTTGGTAGCTTGAACCAGGTTGGGCTTGGCCTCCTGATAAATCTATCAGCTTTAGGAAGCTTTGCTTGAATTTAGCTTGGGCTTGAAGGCTTTGTTATGTCTTGAAAATCCCAGAAACAGCCCTGAAAAAGCCTTCTATGGGTCTGGCCTAAAGCCCAAAATAAATTTAAAATCTTAGTCTTTGCTGGACCAATGTAAAGAAATCAAATCTTTCTGAGCTGAGTTTAAATAATCGCATACTGATTTTTCTCATTTTTCCAAATATCTTATTTTGCCTTTTTTTGCAAAATAATTTAATTTTCTGAAGCTTTTTGTTTAAAAGTTCTCAAAAATATTTTTAATTCAGCAATTGACATTTGGGAGCAAGAGTCAATCTAACCTAATTTGGTTAGAATTTTTAAGGCCAATGTAATCGGATCATTCCAAATTCCCTCAGCCAAACTTCGCTACTATTTCCAAACGATCGCATATTACTTTCTTAATTCGACGTAACCTCATTTAAAAGCTTTTAAGCCTTCACCCAGTCACCATATATTTTTCGGGGAAAAAGTCCTTGTAATCAGCGAAAACAAATCTCTTCGAGATAAATATGCATCGTTTGCCCTATTTCAAATCCGTAAACAAAATTTTTAAAGAACGTTTCATTGGGGTTTTTTCCCTAATATCATTTGATCAAAGCCTGTAACAACGCTTCGGGACGTCCTCTTATGTAACGTTGCGTCAGCTTACTAAGAAAAATCATTTTAAATTAAACGGAAAAAAAAACGAATGTTTAAATAGGTTGCTCTCGATGTTACGTAATCGACTGTGCCTGTGTTGAAATCATGAAATCATAGGATCACCACACATACTTATCCTCGTCGATTACGTAATTTCATTTTTTTTTTGTATCGTTCCTGAAATTTTTAAATTTTTAATTCGATCAATTAAAAAAAATTAAAGCGAAATAAGTCTATTGCGATGCACTGACAGGTTAACGACCGACCGAAACGTTCTGCCAATTTTAAAATGTTTGTTTGCGTTATTATCAATGGCGGAAATACATTTTTTTAATGCGGTGGATGTTAATGGTTAATCTTCGCAATTAGTTAATTAATTGTTTTATTGAGCTTTTTTAAAAATAAAAAAAAATGGCGATGAATCTGCAATCTTATGTAATGTTCACGCGAAAGCTATTTTAGGAGTTAATTTGTTTTGAAAAACCCAGTTCGATGAACTCGAGTTTATGATTATCGCCTTTTTCGATTAGATCTTTTTTTTCATACATGCGTGCCTGAATCGTCCCAGGTGCAAATTATCGATAAAAAGGCAATTTTTTTAATTTTTTTTTATTTGAAATCAAATAAAAAGTCTTATCGGTAGGCGGAACTAAGAATGAACTCGATTTTAAATTTAGTAAATAACGGGTCGACTTCTATTGTTTACGATTTGAGGGCAATCGTGAGTCGTGGCTTATGAACATGAGACAGATGACTCAGGGAAAATTTTTCAAATTTTTTTTCATTTTCTCCAAAAGCTTTTCCCGCAGAGAAGAAAAATAATTTTTATTAGACGGGCAATGCCATGAGATCAGGCTTTTGTTTTGAGGTTAACTTGTTGCTTGAATATAAGGAAGTTCCCCGTTCACTACCAACGGCTTTTACATCCGCTTCCAAATAACGAATCGATTCTCCATTAATAGAGAATCTATTAAAATTTAAAGAAAAAAATTGATTTGTTATGCGTTACATCATCGTTTGGACTTCGATCTGGACTTGAACTTTCTTAGAAAGGACTTTAGGCGAAGAGCTACCCTGAAAACACGTGATCCTTTGAACTTCGCTTATTTACAAAAGTTTTTCCCCTTTAAAAATAAAGACAAGCCTTGCGTAATTTGTTTTCGATGCATCATCATAAAAATATCGTCATGAGATTTTTTTAAAAAATGAGAGATAAGATGTTTTATCTTGGGAAGCAAAAAATCAAGCACTCGATTTCCTTATCGATGCCGGAAAGTTAACGTGAGTGTAAAATTTTTTTGTTACTCTATATCTGATGTAATAGGGGATAACGCCATATTGTTGCGATTTTTTTTTCCCGCTTGATGATGATGATGATCTCCCGATGCGTTTTTGTGTCACGTTGATCGTATCGATTATGATGACAATAACGAATCGATTTTTTAAAAAATAAAATACTTCCACTTCCCATCTTGTGATTCTTGCTGTGGGTTTATTTTGAATTCCGGTCACGCTACCGGGAAATATTTTAAAGTGTTCCGGGGATTAAGCGAGAAAAATTCCAGAGCTTAAAGATTTTTCCTGTAGAAAATGATTTTTTTTTAAAAAAAGCCCCCGCAGCAATTTTTAATATTTTTTGAGGAAATAGAAACCAGAGGCGAAAACTACAGGAGCTGGCGATCGACTAAGGTAAAAGACGACAGAAACTTGGAGGCTCCAAGGCCGAGATGAGTATCGAAGGTCAGGACAACATTTGGTCTCCTTCCGTGGAATAAAATAAAAGAAGTAAAAACTTTTGACATTACTTACTAATAGTTTTTGCTGATGAAATTTTTTTAAGCGAGAAAAAAGCTGACAATACTGTAGTCATTACTTAATACTTCATTCATAGTGTCAGCTTTGAATATTAATGATTGGTAAGTTTTTTTTGGGAAAAATTTGCGGTATATTTTTGCTGACAATAAAATTCTATTTTCTTTTCAAGCAAACTCAGTTAATTTTTATAGCGTCTTTAAAGAGTCTCAAATTGTCCGTCCACGCAGAAAATTTTTTTTTATCGAAAGGGAGCTGAGTCCGAGTCAACTCTGAAAAATCGGGCTTGACGAGGATTGTATACTAATTTTCCCAAAGTGAATTCTTCAGCTGCGCTAATTTGTTTAGAAATTCTTGAGCAGCTGAGAACCCGAGTTAAAAAACCGCAAAAGCACAAACGGAGGTTCTGAGCCATTTGGGGCTTAAGCTAATTTAGCTCGATGTAATCGAAAGGCTTAGGGCGTCCTATCAGAACGCAGCTCCCTCAGTTCGCACACGTGAACGCTTTCAGGCCTGAGCTAGATCCCAGACGTCTAGATCTCATCAAAAATTCATGGGCCTTTAATTGAGGTCATCATTTATTAAACTGTTCGTTTTTTTCCTTAACAACTTAATTTTTTTCTTCTTTAGCAACTGTTGCAAAATCTCCCGCCACCGTCTCCTTTTTTTATTACAACCAAATGTTTTTTTCGACAAGTCGTTCCTTTTGACATTTCTGCGTAGCTTTTTTAAAAAAAATTTATAGCTGAAAAATTATAAATAAAAATCGATTTCATATAATAACCCTGATCTTTATAATCTTCAGCTGCTGAATCTCGACCTTGGCTCCGACAAAAAAAAATGATATTTTATTTTCTCATTTCTTTTCCACGAAATCCACACATGTATCGAATTTACAGCTAATCGAACGATGACATAATATAGCTAATTGTGAAGTATATTCGATTCGAGTCACGTGAGCAGGGTCATTAACTGCTTATGAGTACCTCGGAGGAGTTAATACTCCCTAACGAAAAAAAAAAAGTTCGGGAGAAGGCGAGTCTTGTTATTGAGAGTTTCCGGAAGAGCATTATAAATAAAAAAGTATTTAGTTCATAGGGCTTGATGCCAACGAACTGTCCCAACAACTTTTTTCTTCGACTTTACTTTATTTTTCAAAAAAAAAATGTGACGTAACAAAATAAATATATTACTGAGGTCATTCCTTCGTCAACCTACGACTGAAAAAATCCTCGTGGCCTTTATTACGCCGATACATTTTTGTTTTTATTTTTAAAAATTATTTATGTTTATTCGACGTCGATCAAGGTTAGGTTATGTCGTTTTTTTTCGCGACTTATGTCAGAGATAGGGCTAACGTTAATGATGATTCGATCAGACGGAAGTTTCCAAGAAAACGGGAAATATTACATAAACGAGATAAAGAGAGAGAGAAGAAAAAAGAGCCGTAGCCATGATATAACAGTGGTTGGCAGTGATCTTGACCATTCTCATCATCTACGAAGCAGTGTTGCGATAGCCTACTCACGACACCAACTAAACAAAATAGCAGTCGATCTACAACTACCAACGTAATCGATGTCAATGACCTAAAGCTGAGTGGGGCCTCTAAAAGGAGTCCGAATCCCGATTTTAAAAATAAACGTTACGTAGTTTTCCTTATTACGTTTTAAAAACGTTTCCTTATTATTGAATAGATATAGATTTTTTTTAATGGCGTCGAAAAGAACAACAAGAAACGAGAAAATATTGAGGAGGAAAATGACGCGACGATATCCAGATTTCCTGATCTGTCTTGGCACCTGCGTTAAAACAGATCAGGGAAAGAAAAACGCAGACGTTAGAAGCTCTTCGCTTGATTTTTTTAAGAGCACGTGTTAGTACTAATGAATAAATCAAGAATTTAAATATTGTGGCATGCGAATGGTTTTTTTCATAGAAATCTTAAAGGATTTTCCATATAATAAAATAATAAAATTGTGGAAGTTGTTAAGTGGGCTTGAATCGCGGGAAAATTATTGCCAGGTAGTCAAAAGAAATCATGATTTTTCAGTATTTCTTCTTCATAAGTAGCGATCTGCCAAAGTTGCAGCGATTTTCTGACTGATGAGCGGCAAAGTTTGCAAGTCGCACAGCTACCTCCGCGGTTCTCTGTTTTTTAAAAAGATTTTCTCTTGCAACGTGTCCACTAAGGCCACAGAATTTTTTCAGACGTTTCCCCACAAATCATTCGCTTTTCCATTTAAATGACGCTGTTACAATTTCATAATTTTACGCACTTTCTACCAATCAAGTAGCGATTACATAACATACATTTTTAAAAATACTTTTTTTCGAAAGTTTTTATCATTTGATTACAAAATAACGATTAGTTACTAAAAAATGTTTTCATTAGATTATTAGTTCATTTTCTTAAACATTATTCAAATTACATAAACACTCGCACGCTCATCCAATCTTTTTAAAATCAGTTTGCAAAATTTTTAATTCATTCATTTTAAAAAATAAAATAAATTGTTATCATTCCAACAAAAAATATTTGTTTTAATTAATGATTAGTCCTTTAGGATAGAATAATTAAACTAAAGAAATTTTTTGGCAATCCAGGTTGAAGATAAAATTATTTATCGATCGGATTAGATAAAAGTGATAAAATATTTGAATCATAATTTTTAGTATGACGTCTTAGTATTTCGGAAATTTTTTTATAATTTAGAATTTCATCAGAATTCGAAATTTAGTGGCGCTAAAGTCAAAAAAATTTAACGAATGTTAAGATCTAGACCAAAGTTCTGTTGAGGCTGAGCACCGAAATATTGATAAGATCTGATGTCCGTTGGTCAAAATGGCGTCTTCGGACCTTTTTTGGCTATCGCTGCTCCTCCAATATTGATTTTGATTCCCCATCTTTTATCTGGGAAGAAAATAATTAAGTTTTGTGTGCTCGTGCCATTCTTTTACTCATGAGCCCTGTTAAGCTCAAAAAATATGGCCACAGATTTGGCTCGTGGAAAATTTTTTGAGCTTTACCGCAACTGTTGAACTCTTGCACAAAATTCTGAATGAGCTCAGAAAAATATCTCTAAAAATTAATAAAGTCTATAGTCAACGTAAAATTTTAACGCCATTGTATTTCCATGAATGAATTTTTATGAATAATAAA
Source organism: Liposcelis brunnea (assembly GCA_023512825.1). Taxonomy (NCBI): domain Eukaryota; kingdom Metazoa; phylum Arthropoda; class Insecta; order Psocodea; family Liposcelididae; genus Liposcelis; species Liposcelis brunnea. The sequence continues at coordinate 14,609,337 of CM042068.1, read as the reverse complement.
AAAAATGCTACATTGAAACTCGGTTACAAAAAAAAAAGATTGTTAGGAAAAAATTGATTACGAGAGAAAAATTAATTTTGTGAAAAGAGAAGAGATTTTGATTGAAAAGACGTTCTCAGAAGGGGTTAAAGAAAATTTAACCTTGAAGGAAAACGTGGTTCGGTGACATATAACAGATAAAAGGCAATTCACGTGGCTTTCCTCACGTTTCGAGAAATATGACCAACTAATCAACGCTTTTGTATCCGACTTCCACTTTCCAAACGTAAAATCCACAACTGACAAAAAAGTCTTTCCTCTGTTCCCCAGTCGCAGCTTTTCCGTGCCGATTGTTTAAATTAATCCACGTGTGTTCTCTTTCCACGTGCTCTTGATTCCTTTTTTTTACGGGATCCTTTTAATATTGTCATAGGCATGAAAAGTTCATTTAAATTTTAAATGAATCTCGGTTTTATAAACATGACAAAGAGTTGAAGCTCACATGTTCGCATTCGTTAAATAATCATCGCTGAAAAAAATTTTTAATCTTGACACCGATTTATTTCCTAAAAAAAATAAGATGATACGAGACGGGAGAACAAGGTTAAAATATTTTGTAATATCGTTTAGTTTATGTAGTTAAAGATTACGTAAAGGCCAAGGTATAAGTAATATAAGCTTGCCAAGAAGACTAGGCGGTAACGTTTACAGTTATTCACCTCACAGGTCGCATATTTTCAACATCAGGCTATCAACATCCGTATTTTGACTTTTTTAGGCGCCGCCTACTCTTATCTTTGTTACCGTTTTTTTCTCTTTCGATTTGGAAAAGGTCGCGTTTGATTAATAACCGAATTTCTCGAAGTCGGAATCGTTTGAAATTTCCTCCCCCCCACTAAATTCGCACATTATTGTGCTAGGTTATGTCGTTTACAGTTAAATGACATTACGGTTTATGCGAAACGGTTTTTAAGGTACCGATCGGGCGAAAATAATATCGGGTATACATGCCCAATATGGAATGTTAATGAGAATTCGATTATTTGCCGAATCGGCTGATGTCGAAGGGGAAAAAATCACGGTATCATTCGATTTCGTGTCGTTTTATAGACGTTACATATAATCTTTGAGTTACTGCGAGAAAGTTTCTAGAAAGGGCACGCGACGATTTTTATTTAGAATTGGCACGCGACACGAGAGGAAGGTTGCCGACCTGCGATAACGCGTCTCGGTGAAAGCCTTTTTCTCCAGATTGCAATTTTCCCACGATTTTTGACGACGTCTGGGTTTGATGTATTTCCTCACGTTCAGTGAACTCTTGGACATGAGCGTGTGGAAGGGCATGAAAATTATAATTTGCAGATTTAGGTTAGGTATGAAATATTAAAGTGGTTTTGGTAGAATTTACTTAATTATTTACCGAAAAATTAATAGCGCAAGATTTTAAAAAAAATCCAGAGGGCATAAATTTTGACTGAACAAAAATTTATTTAAATGGCATCTATCACCAATTTTAACCTGCTGCTTGCAATCAGCATTTTGTTGGCCTAAAATTATTTTGTGGTAATCTGCTAGCTCTCCACCTCACGTGTTCAATCTACAATGATTTTTCCTTCTTTCAAGCTCACTCATTCCCATTTACTTCATGTCTGCTTCTACTGCAATTCTCCAGTCCTCAATCATCCCTTTTTCCCGCCGATTTGCCTTGAAATCTCTTCATTCCTCCCCAAATCTTACATATAATCCACTTATGGCAATGCCTTAAAATTTCAAGATTATTCCTCGCATCAAAAAAATTTCCCGGCTACCCGCACTTAAATAATAAATATTAGAACCGTCCAAAATTTAACAGAAGCGTGCATCGAAACTGTGGAGGAGTATGCAAAATCACTCTTTTAAAAAATTCAAATCTCACAAAATTATTTTGATATATTCCGCATAAAATTATTTATTCATAAAATCTACCTGATTAGGAAAATAATATGAGGAAATCCTTTTTATACAAAACCAAGACATAAACGAAAAATAATTACGAATTCTTTATTATAAAAAAAAAAAATTATAGCACGAGAAAAAAAAGTGCAACATAGCACACCGGCTGGCGAGTGCTATGAACTCTTAAGAAGATAATGGCCTGAAGGCGAAGGTGGAATCCAAGGATTGACCTTGTAGCGTACCTAACGAGTATCAAGTAAGCAACTACAGTTGCGCAACCATAATTAAGTCAGTTCTGCCTAGTCAACGTGACTCCGTCATGCGTCAAGTGCATGTGACCAAAATATTATTATTATTTTTCGTTATAATTATTTATAATATTTTTTTCATCTTCTTAATATTATGTAATCGTCTCAAATTTAAAGATGAATTATTTTTCCTGAAAAAAAGAATCGAGCGATTTTGAAAAAGTTTTTTTTTTTTTCAAACATGATGGGAATATTTTATGTGATGTTCATCTCGTGTGAATTTTTTTTTATCCCAAGTTTTTTTTATAAGTAGCGATGATATGAAAAGCATTTTCCAGTCGACACGTGGCCTCTATAACAACGGAACGTGACATAATAAGCAATCGTGCCTAGGTTTAAAATAATCTTTTTTTTTCTTCGTCATCTATCCGCTTGTTATTATATCTCATTCGCCTTTTTTAGGCAAAAAAAATAATGATAATCAATGAGTCAATTTGTTGAGATTTTGCATTAAAAACGAATGCGCTTGTAACGTGACACTATGGATGGTTCTAAAAGCTTGGGGGTCACTTTAGAGTCTTTCTAAGATTTTTTCAAGGTTTAGCCCGTTTTTCAAGCCTCCCCCATTGCAAAAATCTCGCTTCGCTCTTGTTAAAAGATAAGAATCGACCTAAATTATATTCAAAAGCCCTGCCAGATGAAACAAAGACAAAATTTTTAACTTTTTTTTGTCGTTTTCATTACAAAACGTTCTTTCGCATTATCAACCGCCCGATAAAAAAAAATCCTTTGGTGATTGAATATCAGAGCCAAGGGTTTTTTTTTTACTCCTAATTATTTCATCGGTATCAACTGACCTTGTTCTCATTCAGCAGAACGGCCGATGATGTATCGAAGAGGGAAAAAATTTACTGATATCGAAGAACGGTTTCGATTTCTTAAATATAAATTAAGAAAGAGTTTGAAAGTTTGCCATTAATTTTTGTCAAATCTAATGAAAAATTAAGTAGATTGATATGAGTTGCTCTTAATATCCTTTTGTAGATAAAGATGGTATAATAATGGTACATCCTGGTGATTAGTATTTAATCGGGTAAATCATTCTATTTTTTATTTTATGTTTGGTGATGATCTAAGAAAGGAAATTGATAATGCAGAAAGAATTTTTTATTTAATCGGGTGTTTCGTAAGAGAAAATTCAAGAGCTTTCTATTTATCAGAAAAAAAGTTTCAAGGAAAGTTCAAAGGAGAAACGTGATTACGAATGATTCTTTTATACGAGATAGCTCGAACGATATAAGCAAAATAGCCTAAGAAATGTGAGAAAAAAGTCCTAGGTATTGTGAAGGAAGAAAGATGTTTGTCTAGGGAGATCGGCCTTTACTATTTTTTGGTTGAGCTTTCTTTAGACTAGAGTGAAATTTTTAGGATGGGGCAGCTTTTTCTATCGTTGGAAGTTGTCCATGATCCTAAGCTCAACTCTAAAGAAAAATTCACTATATAGGGGGTCTCATAAGGACTTGCAGCACTGAAGCAGAAGTGAAACTCTACCGCTAGTTTCGCTAGTGTGCATGACGTTCATTTTATTGAAAAATCTGATTGGAGAACATAGTACCAGTACAAGAGGCGCATTATTTTTGGCCAAATCTTTTTGAAAATCAAAAGTGAAAGTGTTGTTTGACTGTAGCGACTCTGGTTCTTGATTCTGCAGCTCACTTTTGGCTTAAACCTTTGTTGGACGGGTTGAAAAAAGAATGTAGATTTGTAAAATTTTGGTAGAGTTAGTTATCTCGGCCCAGAGAGATGAAATGTTTGCGTGACCAGTTGTGATTTGTCCCATATTCTGATTCTATAAACAGTCTTATTTTATTTATGGGCTTGTTCTCTAAAACTAGCTTTATGCAAAATTCTGAGTTTGTTTCTCATGTGCACCTGAACAAATTCGGCTATTTCTGATGGTTCCGATTTGCCCAGGTCCACAGTCGTATCGTTAGAATTATTCGACATATTTCATCCACTTCAATGTCTCTTCCGTCTTTCTAGAGCTTTCCTCGAGCTTTCAACTGGCCCATTAACCCATAAGCTCTTAGCCTTAGGCCCTCGTTTTTTAACAAGTAATTGGTGCTTTTTTAAGACCTTGTAGTCGGAGCTGTTGATGAATCGGACTCAAATGACTCACGGTTTTTCAGGAAATGCAGTTTTGTTATTGCTTGTGGTTTTCTTTTTTCAACGTGTTCATGGCCCGAAAGACTTGGAGTGAACCCTTAAAAAAGCCTCCCTTGGTTAAAAGGTTGAATGTTATTTAGAAAAAAATATTTTCCTTAACATCGAGTGCTTTGAAAAGGTTTCAAATGAGTATTGCTTTTTTTTTAAAACCTCACTCAATTCACTTACCAGGAAGTTTCAAGATCACTTCAGTGCCAGTTCGAGATTCATCTAAGCATTTCAAGGCCCTTTTTTTCTTTTGACAATTAAACTCAAAACTTAAAATTTTGGAAAAAAAATTACTACGACTACTCTAACTCACTTTTCCAATAATATTACACCCCCCTCAAAACACGAATAATCGCTAACTCTCCGTTTGCAATTTCAATTTCCCCCGCATCATCATTCATCAAACTTGACCGACATGCAGTATTACAATCCACTTTTACAAAATTAACCATGCACCCTATACTGCATAATAAACCTACATTCCCGCATTAATGTTTTATTAAATTTAATCAAACTGCATTTATACAATTCATATCGACTTTCTCCTCACTGCCAAAGGGAGACCTAAAACATGCCAATCTCTCTTTCTAATCGAAAATTGATTTTTATAAAAATTAGCTCGGCCTAAACTTTTCTCGATTTTTCTTTCTCTTTTAAACGAAATCGAATCGGGTCGGGATTTCGTAACGGATATCCAGTTTCCAATAAGGAGAAAATTAAAATTTAGTTAAAAGAGGGAAAACGTATGCGTCGGGTACATGTGACCTGTTACGTAAACAAGTTGAAAAAGAAAACCACGTTGCCGGATCGGTCCCTGCCTTTTATCCGATCTCGACAGCCACGTGAAATCGGTTAAGAAATGGAGATGCTGTAGTGAATTTTGAATTAGATACCTTTTAAATGTCACAGTCAGTGTCACGCTAACGAGATTTATACAGGTATCTTATGTTTTCAACATGAACTTGATTTGAATTATTTAATATGGGAATTTTTTATTTTAGTTTCGCATCGCTAATATAAATTATCTGATGTAAATTTTTTTTAAAAAGAAAAAACAACCTTCGATTTGAAGCTTTTTGACCATGATCGTTTGTATTTCAAAAGATATCAAAAAGAATCCTTGAAAATCTAACGCAAGCTAAAGATAACTCGTGATTCAAACAAAAAAAAAAATAACCGACAGCAGAAAGAGAGAAAAAAATATGAATGCTGTTGTGAAATTTAACCTTAGCCTCGTTGAATTTAAGGCCGAATAAAAAAGCAATGCCGAGAGATGATCCGTTATTTTAAAACTGCTTTGTGGCCTAACTCTGAATAATCGTCGTAGGGTTTTTTATTATGACTCAAAAATTAATTCGACTCATAATTTTTTTTTCCCTCTCGAAGAGTAAACAAGAGGTAATCTCTCGTGCAGATATTCAGGTAGGCAGACTTTGTTCAAAGATCCACTTTTTAACTGGGGCAAAATTGAAAACTATTCGCGATTTCTTTTCTGAAGATGACGTGAAGCGTAGATGCTATTGAAAAGTGTTACGTTGGTGCGTTCGAAATGGAGGTTAATGGCACGCTCTCACAAACAACAACTGACATGCACCTCGTATTCGAAAGGGGGGTACGCTCTCATTTCTTTTTTTTTTTTAAGTTCCTCGCCAAAATATTAAAAATCCGGATTTGAATGGGAAATCGTAAACAGCCCAAGCTTATAAAAGGATTGTTGTGTAATAACATGATAAAAATGAGTAAATACTGCAGCAGATAAATTTACACAGGTTTTTTCTTCGTACATAATCTTAGACGTACATAACACCCGAAATTGATAACCTAATTTACACACTGTGCATTTTTTGCATTTATAACTGTACACGTGCAGTATTTTTATCTAATCATAATTCACTTTGTCAATCATTACACCTATATCATGTGAAAGGCCTTGGCATCATTGATTTCAGTACAGGTAAATAAGTTTTATTAGGGGTTCTCTTAAACCTTCGCACAAGTTTAGATTTTAAGGAAAATCGGCAACAAATGGAAAACAATTTAAAAATTTCAAATGCGTTCAATTTATTATTTTTTTATTTTTATTTTTATTTTTTTTTTTTGAAAAATGGCATTTCTGGAAAACTAAATTGTCTCTTTCTTTTTCAGGCGGTTTCCAATTTATTTTTCAACTGCAAAGTTTCGCTTAATCGGAAAGATATTTCATCTCTGATGCTAATTATTACTAGGTAAGTTTAAATTGGTCATAGCTTTACTAAAAACCTAGGTCGCAGGTTCGCAAGAGTCGCAGGTTTTCTAAGCATATTTTTTCCAATCGCACGGAACAGGAATTTGCACTTAAAACGACGAAATCTAAGACTCTCCGCTTCTCTGTTCGGAATCTTTGAAAATGATTGAGTTAGTTCTTGCTTCTGTTCGGACCTTTTCGTTGTTTTCAGAGTTCTTCGTTAATATTTGAGTTTCCTTATTTGTTCTTTTTTATTAAAAAATCTACATTGCTCCTCATTTAGTTTTCTTTATGGTCTCTGACTTGCTCTGTAGTTACATTCCGGACCAAGCTTGAATAAGCTTCTAAGTTCTTCTAATCTGCTGCCATGTTGACCTGAAACAAAGAACAATGCTGCATCGTCCATCGGTTGCAGCCAAAATAAAACTTCCAAATATGGCTTTGGTCCTAATTTCTTCGGATTACATTGAAGCTATGACTATAGTTCTTGCATTTGTCAAATGGCTAAAATTTTCAAACGATTTAAATCTTTGGAAAATTTAATCACTAAAACTATCTTCGAGCTCATCTTGTTAATTATTTGCTGATTGTTTTCCTCCTACACGGATTCACTATTTATTCCCAAAACAAATCGACAAAGTTCTTTATCTTGATTTTCCAATAATTAACCATTAACACGTGCACCATAGGCACGTTTCAAGCGCGAGACTCAATTGAAAACAAAAAAAATTTCGATTGATTGATTGATTGACATTCCGGGAAAGACCAAAAGGAAGGATGATTGACCCTATAAAAGATGGAAACGGTCAATGCGATTTATGGAAATTTTCTCATATTTAAAACATTGACCATTGAGTTAATGGACCCCCCCGTCATTACATAACTTTTTGGAATATTTGGCATTGGCAATTCGTTCCGTCATCGTCTTCATTGTGTATTCAATAATTGGTATACGTCTCTATGCTAATAAGCGTAAAGGCACCGCATACCCGAGCCTTATTCCTCATTTTTTCAAAAGCTATGACGGATTTCTGTCAAAGTTCAGAACAAAAAGACTTTTATCTTAAGATTTTGTGACGTTAATGTTTGATCTCTGGCCTTAACGATTACTAAACACAAGGATGCAGCTTTAGGATGGCAGTCAGAAAATTTATTTCCCCCCGAAACCATCGTAGTAAAAATTCCTAGCCCTGAAGGAAAAGAAAATTAATTAGTTTTTGATATAGCGGGCATTTCCCAGTTTAAACACCTTTTTAAAAAAAAGCACGGTCATTCGTTTTATCATCGAAGTTCCATGCTGAGTAATGCTGAAACTTGCAATTAAAAAAATTCGTAGATTTGGGAAAAATAAAATTGACTCGTGTACGTCACGTGCCCGAGCATATGAACTTTTTTTTCTAAACCTAATTCGTGCGCCCAAGCAATGTTTACAATTAGGCACGTACTGAAGAGAAAAATGTCTCGTGCGGTTTATTTGACTAATTAGTCTAAATGAAAAATTAAATTGGCAGGAAAAATGTGATTTTTATTATTTTTATTTTTAAAGAACGCATCAATTGCATTACGTAACCAGCCACACGAAACTGCACTTGGTGTCTTTGTCCCTGACACGTTTCATTGTCGTCTGTTTATAATAATGAATACATCGTCATTTTCATAGTCGAATTATTAATTAGTTTTTTTCTTTTTGAAAGAGAAGCTACGGCTCGTTATCGTGATCTGTTATAAATAGGTGCTTCCTTAAATATCTAATTTTAAAATGATGAATGTTTGTCAGGTTGCGCAATGTTCTAAAGATTCGGTTTAGGGAAAAGTTTTCAAGTCAAATTAATATCGGTCGTTGCCAGTGACGGACTGGAAGCTTTTGATCGGCTGAAGAAATGATTAATCAGGTGAAAGGCCAAAAATACATTTTTTCACGTTGTTAGGCTTCAAAAGAGCCTCTAGAAGTTCAAACAAAATCAGCTAGAGGCGAAAACCAAAAGCTCTCTCATAATAGAAAGTCTTATAAAATTTCTAACATCTTTTTCTTTCTTTGCAGATATCAGTAATGCAGGGGATATTATAATGGTAGCTGAATTTGCAGTACGAGAAGTATGTTCGCCCATGAACGGCGAGACAACTTGCATCACAATGCCGACAAGCGAAGGTCATAGCAACAGCAGCATCGACAGTCATTATTCTAGAGACGAATTCGGCCATGGAGATCATAGAGTTTCACCATCAAGCAATTCCGAATCGTATCAAACGCAATGCGACATATCTAACGGCATCAAAAGAAAGGATTTTTTCTCGCAAAGGAAACAAAGAGAATTCATTCCAGACAATAAAAAGGACGACAGTTATTGGGACCGTCGTCGCAGAAATAACGAAGCGGCCAAAAGATCTCGCGAGAAACGACGTTTCAACGACATGATCCTCGAAACGCGCGTTGTAGAACTTTCGAAAGAAAATCATCTTTTAAAAGCTCAACTGGCAGCCATTAAAGAAAAGTTCGGTATTAGTGGAGACAATATCATTAGTGTTGAACAGGTCATGGCGGGTTTCCCGAGTAACGAACAGGTTCTCAGTCAAACCAAAAGAGTCAAATTAGTAAGTTCGTCTCCGATTTATTCACCGTCTCCGAGTTCGAACCCTTCACCTTTGATTCGTGCAACACCGACGAATCATCCCCTTCATTTGTTCCCGATCCAACAACCCCCAATCGTCAACGAGAATAATTATCCCCAAAACGAACCCGAATCCTTCCCCCAACCGTATTCCTATCCTCTTCCGTCTCTTCTTCAACCTCAACTCGACGTCGCTAACAACAGCGTCTTAAATTTAAGTTGCGATCGTTCTCACAGTCAACCTTCACCACCTCCATGTCCTTGTCCTTGCGATAACAGCTGCGAAAGCGGGGACGAAAATTCTCAACCTCTTCCTTTGACTCTTACGAGTCCGGCACCTGGCCCGAACAACAGCCTTCCTCACAAGCTGAGACATAAGTCTCGGCTCGGCGATAAAGACGTCGCCTCCGCTCTTTTATCGCTTCAAACGATCAAACAAGAACCGGGACCGTTGTCGAGTCCTCCTTGGGACGGAGAAGGTAGCAGCGACGAAAGAGATTCAGGTATTTCGCTAGGAGCAGAATGGGCTAATCATCAGGAACCTCCTCCCTCTTCTCCCGACAGGGAGCCGGAAAACGAGGCGCCTAACAACGGGGACGAGCATATGAAAACCGAACTGGCACGTCTCGCCTCCGAAGTCGCTAATCTCAAAAGTTTCTTGTCGATTAAAAAACCGCTACCTGGGGCGGGCCTTACCCCCATGTCCGTACTATTAGCTCCTACTCCTCATCCTCGTTCGCCACAATAAAGACTGTACCTAAAATTAAGTATTATGGTCGTCGAGAGAATCTCTTTAATTATGTGATGTAGTTAAAACGGGTGAGGAGTTTTTTTTAAAAAAGAAAAAGTCTTACCTTCGTATGCTGTGATGTGCTGAGTGACCATACATGGAAATGCTTTGATATATTTTGAAGAAAAAACTGTATTAAAATTGTTTATTTTTGTCACCGATTAATTTATTAATTTATTTATTAAAAGAAAATTATTTTTTAAGTTATTTAATCTTGAAAAATTTATACGGGCTTGCAGCTTGGCACAAATTTCTTCCCGTATATTAATATGAAAAGACGAAAAAAAGGATTTTAATTTATTAAAAAAAAAAATTTAGCATAAGAAAAATGTACAGAAAATTATTTTTTGAAAATGAAAAAAGGTGCGTTTAAGTAAAGAATGGTGATAATTCTTGGTTCCTAAGATTTGATAAGGAGACATTCTGAAAAAAGAATTTTTTTGTAATATTTTTTAAAAGAAAATTTATACTTTTTTAATGAGGAACAATAAGGATCGTGAAAGAAATTTATATGTATACGTAGATATACCATGTTCAGCTTATATACTGGATATTTATCAAAACTTACCAGACATTAACGTTCTTATAAGCTAAGCATGGGTTTAGAGAGGGCGCTGTTAGTCAGGCCTTCACGGTCTTTATAAGAAACAATATTTAACTAATGCATTCCGGAGGTTGTTATACGTATATAATTGTGCAAGTTAATTTATATAAAAAGCTGGAATTATTTTGACTGAAGCAAAAAATGATTAATTAACTAAGTATGATATTTAAGGGCGTCGCAACTAGTTTTTTGTTTCTTTTTTTAATTTGTGGGCCTTACACCGGTGTTTTTAGCCGGTTTGTAAAATATAATTAAGCAACGATGGACTCGAGGGCAGAAATAAATTAAATCATACTTTTTTTATTTTTAAAAAAAAAGGATGCCCTTGATGCAGGCATCAAAGGCACCATACATACCACTTTTTTACCGATACACCGTGTGCCTTTTTGATTTAAAAATGTACATCTTTTGCCGGGTCCAGGGATAATGTGTTAAGATTTAAATCTAAGATATTAATTTTTTGTAAAAAAGGAATAGAGGTTAAAGGGGGGCAGTTGTATATATAATTTTCAAGTCAAATTCGTGTGATTTCAATACAAAAAAAAAATACGAAAGAATTTTATTGGAAGATAGTAAGTATCATATACTGGAATAACCGTTAATATTTATTGTATATTGTTTATAAGCCAAAACTTTGTAATATCTTCTAACTTCTTGGAAAGAACAAGTGCTTGAATAATTTTTTTCTATAGTTTGTAAGGATTTATCTTGAGACTTTCGAAGTTGTTTTCTATTTTTGATACTTTTCGAAATCTCTAAAATCCAGCTTCGGAACAATAACTTTCTTAAATTGAATTTTGCAATTTTTTCTTTTTGAAAAACCAACTTTCCCTAAGATTTTTTCTGTTCAAATTAAGTGATATATTTGTTTCGAAGCAAGAAAAAAATTCTTTGTATAAATTCACCTGACTTTATTTATTTATTATTTTTCTTTTGCTATCAAAAAATTTAAATAAACGTTGACATGTTTAAATATGTAATTTGGTTTTGATTAATAATTTATTTGATTCACAAATTTCCTTTTCCTTTTATCAGTTAAAAATGATAAAGTCATGATCATGGAAAAGCTCATAAGGATTCCTCCTAGAACAACCCTGTACAGTAAATAAATCACGTCAAATTACGAAAATTTGGAGCTTAAAATTAAGTAAGGTTGTACAAAAAAAGGATTGGGACAAACTCAACCATGCAAAGGTTTCCATTGTCTTGATGAAAGTTGTTCCATTGACACTAAAATAGCTTCCACTCTTCGAAACGCTTGAAATGCGCTTAAAGTTCTAGGTCCCATGAGAGTGTAACATTCAGAAAAATAAACGAACAAACAACCTCCCAAATTAACATTAGGCATCCGGTTTAACATATCTGCTTTAACTATTTAAAGACGAAAAATTGAGTGTTCTACCTAGTCTGAATCGATTCCTCAAATTAAAATACATCTCCCAGTATATATTTTGTTAAAATTTGGCCCGTTTTTACGCAGAAAATTCATAAATCGAAATTGAAACATCGAAAAAATATTCATTTTTTTCGTTCAATTGAAACTGAAAAATGCAAATATCTTGAGAACGCGGCCGAATTTTTTAATTCTGTAAATTCCAACGGATTCCTCTCATCAAAATACATCTGATAGGATGTAGTTTGAAGCTCTAGAGAGTAGGAAAAAACATTTCTGTGTAAAAATAGATTTTCGACAAAGTTCGATTTTAAAAATCCGTTTTTTCGAAATAACTTTTTTAAAACACAAAATTGAGTGTTCTACCTAGTCTGAATCGATTCCTCAGATTAAAATACATCTCCCAGTATATATTTTGTTAATATTTTGTCCCGTTTTTACCCGGAAAATTCATAAATCGAAATTGAAACATCGATTTTGAAACATCGAAAAAATATTCATTTTTTTCGTTCAATTGAAACTGAAAAATGCAAATATCTTGAGGACGCGGCCGAATTTTTTAATTCTGTAAATTCCAACGGATTCCTCGCATCAAAATACATCTGATAGGATGTAGTTTGCAGCTCTAAAGCGTAGAAATAATCGTTTTTTTGTAAAAATAGATTTTCGACAAAGTTCGATTCTAAAAATCCGTTTTTTCGAAATAACTTTTTTAAAACACAAAATTGAGTATTCTACCTAGTCTGAATCGATTCCTCAGATTAAAATACATCTCCCAGTATATATTTTGTTAATATTTTGTCCCGTTTTTACCCGGAAAATTCATAAATCGAAATTGAAACATCGATTTTGATACATCGAAAAAATATTCATTTTTTCCGTTCAATTGAAACTGAAAAATGCAAATATCTTGAGGACGCGGCCGAATTTTTTAATTCTGTAAATTCCAACGGATTCCTCGCATCAAAATACATCTGATAGGATGTAGTTTGCAGCTCTAAAGCGTAGAAATAATCGTTTTTTTGTAAAAATAGATTTTCGACAAAGTTCGATTCTAAAAATCCGTTTTTTCGAAATAAGTTTTTTAAAACACAAAATTGAGTGGGGTCATAATCTTAATTGATTCCTTAGATTAAAGTACATCTGCAAATCCTTAAACGTTGGCTTTTTTAAGTACTTTCGGTGTGTTTTCATTTGTTTGTTTAAAAATGTAAAATAAAAGACACTAAATTAAGTCAATTAAATGAAGTTTTACGCCTAATACGAACTTTGAAGCATAATCAAGAACGAATGCGTCATTAATCATGAGCATGAGGAGCCATATTCTTTTTCGTCTTGTTTCCTCATGATCATGAAGCATCTTTTAGTTCACCTTTCCGCCGGTAGAGTAATTGTGAATCTCTATGGCTGTTAGGTTATTTTTATTTTTTGTAAGTATTTATATTACATTTAAAAGCATAATACTTCCATTCGTTTTGAAGTACTAAGTAAGCGGTTCTTTAAAATTATTATTATAAATAAATAGCGATCCCGCACTCACTTTTTGAACAAAAACTAATAAAATTTAAGTTATTAAATACGTTGTCGCCCAGTGCCCAACCCATTTATTAGTAAACAATCTTATGTGTCATCTTAGCTAATTTTAATTCGCTTATTAATCATATTATCATGTATCAAGGTTCCCGTCCCTTAATTATCTTTCATTTTTTTAAATTCAATATAATAACGTGCATTTATAAAACGTGAAATTAACAGTGTTTTAACGGTAACTGAACTGAACGGGTATTCTGCGCCATTTTGATATTACTCATTGGTGCTAATTTTTTTTTTAATTATTTCATTTGTAGGTATTTTGCAGTATGAATTCAACATGATGGATCATAAAATTTTCATAACATTAATTTTAATCGTCTTGCCATCAGTGCCAGGACAGTTTAATACACAACAATTCGGTCAATTTCCAAATCAACCTGGTGGTAACAATCCTTTTGGTAATCAACCAAATCAACAATTCGGTGGTAATCAACCTTTTAACACAGGACCTACTTATGGAGTAAATAATCCATATGATCCTCGTCCAGACTATGGAAATAGAGGCTATGACATACCCAGTAATCCATATATGCATACATATGAAACAAACACAATAGAAGGTGCTTTAAGATGTCCGCAACATTGGGTTCAGTTTCAGCAGTCATGTTATAGATTTATAAAATCTCCAATTAGAAATCGAAATGATGCTAGACGTAATTGTCAAGCTTACGAATCAGATTTAGTTAATATTAACAGTGCAGAAGAACATGGATTTATCATTTATCAGTTACTTTGGCAAGATCCTCAACATAGGAAGTGGTATACTGGTTTAAGGCAACAAGGTCCAAATTATTGGGTGAATGATGGGGATGGAACTGCGTTAGTCAATATGGAAAATGCATTTTTAACAACAGATCAAAACATTTATGGCAAAGATTTTATTGTTTACAGGTAATTATTTTTTAAGATTAAACTGCATCCTAATTTAAAAAAAATATTATGCAAATTTTTTTTTCAGTTTTTCAAATAATCTTAAAAGGTGGGGATTTGAAGCAGTCCGTGGAGATGAACAGTTACTCTATATTTGTGAAGTGCCTTTAGGAAGATTGCATTATTTAACAGTAGACGATAGAACATACACATATGGAATTGAAGTAGATGATCCTGAAAAAATTCCTCGTGGACCATATTTTATTAAACAGCCTCAAGATGTTGTGTTTGACGTGTTTAATGTAAAAGTAACAAATGATGTTACTTTAAGGTTAGTAAATTTTTTTTGTTTGTTAGTAAAAATTGGATGCATTTTTATTTTAATTTTTTTGTTTTAGTTGCCTGGCTGGAGGTTACCCAACACCTACTTATGAATGGTTTAGAGAAGAATATGAAAATGATGTTCTTACATCCTTTAAAATTGATCCTCTCGCCGACAGTAGATATACTCTTAGTGGTGGAAATTTAATTATTTACAATCCAAAGCAGGTAATGATAGTAATTTTTGATCAGTGGGAATCTTTTTCTGTTTATTGAAAAATATTTATAAGAGTTGTGTCAAATTTTAGTTTAGCCCCAGGAGATGCTGTGAGGTATTATATTCATGTAGATGTAGAATTTTGTAATTTAGGCTCGCATCATACATGAATCAGTCCATTGTATTTTAAATTATCTTGCTGACTATTCATTTTTAGGATATTTTAGCCTTAATCTTGTGCACATTAGAAAATGGGTGACAGTTATTTAAGAGTTTTTTGTTTATGAAATTTTATATTTTTTTTGTAGGAAGGTGATAGGGGAACATATCATTGCAAAGCTTCAAATAAATTTGGGATGATTATATCGGAAAGTGTGACTCTATCCTTTGGTTTTATCGGCGAATTTAATTTGAAGCGGTCTCCTGAAACAGGAAATCAAAATTGGGGAAAAACGGTTTATTGCGATCCTCCTCAACATTTTCCAGGTAAACAAGTCAGATTTCGGGGGAAAAAATCAGTATTTGTAATTTTTATTACCGCTATATTTTTTCTTTTAGCTGTTAATTATTATTGGACTCGAGACTATTTCCCCAATTTTGTGGAAGAAGATAAGAGAGTTTTTGTATCGAGTGATGGAGCCTTATATTTCTCGTCATTACAAGAAATTGATCGTGGAAATTATTCATGCACGGCTCAAAGTAAAGTGTCTTCTATTGGAAGAACTGGTCCTTTCTTTCAACTCATCGTCAATTCTAACGGTAACTTTTTTTTTTTAAAGAACTTGTGATTATTGAAAATTACACATTTAATTTATTTTTGATTTTTTTTTTAGCTAATTATCAACAATTGAAATTTCCCAACAACTTTCCCAAAGCCTTCCCCGAAGCCCCTGTGGCAGGAAAGGACGTAAGGCTGGAATGCGTCGCTTTTGGATAGTAAGTAAATCGTAGATAAAAACGGATTTGTAATTTTTGAGAAACAATACAATAAATTTTTTTTATAGCCCTGTACCGACTTACAATTGGACCAGAAGGGGAGCTCCTCTTCCAAGAGGTGCTGTAGCCACTAATTACAACCGCGTTCTTATTCTTCCGCATGCCTCCGTCGAAGACCAGGGAGAATACGTATGCAGAGCTTTCAACGATCGCTTCGCCATCGAAAATAGCGTGACCATATCAATTCAAGCCGAGCCTAATTTCACGATACCTTTAACCGATAAACATATGGATTATCGTGGAGAATTAACTTGGACTTGCGAGGCTTTCGGTATTCCAGACGTTAATTACACTTGGTTTAAAAACGGCGAATTGCTAAACCAATACACTTTACCTCCGGAAGATCGAGATAGATACATTATTCAAGATAATGTACTTAGTATTAAATATTTGGATTTGGAAAGGGATGCCGCTATGTACCAATGTAGAGCCAGAAATCAATTGAAAGCTAAATATTCTTCAGCTCAACTACGAGTTCTTTGTGAGTATCTGAAACATACGATGCGGGTAAAAGGATCGAGGTATTAATTAAAATTTTTGTAGCTTTGAAACCTTCATTTCAAAAACGACCGTTGGAAGCAGAAACTTACGCTGGAGAAGGCGGAAACGTGACTATAAAATGTAATCCCGAAGCAGCTCCCAGACCTAAATTCGTTTGGAAAAAAGATAATCTGGTTATCGGATCAGGTGGACGTCGAAGAATTTTGGAAAATGGGAATTTGATTATAAGTCCGGTGTCGAGAGACGACGAAGGAGTTTATACTTGCACGGCTTCGAATGATTACGGAATGGATGAAAGCAGAGGGCTTTTAATCGTCCTTCGTAAGTATAATTTTAGGAGTTTAAAAAACGTGCTGATAATATTTTTTTAAATCTAAAAATTTTTTGCAGGTAATCCTAGATTAACTCGCATGTTGCCACCGGTCATTTATAGATCCGTAATGGATAATTTCACGTTGATTTGTCAAGCTTACACCGACGAGCTCTTAGACACGGCTTATATCTGGACTCACAATGGTATACGAGTTAAAGATATGGATCCGAAGAACATGCGAGTGGTGAGTTTATTTGAAAAATAACCGCAAAGCTTAAAATACGTCTTTTAACTTTCTTCAACATTTTTTTAGATACCAGACGGAGGAGTGCTTTATATTTTCAATACTACGTTTGCGGAAGCTGGCGATTATGAATGTATAGTAAAAAGTGCGGTTGGTAGAATTACGAGCAAGACCCATGTTATAGTTCAAGGACCGCCGGGGCCACCAGGAGGTGTTCAAGTTGTTAATATTAAGATGACTTCGGCTACGATTCAATGGACAGATGGAGCTTCCAATGGCCGTCCCATTGTTTTTTATAAAATTTCGGCTAGAACTAACTGGAATTCGACGTGGGACAATATCACTGGATGTAAGTAGTTTTTCAAAATAAAATATATTTTTTTTAGGCATTCTGTGATTCAAATTTTGAATTTTTTTTTTTAGTGATTACTGCGAAGGAAGTAGATCGTTATAATGGTAGAAAAGAAGCTACTCTGGAAAATGTTCTTTCGCCTTGGTCGGCATACGAATTTAGAGTTTCGGCTGTTAACGAATTGGGATACGGCGTACCGTCTGCTCCGTCTCCACAGTATTCTACACCGTCTGATAGTCCCAATAAATATCCAACTAATATTGGAGGCGGCGGCGGTAAAATCGGGGATCTTACCATTACTTGGACTGTAAGTATCTCTTCAAAAGAACTTAAATTAATAAAAGAAAATATCATAATTATTTATTTAATTTTTTTAGCCATTACCATCTCAAGATCAAAACGGCCCTGGAATTTATTACAAAATATTCTGGAGGCGCCACGGAACAAACACCGAATTTCAATTTTTGGAGCTTAAGGAATTTGGAAATGTCGGCGTTGCTGTTGTTAGAATTGAAAGCGAATATTATTACACCAAATATGACGTGAAAGTTCAAGCTATTAACGACATCGGCAAAGGACCCGAAAGCCCGATTTACACTATTTACAGTGCCGAAGATATGCCTCAGGCTGCACCTCAACAAGTGGCTGCTAGATCCTTTAACTCTACCGCACTTAACGTTACTTGGAATCCTATTGATCTCAGAAGAGAAAATATTCGAGGAAAATTGATCGGGCACAGGGTAAGATTTTCATTGCTTGGTTCGGCTTGTGATTTGTGACTTTTTTAAAAGAATCAATCTTATTTTTATTTTTTTACAGTTGAAATATTGGAAGAAAGACAGCAAAGAAGAAGAATCTGTTTATTATCTCAGCAGAACCACTCGTCCATGGGCCCTTATTGTCGGTTTACAGCCGGATACTTATTACTTTGTTAAAGTCATGGCGTATAACAATGCGGGCGAAGGACCAGAGAGTGAAAGATATTTAGGTAAATGTTTTACTTCTTTCATTTTTACCCTAAGAGCTCTGTCAAATTTTTCCTTACTGCGATGGCTCTGCAGGTGTAAAAGCCATATCACAGCTTTTGTTTATACGTATCTACAATGCCTATCATAATTTTTTGATTCCTTAATACAAAAAATTTGAAATCCTACCGAAAATTCGCATCCTGAACCTACTCTGCAACCGAGCTGCACACATTTAACCGCAAATGACTTTGAAGAGACCCTTTTCCTTCCCTCCTAGTACGCCGTGCCTATCGTAGGCGCTTGGATTTCATTGATGAAAAAAGTATCAAGTGAGATGTGGCTTTTATAAAATTTTGAAATTATTATTAACGAAAATATTAATTTGCAGAAAGAACATACAGAAAAGCTCCTCAGAAACCACCGTCCTCTGTTCACGTCTATGGTATTAATCCATCTACCATTCGTGTTGTGTGGCGTTACGTCGCTCCAAGCTTTGAGGAAGAACCATTGAAAGGATATAAGGTAAACATCATACTGCAAACTGCTGCTAAACGTTTACATTCGAAATTTAATTTTCTCTTTACGTTTATTTTATAGGTTCGAATTTGGGAAGTTGATCAAGATATGGCAACTGCCAACGATACTATCGTATCTGTCGGTAATAAATTAGAAGCCTACATTAACAATTTAAGGCCAGGGAAGCAATATCATTTGCGAGTTTTGGCGTTTTCGAATGGTGGAGATGGAAGAATGTCATCTCCTGCTCACACTTTCCAAATGGGTGAGCTTTAATTTCAATTTTTTAAAAAATCTTCACCTTAAAAATTTCTAACAAAGACATGTCGCAACCAACTTGACTAAATTTTTTGTCATCAGGTCCGACTCTTTTGCACAGAAACAGTCAGGAACGACTTCTAGTAAATTCAGCGCTTTTTGTCGTTTTACTAGTAGTTGGACATATTTACAACAACTGGATCATCATTTAAAACAATCCAGCTTTTTTTTTAGGGTTTAAAATTTTTTTTAATTTGGCAGCCGCAGTTGTTTTAAATATCGTGGCTATAGTAAACGAATTCGTCCGATTTTAAAGATCTCCGAGCTGTGTGTTCGAACTCTTAAATAATTGTAGCTTTAATTCATTCCAGTAAAATTTAGTTGGAGGACTGGAATCTCAGCTCATTGCCCCGCATGATTAAGATTTTAAATGATTTAACTTGTGCGTCCCTATTTAAGTGCCCTTATTAGTTTTTATAGTCGATAAAAGTATTTCGTAGGTTTTTAATTTTTGAATAACTTAAGTACCGTGAGTTGCGCTACCACGTTATAATGTGTAATACTTAAAAAAGCGTAATATTTTCCGTCCTGAGAACAATGTCTTGATTGTGCCATACATTTTTCAAGATTAAGGTACTTAAGTTTGAGTAATTTAGTTTTATTGAGTAAAGTTTCGCCGCCAGCCAAAAGATTTTATTAAAGAGATATTAACAAAGCCTTGCGCCCAGAAAAATGGGTTATGAAAATTTTTAGTGGTTCGCTGATTCATTCAAATAGAACTGTAAAAGATTTTAGCTTTATAAACCGCTGGCGGTTGAAAAATCGGTTAAGGTACCTTACCCGAAAAATCTATTTTAACTTATACAATGCACAATAGCGGCTGCATTTCATAAAGAGCTAAAAAATATTGTATAAAAGTCTTTTGATATTTTTATGTATACAGCAAAAATCATTTACCAATCCGTCCAATTAGTATGTAGAATTTAGATGTACATAAGATGTATTTATATATGTAACTGATATTTTAATTCGATTAGTATGTATATTAATTAGGCCTCAAATTATCTTTTCTGTTGATTAGTATTTTTCTTCTGCATTTGCTCTTCCCATTTGAGTCATTAAATGCTCAATTCCATACTTTAATCAGTCAGGAAACTTTCTCAAAAATTTAATTATAGTGTAAAATTTTTTTTTAAATTTTTTATAAATCGTGTCTAAAGATTTTAGCAAATTAGCTAAAATCGTTTCAGTGTGTTCGTAAGTAAGCTGCAATATTTTGTTAAAATTTTGATGTGAAAACGACGACGGGAAATATGAATATTTTTTTCATATTTCTTACCGAACAATTTTATTTTTTAAAACTTGCATTTAATTAATTTTAAGTTTAAAATGCCAAAGCTGCATTTTTAGCTGATCTAAGAAGCCTATTATGTAGATTTTTAAATTTTAATATTTTCAAGTCAGGATTTTTTTTTTTTTTTACGAAAGTCATTTTTTATTTTTCGATTTCGAAGTCATAGTGATGACTAGTCGAAATAATAAAAATTTTTATTCCGAATTTTTTAAATTCGTTAATAAAAAAAAAAAAAGAATTAAAAATTCGTTGATCATTATTTTTATGGCATTCCTAAAAAAATTCACGGGCTGGTTCTGCATCAATATTCAGTTGAATGTATAAAAGGAAGAACAATAAAAAATGAGGTCATAGGCATATTTGTTTTAAAGAGCTTTGACCATGGGAAATATTTAATCATGTTTCCAAACACTAAAATTTTTTTTTTTGATTGACAAGTAATTCTTTTCATTGGTCTTTAACAATAAATTAGTAAAACTAATGATTTGGAAAAAACAACAAAGTAGTAACGTAATTATCCATTTGTTATGCCAAACTTTATTTAATTGTTTCAAATGAAAACAAAAAAAGTTAGAATAGGAAGATTCGTCCGTGACCTATTACGGTTAGTAAAGGGTTCGACCGGGTAGATGTATATTGAATCGGCCCATGATACGGATTTTGGTGATTTTGAAATTCTGTTTTTAGAGGAAATGAAATTGTACAAACAGAATTTCAAAATCAAAAGCACCAAATTTTTTAGAATTATCCATCTGCTTTGCTTAGTGGAGAGCCCTTAATGAAAGCAGATGGAAAACTTTTATTGGTTGCTTTCTAAGCTAAGCCTGCCATATTTTTAAATATTTTCAGGTTGTTGTGAAAGATGGATTTGTTTAGGGAAGTAGCGAAAAAGTCTTGCAGTAGTCCTGAAGTCTAGACTCAGCGCCTGAATTTGGTCTTTGATTAATCTCAAAGGGTGTCGGAGATTTTTTTTCCCAGTTTTGAAATAGGATTTGTGATTAGTTTGTCGTCGTTCATGATGGATTTATTCTAATAGCAAGTGGACATCTCTTCTGCATGGCCTAAAATCTAATTAAGTCGAAGGATTGTATCATTCTGATGCAGCATTCGCCAAGGATGAGATTTTCTTCTTTCTTCGTCAGAGAACACATCTTGGGAAGTAAACACTTGAATACTAACTTTCCTATTAATCACTTAACATATCTTGACTAATAATTTTTTATCTTCTTCACAACAGTTTTATTAATGAAAAAATCTTCGGGGTGACCAGCTCGTGCAGCGAATTACGAATTGTACCGAATGGTAAACTACTTCAATCTTCAGTAACTTTTCCTGTTCTAAACTAAAATAACCATCAAGTCGTTCGGTACATCGGGGCAAAAATCGTAGAGAAGTTTACTAGGTAGGTAATAAAAATAGTTTTGAGCAGATCCGTGAGATTTTCCAGCTTTTTAAATCGCAAGATGGCGTGCTTTCGGCTAAAAGCTCTAATTTTATTCCATTTCAGTCTTTCAGATCAGTTTGAAATAACTATATTTTTTTAAAAAAGTATTGAAATGAAAGATAAAAAGAAAAGAAGAATTGGCTTTTTCGGGAAGAGTTCAGCTGGTGACGCCATGTTTATCACATTGTTGATATTGACAACATTGAATTGTCTGCTTTTGAAAACTCCGACTTCCGGAAAAAGGATTCATCTTGATTGCATTTTCTATTTTTGTTAAGGTAACTTATGAATTAAGCGTTGCTTATTTCAGAAATAATGGCTTTTCTGCTGTCGTTGATGCTGCAGGCATCACATCGGTGATTACTTAAAATTCATAAAAAATACTAATCCTTTTATAATTTTTTTATTCGATAGGAGAAACATGTCGGTTCGTTTGGGGAAACTAATTTCGACAGCCGATTTTCATAACGTGCGATATCGTTACATTTTATTGAACACACTCTATATCATGGATGCGTGTGGACCTCGTCTGTCATATAACGGCGTTCCGCTCGTCGCGTCTCTGGAATTTCCCGCTAAAAATTTCTATTGTTTAGGGATACTCGGTTGAAGGACTTTTCATGTTTTATTACTATTTCAGGTAAGTTCCGATTATTTTGTTGCAATTTTTCCCCGATGATTCAGCCATTCCCATTCAAGATTTTTACGACCCCGAAAAAAAAATTCAGTCAGGTATATCTCCCATCTTGGAATTTTTTCAATTGTCTAAAAATCAGATTTTACGATTCCCCTGAACATAAAAATCTCTTCACCCTTTTTTTAAAAACCATAATTAATATCTCACGAAAAAGGTTCAGGTGGCTAACCCGGTTAATACAAGGGTGATGGCAAAATGATTGAACGTACGAATTAATAGCCTTGTTACCGGTTCATTCAAAGCTCCCATTCTCTCATTATATTTATCATCAGGCTCTTTCATTTCCTCATCCTTTAGCCGCAAATTAATCGACTAACTGTACTTCTCGATTAATCATTTATTTTTCGAGTCATCAGCAGTAGCTAAATTTTTTTTTGTTCTTATCAAAAGTTTTAATTGTTGCACAACATCATTATGTTTACAACAGGTTTACATTTCCCGTGGCTAACCCGTTTCCTAGTCGATGCGAAAAAATGATTGCCCACCTAATTAATGATTATATCATTGTTTATCATCTCATTTATGCACGTTATTAATATTTAACAATGAAAAAAAATTTAGCAAAGGGTTAAAATAACATGACCACGTCGTTTTGGTTGCCACAGTACATTGACACTACAGAGTGCAAGTACCTTATCGTTTTTCTCTTTCCCACTCGTTGATTCCCCTTGTTTTTCATCTTTTTTATTCCTGAAACTATTTCACTGCTTCCGGTTCCGCTTTAGTGTTTTGCGTGCAAGGATGTAATATTTGGGATTTATGATTTGTTCTCATATTTTTTCCAAAACTTAATTATTATATAGATGAAAAAATTATTTCGCCCCAAAAGAAAATCATCCCTTAAAAATAAAACCTTTTTTTAAAAAAAATTTGTTCTTCAATTGAAATTTATTTTTTTAATTTTAAGAAAATTAAGAAGGTTTTAAGAACCACGAAAGGTTTAGTGAAAGGTTAGGTGCTGTAATGTTGCGTAAAAGTAGATGAAAAAATTGTTATAGGTAAAAAAAGTAAAGAGATTGAGATCAAAATTGGTGGGATGTGATAAAAGTGGTCTGGAGTCACGTGTGAATGACCATCTCCCATTTGGACAGTTCAGTACTCATGCGATGTCGAGCTTTGAGTTCAGGTTCGATCTTTGACCGTATTGTATCGTGTTCATTAGTGTTATCTTAATTAGTGGAATTTCGGTGTTTGTGTTTAAAACTTTTTTTATTTATTGCCCTTTTTGGGCACCCTTTTTTGGTTTTCTTATTTGGATTAATTTACAATAAGCCCGTAAGTTCTCCTGATTTTAATTTTTTTTTTAATTTAATATTTACCATCATAATTAGAAATTCTTATTCAGGAATTGAATAAGAATTTTTTAAGTTTTTTTAAAATTAAAATTTTAGCTCAAAAGTAGAAAATTTTTTAAAATTTTACCAAGTAAATTTAAAATTTTTTTCATAAGTTTTTGATTTAGAAATGAGGCACTTTTATGATTGATGCTTATGGCAAACCATAACTAGAGTTTATTGAAATTTTTTGCTAAAACTATAAATGATTCATTTCACAAAAAAAAAAATTATCCCAAATTTGATGTTTTTTATTGTTGCTTGATAACTAGTTTAATGTTAAAAGCTTCAAGCTTTTACATGTATATTTGTTAGTTTGACACCCTGTATATGATACCGGAAATTCTTAAGGTCGAATTTCTTGTACTTGAAAAAAAACCGCAAGCTCCCGGTTGCTTTGTTGCAATTCTGAAATGAAATTTACCTTGATTATATAAAAGAATTTTAAAACCATTTTAACTCATTTATTTAGATTTTCAAAAAAAATCTGATTAAATTTTACAGTTATCTTTTAAATTTAAAATTTGACGGTCTTGTGCCATTCTTCAGGCTTAATCAAAGTTATCTAAATGGTAAATTTTTAACTGGCCCATTTTTACTATCAAATCTCTGTTGTGTCCCTGCTTACTATCGAAGATCTTTAATATCTTCAAATGAATACATTGAATTAAAAATTTTCTTGCAATTTCAGTTCAGTCATTTTACGATTCATTTATTTTGGCACTTAATCATCAATATGATTGACTTTTAATTTCAGGGGTACTTAAGGTATTGCTAGATGCCGATCTTCGGTTAAAAATATTTTTTTAATTTTAGCCATGACCTCTAGTATATCCCTAGCTATTTTTTCTACAAGATTAAAAAAAAACGATTCCATGAAGATTGCTTCAAGAGAAACTGATAATGTAGCATCATGTATACGGGATACCAATTTTTTGATTAGTTGTAAAAAATTATGTTTGAACTCTACATCCTGCTTATTGTTCACCCGATATGTTTGTTGAACTCTGTCTGTCGCCGGTCACGGCATGCTACCTGCGCAGTTAAAGCTCTGTAATGATGCTGCTGGCAGACCAGTATTTGCAGAATTAAAAATCTTTGTCAAGTAAGGTTAAAAAAGTTAAAAAATATTTCAAATTTCATTGGGCAATGTTATAGCTGATATTTGATTTCTGATTAAAGTAGCCTAAAACTTTGTGAGATGGTCAAAAAAGTGTGTCTGTATGTAGTTTTTGAACTATTAGCTACGATAAAATGAATGGGAAAATTCGTTTAGTTAATTTCTGAAGTGATTTTCCAGCTCGGGCTAAGGTATTCATAAATTATGAAACCTATTTTTAAAATCTTCGATAGTTCTAGAAATTTGATTCAGTGAGTTCCTTTGTACAAAAAGAGCTTGATCTAGAGATCGCTTCTGAGATTTCTCATCTAGGAAATTTTCAACATCTCGCAACATTTTTTTAAATAAAAATCCTGAGCAATTTTCTGTCATTTTAAAGGATCTTATAGTTCTCAAGTCGATAGCAAGATCTTTAACATAAGCGAAGTAATAAGAGCGGTCCGTATATAGAACCTTGCGGTACCTCCCAAGCAGTTCATCCAGACCTAGACTTCTAATCTTAAAACTTAGATTTTTTACAAAACGATTTTACTAATACTTTTTACAAATACGATTTTTACAAAGCCGCGGTCAACCTTATAAAATTGAGGTCACGATTCATCAATTCAAAAAACGTTTTTTGAAAAAGCAAAAACGATATTTGAAAAGCTTGTGAAAATTTTTACTAGTCTTTCTTTTCATCCCATGGGAACAATATTGTCCCGAACTAAATCTAGACGTCTAGACGATGAGATAATGCTCTCAATTGACATAATACTCAATTTGGCAAGTCCATAGATGGTACATCCATTGAAAATGCATTTTATAGCTATAAATAAAAAAGAAAAAACGTAAAATCGATGACGCCTTTTACTCATCATTCATGGGAATCATGTAATTTTGTCATATTGTATCCTAACACGTGTTTTTTTTTATTCGCAAATAATTACAGGTGGATAGGAAAAAGAAAAAGTGGATTCGTCCTCCGGATTCGGGACAGCGAGGAGTTATCTTGGTATTGAGATAACATGACCAGGCAGATTTTCTAAAAGATAACCGCAAAATGAGAAGGAAACTTTATTTACCAACGATGGTCCAGGCAATCACCGTTCTTACTGTGCTAAAGATGTTAACAAACGGTAAGATTTATTCTCCCCTTAATCTAGGAACCAGAAACCACAAAATTAATAAATTTTGGTCGCGGATCGATGATTTTTTAATAATGGGTCCATCGGAGCGACACCCCTTAGCACCTTTTGCAGAGGGATGCTCTCTCGTGTAGAACCACAATACTTCCGCAAAAGTGAATGACGTGATGTTAATGAGTTCTTTAAATTATCCCCTCGTTTAATTATTAAAATTCATTCATTTCAGTTTCCTTTTTTTATTATTTTCAGCTCAAACGACTTGCAACCATGGTTTAGGGAGAGTAGTATACGAAAGGATACCTGATCACCAGTTACAAGGTTTCGATGATGATGTCGTCAGGGACACGATCCCTCCGTTTCGGATGCTAGAAAAGTGCCAAGATCTTTGCCTCAGAGATCGTACAGCAGTTAACAATCTCGTTAGGACTTGCACTTCTTTTAATTTTCAACCGGGAGTTCGGATCGCTTCTTTTAGCGGGACGCCAGAATACGAAGAATCGATATGTTATTTAACGAGGGAGCAAGCTCATCCTGAAGGGATCGGAAATTTGATATTAGTGCCTAATAGCGTTCATTTTACGGAAGTTTGCCTGACTTGTAAGTTAATGGCTCAGAATACTATCTAATTCTCTCGAAGCACGTAGAGCCAGTCTCAAACTCAATACTGTTCTCATCGTGAAGACCGTTTTTTTAAATTTCTGTTGAAGCCCATTAGCCAATTTCAAGTATGAACCTTTTTAATTTCAATTTTTTCAGCTAATCGAATCGAGAGAGAATGTCCAAACCGCCGTTACGTATTCGAAAGACACCCAAGGAAAAAATTAAAATTACTAGCATCGGATCATAAAGAAGTTCAAGCTGCCAACCGAACGGATTGCGAAGAACGTTGCATGAATGAATTTACATTCGTTTGTCGATCCATTACTTATAATTCATTAGAAAGAACTTGTTCAATGAGCAGATTCACTAGGAGATCGCACCCCGAATTACTTTTCGACGATCCGAATGCTGACTACCTCGAAAATACTTGCTTGAGCCGTAAGAACTATTTTAAGATTTTCTTAAAAAACAAATATACGAGATTGAATGGCTAGATTAATTTTTATTTTTCAGCTGAGAAAAGATGTGATGGATTAGCCGTTTTCGTCAAGGAAGAAAACAAGCGACTGGGTGGCCCGTTCGAAGTGGATATGTATGTTAATATTAGTTTGGAGGAGTGTCAGAATCTTTGCTTGAGAGCTGAAAAGTAAGTTAGACTCACGATGCTTAGAGCACTGGATAAGTTTATCAGTCATTCTTACGGTTGGCCAAATTTTCCTTTTTTTGTTTCTAGCCCGGCCCTATCTACAAATTTATAAACACTTTGCATCCATTTGCTAACTTCATTTACAATCTGTTTCAGATACTTCTGTCGATCGATTGAATATGACGAGAGAAGAAGAGAATGCATCGTATCGGAAGAAGATTCCGTTTCCCAAAAAGACGATCTCAGAACAAGCAGTTCTCCGTCACGTCATCTTTTCGATCTCGTTTGTCTAGATAACCGTAAGTATGGTATGCAATTTCAAATAAAAACACTTAAGCTAAAATAAGATGAAAATTAAAATTATTTATTTTGAAAATATGTTTATAGCGAGAGGAGAATTTGACAACTCCTTGACTTCGCATTTATTCGCGGATGGACGTCGACCCGATACCGCGTTTCAACGGTATCGAAATTCGAGACTTGGAGGAGAATTTCATTCGGAAATAACGAGTAGAACTTTAAGTGAATGTTTGGACGAATGTCTACGTCAAGCTAGTTTTCAATGCAGATCGGCGGTTTATAGCGAAAGATTTCGGGTGTGCCGGCTTAGCAGATTCAATCAACGTGATGGACATAGAATTATTTACGATGCTGATTATGATTATTATGAAAATCTAATGTGTAAGTTTATTTATTTGAATCTTGAGCAATCGATATGCAGTTAATTATTGCGCTGCCACCAATTTAATTTTTTTTTGTAATTTCAGCGGCTGAAGGCGAAGGATTTGGACCAAACTACCGCCCAGATCCATTGGGACAAGATACAAATTACCACACTCACGGAAGACCTCCTTACATGAATAATTACCCAGGGAATTATCCCTCCACTTACCCCGGGATGAATCAATATCCCGCGGGTGGTGGTGGCGGCGGCGGCTACCCGGGATATCACGGAGGCTATCAAGGTGCCGGCGGCGGGTACTACGGTGGCGGCAGCAGTTACCACGGAGGAGGATATCAAGGTTATCCAGGTCAAGGGAACATGTACGGAGGACCCGGGTATGTTCAAATAAAAATCTAAAAATAAAATTTTATTCGAGAAAGAAATGATCGGCAAGTTTGGTTCAGTAGGTACGGTGGACAAGGAATGTACGGAGGAGATCGATACGGAGGTAACAACCCTTACGGACCAGCCACTCCAGTTCAACCAGGTTACGGAGGAGCCGGTTATCCAATGGGAGGAGGTTATTCACCTCAAACCGGAGGCGGTTATCCACCTCAAACCGGAAGCGGCTATCCTCCGCCGGTCGGTGGTTACCCTGCGCCTGGAGGCTATCCAGGTCCCGAAGGTTATCCAGGAGGCCCTGGAGGAGGATACCCTAATAAATTTTCGACTCGTTGCGATGAAAGTGATAATTTCAGACAGGTCGGAGTTCGGCTTAGGATTCGAAGACCATTTGTCAAACGATTTACCTCGTCACCTTCTTTACCTATGTGCGAACGTGAATGCGCCGAATCAAGAGATTTTATTTGCCGATCTTTTAACTACAAGTAAGTTTAAAATTTTTTTTCTTTTCCCACTTATTCAAAATTGCTTAATGCTTTTAAACATTTTTAGGTCTCACAGCCCAGCGCCTTATTCTCCTGTCGGGCCTGAAAGGGATAACTGCGAATTAAGTGATAAGGATTCTCGTGAATTGGACGTCAACAACCCTACTTACTTTGAAATCAGTGGAGACTATGATTATTTCGAGAGATCTCCTGGTAGACAAGGACAAGGCGATTGCTTGGACGGTTAGAAAAAACATTTTTATTCTTTTTTCACAAAAATGGGACTCTTACTTATCATTTTTTTAAATTTAAATTGTAGTGAGTCAACAATGCAGCGAAGACGGAATGGAGTTTGCTTTACGAACACCTGAAGGATTTTTCGGAAGAATCTACACTTACGGTTTTTACGATCGTTGCTTCTTCCGAGGCAATGGAGGTACCGTTAACGTCTTACGGATTAGCGGAGCTCAAGGATATCCCGAATGCGGAACTCAAAGATACGGAGATACGATGACGAATATCGTTGTCGTTCAGTTTTCCGATTTCGTACAAACCGGACGAGATAAGAGATATAATTTAACATGTTTATTCAGAGGACCAGGAGAAGCAGTCGTAACTTCAGGTTACATCGGTGCAGGATCAGGGAGTCCTATCCCGATTGAATATTTACCGGCGGAAAATTCATTAAGTTCAAAAGTTCGATTGATGATTTTATATCAGAACCGGCCGACTACAACAATCGCAGTAGGGGATCCATTAACTTTCAGATTGGAAGCTCAGGATAATTATAACTATCCGACTGACATATTTGCCACGAATGTGATTGCTCGGGATCCGTATTCTGGAAGATCTGTTCAGTTAATCGATCGTTACGGGTAATTTTATTTTTTTATTTAGTTTGAAAGCTCTGCTTCGGTCAAAGCTTCGGCAGAAAATCGGCGGGCTGGGTTTGCACGAAAATTATTTTTTTAGACCGTGCCCGGCTCTTGCCTGAAAAACTAAATTGTATCCGAATCGAATCTTGAAAAGCTTGGCCCGTGTAAGAGTTCACTTGTACTGCTATTTATTCAATGTAATAACAAAATCAATTTTTCTGTTTTAGATGTCCAGTTGACAACTACGTTTTCCCTGGTCTTGACCGCTCAAGAGAAGGTGACGGGCTTGAAGCTCGATTTAACGCTTTTAAAATTCCCGAATCGAACTTCCTCGTTTTTGAAGCAACTGTCCGAACCTGTAGAGACGGGTGCCAGCCAGCATACTGCACCGGGCAAGCAGGAAGAAGTGAACCTTCTTTCGGCAGACGTAAGCGAGACGTCAACGAAACAGAATTGGAACCTTTAACCGAGGAAACTTTGACACCGTTGAATGAGACAGAGACTTCATCGACTACTGTGCCTACTACTACAACCACCACCACTGCCAAAACTACAACCACAACAAGAGCATCTACTGCTAAAGTTCGAAAGAATGCGGATGTAGTACGAGTTAAAGAAACGAGACAGTTTGCATCGACCACGATTCGTATACCGATTGATAAAATCGTTAAAATTAAATCAGCTCCGACTGAACCTCCAAAAATAAGCAGACCTGTTGAAATTAAAGCAGAAGAAGAAGAAACTGAAGGACCTGAAGAAGAAGAATTCGTGAGGGAAATGATAAAAGTACGGAAATAGATTGCTATTAGAGATACCAACCCGAAATCGATCCTAATATGAATTTTTTTTTTTAGGTTTTGGATTCTAGATTCGACATTAGCAATGAAGGCGCTTCAGAAGTTGTGACTACTCAAACCCAGACTGTTTGTTTAGCCAGTAGCGAATATTATGGGTTGATTTCTGCGGTTGTTATTATTTTGTGCAGTCTTTTGGCTTTTGCTGCTCTTTCAGGAATGATTTATAAGTAAGTGGATTCGTCATAAAATTTCTCCTTCCTGGACTGAGCTAAGCTAAATTTTTTCATTGCTTTTTTCATTTTTAGGAGATACTACACCATAGGACTCAAGAACAGAGATGCCAATAGCACCAACGGCTCTTCGTCGACCGGAAGTCACTGCCACACAGGCTTAGGATTAGACCGGCGACCGTTTTCATTCCTAATGGCAGCTTCTCAAAATTTTAAACATCGTAAAGGAGACGACTCACCCCAGGAGCTAATAACCGATTATTTCTCCGGATCGCTCGGCGACATACCGCCGGCATCGTCCACTCGGAAAGGAATTTTTGACACGAGCAAAAACATCCGAAGCGGAACGGATACTTCTCGGAAAAACTGGTCCGAATCAAATTTTAGTATATCGAAAAAATTAAAAGAAGGTACTTTCGGTAAAAATGCGGGTTCCATTAGCAGAAAAATGTTTGAAAGTTTATTTCCAAAGGAACAGAGTCGTGATGTAGTTGACGTAGTTAAAGAAAATCCGTTGAATTGTGATGAAAATTTTATCATGTCTAAACCCGGGAAAAAGTTTCAAGATCCTAGCGAACCTATCTACACGGATCCTTCGTTATTCGAACTGGAAAGGTCCAGGAGTTTACGAAGCATTGCCGTCTCAACGTCTCAGGGGCAACGTCCAAGAGCCAATGACGAAGTTTGAATCTACACACCCGCTTTCATAATTATCATTACTTTTAATTTAATTAAATTATTAATAACTTTCGCGGCAAGCCTTTTCGATTTTGAAAAGGCTTATTGAACGCATCGTGGGAGGAATGAAATATTAAATCAGAATTAAATATTTTTGAAAATGTTTTCCGACCCACTTTGCCTCTTATATGCACAACTTAAAATCATTGCCACTAGCGTAAGGTTAGGTTAGTTTAGTTATACTTAAAATTTTTCTCTCTCTTTTTTTTTACAAAACTGCCACTTGAAGTACTCGTTACCAAATAGAAATCATAAAAATCTGTTCAGTCTTTATATATATTCGTACGTTTGGAAAGTATTTTTTTATTAGTGAATGAATTTAGTTTGCTATCCGTCCTAAGAGTACGAGTTTTTTATTTTTTATTTTTTTTTGTTTGTCTGAAAAAATGAAGGATTACCTGACTGATTAATTGTAGGCTATAAATAATTTAAATATTAGATTCTTATTTCTCTGATAAAATTAATACTTTTTTGTATTGTTTGATTCATCCATAGAAGCTGGTTTGTAAATAAATCGGCGTAGCCTTAGAGGTTATGTCATGTTGTAAAATATTTTTTTTTATTTTGAAATAAAATTTAATATATTCTTCCTTAGTAGAAAACCTTTCAGAGCAATCAGATTTTAAAATGGAAATATTCAGCTGATGCTAAACTGCCAGTGGGCCGGCCTAAAAAGCTGTTATTTTCGAACTTTAATTACCTGCAGCAAACCGGTCTTTAAAAGTAAACATTTCGAGAAACAGGATTTTTCACTAAGGTAAGTTTTATAATCAGTTTTTCCTCCCCCGCTAACGAGATTGCTAAATTCTATTTTTTGGAAAAAACCCGTTAAATTATGCGACTTCATTTAGCAAAATTTTGTTTTTAAAATACCAACGTTCATCGAAAAAAAATGAGTCCCTACCCACGCTTTATTTTCCTTAATTATAATTATTGAAATAATGATAAATAAAAAAATGTGTGTAGCAGGACCCGCAATTTTTTGAATTTGATAAAAACGGTTGGCGCATGAGTCGTTGATGAATTTTCGTGCCTTCGGCTATTTCCGTTACCACTCGGTCCGTCTAACTGCGCTGACTGACGAGACAGGACGGTTGGTAGGTCGGTGCTTCGTGAGTCTTTAATTTTCCGTTTTTTAACTATTAAATCGGTTCGTTTTCATTATTTAAATATTGTCAATTAGTTAATTAATTCAAGTCGCCTCCCTTTTGCGTTTAATTGATTCAAATGATCGGTGAAAAATGTCGATATCAGTGGTTATGCCGAGTGATTAATAACAACGTTTTCGCGGTATTTCATTTTAATGGCGGCATCATATCTCTATAAAAAATCGTTGAAATCGTGAAAAAATCCTGAGTAAGAAGATTATCAATAAAGGTAAGGCGCATTTATTTTAGATTTCAATATTTTTGATAAAGTATAGGTGAAACTATTGGACTATGAGCCTAAAAAGCTGGAACGATTTTTGAGAAAAAAAATTAAGATGGCGTCCATCCCTTTTCGCTCGTGTCTCGTGTCGTGACCTTGTTCGTTTGCAAAAAAAAAATTGAAAATTGATTTATTTTTACGTTTATGTGTAAGGTTGAACAAAAATTGATTCCGATATTCGTGATATTTACCAGTAATTATTGTGTTTTGGTTAGAAAGTGACGGTTGGCAGATAAAAAGCTAAAATTTAAGAATACGTGACTTTGCTCAAGGTCATGCCACTACCCTCGCCTGATTTGAGTCAGTGTATACCTATAAAAACTGTATCTCCTATTTTTTTCGGTGTTTAAAAAACTGTAGTCGTGGTTGATAATCAGTTGAAATTTTTTGCTTCATTTATAACCGTTAGCAAGACGGATTTACGGTATTATTTGAGGTTAAGCAATCTTAAGGGAATTTACTTTGCAATCTGTTTTTGGGTAAGTACAAATTTATGAAGGCTTGGTTTTGAAGGTTAGGTTTTAATTTTGATTTTTTTTTTGGAATTGTTGGTCGTTTTGTGTTTTGAATTCATCTTTTACTTGCTTTGGAGCATTTTAGTGTATGAAATCAGGTAAATTGTGATTCATGATTTTAATAATAGAAGTTATTGGAGGGTGACTGCATTATTCCTCCTAATAATATCGTGAGACTTTGAATACAACTACTGAAGCTTTGAATACGACCACTGAAGCTCTTTATTGTTGACTGATGTGAATCTGATATTGCATGCAGACCTGGCTCTGCTTGATCCTATTCAAGACGTTGAACCATGAATTCATCACTCAATTTCCACAACGAGTGTCAAATTTTTCCTTTTTTTAAGGTTTCCCTTTTCATTATTGCTTACAAGCAGCATCATAGCCTCCAAGCAATTAGCATAAAAATTTCAGATTGAATTATTAAAAATACAATTCAGAAATTTTGATTTTTATATTTTTTATTTTTACATTTCATTTTTTGATTATCGTCAACTGATTTAGCTGACAGTGACACTGAAAATTTTTAAACATTTTAAAATATAATTAAAATCTATTCCATTTTAAAATCATAAAGCTAAAATTTGAACACTGAACACAAAGACATAAACTCGTTATTTTTTAAGCCTTTCCAATTTTTTTTTCATCTGATTAATTTTTTAAATTTTAATCTTATACATGAGATTATTTAATCAGTCCAACATTTTTCTATAACTACATTAATTTTTTTAGTCACAAGTACCAAATTTGCCAACGGCTGTAAATGATTTAACTCTTAATATATTTTAATACAAAACAAAATGAAAGACATTTTTTAAATTCTAATAGGTAATGATTGTAGGCAAAATTATAAATGATTATGTTGGCAATTCCAGTACTAACTTGTTAAATACACCTATTTAGACATGTTGTAGAATCATTTTAGAATTAAAGACAAACAATCTCTTAAATTTTAAAGCGATTCTTTATAACAATCATTTTTTAGACTAAATATAAGTAACCAAAGCCGCAGCCAAAATTTTAGTTTTTGTATATTTGGTGTGTAACGTTATGGTGGTAAAAGAGAATCGATTAATTTTTGGATACGACTTTAATTATTAAAAGGAGAGCTAGCGAAGGCACTCCCTTAACGTATTTGTGCGTCCCTTACATCCTATGAGGAAATCAAAAGGAAAAAATTGATTGGTATCAAACCTGAACCTTGAATATAACATACCTCTGCCAAAAGGACAGCCGGTATATCCTTTTCGAGTAAATAAATCAAAGCGTTATGGCTATATTTTTTTTACTGGAAGGATTTAAAAATTTTTTTTAAAAAGATTCAGAACTAAACGTAGAGTTTTATTTTTAATATTGAGGAAAAGCCTTTTTTCTTCTTCTAAAACCGAAAGTACAAAAGCTAAGCGTACAGTTATATTTTTTATTTAGATGAAAGCCAAGCAAGAGTTCGAAAAACCTGAGCTACATGAAATACTTCATTCGATTTTTTTTAAAACTTCAGGCAAATAATGGCCATTCAAAATAAATTTTTTTTTTTAAGAAAAGCTGAGGTCATTCGAAATTTTTTTGAAAAATTTTAAAAGCTTTTCCTCTAGATTAAATGTAGAGCTCTGTAAATAAATTTCTTCGATTGCGAATCGAGACAAAACCCGTTGTTTTTTTTAAAAAAAATTACTTGAAGACTATTTCTTTTGTAATATCAAAAATTTTTGAGGAATATATCTTACAATAAAGTGCATGCGCTTCCCTGCATTACTTCAGAAATGAACATTGGGGTACCAGCACCTAGTCCACCATCAGTTTTCTCTTGCTCGTTTTGGTCGTATTCACATTCAAAGTACATGCTCTGAAAATGAAAGGGAAATATATAAGCACGTTTATCTAAACGTAATTGTTAAGGCGTTTAAATTTTTTTCACGGGTTTAGTTTTGTTGTGTAGCAGTGCTAGATTTAAAGCCCTTTAATGCCCCGGGACGTTGGAGCCCAGGCCAAGTTTTACTCTGAGCTTTGTTTTTAGACCCAAATTAAATTGTTTAGGGCAAGGGGTCAGGGTTTGAAGAAAGCTTTTTAGATCTAATCTAATATTGAGCTGATATTGTCTTCTGAAGACTGATCGAAATAGCTTGAGATCTGAGCTGAACGTTGGTATCAGAGATAAGTTTCGACTAATTAGAATTTTGAGTTTAGCTCTTATTTTAAGAGCTCGATTCTTGCGTGAGAGTTCTCCTAGTTGGTTAGGCTGGAGCCCATTAGCGCAGTCTGCTTACGCCCAAAATCGCCCTTTAGATAGTCACAGTCTAAGATAATCTCTGCTGGGATCTAACATAATCACTTACCTGACAGTCCAGACATCTACAATGATCGCTCATCTTACACGTGATCCCCCACTGCTTTGCGACTGCTCTATAAAATTCCTTATGTGATTTATGCATAATTTCAATTCCTTTTCTCGGTTCTGTCGGGCTTGGTGCGTCTTTTGATTTGGACGTGAAAGGAACCGAACTGCAGGCTTGCTCCGCTTCCGCTTCCGCTAAAGCCCTACTTTGTTCCAGTTTAGTCTTGAAAAAAAGAAATTAACGAAAAAAATTTTCAAAATCGAGTATGAATTTTTTATCACCGAAAGAACTCACTTTCTTTTTCTTACGAACGTGACCGGGAATTTTTTCACACCGAGGATTCATTACTAATGAGCAACAACTTGTTTTGAGACACGTATAAAAAGAAAAAAAAAAGCTTTGGAAACATTTAACCTTTTTACTGCGCTTCTCCTCGGTTTGCACAATTTTGCGAAGGAGATAAAAGCCTTTTTTTTTTAGAGAGAAAATGAAATTTCGTAGGGAAAATATGAAATTATCACCCTTTTGACCTTTCTTTCTTTCATTCGTCGAGTTTAAATCGACGTTGAGGGAAGTAATTTCCATTGTAAAGCTAATGGTAATAAAAATCTTTTAATATTTAATTTCGTTTATAAAAGAAAAGTGTACTAACCTCGGCTAAAACGTGCTCGTAAGAAGGAGGTGGAGATGATGGGATTTCTTGTGAAAGTCTTTGCAATTCGGTACTCATTTCATAATCTAGGCGGTTTGGGCTTGTTTGGGTTCCTTCTAAATCTAAAATACTTTGGGTTATCTCCTGAAAATATAAGAACGTTGTTAAGTTTTTTATGTAAAATAAACCTACGCAGTTTGCTGATTTATTGACCGTTTGATTTTATAGCGTACACCCTGAAGTGAAGCTTCGTCTGCTTTTAGGGCGGTAATAACTTTTAATGATAATTTAGAATTTTTAAATCGGATTTCAGAATCGATGTGGCAAAATAATATATTTAAATTAATTTTTTAAAAATCCTCGTTTGAATCATTTCCACTACTTCCCACAGTTTTTGTTTCTGCTCGGAGCTCTTTTTTGCTATTCGCTTTTCATCACTTTTCAGGTGGTTTCGTTTCTCTAATCAAAACTCTTCTGGTCTATATTTGAAAAATTTGAAGTAAATTTGAAAATCGTGATTTTTGGTTAAATTTTTTTCCCTTTTTTGGGCCTCCCAAAGGAGGAAGCCTGATGACGCCACGCTGTCCTCTGCTGAAATGTCTACTAATCATTTCCGAAAAAGTTGTCACTTTGCCAGCTTTTCAAAATTTATTTCTAAACAATTTTTAGTTTTGGAAAAAGAGTTTTTGATCAAAAAAGGGTTGAAAATGGTTTCTTGAAGACACTCAAGTGCCTAAAAAAATGTTAGTTCTAGATTCTTAAATTTTTAAAATCATTTTAAAAATATAATTGGTTTGGCCTCTGGTAAGCTCGAGGGCTTTTCCTGAGCCTTGAGACTTTAATCGGTTCCAGTAGGGCTTATCTTTTGTTCCAAAGGAGTTCAGCTTAGTTATCGTCACCCTCAGTTAAACTAGCTAGTCGCCTAATCTTCATAATAACTGGACAAAGAATTTACAACCCAAGTCTGACGTTCAAAGTTTACTTACGTTTGGCTAAGTAGCCAAAATTTTTAACCTCTTTGACTTGACGAAAATTTAGATTGAAAGGAAAAAACCCTACTATTTGAATTACTTGATTAGCCTTCTGATATACCATCCCTGTTAACGTGTCGTATTCATCTAAAAGTTTAACCACTTCAGCCAGTCTAGCAACTACCACGTGTTTAGTCAAAGCATCTTAGCTTCCTCAAACTCACTGCACATAATCCTTATTCCCTATGATTTCTAATCGAACTCCGTTAAATCGAAATCGTCGAAATCCCGGATTTCTACAAAAAATCTTAGGTAATCGACTCACCTGCAAGTCTAAGGTACTCTCAGAATTTTCGTGTAAATCCATAGAAACGTTAATCGAAGAATTATCCACTGAAATACTATCCTGAAAACAATTATTATCTATCGATGCCGTATCAACGGATGCATTATCTATGAAGCAATTGTTATCCTTTGAGATAAATTCAGCGTAACCGTTTGAATTTTCATCCGAAATCGAATCCCTTATGGTTGTTGAATCCGTTTCTATCGGATTTTCTTCGGTTGATTCGCTTTCGTTCGATTCCATTTCGATGGCTAAAACGAATAAAAAGGATAAAAGTCACGATTTTGGACTCGACTGATAAAAGGTCGAGGGAGAGCTAAATTATTTAAGATGGCATGAGCTTTTAAACGGGTTATTTTCAGTTCTCTAACTTTTAATCAATAAGCTTTTTTATACTGAGTCGAAAGGGAATAAGGTCACGGTTGAGGCGTCATAAAAACTGATGAAATTATCGAAAAACCCATAAAGCTCAAGAGTAGTAAAAATGAAATGAAGAACAAAAAAAAATATAAAGTCCATGTCGTTTGGGAATTCATATTTCGAAATAAAAAAAGCCTGTTGCAGGGGATGTAGTCCTTTCCCCCGAAAAACTTGTCACTCTTTAGCACATGTGTTTAGGAAAAAAATACAGCAGCACTCTAAATATTAAAAAATTGTCCAACTTACGTTTTTATTTTTTTTTAATTTACTGCAACATTTAGAAACACCCTTGAATCCTGCATGCTTTTTTCCGGACCACCGTGCAAATTTGTAAACAGTATTTTTTTCCCTCCCAAAAGAAAAACATTTCCAAGGAAAGCGTGGAGATTTTTTTTAAAAAAAAAATTTCCTACCTTGTTTTAAAGATGTTTTTTTATTTCAAAATGACGAGGCTTATCTATTTTTTTAAAAATTACATTGTTAAAAAAATGTTGTACATATGATAAAAACACTATTTGTACCCGTAACCATTTCAAAATATAAAATATTCTAAGAGCATCGCATCCTCGATATCGATCTATCCAGTAGGAGGAGCTTTTTTAAACCAACGAACGAACGTTCGTAAAGGACGGTGGGTGACCCATCCCGGTGAAAAAGTTCTTGCAGTGGAACCAACTTAAACATTAAAATTAGGCGCCAATGGTAAAATCTGAGAAAGAGTAGTCTAGGTTCAGGAGAATGACCCCCCATTGTTTTCTTTGAGGCTATAGGCTCTAGATATGCTTGAAGAGTAAGCCCAATCACAATCAGAATTTGGCTCTTCATAAATTTTTCCCCACAACTTGGCTTGGGTGAAAATTGTTTTAGATTTTTCCTTAAGATTCTTTAAGCATCTTTTTTTTGACAATTCTTTCCTTATTTTTTAATTATTTTTTTGGCAATAAATATTTCTCAGAACTTTTTTTGTCGAGGAGTCGACTCAGAATTTTTACAACTAGTTCAATTTTGTATAAAATTTTTCCAGGCTCAAATCTTTTTTTCCAATTTCTTAGGCTTAAATTTTTCCAACGAGACTTCAAAATTTTATTTTAAAATCGGAATTTCAAAATAGCTAATTGCCTAAAATAAAACTTACTTTCAGTGCTTTGCCTTTTCCAAATTTAAAAATGGCACCAAAATTTTTTTCTGGCACCTCTAAAGTTTTCAGCTTTAGAGATAGGAGATAGGAGTCAGGATTGAAAGGATTTTAAAAAAAACCTTCTTATAATAATTGAATAAAATAATTATTGAAAAAATTGTAAGAGACAAAAACAATTACATAAATTTGAAATTTTTCACAAAATAACTTTAAAATATACTCTCACAAAACAACTTTTTTTAAAATTTTAGTAGGCACATCATCTTTTTTAACAATCAATTCTTCCCATTTTCAAATCACCTGAGCAACCAACTAACAAAACGCCTTTTTTTGTAAATTTTTAATTCAAGGCACCTTTTTTTTTAAAAAAGGCAAAAATAGAAACAAGAATGCAATTAAAAACATTCACAGCCTCACTTTGATAACTGCAGACTCAAATACTTTTTCTTCAAAAAACTTAACAAAGCAAAACAATTTATCCGATCAAAATTTTTTTAAGCAATTTACAAACCTGAATTAATACCCATATTTTTTTAATTAAAAGCGAATACAACAATGATAATTATAAATATTTTTGAAGTTTTAAAGTGTCATTTTCAGCTAAAAAGGCAAAATTGTGAAATACTAATTTTCGTTTTCTGGTGCTACAAGAAAAATCATTTTTTATACCTCTAAAAAAATACTATAGATCACATTAATTTTTAAGAAAATGCCTCTAAAAATGTGGAAAAATAAACATTCCGAGAAATGTTTGAAGTGCACGATTGTTGCAAGAAAATACTAATATTTTAATTAATTGATTTGATAGAAAATCCATTCCCAAATTTTTAATAAACTATATAAAAATATTAATATAAAAGAATAGAAATAGAAAATATTGTTATGTAATACGAAGCTCCCAAAAGCCGTAGAATATTTTTTTAATTAAATATCGTCGATACCTGAAGTTTTTTTATAAAAAGCTGCTAAGCCTTTGATCGATGCGTTTGAGAAATAAAAAATGAATTTCAGGTGGCCCCAGTGGCTGGTTTTAGTAAAAGGAG
Organism: Liposcelis brunnea; assembly: GCA_023512825.1. NCBI lineage: Eukaryota > Metazoa > Arthropoda > Insecta > Psocodea > Liposcelididae > Liposcelis > Liposcelis brunnea. The sequence continues at coordinate 14,568,827 of CM042068.1, read as the reverse complement.
AAATCTCTCACGATTTTCATCTAAAAAAAAAACCAGAAATTAAAATTAGTGTCGGTAAATTAGAAAAGAGATATTATAAAATAAAATGGCAAACCTTTTAAAACTTCAATTGAAAACATGGATTCATCCTTGATGTTGTTCACGACTTCATCAGTTATCAGAACTCGAATATTATTGGGACCTTGTAAATAAATGTCGTGGATTTGATTTTGATGAACGCCAAGAAGAGCTGCTAATTTACGAGATATCTCATTACGGCCAACTTGGTCGAGATACACGGCGTGGAAAACTCCCGAGCCAGGAGTGCAAAAATATAACGTCAGGCGGACGATTGCCCTAAAATATAAAAACGTGTAAATAAATTGAACTTAAAAAATTTTTGGCAACGTATAATGCAATACTTACTTTGCATGGAGAGCGTAAAGAAGGCGAATGCCATCTGCCAAGCCGCAAATTTGTATGAGATCGTCTCTTGTAAGCCGCAGGATATCAGCTCCGGTGAAATTAGCAAATGTTGAGATGTAATTCCCGAAACTGTTTTTCCGAAGCCACTGAGCCGTTTGTTGTGTATTGCATTCTGGTGTTAATTGCTTAAAAAAAAAAATAATCTAATTAGTACGCTGCGAAAAATGGAAGAATTTCAGGTTTCAAAAAAAAAGAGTAAGGTTAAAATGAGGCTTTATCAGCGAGCTAAAGTGCCTTCAAAGTCGATCATTTAAATTTTTTAAGAAAGATCTGGACTTACAAAAATTTTTAAGTCAAAAAAATGCTAAAATAATTCAAATTCTGTCGCCGAATGAATTTTCTTTGCATTCTGTTTAAACAAGATCGAGCTAATTTAAAAAGCGGATTTCTAAGGTTCAAAGCTCTTTGAACCTCAGGGAGAAGCTAATCGAAACTGGTTGGGAATCTGTTCTTGGCCTCTGAGCCATAAGAAAAAAGTCTATCTTTGGGCTTGGAGCTTCTCAAGCACTGGAATTACATATGAAGAATTCTGAAAGGCCTTTATCGCCCGCATTTTGAGTGTTAGACGACACTAGCGCTATCTAACACCCTTTAAACAGATTCTTACGACTCTGCTCCATACATCAGCAGATTGCAGAATTAACTGCAAGCGTGTCAATCCCAATTTTTTGAAATTAGACCTAATTTTCACAATTTAGTTGCATATGCAGAAAATTTGAGCCCCACATATTATTTCTCAAAATTTTACATACAAAGTCAGCGTCCTGATTAAAGGTAAAAAAGATTTTAATAAAGCATGTAAATTTCACCGAAAGAGATAAGACCAAGATAAGGCATTTATAATTGTCTCATTAAATAAATAACTATTGTTTTCTAGAGGGAAAAATCACGTGCTTTTTATTGGAAAATTTTATGAAAAAAAAAAATTCTTACCGTAACTGCGGAATTTGTAGCACATTCCGTAGTCAGTGGAACAGGCGATCTGACCTTTTCGATGGTCCTCTCAGGTGCAGCTGCGTTATTATTCTCTGGTTTACCAGGCGAATTAATTTCCGGAGAGTTATTCCCATGGGCCTTTAACGCGTTGTGAGGAGTAGAACCTGAATCGCTAATTTAAAGAAAAAAACATTAATTAATCATACTTATCAACTTAAACCTAAATCTCGTTCCGTTTAAGGTTGAAGATATTAAACTTATTATTTTTCTTGTCAGCATACCGATTGTAAAACGAGTGCCAAAGTCAATATCCTATTTCTAAAATAGGAAGCAAGGTTATATCATAAAGGGAATATGATACTAGACATCTGTCGGACAAGGGCGAGTTAGCCATTAGGTTGAGAAAAATATTTTTGATTTGAAGCCAAAGTTTTCTCTAGGAAATTGACAAAGTAGGAAAATAAAATTTTGCTTACAATTTAATAGCTTCGAAAGCGTGCCTCGCATTAAATCTTGGATGAACGTTCCTTTTGAAAAGATATTTTCCCTTATGATTTTTCCTTTTTCGTATGGAGACCGCAACACTTTTTCCCAAAAGGCACATCCTCAATTTCCTTTGTTCGATGTTTGTCTTAAGGGCGTGATAAAACCGGGTAGAAAGTTCGATATCATTACTAACTATTGTGATCGTGTGAATAAATAAAAACATTTCTTTTTTTGATTTTCTTTTATCGCGCAAGAAAATTCACGTTTTGTCGAAAATTTACAAAGAAAAATCGGCCACCACTCGGAATAGTTTTTTTTTTTTTTTAATTTTTTTTTTTAGATAATTTGAAAAGTGCCTAATTTCCTGTAGGCCTCCTTTCTTTTTGTTGTCACGGATTTATCGTAAATAAGTCCAGGATGTTTGACCGCGAATATGATCGGAACTTTCACCGGCAGTTTAAAATCATCGTATCTGGACGAGGGGAATTTTGGTGATTTGCAGCTGCAGTTTTCCCTGTGATTCCCGAAAGTGCCACGTTTGACACTTTTCAAACGGTGGAATATTTTCTCCAGATCATCGTAAAGGCCGCGATTGTACGAATCCGTTGTAACTGGAAATCCGGAATGGAAACGTTTTGCAATATTCCCCTTTTTGGGCCCAGACGTTATTTTATTTCGTGTTCTGTCAGCTGACGTATAAGTCCTGACGCAAGAGGACACAATTATCGTCTCTTCTTTTTCCTCCGATTCTTGGTAAAGTTTTGGAGATTTTGGTCCTTCCAACCATTCTTTATTGAGAATCACGTTGAAGGTCGTAACCGACAGAGTGAACGATTGAAGTCAGGATTTTTTGGTTTTTCGTGAAATTTTCCTCGATGGTTTTATTCGTTGTTTGTTAATTTTCAAAGCTTTTGTAAAGCTAAGTAAATTAGATTAGATGATATTTTAGCAGCTTGATTTTCTTATCAGGAATTTTTCGGCTTCTAAAATATTTGTGCGATTGAGAGATGCGGAGTGTTCTTTAACTGAATCTGGCGATGCGTGTTAATGATTACAAAATCCTCACAGCTGTTTTGTTTCGTTACACACTGGATACATGATGTGAAAAATGGCTCGCTAAAATAAAAAAATATTCCTAAGTCTGATGTTTTGGGCTGTAGTCATGATCTCGATAAAATATTAATGAATAAGAATATTCCTCCCAAAAATGTTAAATTCAAATGTTTGAACAAGGAAGGCAAAATTTAAGTGCTTCTTATAAAATGGCTGCACTGAAATTTAAAATTTTGGCACTTAAAGATTCCATTTTATTTTATTTGAAGACCGACCCAAACATTTTGAAATATTGCACAATTTGGTATCTTTCTCATATAGTCTCGACCAAAATGCTTCTTTTATAAAATTACTTTTTAATATAATAAATTGGTAGACATTCTAATTTAGTTTACTCATAGCTTCATTAAAGCCATCCCACTTTCCAAAAATTTTTAAAATCGATGATAACTCTCATTTTTTAATTACACTGACTTCTTTTTCCCACAGTCCACATATTAACTATCTTTCACATTTTCAATTTAAACTAAACACCATGAGCAATACAACCTTTGCCGATTGCTCTAAGTCCTTCATGGTAAATGCTTTACTAGGAAAACTTATATAATTTTAATGTCACACTAAAGGCACTTCAATATCAAGTGAAGTAAAAAAGAAAATGTATGACACTAAACTAGACTCAAGGATTATAAACCAAATATAACCTGTTCATTAACCACACAAATTAGGTCATTTAATATTCTATTCTCTAAACCTAGACCAAAGATGAGATATCAAAACCAATTAACATTAAAATTTTCCATCCCAACCTTAAATTTTTCCTCTTCCTGTTTTTCAAAATTCTGGCTCTGTTCGCAATTCCAACACTTGCAAACCAGCATGCAATAATTCTGATTAAGACTTCTCTTAAAAAAATATCAGCAATATATCTGACAGTACAACAGCAATATATTAACGACACACTGATGACTAAACATTTACATAATAGAAATAATAGCAAAGGTCATTTTTTTAATTTTGGAACAATATAATAATTAAAATTCATTAGAGTGTTTTTTGCTACCTGTAGGATGTTATTGTGAACATCGGCAAACTAATTTTTTGAAGATGAAAGTTGTATCGGTTTAAGAATTTAATTTTTCCCACTTTTGGTATCGAGCTTATTAATTTTTTTTTTTAATAAAATAGAAAGTAGGTTAAAAAAAATTAACAGATTTTTCTAACCTCACTTCACTCCCACTCAATATGATCTCAGGATATTAGGAATAATCTCAAAAATAATTTTTAAGGTGTTTTTCATCTCCCAAGGCCAAATTCCGATAACTTTTCTATCCTGATCACGTCGACAAAAAAAAATCATGGAAGTAATAATTATCAATTACTATGATTTTTATGATTTTATAGCCAATCCCTCTTTTTTTTTCCTTCTAAATCTGCTGACTCATTTTTTTAACAAATTAAACCTTTTTTTAAAAAAATCACCATGAGAAAGATAACCAATTATGCAGTATTCCAAATTAATAAAAATGCAGGCGTAGATGACGAAAAAAAAAAAAAATAGAAAAAAAATTATGCGTATTTACGATATTTACGTTTTTACTTTGTATCGGAAGCAACGATATTTTAAGAACACGGTCACTTTAATAATTAATTTTTCAAAGCTTTTAGACACAAAACAAGTGAATGGAAATAAAACACTGCTATCAACAAAAACATAAGCAAATGTAAATAAAAAGTTACTGTAAAAATGTAATGGCGGATTCCTCTAAACTCAACCGGGGCAAACTGGTTGTACGACCCTATACATTTACTTCGGATAACTTCGGGTTTTCTCGTCGTTCGAGTGAGGACCGTATCAAGTCACTTAAATATACGGATTGAGAAATGTTTTCAGGGACGGTTTAAGGTGTAATGTAATTGTTTTATTTTTATTTTCATGTTCGAATGAATTATGATGATTTATTGATCAGTGTGATAAATTTGCATGTAACATGAAATGTTATATTGCGTACAATAATATTTTTTTCGAGGGAAAATCTCGAATAAAAATGATAGGCTGTAGAGCCGAAAATAGAAATAGGTTTCAGGTACGGGAAAATTCTATGTGGATCGATTTTTTCAAAAGAAGAACAATAATTTTTTGAAAAGATCTATTTACTTATTAGATATTGCTTTAATATGATTGCAGCTGGTTCGAGGCTTAATATAAGGTCTTAGGTCCTATAAGATGTTCCAAATAAGCTCATAGGATAAGCAATTTTGAATTGTGACCAAAGGTTCAAATTAAGTCTTGACGAAGCCTGTAGGAGCTCCAAGGTAGAATAAAAGCCCAGTTCAAGGAAAATTGATTAAACCAAGAGGATAAATGCGCTTTTTTCCCCATTAGACAGTCTATTTTTTCCTGCGGCGACTGCCGATCGAGATTCGATCGAGCTTTAGCTCAGGTTCAATAACCCGCTGACAGTTTTCACTGACTCCAGTAATCTCACAAGAAGAACAATTTTCAGCTGAGGAATAGGCTTTAAGCCACATAATTAATTAGGTGTGAATGTTAACTATTTTTAAAGTTAATTGTGATTTTCTTTCTCATTTCAGGTTTCGAAATGAACACTAACTAATGTGAAGTGCGGAGTAAATCTTAAAGTCGAATCAGTGCGTGTAAAAGTGCAGTGCAATTTCTCATCTTGCTGCAGTTCACAAAATACAATCGGAGTTAGATTCTGCCATAGATAACTTTCTTTATTCTCAAATTTTTTTTTGTTCTTTACGACTTGTTTACCTCTTCCGGTTTCTCAATTTTATCAAGAAAATATTCCTTGTCCATATTTTTTAACCTCAAGAAATATTTCAATGGTTAGGTTAATTTTGCAATATTTGAAGTAGAAAATTTGCCAATTTGCAAGTGGAACTTAGTTCTAGTGAAGTAAATGTAAGCAAAATAGTGGAAAAAAGGGTCTGTAAGTGCAAATGTGAAAAAGTGAAAGTGTAAGTGTGTGTGCAAGTGGTTGTGTTTGACTGCAGCAGTGGTACCGTGGCATTTTGGGTGCCACAACGACATGCGACATCAATGCTGAGACATTTTGAAAGGTACAATTTTCAATATCGACATCGTCCGGTCGGTAAGTCTCTTTATTTTTTACTTATTTTGGGTGTAACCCCACCGAAGTATGTTTCATCTGCTGTTGGCCTTTTTGAGTATTCACTGCGTTTGGTATTTTGTCTGCTGCATCAAAACTTGAGCTCCTTAAATGTTTGGAATATTTGTTCTGGGCTGCGTTTTTTTAAAAAAATGTTTCCGCGTGCCGACTAAAAACGCAATCAATTTTGATATAACGCGTGACGGATTTTAAAAATGAGGTCTTATACACAAGAAGGACATTTTAAATTTGAGACTCTTAAAAAATCTGTTTGAGTTTATTATTCTCAAAACTATGTTATTTGTTAAAAGAACTTTGCATATAACGCCTCAATACTAACTTTTAGTGACAAATAATTAAGTGCCAGTAATGACCAAATCAGAGGCAGGATTTGTCGTGAACTTTATGGTTTTGGTCCTTTGTGAGACAAATGCTAGAAAGTTTGGGAAAGGATGTTTTTAAAAGGTGGATTAGTTCATTTGGTAAGTCCTATTTCATTTATTTACATTTTTTTATTTATAAGAAGGATTTTTTTTAATGCTATGTACTCCATTAACTTTCAGCTCCTTTTGTTTGGTCTCATGTCATTTTTTACAACAATATCTCACCAACCTTTTCAGAACCTCATGGAAATTTTCTATATTATTTATAAACCGTTCATATTCCTCCAAAGCTTTATTAGGAAAAAACTTCAACCAGTTATTACCGACCATAAATTCCCAATAAATTAAGATTATCTAATCTAACCGTATCGGGATGAGTCGAAAAGTCAAACACTCCAGATATTACCGAAGTTTCCTTGCCTGGTCATAAAATTGTATAATTTCCATAACTGCTCCAATCCAGACGTTTAATCTTTAATTGTCTCTCGACTTTAAAAAATCATTTTGCGTTTTATTATTAAAGCAAAGAGCTTATATGCACCGGAATCATCCGGTCAAATTAGATACCCGATTACTTATCACGTAACTAATTAAAACCGATTCGAAATAGTCTTAATTGCAATACGTTTAACGCTTCATCAATTTGCTTACAGTCATTTAACGATTCCACGCGAAATCTTAAAAAGGCTTAAATTTTTAAAAATAGCTCAAAGCAAATACTTTTTAGCATATTCAGCAGATAACGATCATATGTGCAATTAGTAGTAATTCTATAAATAATGTTTGTGTTTTTCCCCTCTTCTTTTAATAGCATGATAATATTCTCCCGCTGATAATACTTTTTTAAAGTCACGAGATAATGAGTTCTTCAAACTAATGCCCCTTTTCGTGTTATATATGGTTATCAATGAAAAAAATACGTATGAAGTGGTATTAACTAGACCGCACTAGTAAACGCAGTAGTTTAGATTAAAACGTGGTAGTCATGATTTTAAGGAGAGATTTTATCTTGACGTTTTTGCTTCTTAAGCCTTAATTAATTATAGTTGACATTTACCTTGGTGAGGACAGAATTAGGAAGATTATACGAATCCCAGAATGCTGTAAGAGATCTTGCCCCAAAGATTTAGTTTTAGATTTTTTTTAAAGATTATTAGTTGGATAATAAAATTTCATGTTTTCACTTGTCATCTTCTGTTTTTGATTACTGAAGAAACCGCCCTTGGCGGGGAATTTTTTTTACAAAAAAGTCAAAGGCATTGGAAACGTCAAGATAAAAAACAGATCTGGTTAGAACCGGTGCGGCCTATTTTGTAAAAAAAAAGTAGTTTTAAATTAAGTCTTATTCACGCTAAAGGCCTTAAATATTGAAATTGGATTGAAGGGCAAGTCGGGTATAAATGAAACGGAACGAGATTTTTTTCGTTAGTTTTTTACTTACGGTTGAAAATACTTACTTTGTTTCGACTGGAGAGTAAAGAGAATGTGGTCGATTTGGTGGAGGGCCCGTAGGCGAGGAATTGATGCAATTCGGAGCAGGAAACACTGCTTCTGGCTGTAGCTAAAAAATTAGAAAAGAGAAAAAAGTTAGAGAGTAGGATTTTGACATTATTCTTTAGGTAAGCCAGAAAAGGTTGATGCTATTAAACAGAGAGGACCCATTAATCTCTAGCTGGCCCTGGCCAGTTTCCTAATCTGTCTAGAACTTTTTAAAATTAAAGCTAAGTCAGCTGGATTTCATTCTATGATTGAATTATGCTGAGTAATTAACTGCGTAAAACCTTAAGGCTGTAATAAGCTCTGACCAAGCTTAAGGTAAAACTATAACAGCCAGTAGACAGTAAACGCTCTTTTGGTAAGGCAAGCCACATATTTCTAGTCTTTCGTCGTAAAGAGCTAAAATTCTTTTCGCTTTTGTAGCTAGTTTGCTATTTTTTACTTAACGCGTCCTATTGAAAACTGGATTTAGGGTCATCGAATTTTCTTTGAAAGATTTCAAGTCCCACAAAGAGCTTCCAGCTGATCTTGTCACATTTGAGCCATGATTTACTGATTCTTTTCGTGATTTTATCTCTTCGAAATTGTTTAGTTGACTATCCTTTCAAACTACGGCCAATTTTGCTGGAAGTTCTCTAATTTTTAACTTTAGTTACAGATTGGACTATCTTAGTTTAATGTGGTTGTCAAATATTGATTGCTGGGGCTTAGTTTTAAATGTAAACAGTAGCTATTTGATTAAAATTGATTATAAAGCGGTTTCCAGTAACATTCTCCTTGCTCCATCACGTCCGCACTAACGCATGCGCCCTTATGCCCACAGCTACACGCCCTCCAGAACTAGAGCTAAGTATAGCAGTCAACAGAAACCCGTTAAGTATAATTGACTTTTTTTTTTGGAAAAACATTTCTATTTTTTTATGTTATTCTAATTCTACTTACATCAGTTAATACAGTGCATTCATAAGATGGCTGATATTTTTCCTGCTCGGATGGAGGTCTTTTCAAAATTTTTTCACGATCTTGTTTGTGCTTTCTATCGGCTCCCTTCAACTGCAATCAAAAACAATTGATTATTTTCTTTCCTATATTTCTCGTGTGGATATTCAACACTAAGCTCACCTTAAAAACTTTAATCTGACAAGCCGCTGCATGAAGGCGATTCGGATCTCCATCAATAAAAGTTTCTACTTGAATTCGAAACGGCACTCCCTTTTCACCGCCATGTTTCTTGGGAGTAAACTCTGTACTAATGCAGTTTACCTTTATAAAAAAAAATTAATTTTCTTAGAAATCTTAAGGACGTTTTTATTTAAAACCAAACAGGTTTTTCATACCTTTATGTATGCCCCCACTTCTTTTGTAGGGTCCCATAAAAACGATAAAGTGTTGAGCATATTGGGATCCTGCTCGACATCGAACAATCCGTAAGATAACGGAACGTCTAGTTCGACGATCCGTTCTCCAGGTCGCGATGCTTGCCATGCAAGGATCTGTTCTTTCTCCATATACTGTAAACGTCTCTCATGGAAGCAGATTCTGATGACGCTCTGAAACAAAATAATTCGAATTTTATTTCAATTCCCCAAAGCCGCACACCTCTCTCTCTTGGTACCTTAATTAAACTTTCTAAATTTCTTAGCAATTCTTCTTTGAATGCTAATCGTGCTCTCGTCACTTGTTAAATCTTGCATTAATGCATTATCTGTCGCCTCAGACGAGAAATTCGCCTGAGGCTCGGAAACGGCGCTGTTTTGCACTGCCGAAGAAGGGATAGATTCATCTTCGGACATTGAATCCATCGGAAAATCCGACGAAGAACTAGAACCCAATTCGGTTTTCATACTTAAATCCTGGTCCCTTTCTTCGTTCCCCCCGTCTGCCCATTTTACCCGACCGTCAAATTTTGGATTGCACCAACGAACTATCATCTCGTTTGCGCGTCCGTGTTTGGCGTTGCATCTCCTTTTTATCCGATAACCCAAAAGAACGAACGCCGTCAGGATTAAAATGAGAAAGGATCCCATGAAGGATAAAACACCGGAAGAACTCGCATCTCCGCTTGCGTAAACCGTTAAAATGTCAATGATTTTACCGATCCAATGAAAAGGATTAAAGTCCCATCCGAGAGGTTTTTGATAACCGGCCAAAGCCGTGACCGTATCGCGGATACCGAATCGTTCGTGAGGCTCGAGGTAATCGATGACCTCGTCGAAAGTTTCAGCAGTGCTGAATATGAAAATAACTAAAGCGTATAAATATCGTAAGAGTAATTTTAAATATTCAAAAGGATATAAAATGACATCGTGGGCACAGTATACGGTAACGTCGGTTACTTCACAAGGTTCTTCGGGCGTGTAAAATAATTCACTAATTGAAGGGAAATATCGAATTAAAGACTGTGAAATCCAAGAAAAAAAGTTTGAATCTTCATTTAAATCTTCCCAGGGAAAAACAGAACTTGGAAAAAATAACAATAACAACGATTTCGTAGCCATTTTTAAACTGTTGGCAAGAATACGAATTTCAAAATTTGAGAGAAGAGGAATTGGTAGAATTGTTAAAGTGGTTTACAGAGAAATAAAGGCAAGTGGAAAAGCTAGTGGCTGGGAAATGGAAGTTGTGAAGATAAATTCGTGGTCGTGATGTTGACACTGAGATTATATATCTGGGAAGCTTCAAACCTGAGAAAAACTTTGCTTGGAATGTTGAGGATCAACTTGAAAGGATTGTCTAGTTCGTCGATGAGTAAACAGGAAAGTAGAAAAAAGGTTTGACTGAGGAGTCTAAGAAACCGATTAGAGTGCCACAAGATCTTGGCGATTGTAGAAAAAGGAAAAAAGCTACCAAAAGTTTCTAAATAATCAAAATAGTGGGAGGAGTTGAATTAGTTACCGGAGCTATTACATGACGATTGGGCGTTGAAGCCTAAAGCAACCATCCTACATATGTACTCGGAGAAAAGGACGGAGGAAATCAGCTTTAATATCTTGGGTTAATGCATTGCTTTGAAAGCTGCGCTTATGTTTCTAACATCATTCCTTCTTTTAGTCTAAAGTTGCAGTCATTTTCTTCAATTAAACTGTCTGGTAAAGCCCAATATTTTTAAATTTGAGTCGGATTCAAATATCGTTTCCTCATTCGTTGTTTGACAGTCGAAAGAAAGCTGGATGGCAATTGCTCACCATTTAGTGGGTTCAGAGCTAGTGGCAGAATCTTAAAGACCTGCTTAAACCTTATAAGAGTTAAATAATAAAATACCAGCTAGCTTTTCTCGGGTGCTTTTTTGATTCAAACTGGAGAGGAACTTTACTAAACTTCCAGTTCTTTTTTTCTCATCAAATATTTTCTGCTTATTTTAATAAAATTTTGTGTCAAATCTATAATTTACCTTCAAAACCTTTCCTCGATAGTTGGATAACTCTCCTATTTTCTTCAATTTAATTTCGTACGATTGTCCTTGATTTAAATACGTTAAGGTCTCTTCTGTCACTTTTGTGGCTATCGACGTTGCCGCTGCTAAGATGTATTGAAATCTGCGGAGAGCAAAAAATGGATCAAAAACCTTTCCGAAAAATCTCGGCTCTTCTAACAATTTTACTCTACCTGCAATCATCGTTCCTTCTCTCGTTCCCTTCGTTGATTTTATTATTCGTATGGCTATTAACTGTGTTATTTCGTTTAACGTGGTTATGATAATTCTGCTGTTGTAGCAGACGATGCAAAGTTGAGTTTTGATCGTGGGATTCGTCCATGCTTTGTTGTAAACCCTGTCTACCAAGGAAATTTTCATGAGATGGGGATGGAGCTTCTTGTTTGAATACGGTCAGCGATGGCAGAGACAATAAAGCGTCGCTGTAAATTAAAAAATAACATTTTGTCATCTCCTCAACAAGAAACTACAGTATTTGCTTTTCGATCAGCTACCTCATATTGTAAGATCCGGTGGTTAAATCTGTACCGAGACCAGAAAAACTACTATCTAAATCAGCAGCCATATCTTCTATTTCGTCCACTTGCCAAGGGGGCATTCTGGATCCACCTCCTTCTATAACAAAAAAATATTCGGGATTATTTTTTAGGCCGCAATAGAAAGTGCTAAAATTATTTAATCGTTGTTTAAGTGTAACAGTAATAAACGTGTAAATATTATCCCCTTAAGGGCATTCACGATTAACGGAGAAGAACGTTTGAAGTGAAAAGTCGTCTTCTTAGGTATAAAAATCATGCCTGAAGGCACGTTACTTGTCAATTTTAATTGTTTCGCCTTCAGGAGTGCCTGGGCATGTGCTGAGGCTTATCCTTATCAATTTATCAAAGATTTTTAAATAGAATTTTCATCAAAACCGAGCATGAAAACGTTATTATTGCCGTTGGTAAGCCTATCGATGTTTTCATTGATTTTAGACTGTTGGTTTTGAAAAAAAAAAACTGACTCACATGTTCTGACGTCATTTGGAAAAGTGGTAAACATCGAGATTATCATGAGGAAAAAAATTCGTTCTACAATCCAGGAGAGTTGGGGGTTTTTTTTTTCTTAGAGAGAAATAATTTGGACGATACACATTGACGATCACACATCAGCCTACCTGATCTCGGTCGCAGCGTCAGCGATTTCATAAGATCCCGTTTTTGAGATTCAATTTAAAAAAAACTTCCACAATTTTCAAATCGGTTAGAAAAAATTTGATAAGGTTGGGTTGATTCAACAAATTTTAGCACAAGTTTTTTTTCAGTCTAATTTTCGGCATTTTTTTAATAACTAAATTAAATTAAAATAAAATAAAGTTAGCTGTGTTGTTATTCCAATTTTCAAATTAAATTTAAAAAAAAAAAAAAAAAATCATGGAAAGAGAATTATCCATAACTTTTGTGTTAGGTTTATGTTTCTCATTCTCGTTATTTATTTGCTAGCAGTTCATGAAGTAAAAAGCCGTAGGTCTAAAGGGCAGTGTAAATTGTTTTTTGGCAGGCGGGTCTGACCAAAATTAGGTGCAACTAAATCCTATGGCATTTAAGACAGAATTTTGATTTTAAGTAATAGTAGGAATTGACATACTTTCCTTGAAGCTAAAAAAGTAGCAAACGGCGGATCCAAATTTTTGTGGTTCATGCATTTTGTGGCTACGTATTTAATATTTGATATTTTAAGAGAATTATGAAATGATTTGATAAATTACACGTATATAATTTTTACTATGCAGGCCTATGTAGAAGTTATTCACCGTAGTTGTAGTAGGTGGTAGTAGTGTAGTATAATGTAGTAATAGTAGTTGTAGTTTGTTAGTTACTAACGATAATTTCTACATATAGTAAAAATTATGCAGTGTGTAACTTATCGGGAACTCTTTATTCTTTAATTTCGACTTTCACACATTTTCAAGTCAGTTCAAATACTATTACAAGATAAATTAGCCCACAATTAATTTTTTGCTAATCTAGTATTTCAGTAATTAATATTACAAATGTAAAGAATTTTTAAGCCCTACCAACATTATTTGAAGTGCTTACAAGGTCGTTTTCGGTCAACATGCCTTCCTTTTTCCTCAAAGGCCATTAATTTTTTTTAACAAGTTTGCTAATTACAACAATCTTTTAAAAACCTACCACATATTCATCGAATTTAAGAACCTAATAAAAGCTATAACTTTCAATTCTAAAAAAAAAAAATTACCAAAAGAAGAAATTTTCACTGCACTGAAAATTGCGACACATCGATTCGGGTTTGTGACATTCATATCAAAAGCATACAATCTCTTCTAAGGAGCAAAGTCTAATACAAAAGAAGGGAAATTTGAAAGGCCAATATTTTACCACATTTATTTCATCTCTAATTTAATAAATTATTTGGAAATTACTCGAGCACATTAAGATTTTTTTGTTGCTCAGTTATTTTCTTTGTTCGACGAAAAATTGTTTTTTTTTTATTTATTTATTTTTGAGAAACTAAGATCATAATTACGGGAAAAATGGAAAAACAAAGCAGCAATTAAACTGAACGTACCCGCGAGAAAAGATATATGTCTTTGAAATTTCAAAAAATTTTTTTTCATGGCACAGCTAACTATTTTATAAAATAATCAATGTCAGATATTCACATAATGCCGACCGTATATTCTAAAAACTAAATATTTCTATAAATCAATATTTTTCAGGCCTTTTTTTGATAAATGTGTAGGCTGTTGAGGATTGTCCATCGCGTTTAATAAGGACATTAATCAGTCTCATTAATCTTTATCAAATCAGGAAACGACGCGATATACATTTTTATTAAAATCGTAAATTATCCGCTACTTAGTCTTTTCAATACGCCAAAAAATTGATGATTAATTTTTCCTGATCTACTACGTTGATTCCCATCGACGTTTAACAATCGAGAACATTTTAAAAGCCCTGTCATTGATAGGAAGCTAAACTGATAAGAAAATAAGAGATGATTGGATTTATTTACACGATCAATGCATCTTTTTCTCAATTAAATTTTAGCCATTTTTATTAGACATCACGGCAATTCTTTTAACTGGTTTCAACCGATTTTTATTTCGTGGAAAATTATTTTTCTAAGGGAAAATCGATGGGATAAAGGGAAAATGAGCGATTAAAAATAATCAAGAAGTGTGCACGTTTATAAATTCGAAAAGTAGCAGATAACGTGACAGATACTTTAGGGCCGCATTTATTTGTATTAACTCGGCCTTCGTGAACTATGAATTATTTTAACGAATTTTTTTCCTCACCCCGCTAAATAAACTTGAATGATTGCTTATTGTATTTTGATGTGCCGTATTATTTTCCAAGAGAATCGAGGTAATGGAGGTAATTAGGAGGAATTATCGAAGCGTTAGCCCTAATGTTTTTCTTTTTTGTTGGGATAGTCTATTTCGATACCCCCTATTAAAATCAGATGGCATTGTGCTGATAAATAATAAAAACTTGATTGATTGGCGTATCAATTCAATTTTTACAAAGTGTAATTGATAATAGCTCATTGGCAATGAGCTTAACTTTTGTGGTAGTTAAAGTGTGAGGCACCATAAATGCTTACTTTTTAACTATTTTTTAAATGATTTTATTCTATTTTCTTATTATTGCTATCTCCTAAAGAAAAAAGATCAAAGTGCTAAGTTAGGCTTGGGGGGAAAAGAATCCTTAGTGCCACAGACAAATCGAGCTTGGCCGAATGGTAGTCAGGCTTTCTTCCGAGATGGAATAATTTAGATTTTTGTTGTGGGTTTTTATATCAGGGCTCAAAAAGCTAACTAAAATCTTTAATTCTATTCCGAAGTTTTTTTTTGTTTTCTATATTTTTTTCAATGTCTTAAGTTTACCTAGTTTTGGTTTAATCTCACTGTTAATGATTGCTTACCTTCGTTTTGCTTTATGCCGAAATTTTCTTCTTTTCTTTCTGGTCCTTCTTTCATTTTTTTCAATCCTTGCTCATCATCAGAACCATCACGGCATTTCACGGATTCTTCGACTTCCCAAATTTTTCTTTTCTTAGCTGAAAATCAAATAAAGTAAGGATTAGTTTAAATCAAAATTTTGGTATAAGAAGACAGGTGCGGGAATATCTCAATTTTTAAAGAGGTCGTCGAACTGTGGTAGATTTATTTTGATTATTTATGGGTAATAAAAACAAGCCGAAAAAAATTGATGAGCTCATTGAAAGCCCTTGGAGATGATTAAAGATGTTGTAGCAGAGCAACCAAAGGCATAGGGCACCTTCCCGGTGATCAAATACAGAATTAAGAAAACGGTTGCTCTGACATCTGGCGAGGGCGCCGTAAAAGAGGAACCATCTATACGGTCAAGTCAATATGAGGATAGAACCAGGATGCAACTGTCTGGCAATATCAAGTATCAGAAATAATGATGGTTGCAGCAGTTATTCAAGTTCATGAGAAAACTTGAAGATGAGGAAAAAAAATTGAGCTAAGGATGCTCAATAAGCCCAAACATTTTTAGTAAACTCAAGGCTTTGAATTCATAAAAAAAAAATCTATTTTTTGACAACAGAAGTCGAGATAAAACTAATTGATGTGAAAACTAGAAACCTCTTCATTCATCTATTTAAAATCAACAATAAATTGAAGGACTTTATAAACCTCCTGAAGAGTCTGCAAAGGAATTACAGGGAAACCTTTAAAACTCGACAAAGAAGAATTGCGCCAAAAGAAGTTACTGGAGTATAACATTCAATTACAAAAATTGTGAGATAAATTTGCTGCAGACAGTGGACTCATAATGATATAATTTTATACCTGTCCTTGAAAAATGTTGAAAAGCACAACTACTTCATGAAACATTTTGTTTGAAAAAAGCAGAACATTCTCTTCATATTTTTTCTCATATTTCTTTAAAACAAAAAATTATCAGTCGATTCAAGTTCATTGTTCTGGCTTTTTCAAATAATACACTTATGACATAATCGTAATTAGGATCTTCTTGTCACGAGTCATTATCTTACGTTTGACTTTTTAATCATTTTACACGAGACCATAAAAATAATTCTCATATTTACCTGAAGCGTTTGACGAGTCGCTTAGATCAAAAGATCCGTCAGCAGTCGATTCCTCGTCTGATTTAACATGATCCAGAGCGACTTTAAGCTCGTTGGTCCAAGGAAAAAAATCTTCGTTTCCATCGATATCCGAAGAAGTCATCGCTTTCAAATCCTTCTTGTTAGCTTTTAATAACGTTGCGATTTCCTTGTCTTCATCCGAATCCGGATTTTTATCAGAACTTTCCTCCGAGGAAGGAGATTTGTTTATCGAAGATATAACTACCAAATCGGACGATGGGTGGTATAAAAAGTCAATATTCTCACGGAAAACACTGTTTAAAGGTACTAAACACTGATTATCTTGCAAGCCATTCCTGTCGGTTTTGTTAAGAGGATACAAATCTTTGCATTTTTCGGAATACGGTCCCAAAACGTAAGAGAATGAATAATCTTCTGTCAAATTATAACCGTCTTCTGCATCGCTGTGATAGGACACGGTTTCTAATTCCATGCCTTTTTAATTTTTGAACAATGTGAATACTTATAGACAAAGCACTAATAAAGGCTAGATTCTCTTAAAAATAAATAACTTTTTTTTTAAAATCTAAAATCTGACTAACTGATGACTAAGATTAAAAAGCAAGCCAAAAACACTTAAAATTTCAAATTTTTCTTTTTTTTTTTTTAAACACGATCACACTGAAAAGAGATCCATTTCTCGAGAGGAAATCTTTTTTTTTAACTATGTACACTTTTAGTCTTTTAGTCTCTGACGGGTTTGCAGCTTCGATTTGAGATACTTTGAAACTGGCAAATTTTGATTTGTTAGCTGAGAAACTTGACAAAGTGTTTATGTATCACGATATCTAGGAAATTTTCGAGATCCGGTAATGAAAGTTCTTGCTTTATTATTGTTGCTACTTAGGTTGGTTATTTCTACGTGAGTGATATTTGTTTTTTGAACATTGTTAGCCAAAATAATTTTCCTGTTTAAATCCGGAGGGTCGCAATTGCTGGAGATATTCGAAGCTGCCTTGCACGAACTTAGGATCCTCTGGGGAAACATCACCTCTTTAGTTCCTCGGTAGAAAAAGGAAAAAATTCGCGTGATTCTCCCTTTGATTCTGTCCTATTAGATAGCACTTTTTCAAAAAACTTGGTCGACGAATACTATCGCTAGTACGGAAAATGGCATTTTAACGATTCTTTTTAAAACGGCAATCATCTTTCGGCGTCCATTTTTTTCCTTCTTGTAGAATATTTGTTGGTCCGAAATAAAATTTAAAAAAAAAAATGAAAACTGAAAGCGACTTCCTGTTTTATATACTCGCGGGCAAGCTTTTAAATACTCATCTAAATAAAATCAAACCCTAGCAAGAAGTTCGGTTTTTTGTAAAATGATTATATCACTGTTTTGTTGAAAGTCTCTTTAACGGCGCACTAATTCAGCGAAAGCGATGAGCCAGCTCTGACTGTTCAGGTGGGTTTGCGACCTCTTCTTTTCTCGTTTCGGGATCCAGAAAACCCGAGGACGGAGTAAAAACTTGCTAGAAAACACAACCGGTTTAAGGAGGACGCTCCGATCCCTCAAATTGCACCGATGAGACTGATTTTCAACGTCCAAATACATTCAGTTTCTGAAAAAGAGAAAAAAATCATGATTAAAATATGTGAAGAAGTAAAAATTCCCAAAATGGTTTAGTTTATCGATCTCTGGAAAAGGAAACAGTCTAAACGGTACAGAATTACACTCTGATTCCAAATTGTGCCCTACAAAATCTTTATCCTCCATGATTTTAGGCCTTTGAACATGGATCAAAAAAATTTTAGGCCTAACTTTAATAAAATTGCTGAAGTTCGTGACCGGCCGGCGAAAGCTAATCAGCAATGTGTGTTTTACGTTAAGTGACATGACCTTGAAGCTGAAAAGAACTCTTTCAGATGACAACACAACGAAACCAATCAGAAACCTCAAAATAATATTTATGGTTTGTCGAAAGTATTTTTTTTAATAAGATGAGGGACGGAAATCAATTTGTAAGAAGAAGAAGAAGAAGAAGAACGGTTAGACAGACAAAATAGGATGACGGCATTGAAGTGCTTGTTGGTCCTCTGCAGCCTTGAAATAGCTTGCATACTCTGCACCAATAGAATTTTTGGTTTGGTCATGCATCATCTAATA
The DNA here is from genome assembly GCA_023512825.1 of Liposcelis brunnea. Taxonomy (NCBI): domain Eukaryota; kingdom Metazoa; phylum Arthropoda; class Insecta; order Psocodea; family Liposcelididae; genus Liposcelis; species Liposcelis brunnea. The sequence goes on along the minus strand of CM042068.1, from coordinate 14,550,185 downwards.
TTCGGAGGCTACTGCAAATTTTTGTCATGGGAAAACAATAAAGCTGAAAGAAGCCAGTAGCTTATTTCAGTGTGAGTTCAATGAACACTTTCAAAATTTTTAAAGGTAAAATATTTTTTGAATGACTAAAGTATAAGCTGCCTCTATTGTTAAGAGCAGATTAAGATCAGACATGCGCTGCTGCTCAGAAGAAAAGGCTGTGTTTAGTAATTTCTTAGGCCTTTAGGCGAAGCCATTATAGCTCAGAGTCAACTTTTCTCTTTATTAAAAAATAGTCTTTGAGTTATCAGTGCCTTGTCAGCAGTCCTGCGAGCCTATTTAGGTTCTTTTTGCTGAGGAATGGATACAGTATCGTTGTGGGACGCGAATTCCTAATTACCATTCCGGTTTTCCTTAAACCTGGTACTTTATCCGTGTTAGGGTTTGAGCCAGTCTTCCCTTATCTTAAGTAACAAGAGCACAGACGGATTTCGACCCAAAGAATTATTTTAATTCGCAATTATTGTATTAAGCACCCCTGGTGGAATTTCTGAAACTTGCCTAGTGTCAATTAATCTGCAGATCTAAATAGACATCTTAGCATTTTATGACTAACGCTAAAGTATGATTTTGGAGGGAAAATAAATATGACATTTTGGTGAAAAAAATAAAGACCTACTTGAGCTTTACTGAACTTTACAAAGTGACACTTAATTTTTTACCTCGATAAAAACAATTATCTAAAAATAAACTGTGGCCGTTTTCATCGCTGTAATCTCGAATTTTTTGTTCTTCATATTTTAATTATTTTACGTCAAAAGTTCATTGATCTCATAATTCTGCTGTCAAAATTTTTTTGAACTCTCTTTCCAAATTACTTTTAGAATTTTTTTCCCAGAAATTCCGACAGCTTCTCCGTGCTCATAAAATAGTAATAACGTTGGGCTATTACCTTGGTAAACGTACATTCATTATTAGCAAAACATGCTTTCAGTTAGGTCATTATTACTTGATAGGTTACAATTTTTAAAAAAATCTATATTTTTAAAAAAAGAGGGGGGAAATTTTATGAAGCACCAAAATCGCTTATGCATTTTCTTGCGTCGTTTCTAAAGTAACTAAGCGGGAAAATTATATAATGCGTTGTTGACAAATGATGTCTCTCTCATTATTCTTATCAGCTAAATGATCATATGATCTTAATCCTAGAGTTTAGATTCTCACAATAGGAAAAAAAGAAAATATTGACCGAAATAAAAAAATTCAGAGTAAAAGTAATTTTTTTTTAAGATGACGTCTCTCATTTTTATGCCGAAGAGAAAAAAAGTTGAGGTGGATCCCCATTTTATTTATTAGATGATATTCGGTCTAGTGACCCAGTACATTTCGACTAGTGACAAAAGCGTAGCGAAAAAAAATCCATAAGAGACGTAATTGACCTGCACATGACCTTGACACGTGTTAACTATGACGTCATGAGCCATAGTACTAAAAAGCAACTGATTTCTCGCCATGAATAAATAAACAGCCGCAAAAGAACGGTACTTTTTCTGAAAATTAAATTTTCAGGTTCCCCGATTTTTCATTTTATTAAATTTTTATTTAAATATAGAAGGAGGAAAAACACAAACAACACGGGACGGCCGCATGAATAAAATTGTTTATAAGAAGAGACCTTAGTAAATATTAATAATATTCTCACTGCGGCTCCTTTTAAATGACTCTGCTGAATATTACGTCATAAGTAAGCAAAGGCGTATTGTCTGCCAAACTTTAATATTAGCAAATTTTTAACAGGCTAATTATTTTCGCTTTTAATTGAACTTTTAATTTTTTTCATTCCAGTTTATTTTTTTTCCCCGTTCGTAAATTTAAATTAACAATGAAACTCGACGCTTATAATCAGCATTTTGGTTAAAGTAAAATTAATTACCAAAAAAATATTTGATTTAATAATGAAAGAATTGACTCGTTGCAACATCTTCATAACTTAATATTCTCTTAGACTCATTGGCAAATAAATGGCACAATATGGAATAAATGAATGGAAACATTAATGAAAATGACTTTGAGCTTTTAAAAATGTCTTGACGTTATGATGAATGATTTATATAGGAGTTCACTGCAAATGTTTTCATAGAGCTTAATGAATAACACTAGTTTTACTGACTCTTAGCCAAACAAAAAAAATATTAATTGAAAAAATTTACCGCTTTTCATTCAGTTTACCTGTTTTCCTGTTTTTTTCCTTGAGATAAATATGTCCCGGTCAAGGGAAAGAAACCCTGAACTTCACATTGGAATTTATAAAACGAATGTGAAACAAAACTTTCTTTTTTTTATATGAAAAGCTCACTAGGTAACAGGGTAGAATATTGACCTAGGCAAGGAAACAAAAAAAACTGGGATCATGATATGATCTACAAACTCATTATTACTGGACAATGTTATGGAATGATCATTAGCTTTGCTAATAAAATTACAGATATCTTTCTTTTGATTAAATTAGCCTAAATTCCTTAAATTTCAGACGTTACCTGAAATTATTGCTCAAATATCATGTAAAAGCATTTTATTTTAAAATCTTGCAGTTGCACCTTGAAATTGAACATCAGGTGCATTAACTTTATTACTTCAGGTGCAAGCGAAAGAATCAGAGCTATTTAATAACAGTCGCAATACTGTCAACAATTCAAAATATGCTTTTCTGTAAGAGTTTTATCAGCATACTTATCATTTACATGCAACAATCTACTGAGTGCCAATTTTTGTAAAATATCTGAGTACTTCCCATCAAAATTCACCGTGTTCATTAAAATCAGGTTGTCAGGTTGTCAAAAATGTCTTTTTGAAAGCATAAACAGAGTTTTAAATTTTTGTTGGCTAATTTTAAGACGAAGGACTTGAATTATCGGGTTTTTATGGTCGTTGATTAGAAGGAGGAAAAAAAATTATGCATACCTTAAAAACGCCTCTTGGAGAAAATTAAAAGATCAAATAATTGATCCCGTTTTATTCTGGTAATGCACCAAAATATGCAATTCCCATTTCACATTCAAACTGAAATCACAAATTGTTGGAATACGAGTTTTAGAAATAAAAATTTTCTTTTCATGTAATACGAATACTAGAAATGGTGTGCAGAAAAAATATAATATCCAACTGATTCTATTTATCCTAAAAAGATACTAATTTTATATGTCAAACATACGTTTTTACACATTATTTTTTTTGTCTGTCGGTTTTTGTGTTGTTGTGTTGGCAACATACCAAAACACATGACGTGATGTTGGCAGAACTGGCGTAATTCACATATACACAGTGAAACACGGCATTGAAATGTTATGACATCAGGTAGTCATTCGGTTTTTTATTAAAATTATTTAATACTCATACTGAAATTCGCTTTGATTTTCAAAAATTGTAATTTTCAAGAATCTAACCTCAACTGGTTCAATAAATCTTACATAGATTTCAATGCGTTCAATAAAAAAAAATTGATATTTGAAACCGTTGCAGTTGAGGTTGTGTTCATTACAAACATTTTTTTTGTATAAATAAACAAAGCACAATTCAATTCCTGTTGGAAAATTTTTAACAATGTGATGTACATTTGTTGATAAGTATAACAGTGAAGAACTTTACAAGAAATTTGAGAAGGGAATTTTTTTGCGAGGCACAATGTGATTTAGTGCGAGTCATTTAAATTATTTTTGCTTTCATTCCAGATCATTTTGTGTTTAAATGGAACAGGACAATAATCAAAACAAGAAAATTAATAAGATAAAGAGCATAATTGAGAAGGAAATAGGTAAGGAATTACAGAGCAAACAAAATGAGCTGATAGAAATCAATGAAAGAATCGAGAAAACATTAAGGCATTTAGAAATTTTAAAATATGTTGCTGCTTTTAATTATTATGAACAAAATCCTACCATCACTTCCAAAAAGGTAAGCTTTGATTAGTTTATATATATTCATTTCTTCAAATGATCATGATGTGATTTTTTTTGAAATTGTAGAACAGTGGACAAGATGAAGAGAACAAAGATGAAAAGGCGCAAACACAAATACATCCTTGCCTCAAGAAGCTCATGCCATTTCGTTCCAATTATAATAAGTGTGTTAATGATATGGCAAATCAGAATCGGGCTTATGAAACTAGAAATAAAAGAGTGCATACAGATCTTAATCCATCAAGTGTTCAGGTGGAGTCAGAAAAAATACTAGAATCAATTTCAACAAATAGTTCTTCAAATTCAATAGGGAGTAATGAATGTATTCCTTCAACTAGTTCAGCTATAAAAGTGCCGCAGTATATTCCTCCTTTGCCAAAGAATGAAGTTGCAGGGAAAATCAATTCACAAAGAGGGAGCCTTTCAAAAATTCAGCACAGGTAAATATGCTTATCTTAAGTTAATGGCAGTGTTTTACTTACTGTAACTGTATTTAATTCTTTTTTATTACAACTCGTGATTTTTTCTAGGATAATTGTTGGTAACGTTTCAAAATGGATCCCACCAGACACAAGGGAAGACAATTCCACTCATAAATGGATGGTGTACATTCGAAATCAAGAGAAAGACAAAGATATTAGTGCATTAATTCGTAAAGTTCGGTATTTCTTACATGAGAGTTATAAACCTCATGATATCATCGAAGTAACTTCAGCACCATTTCATTTAACAAGAAGAGGTTGGGGGGAGTTCCCCATAAGAGTTCAACTGCATTTTATTCATCCATTAAACAAACCAGTCGATATCATTCACAATTTAAAATTAGACATGACTTGTTCCGGTGTTCAAACTTTGGGTGCAGAAACTGTCATTGAGGTTTCACTTCATCAAAGCAGCAGTTCTTCAGATTGCGAAGTGATCGTACCAAATAAAAATAAATCAGTTAACGATTATGCTAATGGGAGAAAAATGATAGAAAAGCAAGACGTGTTCGATTCTCAGTTACTTCCTCGTTTAGAAAATAAAAAAGCAGAATCTAGTGAAGGTTTTAATTTAAATAGTGCGACAGAAATTGAAGATAACATGCATTCCTATCATAAAAAAATTAAAACACATGTCGATGATAAAATAGCAACCAAGGAATTAAACTTCGATTGTAAGAGGGCTTTAGAAATAATAAATAGAGAACACGATTATTGTGTAGTTTACGAGACGGATCAACCTCAGTTTAGTTTAGGAAATAGAATAGAGAAGAAAAATGTAAATTCTTATTCGAAAATAACATCGTTTCGAAATCATAATGTTGATAAAAGGTGCAACGGATCAATACTGGATGCGTTACCTGTATCAGACCTACTCAGCAATGCAAATTTAACAAAATCGGATCGTAAACTTATTTTTAGTAGAAACGAAAAAGAAATTTTTGAATTGTTAAAGTCATTAGCGAATAAGTACGAATCTGAAGTTCAGTCAAAGTATTGTATGAAAACTTTTAAGCATAATTATTTGGTGAATATGATCCAAAGAGTGCACGCAACAAAAATCAGAACAGTAGAAGCTTTAATTAAATGGTTTTTCCAACGTTGGCCAATAATAACGGAATTAGCGTTAGATCCTACGTATAAATACGTTCATCCGTATAGCTGTCCGAGTGAGGAGGAGTTTATTAAGTATAATATCGGAAAGCAAAGGTCTGCAGAGGTGAGTTAAACAAATGTAAAACGATCCATTTTTTTAAATGTCAGATTGTGGTGAATGTCGTTCTGAGCAGATCTTAACCGTGGTAGCTACATTTCACTTCAGCCTGGCTTGTTGAATTACAGATTCAAATTTAAAATAATTTTTCTGCATTTTTTTAAAGATTGGATCGCTCTAAAACATCTTATTGTTATAAAATCGACAGTTGAGTTAATTTTTAAAATTAAAATATTTTTTTTGCAGTGGTTTCGTGCTAAAGCCATCCAGAAAATTTTATTTTCGTTGAAAGAAGTCATCCCGATCGACGAAGAAATCTGGACCACGAAGCAAATTTTATTATGGAGCAGATTTCACGGATTTTCACCTTTGTCCTTCTCCCGCGAAATGGAATCAAAAGAAATAACCGAATTATCTCATAAAAGACTGAAATCTGGTGAAAGTAGCAGCGATACGGATGACGATTCTTTTAGTATTTGTAGCAAAAAATCTAAATCAAACGACAGTCAATTTTTTAACGGATTAAGCATATCTGAAAGAAGGAGGAGAAGTAGAAAAAAAGAAAATACGGAAGATATTCTAGATCGGCGTAAAATAAATTATCGGAATATTAATACTTATACATGCGATGCAGTTAATGGCATCAATGCTTACGGTGCCATGGAAACACGAATTCTAAAAACTTCCGAAACCGTACCTGAAATCGATATAGTTTCTGTCGAACGTAATATTAAATCAGGTATGCTACTTTATTTGCAAAAATGTATTCAGTTGCTTAAATTATTTTTTATGCTTTTAGAGAGCCCGTCGAAGCGGAAAGAACCTTTAATATCGATTACGACTACCAGTCCTAGTGAGCAGTTACTTCAAAGATTCATCTCTGAAACTAGCAGAGAGATCGGTGTAAAATTCACGGAAGAAGAAATTATTCCAGGCGTGATGGCTGATTCAGTCACTCGTGTAATGTCTCAAGCTGTTTTATCGTTCGTAGAAGATTTATTAAGAAAATCTTTGGCTCAAGGATGGCTGAGGAACGACGATAGGTAAATATTTCTTTTTTTTTTTTTAAATTTTACCCGCATATTAGATTAATTCCTTATTGTTTATTTTTCATAAGTTAAAAAAATTTTCCCCAGGCCCTGGAATTCCCCCTCAAAAAAGGATGTGCCTAACTTAATCAATGTTTAAAGGTATATTTTCCCTTACTTGTGGGCAAGATTTAAGGAAATGGATATTTACATGAAAATTTTTGTTTTAGGGCGCCTAGCTGCTTGCAAGTTGAGGATGTTATAGCAGCCGTTGTAGAAAATCCTGTGTTTGATATATTTACAAATCGTGGACTTGGTGCGCTACCTTCTGAGAAATCAAAACCATAAAATAGGTTTTCCGAATAATGCCTTGATCAATTCAAATGAGAAGTATTTATTTATTTATAGTAGCCAGCAGAGACAATTTCAGAAATTGTTCACTACGGTCAAGTATTTTTTCATGTTGATTAAATTTTAAATATTATGATGGTGAATCGATGTAAATTTTAAATATCATGCTCGATTTCAGACGAAACTGGGAATTGTCTAGGTAGTACTGTATTGCCTAATAATCTTTCTCATTGTCGGGCAATACAAGCTATCTAGGAAGTCTAGTGATAGTAAATCAGGCAATGTTAGTATTATCGAGTATTTTGGGCATTACTTCTATTGCCTGATGGCTGCAAGAAATACTAAGTACAATCCTTTTCGTATAAGGTAAAGGTAAAATTGAAACACTTTACAAATAAAGGAAACAAAACTATAATATGCATGCAGGATATAATATCTTTATTTTTATTCTGTTTCACTTTTACCTCCATCTTAAATCCAATTAATAAAAATTATTTATAGGGCCAGAATGAAATGAATTTGAGGCAAAAAAAAAAACATGTTTTATTGTAAATAAAAAAATAGATAACCCGATTTTTTCAATAAATATCAAATAAAAGATAGAAAAACAATTTTTTGTTAAAATCTTTTTGGTTGGTGAATATTTTGTGGTTTTCGTCTAGAATTTGTTCCATTCTGGCACTTCTGCAGCAATTTAAGGTTTTTAATCAAGTAGTCGGCGTCCGGTTTTTTTCGCTTTATTCAGGCATGAGTTATGTCGGTGTGATAATTTTAATTCCAGTCAACCGGGATATTGTTCTTTTCAATTTGAACATTTAGCCAACGGAATAAGGGCTCAAAGTATTCTAGCAAAGGTCTCACTGAATATTTTGACTCTCCTGTAATTAAGCGAAGGCATTCTTTCCAAGATGCGCTGCTGCCAAGCGACATCATATACCTTAAATTCCTTGCTGCTGATTTCGATCCGTAAATATCACACCGATGCAGGGGTAGCGGTAATGTTTTATTATTATCCAAATGGCCAAAAATAGCGGTTTTGCATAGGGACTCGAAAATTTGCATTTGCAATACGCTACTCAGAAAATATCTAAAAATTTGAAGAAAAAAAAACATTATTTTTTTCTAAAAAAAAAAAGTAATTAATTTGTAGTTCTGAAATTTCGTTACCTAATGTAGGGTGTGTTATCATTAATATGAAATTTAGAAGCAGGATCAAAGTCTTCTTCGGTTCTTGGTACTGGTGCTTTTACTCCTTGAAATCTCTCTCGAAGTCTCCACCAAGCTCTGTTATAATCCCTAGGAGAAATATCACCTTTGAAAACGTCCCAGCGCCATTTCTCAAGAGCCAAAGCAAACGAAATTTGCGGAATTTTAATCAATGCTTGATGTAGTAGAAATATTATATCGAAACCTGGAAAAGAGAAAGAGATTAAAACCGAAAAAGAATCTCGAAATATTAGAATATATTTTTTGATAAGCTACCAGGTGTTTGATCAATATCTGGGATTAATCCTAATCTATGTAAATGTGCTGGTGTCATCACTCCGTACATAATGGCGTCACCGATAGCTTCTTGAAAAGCAGAATTAGTTCCGTCTTGAAAAATCGGGAGCTGATTCTTGTACTGCATGTAATATTCTATGTGGCCCATTTCATGATGTATCACATAAAAATCTTCTTCGGTTACTTCAGCACAAAGCAGCATTCTGAAAATACAGATAATGATAGGTCGGTCCCGAGTTTGGTTAAAATCTTGGCAAAATTTTACCTGTAATCATTAGGCTGAAACATATTAGCAGCAGTCCCGTGGCATATAGAGATATTCCCGCCAAATTTTGAATATTTCCAAAAATTGTCAGTCATCGGTTTAAACCCTAAAGAAACGTAAAAGTCTTCTGCTCTTTTAACCAAATCTGTCACGGTATAGTTTTTCCTTCGCAAGAGATCTGTTACATCATGTCCTGGTTCAATTTTAATTACCAGGTCGAGTAAGCTGCCCCAATTTTGAGCGTACATGTTTCCTAAGTAAATAAATTTTTTAAAATTAAATGTAATTTATATTTATTTTGCGAGTTAATTAAAAGGCTTTTAACCCACCTAATAAATGAGCCGGAATCGGTTCATTTAAAGGAACTAATTCATTTCCGTAATGCTGATGAAGCTGATATCTTACTACGGCGTGAAGAGCTTTATATAGTGGTTCAATTTCCTCGTATAAATTAAAAACAAGTGATTCTAGATCGTCCACTTCCAGTTCTTCTCTCCAGCATTCACCAATGTTGTTATAGCCTGGAAAAAAAATCAGATGCAAGGTTATAATCACTTAGTCGAGACGTGAAGGTTCTTAAAGAGGGAAATAAAACCAGTTGAGGGAAAAATTTGAAACAGTGTCCTGTATACAGGTCAGGCCTAGTTGAAAATTGTGGGAGATCCAAAAATGAAGTTTGAAAGAACTTTAGTAGAAGTGGCAGTAGGGCTTGAAGCTCCTTAAGCCATTTAGATAGTCGACAGTGTGTTGTTTAAAGTCGAACTACTGTATTTTAAAAAATTTAGAGTCAGATGTAATGGTCCAAAGGCAGTCTGAGTAGACTTCAAGGCAAAGCTGCAAAAACATTTTTAGCCTATCTCGAAAACTGTAACATGTTTTATGTAATGAGATTTCGATTGTAATTTCTGTTGCTTATTGCTTTATTGCTATTGATATACTGAAAACACTTTAATCCTTTAAACTGAATTTATCCACCCACGAACATTCAAGTGTTCAACCCACATTTAATTATTTGCGTTCTATAAATACGAATGTCTTAAGTTTAAAAAGTTTTCGCGAAACGTTTTTTCTTTTGACAGTTTTCGGATTACTAGGCTTTGCTCACTAAAGTTAAAGAATTTCAAAAAAGATCTCAAATGACTTCATCTGATGCTTTTTAATTCGTGTTCAGCAAATTTTCAAAGAATTTAATTCATTCATAAATGTAAGATTTTTGGTCTCTTGCTTTACATTCCTCAAGTATTTTAAGCCATCTGATAGGGCCAAGCGGAGGAGGAAACCTGTTTGCCTTATTATGGGTTTCGGAATTCTAATCTAACTCGCTTGGCACTTAAGTTTTTATCCTTGTTCTCCAGGTCTTTTAGGTCTGGCTCTGTCTACAGTACTTTACTGAATTTAACTATAGTTTAACCAAATAAAAATTTTACCATTATTATTTGCTCCTTTATTCATTAAATCAACCAAAGCCGGATAAAATACTCTTGAAGGAGGACCGACAGCATTTCTCCATTGCACCCATGCCCATAATAATTCTTGTGGATCCCTCGATTTCGTCATAATTCTTTCCAGATCAGGTTCACCCCGAAGACAATGCCCATTATCTAAGCAAACTTCACTAGTTTGATATACGTTTTGTAGCTGGCCCAAAACATTAGTCAATTCCCTAATTCGATCACATTTAAAATTAATTTTTATTAAATTTTCTTTTAATTTTCCAAAGAACTTACCTCGCCTGATGCAAAGTATATTTAGGACCACGGCACAATAAATAAAACTGCCTAAATTCCTTATCGTAATTTTTATAAAAAACCCAATCCGGTTGCAAATTTGTATTGATGTAATTAGTTTTATAAATATTTTCAAAAATCCCGGTTAATTTACTGCACCAATTATTCCTCCACTTGGTTCGAAATTCCCCGAATTGAACCGATTTTCTCGAAACGTCTTCTCCTGACCCGGTCGAAATTTCCCAACCTAATTCCGCCGTTTTCGAATTCATTTCCAACAATTCCTTATTCATTTCTTTCAACTGATTTTTCAAAACCGAAGAACTATCCGTTTCTATAAAATTCATCTCCGAATCCCTCACTGCCAGACATAACCGAAGAAAAAATATGAGGAAAAACATTTTTTTTCCTTCGAATCCCGGAAAATTTTAAGGCGAACGTTTCATCCCGAATGGAGTTTAGAGAAAAAAGAAAAGTAAGATTTTAATTGAAAGAAAGACAGGTGACTGGAATTTAACGTACGATTTCTGATTCGACGCTTGCTCAAACGGTGGCAAAACTTTTTTTTTTTTCAAGTTCATCCCCTTTTCTCCCCACGTTCAGGCTTTTTTATTTGAATCTAAATTTTTCAGATTAGATAAAATATATTCATCGAAAGTGGTTATTATTATTTTTGATTATCAACCATTGTAATCTTTTAATTAATTTCATGTTCGCGTAATAATAAATTATCAGTTTCAATGTTAGTAGGTGAGAAAATTTTAATGATTCATTAAAAACAAATAAATAATTATTGTTTTTTTAAACAAACGAAATGCCAATTATCTCTTCGTTATGAAAAAAAGAAATATAGGTGTACTTTTTTGTAGGCTAACCAATTATTTTTTGTTATTGTGCGAAGGTTGCGTTAAAAAAAGAAAATAATTGAAATCGAATGAACATATATGGTTTAATATTTTATATATTATATAAGTAATTGGTTTTAAGAAATGTGGGACTGGTGAATGAAATAGCAGAGTTGTAAGATTTCCGTGCTGGATAAATGCACGTGCTTAGGCCTGAAAGAAAATTTAAAATATTAATGTTCATTTTGATTGGAGGATCGCAGGGCAGAGAAAGCGAGGTAGTAAATAGATTATTCCACGGCTTTGATAATAAAGAGGGTCAGGGAGACTGAAGAAATTGCCAAAATAGAAATACAAAGTTGGAGTTTTTCAGTGCTTTATTGTGCTGAATGACTCTGAGTAAGGAGACTACCTTGGTTTTTGGCCTAGGATGTTAGTTATGTTTTGGCTGAGTGTTGAAACTGCGTTTCTAAATAGGAAGAACTGGCAATTTTTAACCTCTGCGTGGTTCATCCACTATTTTTAGTCTCTGAGCTGCCCCAGAGCTCCGAAATTCTGTTTTGGGGTGTTAAAATGAAACCATGTCTGACTTTTGGGTGTAGATTACCAGCTAAAATTTTGTCAGGTTCATAGAGAAAGACAGTGTAGACAGGAGACAAGCATCTTGCTGTCCTCAACAACAATCGGCATAATTGCGCCGTATAATATACGTAGAAATTAAGACTTTGGTATAAAAGGTCTTAATTTCTACGTATAATATACGTCGCAATTATGCCGGTTGTTTTGTTGGGGTGTAAAAGTTAGAAAAAGAATTTTCTCATTGATTTTTAAAAGAAATCTGATGTTTTCTTTGTAATGCGGTGATAAAGATGTTGATTCACGATTTAATTTCGAAGACCAAAGAAATGTTTTTGCGAGGAAATTGAGAAAGCACAGCCAATGTATAACCCAAACACGTGCAATTCTTTAAAACTTGATGTTGTGTAATCTTGCGAGTAGGTGCTTACAATTGAACGCACAAGTAGATCCCTGAAAAATAAAGCAATCAAAAGATTAGTTTGCTGTCGCCTTAACGAAGAAAAACGAGAAAGAATCACCCGCAGGTGGTACATTTAGTCTTTATAGACATTTGATTGCATTAGTTCCTACGCTCTTGAAATTTAAACGATCCACCTTTATTTTTTTTTTCAACTTCTTTCGACTCTTTAAAATTTTATTCGAAAGCGGCAATTTAAAATAATATTCAGTCTCTTGAAAATTAATCTGAGATTTTAATATTCGTTCTTGAGATGGAAAAAATACAAACGGTCAGTAGGCGGAAAAAAAAGAGAAAAAGAAAAAAAAACGAGAAAAAAGCAATTATCACCGAGATATAAATATTTACTTTTCTACCGAATGAGAGCGGAAAAGTTTCCCGGGACGAATCTACATTTGTCTGATATTTAACTTGCGTAAACTTTTTCCCCGTAAATGTTTAATTTTGGTTTTCCGGAGTAAGATAACACCGTGATTAGTCTTAGCTAGAATTTAATTTAGAATTAACATCTGGTGCTTATCTTGTCATCCTCTTCTCGCTTCATCTCGCTTTTGTAATACAAGAATCATTTTTGTTTACATTAAAAATTTTCTCTAAGTGATTAATTTCAAACGATATTATCTTTTTTCCCCCCCATTAAATGAGAATTATAAATAAATTGCTTGAATCACTTTTTCTGATTTGAAGTGGTTTTCTTGAAAATGGCGCGCGAAAATTCACACTGCCACCCTTCGCTTTCTTGCAGACAAAAAATAAATGAATATGTTATGTTTTGAAAATTTTTGTTTATAAAAAGGGACTTATTTGAAAGTGACGAATTTTGATTCTTTTATATTAAGGAATGACATTTTGGACCATGCGAAAAGAAATTAGTATTTTAGTGTTTTGTAAATGCTATATTTTACGATAATTTAGTAAGTTTATCAATGAGATCCTTTAGTATTTTAGTTACTGTGAATAATACGTTTTCGGTTTTAGTGTTTTCTGTGCTGCTGTTGTCCCTGCTGGTGTCACTTTAAGCAATAAGTCTCCAGAAAACTTTAAAGAAATTACAACCAAGAATTTGGCCACGAACGTAAGAATTAAGAATTCGTCTGAATGCAATGACAAACAAATTTTTAGGATATCAAGTATTTTCGAGAATAAAACGGTGACATTTGATTTTTTGGAGGATTTAAAACGCAGTGTGAAAAGAATGAAAGGTTTTGAAACGAATTTACGATTTACATCGAGAAAGCTTTTATCATTAAATTCGGCAAATAACAAGAAAAGAAGAAAACGGAGGAGAAAAGAAATTGTTTTGAATAATTTAAGATTTAGGAGTAATATTCCATTAAAAAGTATCAATAGTTACGATCGTGACGATCAGGCATTAAATCTAATTAATGATAGATGGAGAAAATTCAGTAGCAGCTATGAATCTTCCAATAGAAATTTAAGAAATATCCAAGAAAATTTGAATAGGAAAAATAGACTATGGAAAAGAGCTTCGTTGTTTTTAGATATTAATAATAAAATCAGAAGGCAAAATATTGAGAGCACAACCGCTGAATATGAAAGCGTATTTGCGAAAAAAATGAAAGAGTTTCGGGAATACAGAGAAAAAGCAATGTTGGGAGGAGTGACGACCGCTGCCACCAAACCGAAACCAGATTTACTAAAACCCGATTTACCGAAACCAGATTTGTTGAAATCCGATTTACCGAAACCCGATTTACTGAAGCCCGATATACCGAAATCCGATTTAACGAAATCAGACGATAATTTTCATAGAAATAGTTTGCCCGATCCGTGCAGTTCCATAAATGCATCTCACCCGTCAGTTCCTGTCAAGCAGATTCCCCTTCCGCACGAATTGCCAAATAACAAAATTTTAACGACCGATCGATATCTCAGCATAAGACATTCTCTTCGAAATTATTTAAGCCGTACTAATGCTTGGAATAAAGCTCACGGTGCAAAGAAATGTCGCCGTAGGCGAGAGGACATGACCAATTGCACCGAAGTCGAAGAAAAGAAAAAACCACCTTTAATTTGTATTCCGTTTATTAAAGAAGGACAAGATAAGATATTAAAAGAGGCCATTAGTAAATTACAAAAAATGCTAGATAAAAGGCACAAGAAAAGCACGACGGAAAGGACCGATATATTTGGGCAGATAAAATATAAGCCGAAAAACAAAAAATTAAAACATGATAATAGTAAACTAATCGATACAAACACTGAGCCATTCTTTACTGCAGCTACGTTCACTTTGTCAACAACGGAAACCACTCCGGATTTTAAATTTGAACCGGTAACAAATGCGAATGCTGAATATACAACTTTCGAACCTATTCCTACCTGCCCGCCGTTCTTATCACCTCCGGAACCTTTTACCCCGCCTGAAGAAGAAGATGTTGCTACATTTCCTATCTGCCCACCAAGTACAAGTACGACTATACAGATTACTTTTCCTCCATGGCCCACAATACCGAATCTCCCGAAACCGGATCCTTGTGGCAAAGCAAAGGAACCTCCTATAATTTACTGTCCGGATAAAATCGATTGGGAAAGTACCACGCCGTTCCCGGCAGAATGTTTAACTACAACTACAACTACAACTACCACACCTGCGACTACTACAACTACCTCCACTACCACCACCACCACTTCTACTACAACTACTACAACCCAGCCTCCGCCGATATGCCCGCCATGTCCACCCCCACCGTGTCCACCTGAATGTGAGGAAGTCACCGAAGAACCAACAACAAAGGATGTTTGTACAACGGAATCTACGACTACAGAAGATGATTCATGTGAAGAAGACTCGACGACGGAAGATATTACCGTCGATGATGACGACGACGACGATGATGAAATTTTATATGACTACGATATCGAAGTCGAAACGTCGCCTCCTGCAAAACCTAGAAAATGCGGGAAACCTAAAAAATGCAAGAAATCTAAAAAGAAAAAGAAAAATCAAAGACGACATAAAAGAGATAATGGTTCCAGTTTTCAGAGTACAACTGTTAAAGGAAGCGATGTACACGATGCTTTGAGATCGATGATGAATAATATGGTGTCACCGAGCAAAACGAATTTAACAAACATAACAGAAACTACAACATGGAAAAATACGACCGTATCAGTTGTTAAAACTTCGACTACGGAAGAAACACAAGATTTTACAACCATGAAAGGAGCTAGTTTGGTAAAAGGACCAAAAAAAGTAATGTCTCGCCCGATCCCAAAAGTCTTTCCGAGAATATTTCCGAGTTCTGTATCGAATGTTAATAATACCAGATTTAACGTCTCGGATATCACGTACAACAACGGTAAGTTGTAATTTTTATATGAATTATTGTGTTCATTATAACAGTAAAATCAGATGTATCGAAACAGTGCCGGACTGATAAGAGACTTTTATCTGGATAAGTAAACCTGTAATTGAAAGGTCGGCTGCTTCTTCTTATTGGTGAGCAGCAGTTCAGTCTAAAGCTCTTAATGTCCTTACTTGTCCGTTATTGTTTCGATGCGATTACCTAATCCTATTACATTCTGCTTCCGTGTTCCAGGTATCTCCTCCATAGATGATTCATTCATCCCCGAAATCCCTACCAACTCTCACCTTCAACTTCTTGCAGTATGCGAAGGCTTCCTCGAAGTCGTCAAACTTATAAAATCCCACAACGAATCATTCAACGAAGAACCAGACGCTGAGCTTATCCATTATTGCGAAAGTATTATCTCTAAAAGTTTTAATTTCTCCAACAACGTATCTAAAGAAAACCTTCAAACGCCCACGACAAAGGAATCGGTACGAAAAAGATCAGCTTCATTTATCGAAAAACAACTTCACGACAAAGTGCTCGTCGATATACTTCGCAGCCCCGTCTACAAAAGACAACTAAAAGATTTTAAAGAATATTTTTTGAAGAAAAATGAGAAACAAAGAATTTTAAACAGGCGGTCTGATTTAGTTCATCTTCTCCGGAAAAAGAAAAGGGCTTTATTGTCATCCATTCATAATTCTACAGAGAAAACATCAGGTATGTTTTAAATTAAATGAGAATCATTTATTTAAAGAAACATTTGTAACGATCGTTCCGTTTCTTTCAAAGTGTAGCCAACATCATTCGAAAAGACACAACGCAGAAAATCGACCCGGGGGTAACCTCTTACCCGATATACGCAAGTCGATACGATTATAATAAAGGTGGTAAAGTTCGAGAAATCGACGTCCTCTGGCGGCAATTCAACAAAAAAAATCATCGAAGGGAAATCGTTAAAAACGTAACGGTTTTAGCCTTAATGGCAAATCCTAATAATTTGCAAGTTATGGATCGGAACGATGTTAAAGTCGCGGAAGATAATGATAATGACAGCGACGACGATGAAATGATTAATAATTCTTCTATCAATCACGATAAAAGTACTGTGGACGAAGAATTCGAGAAAGATGAAAATTCTACGGAGCATAATACTACGTCGACTACTCCACTTATTTCGACGACGGTTTCTCAATCTAATGCGACGTCGAATTCATCTAATTTAAAAACGTTTGTTAAGAAACCGGATCCGTCATCAATTTTAGGAAATCCTCCGGTTAAAGAACCGAAACCTAGTAAAACGACAAAAGCCAAGGAAATTTTCCAGGTATAGATTTCATGTAATCTACTTTACCACAATTGCAGACTGTGAGCAAAATCTCTCGACTGGTTTGAACCTTTAAATAAGCTCTTTGAATCCCAGGGATGGCCGATCTTGAATTCTTTTTAGATCTGCATGTTGAGCCTAATAAATTCGAGAAATTGTCACCTTCATTAAAGTTATCCATTTTCAAACTGGAAGTCGCCATTCTCAAATGGAAAAATCTGCCGGCTATGATGTCAGCTTTTCAGTTCGGTAGTGGCAGCCGCCAGCTTGAAAATTGCGGACCTCCTAAGCGTTACAAACTACCCCAATAACAATCAGCGTAATTGCGTCTTAATTTATACGTATAATATACGTCGAAATCAGGATCTTTGTTGTTGGGGTGTTCTTGCAGTCTGGGCTGAGTTCCTAAGTCTGCAATGCTTGACTTGGGGGTTTTTTTTTAGGATTATATGTTTGAGTTTGGGTTAGAATTGGTTCTTGTCCGCCCCTGATCCCATTTTCACAATGTCGAGGTTAGAGGGCTCTGAGCTTAACAGTCTGTAAATTTTTTTAAGGCCCATATAAACTAATATTTGTTTTTTTATTTTAGCAATATATGATCGAGTTTCTCAACTATGCAGTATACATAATCCCGATCATGTTCTTATCTCTCTTCGTTGTTTGCTGCCTTTGCTGCTTCATCAAACTATTCCCGAGAAAAAAGAAAAAGAAAAAGCGAAAAAGAAGTCGCAAGTATAGCGATACGACTTCCGACGAAAGCACTTCTGCTACTGAACCAAAAATCCGACAAACACGTTTCGACAGTTTGGATAAAAAATTAGACGATATTATAAGAATATTAAACGAAAAAGGAAACGCTAAAAGTGTTTGGAGTGAAAGTGGAATAAACGGTGGCGAGGAAGAAAAAGAAAAAATGTCAACGAAAAAGAAAAAATTTTTGAGATTTCTTCACGGCAAAAAAAAGGGTAAAAAATTGAATAACGTTCGTTATACTTCTTTGGATAGTATCGAAGAATCCCCTGAAAAATCTGATATGAAAATGGCCGAAGTTACTGATTCCGATCCGAATACGTCTGACAGCGAAGGGAAAAAGGAAGAAGACGAAGCTAAGGAACGAAAGGAATTAATAGCTTTGCTGAAAAAGTTTGATCAGTTGAATGGCGAACCCGAAAATGGTAAAAAAGAGGAAGAAAAAAAAACTTCGGTGGTTGTTCAGTATGTCACCGAAGGAACTGATCCGGATTTGGAAATTGATCGAAATCATGAACTTCAAAGATACAGTCCAGAGATTAGTAATTATTCAACGAAGAATGAAAGAGGATGGACGTATAAAAATTCGTATTATAATCCCGAATATCCGATTCCGTTTCAAAAATTTCGAAGAGTTAGCGAAGAAATGACGAATGAACCGTCGAGAAATTGGCCAAACGAAAGAAACAATAAAAATATTGATTTGGATGGTAATTTCAGAGGTTTTCCTCCTCCGCGCCGAAAACCTCAGGAAAATACGGAAAATATTAGACATCAGGGGAAAAAGTTTGTCCATTTAACGGATAGTGGAGTGCTTTGCAGAATGTAATGAGGCCGTAGAGGTAAATAGTGAATCATTTTTTTATTTAAAAGATTTTAAATAATTATAATGGGTTTCTTAAAAATTTTAGATGTTAAAAGTGAAAAAGTAAAAAATGCACTGCTGGTAAATTAATATTCCTCCTTCAGTGGTAATATCGTATATAAATAATTTTTAGTCATTTTTGTATAATTTATAGGTTTGTATGTGTTTGATATTACAGTTTTTTATGGCAAAATTTTATTGAAATAAAGTAGTGATTGATGTAAATGAGAGTAAGCATGAGGAGGCAAAAGCAAGTCGCGGCAGGAAACACAATAGCTTTGCATAGGGATCAAGGGCCAAATTTAATTGGGCAGAAAGTAGATGGGTGTTATGACAAATGCTTATTTCTTAACTGTATCTATGAACCTTTAAAAAATCCTACGATTAACTTATATTTTTTGAAAAGTAACGAAAATTAAAACGATTGCAAACTAATTCGAATTATGAATACACCCGCGCCAACATGAAAGTCACTTTAGCCAACTAAAAAAAAAACAGCGTCCTTAAAATGACAACCGGCTTTTGTAAATAAATGTTCAGTTCGTGGAAATTATGAATTAACTAGTTTTCTTCATGGAATCTGAAGAAATATCCGAGTTTCATCCTTATAATTTCGTGAAAAGAGTAAAAGAAATGAAGAAAAAAATACCATGCAGAGATGAAGAGATTTCCTACATTTTTCAATTGCTTGGTCAAGTAAGTGAGGTTATGTTGCCTGAACCATTCAAACTGATTTTTTTTTCTCGTAAATCATAAATGATTTTAATTCATGATTTGATTTTCAGACGCCCTATAACGTACCTCCACCTACCCTTTTCCTTCAAGGGGACTCTGCAACTGGGAAATCAATGATATTGTCAAATTGTTTAGAACTTGGAAAATTTAAGTATGCCATCGTAAACTGCTTAGAAGGATATTCAATGAAAATAATTTTTGAAAGCATTATTAATCAGCTAGCAAAGCATGAAATGAATACAGAGAATTCGTACCAGCCCTATGCTAAATGTACTAATTTTTCAGAGTTTGTAGCTGCTTTACAGCAGCTGTCGGATGAAAAAAGTATTGGGAAAGAAGATGATTTTTCTATCATAATCGTAAGTGTACATTTTTATAATACTTGAAAAATTTCCCATGTATCCTAATCAGTTGTTGTTTTTCAGGTTCTAGATAAATGTGAAAAAATGAGGAGATATGACAAAACCTACTTGAAAGGATTTGTGAAGCTTAAAGAATTGTCCGGCTTAAAATTGTGCGTAGTATTTGTGTCTACATTACCGTGGACTGAATTTTACATAGATGACAATGCATTGGAACCATTAACATACTCTTTGACAGGTTATACGCAAAATCAACTTTTGCAAATTTTGCAACTGGATAAACCTGAACAATATTCTGAAAAATTTTATGAGAACTACATCAATTTATTTTTAAGCATGTTTATTCAAGCTAGCAGAGATGTACGTGAACTAAAGTATCAAGCCAAAATTAATTTTGATTATTATTCTCAGCCTATTAGTAAAGGTGAATTGACAGAAAAAGACACAAATGAACTATGGAAAAGATCACAACAATTTTTTAAAAAATCTCTCAAATCATTGTATTTAAAAATGGATTGCAATATCGAAAGTGCAGAAAATATGACATCAGTAGCTACTCATGCTTTAAGCATGGAATTGCCTTATTATTCAAAGTATTTATTAATAGGATCTTACCTGGCTTCTTATAATCCATCTACAGAAGACAAAAAGCTTTTTCTTAAAAATCATGGGAAAATTAAAAAAGCAAAAAGGGTTAAAGTAGAAAAAGTTAAATATCATTTAATCGGGCCAAAACCTTTTGGATTGCAAAGGTTATTCGCTATTGTCTCTGCAATCCTGGATGATGAGAAATTTAATTTGAATGCGATTTTCATGGTGGAAGTTGCTAGCTTAGTTAAAATGAATTTATTGACTCAGATCAGTGAGGATATGTTAGACATGCCTAGCTATAAGTGCAACGTTGGGCTTCAGTTTATCGATGTAATTGCTAAAAACGTTCAGTTTCCGATCAGGAATTATTTAGTGGACTTTATGAATTCTTAACGGCTTGAAATATTTAAAGTGTGATAATTCGAGGATGTAAAAAGTTATTTGAATAATTTTTTAAGTTATTTATGATTATTTATTGAATTTACTGATGGGGTCGTACTACCATGTTATTATAATTTTTTTTTATTACTACTGGTGAATTTAATTGAAATAGCGTATAAGTTTATGTATGTCTTTTCCTTTTTACATCTTCTCTTTCTTTTTGAATTTTATATTAAGACAGGTGCATCCAAATTGATTAAATTATCAAGAAGGGCTTGCTTGAAGGGAATTTAAAGTTCCCCCTTTAAGGGATGTAAATGTGGGATCCCTGAGTATAGGCCTAAGATTTGTGGTTAGCAATTCTTTAAAATTTTGGAATCCCAAACGGAAATTCTTCGGTATTAGAATAAAATGATCCCAGGGCGGGATTAGGAAAAGCTTCGGGATCCCAAATTGCAGCCCCTGCCATTTGAGGAAGGCAAATAGGCTGAACGTCCGGTTACTACTTTGCTACGATTGAAAGCTTACAGCTTCATAGTTTTTAAGTCTTCAAGTCATAACTTAATGTAGATTGCCCTGTTAAAAACTTTTTCCTTTAGCTTTTTCCTGAACATGCATTGCAATGTTCAAAAAACTTCTCATTTTTTTAAAAGTTTCATTAAATAATCTCCTAATAAAAAATTGTACAGTGATAAAAGATAAGATTATGAAAAACAACCGCTAGAACAACAGGAGGTAAAGTTTTGGTCTAATAAACAAAACAAAAAAAAAAGTACCTGAAGCAAGACAGAAGACATAGTCACAGTGACATATAAGTTAAGAACTCGTGGGTATTACATAATCGTGAACGAGTATGTGTGCGTGTAAGCATGTAAGGATCCAGTAAACAAGAATTGGTAGCTAATTCCTTGGAGTAGCGGCCGTTTGAGTTTGCTGTGATTTAGGCCTTAATAAGACCGTTGTGAACTGTAATGGATGATAACGGTATAAAATATATAGGGCACTCTTTGTCTTTTATTGTTATGGAACATCGAATTATTTTTCTTCTTTATGGATTCATTTTTTTTTTCTTCTTCACTCTTTTCATTTCAAGTTTGACGTGAGCTTATGAGAAACTGTTTTGGGATTTCAATTGTAAATTATGTTAGTGGTTATGATTATGGAGATGAAGATGATATGATACGGGACTTCTTTTTATTTCATTTCCTTTTATGTGAAATTTATTCAATGAGGATTTTCTGGGTCAGTTTTAATGGAGTAAAGTGGTTTGGGGATTTATGGAGGCGGGAAAATAATTGAAGGATGGTGGGAAA
Source organism: Liposcelis brunnea (assembly GCA_023512825.1). Lineage (NCBI taxonomy): Eukaryota > Metazoa > Arthropoda > Insecta > Psocodea > Liposcelididae > Liposcelis > Liposcelis brunnea. The sequence goes on along the minus strand of CM042068.1, from coordinate 14,528,159 downwards.
TTGAAAATGGGATTGTATTTGATTGAGCCAAATTTTTTTTGGAGGTGACTTATGGCAGCTTAGCTGAGGCCAAAGTAATCAAAAGAAAAAAAATTAAGATTTTACATAAAAAGATCATTTTTTTTTTTTTTTTTTTTTTTGGCAAAAAGTAAGAATTTTTGGAAGGAAGTGTAAAAGACTGTGGTGGCGCCTTGGAGGCAAAAAGCTGCTAAGCCATTGCTACACCACTTAAGCTTTGTTTAAAATTCTCTATGCTTCACTCTCGAAAGTTACTTAAGTTGATGCTAGAACACTGTGTGAAATGGCAGGATTAAATTCAGACTAGAAATTCTGGATTGGCTTTAGAGCCTCAGACCAGAAATCTGAACTTTAGCTTGGTCAAAATTTTAAGGGAGAAGCTTTAAGAATGTAGATAGCCGTGGTCCCAAAGCTTCTATCAATATTTCTAGTTGATAAGATTACCTCAGTTGGGAGCTAGGGGGTCGTGACAACCGAGTGAACAACGAGAAAAAGGTGGGAGAGGCTTTAAAAAGCTCGCCCGCAGGGTTATAGTGAATATCCAAATTAGCGAATGATTTTAATTTTTTTTGTACTAAGTTTAAAGTTTCAGAGGTGAGTAAAAAATTTGTAGTGTTTACAAATCCTTTAAAATGTTTTACTAATTCATTTTTTTTGTTTCAGGAGGGCCAAACATTTTGTCGGTTTACTAAAAGTGCATACGTAATGCTCTGCCTGTGGCACCCACCAAATCCAAGAATCCCCATTGTTTTTAGGAAATCGTTTATGAAAAAAAACTTGCATTCTTTCCTCAGAAGGCTCGGCTAAAAGCGTGCTTGCCGGAAGGTAAAAAATCCCTAAATACCATCAAACCAACAATGCTTGAAAATTAAATCTAATAAACGCCTACGCGTGCCTTTTCGGCAGTCCATCATCTTTTCGGCACTTTAAAAACGTTATTCTAATTTGTTACCGTTAGCGCATTATATAAAACTTATGTCATTTCCATTGATTTTGTAATGAAATGCAAAAGCAAATCATTTTTCCATAATTCTTTAGGTCTTCCTCAATTTTATCTCACAAAGAAAGGTGAACCGTTTTTAAGAAGAAATGATCCTTCTGTATAAAATACATCATCGAGCATACTTTTTTATTACACGGTCGAGGTAATAACGGCAAGTTCGTTTATACAGGCTTTTTAACGGTGTTTGAATCTTAGTGCTAAAACGGTCCACGGCCATGGGAATATTTAACTATACACCGACTTTTTTATTTTAGGTTTCGTTCGTTAACCAGTAAAAGAAAGAAAGGTGCAAGTACTCGAGTCGTGTGGAAACGTTGAGGACTTTTTTTCATTTACACGTGGAGATGATTCGGTTTTCGATTTTATTAAAATAATTTAAATTCTCAGTTACATTCAAGATGTGCAGATTTCAAGATATTTTTTGAAAATACTCGATAAATCGAATGCGGTTTGTGACGTGATGTAATATTTTTTGGGATTTATGTTTGGGTTTAGTAAAGGATTCAGATGATACCGAGTTCCGGTACTTTTTGGAAAAATGGCATGAAGGATTATATTTACAGACGGTTTATTGCCTGGGAATAGGATTGCAAAGAAGGTAAAATTTTTTAACTAGTAAATTAAGTGCTTAAAAGTTTTACTTCTACCGGCAAATTAGAAATAAAAATTGATTGGAACCAATAAAATTATTCTAGTGAAGCTTCTGCCGAAAGGATACTTTCTGAGTGGGAAAATTTTTTAGTTTTAGAGGGACTAGTTATAATAAAAAGCTCCGAGGCTGCAAAATTGACAGAAAAATATTTGTTTATAATTGCTGTTGTGCCAGCAACGAGCAAAGTATTGTGAAAAAATTTGTCGGCTGTTATTATTAAATTTCTAAAGTTTGTGGAAACGGCTGTAAAAGTTCTTTAATCTATTTTCAGAAGGACAGTTTTGTGGGAACACTAAATTCGCTACAGAAAATAGAATAAAGAAAGATTTCTTTTAAAAATTAGATTAATTTGTTTATAAAAAATTTTAGCACCAAAAAATGCATGCAATATTGATAATTTTGAAAGGAATGGGCAATACGATTTTTTTCAAAAGCAGATGAAGGCTTTTTCAATCTGAAGAATTAGCAGTTGTCGCCATTTTTTTTGCTTCGAAATTGCCTCAGCATTAGACGTTCATCTAAGCCACTATATTGTCCAGTTGAGTCCATAGCTATGTCAGTTTCATTCTGCTGCTCACCTTTTTCTTGGTCGATGTAACAAGTTTTATGTGAACTTCAAGGAGTTCAGCATCCCCTTAAAAGCGAGTACTGTGTCTGGCATGTTTTGGCAATCCAGCGAGTAGGTAACTTGCCTAGCATAACCTCACTGCTTTGGCTGGGGTAAAGGGTACTGCTGCTGCAATCCCTTCTGACTTTGCTTCATCCCTAAAAATTTCACCTTTAAAAATTTTCGCTATAAGCATTTCGATTCAGAGTTATGTGGGTCCTACTTCTATAAACGCACAATACAAATCCATATAAAAACGGTTCCTTACGCTCGATTATCAATTATGGCACATGATGATGAAGTTCATTAGAACGCATTGTGATCATATCTGCAAATAACGATTTTAGTATGAATCGGCCGATTGTGAGTTTGATTTGGAAGCGTATGACTTTATAAAATCGACTTGATGGACATTACAGGCATCATTAATCAAACATAAACACATTTTTATTGTGCTAAATAACTGCAACTCTTTCAGGGTTATAAATTTTTTTATCTAAACATTTTTTAAAGTTGACACGTAATTGCGGACATAAATCTGTAAAAGAACTGGTAGAACTGGAGGAAAAAAGTTTTTCAAAATAAGAGAACTACTTTACAGTATAGAATATTGTACAGAAGGTTTGGATGTACAGCACACGAGTAAGAGGCAGGACTTTACAAAAAATAATGAAATCAGAGTTGATGAAGGAGGAAAGGATGTAAAACTCTTGAAATCACAAGACTTTACAAAATTAGATACGCATTCCTTAAAAGGACTGCTTTAGCTCATGAAAATTAGACTTCTTTAAGGATCATCAAGAGCTTCAAGGAAAACACTAAGCGGATCCAAATTTTATCATGAGTAATGAAATGATTCATCGACGATTTTTACCCTAAACCCATGCTAAAAGTGAAAATTCACTCCGTATTGTTTCATGCTGAGAGACAAGGGTCACAGCTTTTTAATGCTAAAATTTATAGTCATGCAGCACTATTTATGGCCGGATCATCTTTCTTTTTGTCTTTGCATATCTCATCAAAATCAATACAAGTTCACGTCCGATCTTTAGATCTAAAAAAGGTGTTAAAGGGCTATAAAAGAAAATTATTCTTCATGGTAATGACAATTAGTACTTTCCTTTTGCTTTTTTTTCTTCCGCTTTCCAATATTTTCCATGTTGAGATTTTTACACTTTAAGTAGAGGAATATTAAAGACTTAACTAATTTGCAAAGCAGGGATTGAATATAAAGAACCATTGATTGATTACTTAATTAATTAGAAGGTAAATATTGTGCTAATTAACACCATTCATGAGAAGGTAAATATTAAACGTTATGAAAGAATAATCAGCACTGTTTTCTAGAAGGAAGTCGCTTAGGAGTTGAGATAAAATTTAAAGCTTTCCAGTAAGCTTGGAGATGCTGATCAAATCTTTAAGAATTCCATTGGAAACCATCGAATTATGATGCCAGAGAAAATTTTGGTTTATTAATGTAAAGTAGCTAATATTTTTCCTCTGACGTTACATCTTCAAGAATCGTGCGAATGGATGTAATTTATCTTAATGCAAAAATAAAGGAAAGAGAAAAGCATATCCTAAGAATTTTTCAAAACTATGGATAATCAAGATCAAAATTTGAAGTTTGAATTGATTTATTCAAATCGTAACTAACAAACCATAACGAATTTATAGAGCTCTCTTCGTTTTCCGGCATTCATCATATATTAACACTAAGGCCGTCACATTCATCAAAGTGCAACATTAGCATTTCTAGCGGATTTTTCTAAGGCTTGGCTGAACATTTCTTATTTTATGCTGTTGATAGTTCTCCGCTCCGCACTATAATTTCAAAGTTTCAGCACTCAAAGAAACCAAAGTTTTAAGACTTCGACATCCAAGGGTAATTTTACTGAGATCAGATTTTATAAGATTCTTCAGCTAAACATTCGAAATGAATTCTACGTAGTTGGTGCGAAGCCAAGCTGGATAACCTTTGGGAAACGTAGTTATATTATTAAAAGATTCGAGGCTTCCGATTGATCTAAGAAGAAGAGTCTTTAACGCGTGCGTCACGTCTACTATGAAAAACAATTGGGAGACAATGGCTAGTGCAGTTAAACAAGCAGTCAGCTTATTGAACCTCGAAGAGCAATAAAACGAGCAATGCTCTGAACTAGATTCCCGGATTGCTTCCAAAACGGGAATTCACCGGTTTTACCAAATGTAGATGATGTTGCAGAACGCCTGGCTCAGCCAAATGTCATGGAAAAGTGATGATGGCAGAGCAGTAAAATGGAGACCTCGTGCATCGGAAAGTCGGTGGGCCGCAAAATCGATGGCACCGCTGCATCCAAAGCTGGATTCTGATAGATGCAGAGAGACGAAGATTAAAAAAATCGGGCAAAGGTTTAAAGTAGCCATCGTCCAAAAGTTGACGATTATAGTAAAAAGAAGAAATAATGCCAAACATCGTGGTTGTTCAATATTTTGTTACTCTCTCTTTGGTTAATCTCGTCCTCTCCACGATCCTGGAAGAAATCCTGTTAATTGGTAAACACCATCTAACATTATAATTGATAATATTTCTATCAAGGGTTATTGACTGCTTTTGTTTCAAAGATGATTAATTTTTTTCAATTCTACCAAACCATGAAAATGCACCTGCTAAGTCATACAACAATGGCTTTTAGCTAAATTCCAGCATTTCATAATCGCTTAATTTTTTCTCGTGTTACCCCCAGAATTGTGAACCAACCAGGCAATGTTTCATTCAAAGTCAGCCTCAGCTATCGGGATCCGTAAATCTTGTTTTTATTACCCTTTTACAGTTTAATTTCTTGCACGTAGTGCTAATTGAATTTTCACGTTAAATATTTTTTGATAATGCCGACCATTAATCAAAGCTGCTGTTGACAACCTTTTTATGCGGTTGTTCAAATAAAAATAAAAACCTGTTATAAAAATTACAAGCTTGCGGGAACGCGATATTAAAAAAAAGAAAACTTTGTCGAGATTCCTGCAACTTTTCAAGATCATCATCAAGCCTTTCTCATCATCACGTGCTCTTTCACCTTTTTAATTTCATTACCAGAACATGAGAGAAAAAAAATCATCGACCTTGTACATAAATAAAATTTCGTAATTCATATTACGTGATCTTTTCTTTTTTCTTTTTTTTTATATAAAATTGTTATGATGAATGCATGACGCAGCGGATCAAGTTCAATGGCTCGATGAATTCCAATATGATCGACACCTTCAATCATTGTCTTCACGGCTACCTATCTCATGTTTCATTAAATCCTTTTTTCATGCTTTAATTCAACTCCATTTTTACCGTTATTTTTTATTTCCGAATTAAATTCGTTTTCGGACTTCCATATCCCACAATTTGTTTCCCCGGGTTTGTAATTTGCCAACCAACGGTTATTGCTTCCAATTTGGTTAGAATCGTACGAATAACCCACGCTCTTGAATAAGAAAAAATTACGTTAATTAAACAATTAGAGATGTTAATCGATGGGAACTGAAAAAATAGTCACAATGAGAAATAAAAAAAAATTTTTGTCGCTGTGAAATGTAATTTAAATGAGATGAATTGAAAATAGAGAGAAAACTGCTTTCCGTTTTGTTATTTAATTGAGGATGGGTAATATTATAATGATGCAACGGAAATTGACAAGTCAGTTAAACAGGTGCGATATTTCCGGATTGCTTTTTTTGGCTCAAAAATAACAAAAAAAAAGTGTGCGATATAATTATCCGAGCGATTTCGTATCATTTCCTGCCGACAAAAAAAATTTTGATTTAGATGATTTAGCGGCTTCGAAGATCCGGTTAAGATTTGAAGTTCATCAGGTATGCCTGAAAGGAATGCGACCGGCAAAAAATATTTTTAAAGGTCAGAATAGTTGAAAAAATATTGAACTCGACTGCGTGATGCGCTTGCGAATATTGCACGATTATGATCTTATTTATTTTAAACACGGTCGCACATTGTGAGTTTGAACGTTTTTGTTTCCTTGCGTGCTATTTTATCGGACCGTTATGATGATTCTACGCTGTAGGTCTCAATGCTTCTTTTTAATGTTTGGTTTTTGATCAGGTTTTGTTTGGATTAATTTCGGGAACGTGCAGATTGGTAAAACCCTAAAATGAATTATTTCAGAGCGAGATAATTACGGTAGAAGATAATGAATAATTAAAAACAAGAATGGGTTCTATGTAATTTGTGGATTACCCGAAAATGCAGACTCGCATGAACCCAAAGAACTTTGAATTGAAATTTGCGGATTAAGTTCTTCGCTTGAGACTGAACATTGTTTTGTCTTTAGCTTTTGTCTGAAGAACTCGGACGACAAATTTTGGCCACTTAGGTTTCAAGAGACAAGTCGAATAGGAAAAAAGTGTTGAGTTTTATGGAATTGTAATGTATTTGGTCTGCGAATTTTAGCATAGTCCGTGGAGGCTGTGAGAGTGAGTTTTAAGGTGACTTGATAGTGGTTCGAATCGCTTAGAAGCCTATGAGATAAAGTGCTGTACTTGTTACAAACGGATCAATGACCACATCAAAAATAATACTGTTCTTCGAATTCTCTACAAAGACCGAGAGGGTAACGTTGTTTAGTTACTCTTGAGACCATGATGCAGAGGAAAAGCAGTACAGGATTTTTCCTGATTGCGTAACATGCGATATCCAGACAGATCTGTGGAGGAGTGGTCTGGGACGCTTCCGACAGTGAGAGGCCGTGTGAAGAATCGCAGAGTTCGGTAACGAGCTTGTGGAAAGAAGTCAGTGGAATCTTAAAGTTTAGGAGAATGATATCTGCGCTGCTGAAAGAATGTGGCGTGTTTGAAGCCTAAGAGAAAATAAATATCAAGAAGAACAAACTAATAGAATGACAAAATATGCGATGATTCGTTGAAAAATATCTAAACGTAACTGTTAGAAGATAATCTTAGAGACAGTTATACTTACAGATCAGTTAGATTGAGTGACAGTTGTGCCTGGAGATGTGGAAGAGCTGTTAAGAAATAAATTAAAATGAATTTGCTAAAGGAAGATTACTTACTTCAATCAACGCCGTAGAAAGGATGACTTAATGATACATAAACAACATTTTTGCAAAGCAGACCAATGGGGAAAGCTTCCGAGAAATTTTGAACCATCCATAATGATGATGAAGTAAAAAGATTTTGAATTCATTTTCCTAATAGGGTTTCCTAGGAATATGACTGAGTCGTCCCGATAAAACCCCTGAACAACTTGAGCTATCGGAATATCAGTCGACCGTTCTAACTTTCCTAAATATTTTCGTCGTTTGTTTCTCCTGCAGCCATAATTTGAGAATGGGCCATAGTAGGCATAAAATTTTCGCAGACTTTAAAAAATAATAAAACATCTTATATTAATTGTTAATGACGATAACATCTAATTATTAACTATTTTAACAAAGATAAATAATAGAATGGCCGTGATATTAGTTGAAGGGCTTTTTACAGGTATCATAAATAAAAAAATGAAAGTGGAGAAGAAAAAAATTTTTTTTGAAAGAAGAGAAAAAAGAAAAAAGAAAAAAAACAATGCGTTACCCCTTCTCACTGAGAAAGTATCCACCTTGTAATTTTACATTTGAATAATAATTCGGTTTCATTGTAATTATAATGGTTGTATTCAAGTTGGTGCATATAATGAGTAGAAGATTATTGCATAATACGTGAATCTGATGAGGATCGGCAATTCGCTAAATCGTAAATTACTATTTTCTTCCAGATGGGTCGGCATGGGATACTCCTGCTGATTTTATCGATGCTCGAAGCTTCGATACCGCTGACGACCGGAGCCACCCCTGTTAAATCATCCAGATCCTATAAAATAGTCAATAGCAATTCCACGTGTTCGGCGCAGGAGTTAAAAATACGTTTGGAACTAAATAGAAATTTCCGTGGGGTAGTTTATGCCAAAGGTTTCCCTTTAGAGAAAAGCTGTAGGAGTTTAGGAACTAACGAAACGTTTGTTGAAATATCGTTAAATACTTCTGGATGCGGTATACGACTTGTTCCGTTAAATGTAAGTCAAATTAGCTTTTGTTTTAAATTACGCAAATAATTTTAATACAATTAGAAGATGAACACGATTCAAGGTTGACTTACAACATTTTTTTGTTTTTTAGGACGAAACTCTGTCTTACATGGTTACCTTAAGTGTTCAAATGGATAAATTTTTACAACAGATCAACGACATCGAAACAACGGCATCTTGTACTATTTCCCCGAACGATATGATACAACCTAGAAAATATGTTCATAATAAACAGACGAGGTTAGTAATTTTTGCTATAAGGAAATTCGCCAGCAAAAAGCGATCGCCAATTGCGGTATTTTTGATTATGACTTTTTGAAATTTGCGGTTAAATTTTTTGTTTTTCAAAATGAAGATAATAAAATCTTTTTTTTTTTTTTTTTCATGCTCATTTAAAAATAACAATCTTTATAATTTACTTAAATAAGTCATTAAACGCTTCGTGTCTAGTCGATTTTGATGCTTACAAAAAAACTAGCTTTGTTCGTGATGGTCATGAGTGGAATTGTAGTAGATTATGTTTGATTTTTTTTTATTTTAATGATAGTTAAGATGTTATTGAAGTAATTTTTTTTTGTTATTGCAGTCGGACGGGGAAGTCTAAGTCGGAATTTAACAATCAAGAGGAAAGTCTTAGTAAAATTAGATCTTGGATGGAAATCGAAGGGACGTCTGAGTCGAATAATGTAAATAAAGTTTCCGTCGGAGAACAAACGATACTTTTAATAAAATCGATGCTGCCAGGTTAGTGTATCTTTCAAACAAAAAGAATATTGTGAATTTTGAATTTTTTCTATGGTTCAAGGATAGAATTAATGCGTGAGTCCCGCTACGGAGACTCAGGGTAGAAGTGAAGTGAAACTTCTTTAGGCCTAAGGAACCTTTTCGTTTTCGGCCCTTTCCAATTTTTTTCATTTTCGGCCCTTTTCGTTTTCGACCCTTTTCGTTTTCGGCCCTTTTCGTTTTCGGCACTTTTTATTTTCGGCCCTTTTCGTTTTCGGCCCTTTTTATTTTCGGCCCTTTCCAATTTTTTAATTTTTTTCGGCCCTTTTAAAATTTTTATTTTTTTAATCACGCGTCAAATTTCTTGTCCTTTGATTTTCATTCGCAGAATATAGGACAAAGTAACTGAAACTGAGCCCTGGTTGGAGGCGGATCCTTATTTTGAGTTCCGTGGTCTGTGTAAGATCTAAATGTGTCTATATTTGAATATTTAAGATAAAGATGAGTAAATACTAGGTTATGCTTCTTCTAAAAAGATCTTTACTGTATTATAGCGGTTTAGGCAATTATGTCATCATCAGTGGACCAACTAAATATTGCAATTAGTTCAGCAAATAAGGCACACAATATTAAATAGTTTAACGAACCACTGACATTGCCAAATTTTTAAATGACACCACTGGAATCTGTCTTTGCTTCCCTAATTGACTTCCCTATTTTCCTTGTAAATAATTTTTTTATGTTATTTCAGGAGGACTGTCAGTAAATGTCATCGATTGTTTCGCTCACGATGGAACAGGCGAAGTAACTCAAAGACTTATCGACGGGAACGGTTGTCCTGTAGACGAAAGCATTATGTTATCTCTAGAATTACTCAAAGACGAAGAAGAGGAGGAACAAACAGTAGGGAACGAAATCTCTTGGGACCAAGGAGAAGATTCCTCCCCAACTACAGTTACTCCTGAAAAGGCTGAAGCACTTAACACTTTAGAAATAAAAAATAAACCAAAGATTGATAAACCAGAATTTAATTCACAAAAATTTAAAAGAAAAAAAATGGATGCTAACTCAGAGGGTAACAGAAGTAAAAACGTCGAACTGATACCCGAAAAATCAGTTGATGAACTTAATAGTCAAAAATCGAGTCAGCAAATGGCGAAAATGAATTTGCAAGTAGTCGGTACGATGTTCTCTGCGTTTAAATTTCCAGATGCTGCTAATTTACATTTAAAATGCACTTTAGAAATTTGTAAAGAATTTTGTGTAAAAGCATCTTGCGATCAGGAAGCAGAGGAGACGATCAACAGAGCGGGGAAATCGTTAAGGAAGAAAGAACAAAGCGACGTCATCGAAAAAATTGAAGTTTTTAACAGTGTCGAAGTCATTGCTCCAGGAATCGATACTGATGGATTTTCGAACGATTCCGGTTTGTAATATTCTTTTTTTATTTAACATTCAAAATGATCATACTTATACAAATTTTATAAATTTTTCAGATTCGGACGACATCATAACTCCATCAGGCGAAAAAACATTCTGCCTGTCCGCTTCCAAAATGGCATTTTCATTCGCGATTCTTGGAGCGATATTTTTATGCGGTGTTTTAGCCGCTTTGTGGACGGTGATGAGGAATCATATGCGAAAAGCAAATAAAACTTTCGACGGTTCTGAACAAATTTTAGTAGTCAGAGATTCCCCGTTAAATCTTACCGACCGAAGAACGAACCCATACAGTAACTGGACATCTTATTCTTGAAAAAAATGAGCAGGTTCATTTCTTAAATTGCGATTTAGCGGTTTCAGGCTAAATTATCAGAGAGAGAAGACAAGGTTGAATGATATTTACTATATAAGAGAACACCTGATAGCTAGATTATTTTGCACATGTTCTATCTTCAATCTTGCATTGTAATCATATTTAATTCTCAACGATGCAAAAATGAATAAAAATTCTCAATAAGAGTTCATCTTTGAGAATAGATTAATTCGAACGGAAGGAATCGAATTAAATGAATTTATTTATTTATAGCTAATTTATTTTTTGTAAATAAGCGCTTTTATTATTTAAAGTGCGTAGATGAAATAGTTCTATACAGGTTTCTAGTCGGCGCGTAAAATTTTAAGGCGCTCTTATGATTATGATAGCAATTTTTACCGTAGTAATTTTTTTAGTATTTAAACAAACGACTTGAAAGGCATTTTAGATATGATTTGGCAAAAAATTATTTTGAAATAAATATTTGCCCCAATCTCAAGCCAAATACTAAAAGCCATTTTAGATGTACATAAGACTATAAATGTTCAAAAAAGGGAATCAAGGTTCTTTTCTTTAAGGGGTTTTATAATATTTTCCGTTGGACGGGATCATATCGGGTACAATTACTGCTCTACTCACACTAAAAAAATTTAAAGTCATTATTTAAAAGAAAATTTGAAAAATTGTTTATTTAAAAATTTAAGTTCCTTTTTGAGATGTATTTATATAAACGTGAGCTGCAGCAATAATAATTTTATGGTTCCTTTCACTGATTGAAAATATTCGGGTGAATCTTTTTTGGTGCTAGGAGACTAGAATCTTATCTGTGATATAAATGTATTATAAATTTTTTATTATTATTTTATAATATTTATTAAATTAAATAAATTTAGATAAAGAAGTTCCCTCTGAACTGGGATCTTCTTCTATAAAGAAAAAAACACATCAAACAAATAGCATTATTTGTGTTTTTTCTTTATAGCTTATTATTTATTTATTCATTCGTATAAATATTTTTTGTTTTCCTTTGCTTGTCTCTTCAAAAATTGCAGGGTCTGAAGGTGTCCGTGCTAGTTTCCATTAATTGTTCCATTATGTTCAATTCCAAGTCATTTCCTCAAATTTTTTACCAACAGGGATCCAGCTAATATTTTATCTGGCTACGCTAGTGACGATTAAGTTGTAAATAATAAAAGTCTTTTTTTTGTTTGGATTAAATGAGAGTCAATGGACATTAGTCAAAAATACAGAATAGATCGAAAGAATCCGTAATTGAACGATTTGACGCCATCAACGGAACATATGGAATTAATGTTTTAGCGTGGAAGAATTACTGAAAAAAAATCCGACATTGCTAATTATTTCGTTATTTACAGGTGGGCCAAAGTTTCGAAAGAATTAAGATCAGTGAAATTATTTTTTCTTAATTATCAATAAACTACCAAAATAATATATGGAGGAAGCGATTACAAAGATGTTAGTTCCTAGCAAAAAATAATTATGCAAAAGCGTTGAAACGTTTCAGTTTGATTTTTAAAAACTCCGCTAGATATCGCCACGAACCGAACCTGATTTATGCAAAAAGATGAATTCTGTGATTGGCTAGGAAAATTGAAAATCAGGTAAGCAGTTCTATATCATCAAAATATTAAAAAATCATGGGAGAGTTTATTTTTATACAGAAAAAGGGCTTTATATATTTTTTTCATTTCATCCTAATGTGAGCCTGGAACTTGAATCATATTTTCTTTAAAACTTCAAAGTATAATAAATTTTTTAGGGCCATTTTTCGGGGACACAGTTTTTATCGCAACTAATCTTGACAGTCTTGCAATTATTTTAGATTTGTCTAACATTCAACAATAAGTTGTCAACAAGCATGTAATTAAAATGACTGATGATTTTGAACTAGAGTACGAATCTAGAAAATCATTTTTTAAAAGACTGAGCTTGTCTCACAGCACTTCTATGTGGAAATGCAAATTTTCCAATTAGTGTTCCGCAACACATTTATCTCAAAATCTATTATCTTATTTAGAATCTCCCATTGAAATTTTCGGGAAGTTATTAAAAATTCAAGAAAATCATATTTTCGGAATATGTTATTAAATTAAAATTTTCGGGACCGGAATTGATGAAAAATCGTAATTATAGGCATTACGGCCGATTATGATTTTCTGGCAATTATAATATTTTTTGACAATACAGGGAATGAATGGTAACCTCGTTCTTTGCGGTGGGAATAATTTCCACGATCATTACTGGTATGTCTCGGTCATCATACATCGAATACTTGACCTTCGCGTGTCATATGCCGCCTTTGGGAAAATCAAATTTTTAATTGAAAATGAAAATTTTTCGTATTAACAAATACTCCGACTAAAGTTTTCAACCAAGAGCTCAGACAGAATCTTTTGATATTGTCTTGGGGTCTGATATCGGTCGACAACTAAACAAGCCTGTGCCAGATCGAATGAGGAAATCCTCGGGCTCACTGAAAGCCCAGCAGGCTGCAGAAGGCAGGTTTTGTGGCACATGCGCCAAGAGCTTTTTTTACCAAATTCCCAATAATCTACGTCCCCTATTCGTCGCTGAGTGGATGATGTCTTGAAATGCGTGGCCCGTCAGGCGAGGATCCAACTGAAACGCAGAGGTAAGGTCCGAGTCCTGTATCCGCCAGACGTAAAGAGAGAGATACTGATTTAGTTCTAATATTGATTCAGTTGCGTCATTAATTTAGGTCTCGAAGAAAAATTCGATACGTAACATCTTCATCTACTATTATGGAAGTACTACTAGAGCATATCGCATTACAACATTCAAAATTTGAATTCATTCAATAGGTTTAAACTATAAAGTTCGAATTTTCTTTTCTTCGTTTTTTCAAGCTTTTAAAACTAACATTTACCTTTTTTTTTTGCAGGTTTTAAATAAAACCAAACAATTAAATTTTTTTGGAGGGGCGAGATTAAAATCACATTCAAGGTGTTAAGAATGCAAAATATGATTCCTGTACCGGAGAATCCGAAGAATATGTGATTATTTGCAGAAAGAAACAGTTATTAAAACAGGTTGAACAACCGACACGAAGACGGACTGCATGACGGGAAACGAACGGCCTTCTCTGATCATCTACCATAACGAATCAAGGTCCATTCCTAATTAATATTTTTATGAGGAACCTGAAATCAGGTAGGGTGTTATCCACATTTTAAACTTTCGTAATACCTTTTTCAAATTAGCATCACATCCTATGTCAGTTTCCTAGGATTTTATAGCCGAACTATTGCAAAAAAAAACCTTTCTAAATTTAAAAGCAACCGTTTTAAAACTTGCGTAAATGATTTTAATATTTTTAGGGAGGTTCTCGCAGGTGCAATTAATGTGCAATTGTGCATCCATCATAATTGGAATATCGTATTAACCTTGTCCACATATGTAACCTTATATATATATTTTTTTTCCTGAAACTCAGGAACAAAAGAATAAACGGTTGTCTAAATATAATTAGACGATGGTCATTTTAAAGGTCGGGCTCCATCAAAAAACAACTCGGGGATAGCTTTTACTATTTACTATTGTCTTTTCTTGAATATATTAAAACATTAAGAAAAGAGGCTTCGTTTTGGTGAAATGAAGTTTCGCTTATTGAATTGAGCTATGTTAAAGGATATAGGTGCAGAGGTCATTAGAATTAAATCGGCACTTGTAAGTGTTTAATAGTTATTGAATGAAATCTTTATAATCATCGTCTTCTGGAAGGTTTTGGAAATAAGGGCCAGGGACATGGAGATTGGAATATCATAATTTTCATTTTTTCGGGAACCTGAGTTAATGTTGTAGCTGTAACTAGAGAGAGACAGTTGATTCCTGACATCAGCCCCAACGACTCCATTTGCTAGTTGATTTTAAGCTGCAAAAACAGATATTTTATATTTCAATTAATGATCGCTGAAACCGACGTGACAAATTAAATTCTTCTTGTCCTGTTCTTTCCCTGCTGTGCTTTCGGTTAAAAACTCTATGTCCGCCATTGTTCATAGCACCGCGTGGAGTCCTTCATGGTCATCCCCGATGTGTTCAATCATGACGTCGAAGACACTGACTTAACACTGTCAACTGCACTTTCCTGTTCAGCAACTCCGTGTGCATCCGTTATTTTTAACCTTCTAAAATTTTTTAGCTCGTCTTTATTTTTAAAGCCAATAACTATACATCCCATGATTAATCATACAGTTCTTCTCTTTTTCGGATGGCGGGAGACTGGATCTCGTTTTCACTATGCGCAAAAAACCCCTGTCGAATCGAAGCACGTCAGCTTTTGACTCTGACCTTGTTTGATACCATCAGCGTTCCACTTAATCAAAAGATCAGAGAACGACGATTCATTCGGTTTTTTTCATAAAGGAAATGATGCGGCAATTCCGTGAAAATGATTAAAATTCATTCAAAAAAAAAAAAAGCAAAAACCGCAGAAGGCCGATATATTTTTAACCAAGAAAACTTCATTTACAAAATTAATTCATTAATTAAGTAAAAAACCAATCAACGCCTCATTGCAAAATAAAGTCATTGATTTTGCTTTCCAAGGCGCGATTCAAACAGAAAGAAAAATGTCGTCGGATGCTGGGAAAACTTTATCCCAGAAATTCAATTGTTTTCCTGGGATTTTTAAACTTTGCGTCAGGTTAACAATCGAAATATCTGCGGTTTGAGAATTTACGTTAAGGTCGATTACTTGTGGCAGTTATATTAGTGACTTTAGCTCTCAAATATGATTTTTAAGCGGTCATGCGGAAAATTTTTATAAGACGCATACGGGTGTATCTTATCCCATGGATTCTGATCCCAATGTCATGGACCCTTATGAAAGTGGTCATGCGGTTACCTGCGGAGAAAATTGCCCTCGCAAATATTTTAAATGTTTATAACTGGAGTTAGCGGTTCGGGAAATATTTTCGGGCGTAGGAGTTTAAGGAATTTAAGAATTAATTTGTTTAAACGAGCCTAAACCTGCGAAATATCCGATGCAGAAAGAGATCGTTAAATGCGTAAAACCTCGGTTATCCTGTGTTTTAGGAAAAATAAGAAAAATGAATTTAAAAATGTTGGTAACCATAAACGCGTCACGCCTCACCAAAGGCAATGTGCTGGTAATTGTTAAATATAAATGAGCTATTCAAATTGTTTCATTATTCATTCAGGAATAATGTTCCATGATTTTCAAAAAAATAAATAGCCAGACAATAAGAAATATTTGGCTGTGGCTAATAATCAAATCAAACGCTCCTCTACTTTGGTCTTCGGGGTTTATAGTTCCAATGTGTGACCACCTAAGTTCATTGTCGAAAACATTGTCCTTGGTTACCGTCTTTCAGAGACAAAATTGCCGAACGTCACCAACCCAACGACGACTAAAAGTCACACGCCTGAGAAAACCAATGAGCTTTTAGTGAAAAATTCAATAAGAAAGCTTTGTAGACCTGATTTTTGTTGACAGTGTTGGCCAATTTATACCGAGAAAGGTTGAGCATCTCTCAGCCACACTCAGTTTGGAAATTTCAAAGCAGCTCGTGTAAGGCCGTATGCTATTAAAAGTTAATTTTATAGCTGTAGATTAGGGAGTTAGTGGGAAGTCCTGATTCAGAGAGTTCTGCTTCGGGTATAGCGTTGCCCTTGACTAGCTCCAAATTTTTTCTGCCTCCTTCTGCTACTAGCTCAAAATCTTATGCGACAGAATATAGGGGCAAAAGCTATACGGCTAAAAACAATTTTTTTTAAATGCTTCCAGAGTTGTTTTCATAAACAAATATGAATTTCGTTGGAGCTGTCTGACGATATTTTAGCAAACAAATATTGTAGCGATCTTGTTAAGTCATTTTTTCATACTTTCTCATTTTACCAAAAGCTGAAGCAGCAGGTGGCTAAACCTTGAAATGTTGGGGGCGGGAACATTGACAATGCCAGACTCGATACGGGAGGTCTCCAGACCCTTTACCCTTTTAAAATGTTTAGCAAGTGAATTTCTGCAATTATTACCATCAAACGTTACTTAAAATAAGTCCTAAATTTTTGAACCATATTTAGGACCATGAGCCCATGGCCACCACTCTCTTTTTTTTTGCGGAAGCACAAAAAATTTCAAACATTTGCATTTAAGATTTAATGATGATTTTTATTGGCGAACTCCAAAAACATCAGGACAGTGACCTTAAAATTTTCCGCCCGAAAATTAATCTTCCTGTAATAACCCGCTCCCCATGAGGTAGGAAATTACCGCCTAAAATCACCCTTAATCGAAGGCCATTAATGAATTAAAGACGTAATCATACAGTCATTTTACCATCTTAGGCCTTTAACTAGCTATTTACATATTTCACACATTCCCCGCGTATTGCATTAGATTATGTCATCGTATTATCATTTAATGTTTAGCTTATTTTAATTTATTTTCTTCGCGAAAAAAAGAATGAGTAGTTCTCGGTTCAAGATGACCGACAGTGCGGTTAACGCTTTGATGATCTTCAATATTTTTCAAGTAGGGGTAAAACGGGCGGCGGGGATCTCGATTCCCATAAGTTAATCATAATCTCTCGTACATTTTAAATGCGAAATATTTGTAACGGCCTATACATCTTTTGCGCGATTCTTACGGCATTTTTTTTTCCTCGCTTTGTTATCATTGCCGTTGCTCGGAGGCATTCAGTTGCATCTCGTCGTTTTCCCCGAGTTAATGTGAAAAATATTTTTCCGATCGGGAAATCAAAATGGATGACTTGTCACGGTGCTGTGTTTTTTATTCCGGGAAAGCTTCTTGTGGATAAAAAAAGAAAATGTGATGGGTGCTATATGATTTATCGATTGATTTTTCGTGCGTTTTTTTTATCAGTGCTCTGCTGTTTTTTATTCCATTAATAAACAATGGATTTTTTAAGATTTTCAAATTATTCTTGTTGCAAGGATACCGTTGCCAGAAGAAGGAGGAGTATATCTAGAAAAAACAGGTATGGTTATTGCTGCTGAATTTAAAAAGAATTTTAAATTTATTTGGTTCGTATAACATACGGAAATCTTTTACACTGATTTAATGTTAGCAAATGTTTGCACTAGTTTCAACATACCGGCATATTTTTCACGCTGTCGAATATAGTAAATTCGTTAGTTTAATTAATCAATTTGATTTTATTGATTGCTGTCAGAGTAAAATAACGATATGGAAGTTTCGGATGTAGCTAGAATCTGTCCGCAAGTGCTTTCATCCAGACAACCTAGCTCTGGATGTTGACGCTAACAAAGCTTTTTTTGTGCCTAGAAAATCAACTGTGTACAAGTTCTGTATTGTCATAACCTAGAAACGGCAGTTATGCTCTTAAAAGTTTATAGCCGCACAAGCGGAAGCTTGAGTCTGTGGTGCGCTAACACCTCAGTCTCAAACCTTCTTAGTTGGATCGTGCATTCAAAATTCTTTAAGGAAATACTTATTACATTTCCAAACAAAGCGTTGACTTTTGCCGGCGTTTCGAATAGAGAGGTCCCATCGGCTAATAGTTTACTGATATCATCATAACAGAAACTATTACGCCCAAATCTGAAAATTTAGCCCTAAAATTTTCACGGGCAAACCAAATTCGAATTGTAGAAGTTTGTTCAATTTCGACTGAAAACTTTTTGCTGTCCAGATCTCAATGAATTTTGGGTCCTCAATTTATTTGAAGCTCGATATTTCATTCTGTAGAATCACTTACATCTTTTAAGTCAGTATTGATTTTAAATCTAAAGTTCCTTAAAGACTCTTCTCTATCGTCTTCTTTGCTGAACGATTTTCTGAGCATTTCCAAAGTCTAGGGGCTGTTCTTAGTAAAAGCAATGCCCACAACTGCTTCATGACAATCCTGCATCAATGTAAGCAACTTAAGGAGCAAAAAATTTTTATGATATGCAAGATCCTGATATTACCGTAGGAATGTTCGTTCTAATTTCAGCTGCCAGAAGCCCCAATGTCTGGCGTTTCCTAGGTAGATGTACTACGAGCAGCTTCGACTCAAAGCTTAAAAAAAATTTGATATGGATTCTTGGTATTTCTAGGAGAAAAACAAAAGTATCCGGCTGTGAGTCACAATCAAGCTGAGGTTAGCTTTACCCGAAGTTCTCTTGAGTGTTCTGCAGTTTCTTTGCCGGAACGCTCAGGCATAATTGATTATTTTAATTGCTGACGACCTTGTACGCCTCCTCCGCGGTATGATGAAAAGAGGTTATGTTTTTAGAAACTTTTGCAAAGTCCAGTTTGAATTAATTATTCTAGCCCCGCTCTTGCTAAGTCCTAATATCTGGGTTGGATTAAAAAACGATTCGATTTCATTTAAATCGTTCGAAACCTATAGAACATATCGTGACATGTTTGAAAGATATATGTCAGTATTACTCGTTTCAAGTTATAAAATTGAAATTAGGTTTTAACCTGGTCTTTTCCACCACTTTTTTAAACGGCAATTTAATGTTTAATGTTAATTTTAAAATCGTGGATGTTCTAATACACGTTAGATGCCGAATCTAATTAAATTATTGGACTTGAACTGTATATTACTTAATCGAGCAAAGAAGAATAAGATGGTCATTAGGCCGCAATGTTGCAAACATTAAGGTAAACGTGAAATTTAAGTTTTAATAAGAATAGAGACTTTCTTGAAAAATTTTAGCTTTAATTGGGTGTCTATCGTCTTTTACCTAGGGAGCCTAGTAGGGAGTGGACACTTCGACGAGTCGTCTGCTACATAGGGTTATGCCATTTTGAAAACTGGAAGCTGCCATGATCTCGAATTTGACGGCCGCCATTCTCGAATTGAAAAGCGAACATCGCGATTGGCAGATTCTTCAATTCGAGATCATGGCAGCTTTCAGTTTTCAAAATGGTGTACCCCTATGTAGCAGACGACTTGTCGAAGTGTCCACTCCCTACTAAGCTCCCTACTTTTACCCATGCAACTGTGTTGTTTAAGATTTTTCTTGGGGCTGCAAAACATATTTGAGGAGGTTGGTTCTCATGCTAGATTTTGTTTGGCAGGTTATGGCTCCAGGTATGAGCAGGCCCAATGATTCCTTCAGTAATCCCGAATTTTACCACGATTTAGTACCTCTTTAGGTTCTAGACGATGTCTTAAGATAAATTGAAAGCCACGAACATGGTGCAAACACTTCTTACTTGTAGAAAGATTTTTAAAAAATTTCAAGCCCTTTTGTAGCCAAAATCGAGTTCAAAGACTTATTTGTCTATAGTCTTCCTCTAGATCATCGTTTTATTAAATCTTGATATCATAATTATTTGCCCCTTCAATTTTTGGGGCTTAACTTTCTCAGTGTTGACCTTAACAACGACCGGAATTTGGTAGGTTAGGATCGACATATACAAAATTGAATAAATCATTTCATTTTGTCCAGCAAGAGACTTTACTCGAAATTGAACTAAAAGATATTAACTAAAGTCTGTCCTATTGTGCCCTGCAGTTGACAAAAGCAATCATTTGAGGGGGCAATTGGCAAAGCTCATGACTTTAGATCCAAATCTAGATCTACAGCCAATTCTTGAAAATTATTGGCTGATTATTTTTATGAAAATAAAATTTTAATCAACTTTCTTCAACTGGATATTTACATAAAACATCAGTATGAACCAAATTTTTCAAATACTATTAGAAGTATTGCTACAATTAAGTCGATTGTTTTAGATCACTCCAGTTGGGAATAATAAAAAAATATATAGCCATTAATAATCAATCTGCTATCATCATCATTATCTGCCATTATCATATCAAAAATTTGCATGAATATCTGACCCGCAACGTTTCGACTTAAAAAAACGAAGATAATCTGTCAAAAATTAATTTTCGACAATTTAATAACAATAATGTTGAATGGAAGCGCAAAGTATAAAGCGCAGAACGTTTGACATTTTTACTAACGGTTATGTCACACTTAGATTAATTCCAGACGTATATTTATAATTCCGTTTGTAAAATAACGTTTCATGTTCCTCTCGCTCATCTTTTATTTCATTTGTTTATAAAGTCATAATTATAGACGAAAACGGTCGCAATGGTCGATGGATAAGAGTGAATTGTTTTGCAATTAACGGAAAGACCTTATCACTTTCAAATCTTTAGTGTTTTTTTTCGAGGATGAGGGCAGGCACGCGCCTTCAATTATCATCTTTTCTTTAATTAATGCAAGATGAACATTAATTATTAACAAAAATCGAAATCCAATTAATAATTTCCCTTCTTTTTTTTTCAGGATAAGCCAGTGTTACCTGTATATAGCAATCTTCTGTTTTTTAGTTCATGTAAGTATTTATTTTTTTTATTTAAAATTTTTTTTTTTCAATTAGAAACTGACATAGGGCAGCACGTATGAATGCAACATGTTTTTAAAGTGTTATTTAATCGTTCGATTTGAAAGATAGTAAAACCTGCTGAAGCGTAGAATACACAGGCAATGTAAGATTTGGCGTGCGTAGTATAAGAACAACATCCTCTCGGACTTTTAATAATGATTATGCAACTCGATAAATTAGATAACGCATGTCCGATTCATATGGATGTAAATTTAGGTAAAATTTTTTCAAAAAGCATTGTTTCGATTTCCTTTAACGCAACGAATTAAAATTTGATTAGCAAAATCTGATTAGAAACAAATATTTTAAGGAATTCCCAATTCAGCAAATGATAGATTTATAAAAATTCAGTCGAAGTAGCTTCGAAAAAAAAAGAAAGGCGAATAATTAGTTATAATTTCTTGCACATGATACAACTCGGATTGTTCACACTTTTTTTTATGTAATTTGAAAGAAAAATTAAACTATGGCTTTAATTACAAAAGACGTTTTTCCCATTAACTTAAATTTTTTCACCTATTACGAATTTGTTAATAACTTTATATGTTACTAGGTTCTGTCATTTTCCTCGGTAGCGACCATGAAATGATGCTTATGTGCAGTCTCCACTTAAAAATTAATCTTAATTATGTGCAGCATATCTCAAATGCAGCGTAAATTTATTATTTTTGATCTGTTCCGTAATAACGGATTTTAAGATCAAATTTTTGCAGGTGGCTGTAAAAATCTTTTTGCTTAAAAAAAAAATTAATCTCTCGTTTGTTCTTTGTTCTGCTTCCTCTTTTGAGTTTTATATATTTGGCATCACTGATTTTTGCGTATCATTTTCCCGGTGAATAATCGATGTTGTGGTCGAAGAACACAGGTATTTGACCCTGGTTACCAAACCGTAAAATAAGAATATCTTTACAGACGAACGGTCTCCCACCTGCTTCTGCAGTTTCCCGATTCATTGCTCCAGAGGGAAAACCCGCTGGAAAAAAGTTGCACGAGATAATAAAAATCCCATCTTGCATGTCTAGCTTGTTTTTTAAATCTTAATGATCGGGGGGGAAATGGTGTGCGGTGACATGCAAATTTTTTCTAAAGCTTTAACGGAGTCGGACGCACTAACCGGTTTCTTGTTTCTTTTTTCTTTTCAGAGCACGTTTAGTCAAGAAAATGATTCAATATCAAATTTAGAATATGAGAATTATAATTCTAATGATACGAATGGTGATAAATATCCGATATTTATATCGAGTTCGTCGGATGCGGACGACGACAAACCTGCACCGACGATAAACCCGCTGTTGCTGCGGCAGCTTCAACAGAACCCCGATAAAATAATTGTCACACCCCTCAACGAGACGAGGGAGGGATTGTCGCAAGATGGCACTGAACAAAAATCGGTAAGGATTTATAACTAAACCGAAAATAAGTGTTTTGCATGCAATAATCAAACGTTTTAACACTAACAGTCATGGGAATTATTAACAAAGTTGTCTAAAGGTTTTCCGAATGAATTGGTTTGACATTGATTTTATGGAACACAACCAGGACTGATCATAACAAAAAGAAAGCAGTGCCAAACAGTGACCAGTAAGATGCTCCAATTATCGTAAAAACTTTGAATTGCGATTGACCTAAAATATTTTACTGGAAATGCAAAGTGTGTGTTTCAAATTGCAATACTCATAACTAAAGGCGATATGGTTGGCGGCGTTGCATTAAGTTCAGTCTTGGATATACAGTGAAACCTGTGAAGTCGGACAATTTTTGGGGAACGAGAGGTGTCCGACTTAAACAGGTTTCACTGTAATTGATTTACCCGCGCCAATGCAGTGCCCTCGGACTGGCGCTGGCTTTAGCCGCCAATAATTGATGTGTAGAAGGTCATCTCAAATTGAGGATTTCCTCACTGACTGTTGCCGGGGTTGGGCATAAGCAACTGACAAATGAGACACAGACTGTCGACGTCAGCAATAACTGAAGCGATCATTTCCTGATTTCAAAGAAGGTCGTCTTCGGGAAAGATCGGAGTGCTACTCGGACCTCGCAGACTCTTTGAAATTGTGTTAAGAATGTGTAAAATTAATGTAAAGACTGCCTTTTGTACATCTTGGCTAAAGCTTCATGCAAAAAGCCTAAATCCTTACTCCTGTTGCCAATAATGGGGAAACTGTCAAACTGTTGTTTTTCTTAAGAACACTTGTCCCAAGAACTTTTAAGACAAAATCTTGCAAACATCCTTGGGCCGAATTCATTTCTTCTCAAATTCGAGCCACCTGAACTACATTCTGGACTTTTGTGGCTGTCCTTTTTTGTCCCTCAGAATGTTGTTTTCTTCTTGTTCTTACATAAAAATTAAAGAGATTTTTTCACCACCCAAAAATTTTGAAGGTAACAATCTAAAGAGCACATCTGGTCCAGTTGCCAACATGTGCCAATGAGAGATAAATATGGTTCTTCGGATATCTCCTATAATCTTAAGCCCTAAGACGTCCCGAAACAAAATTTCTAAAACCATTAAATGGTATTATAAACTTAAACTTAAAATAAACTCAATTGTTTCTAAAGCAATCCCTATTGTCTGTCGCTGATTGGTTCTGCTGCTTTAAAACCGTATAGTTGAATCGTCGTACATGTGTCGTAATAGTACGATCAACCTGACTAAATCCGTTAATTAATACTTCTTTAATTGGTTTTAAAGGTGGTGTTTGTAGCAGATTCAGCTCAGTATGTGCCAATCACACAATTTAGAGCCAGACCACAACTCGACTATAGAATCGAAAGTTGGGATAGGGAAACCAGACGTCATCGGAATAATTTCACAAGGGTGCAACGTAAGTGATTTACATTATCTACTATTTCACAATATTAAGATTACTTCCTATAATTGAAGTGCCATACAAAATCAGGTGTAAAACAATCGAAACAAAAAAAAAAAAAAAAAAAGAAAGATGATAAAACACATCAAGTCGGAGCACGCTAGTCTCGTTCGTTCGATTCACGGTAGAGCGGTTCGAGAGGTAGATAGAACACAATATAATTGTTCAAATTAAAATTCAGACTTCACCTACATAATGGAGGATGTTGCTCGAATTGTATCATAATCTACAAGGTCTTTGAACAACGAGCCTTGGACATCCTAGTCTTGAAATATCACTTTGAAGGCGAAGGAAAACTGATAAATTTCTCTTAAATCCATTGTTTTATGTTATATATTGTAATCTTTCAATATGCTTCCGTCGCACTTATGCAAAATAAATTTGAATGTTACAGACATAGAGGCGGAATGCCAAGATGACTACATGAAAATTCGAGTCGGCTTCAACGGATCTTTCTCGGGGTTGCTGTACAGTTCAGGATATAGCTACGACCCTGATTGCGTTTATATCAATGGAACGGGGAGAGACTACTATGAATTTTATATTCAACTGAATCGGTGTGGCACTTTGGGGAAAAATGCGCAGGCCGATGAAAGTCGGAAATCGGCCACCGTAAATGTAAGCTGATGAAATGGAAAACAGGGATTTCCCAACTTGGGGAGAGTGTTAATTTTAATTTTTGTGTTAAACTTCTAGAAAAATTTCATGTGGAATACAGTTACCGTTCAATACAATCCTTTGATAGAAGAAGAATGGGATGAACATTTTAAAGTTACTTGTGAATATGGATACGATTTCTGGAAAACTGTTACTTTTCCTTTTCTGGATGTCGAGTAAGTTCCAGAAAGGGTTTAGTAGTTTTGCGAGTTAGTAGCCACAGTTGATGGATTCTCGATTTTTGATTTAATTTTTTTTAATTTTTCAGAGTGGCGACTGGAAATCCAGTCGTTTTCACCTTAAGCCCTCCGGAATGTTACATGGAAATACGGTACGGATATGGGACGACTGGTACAAGAGTGACCGGCCCGGTCAGAGTTGGTGACCCATTGACTCTTATAATTTACATGAGAAGCAAATATGGTCGGTATAATAAAATATTGATCTGCATTAATACCTATCAATTAGATGACCGCAATGGTGGTATATCCCGTTTCTTTTATCTTTTTTTTCCAGATGGTTTTGATATTGTTGTGAATGATTGTTTCGCTCATAATGGAGCTACTAAACGAATTCAGTTAATCGATCAATACGGGTAATAAAATTTGATTAATTTTTCATAATTATTTTATAGAAGAAATTTTTTTTAAAACCGCCCCAAAAGTATCAGTAAATTTTTGAAAAAACTGAAAAACAAGACTAAGTTGATTGGAAACTTTTTCTAACTTTATGAAAAATGGTTTTTTTTAAATGCACGCTATCTATGCAGCTTGCATCAATTCAGAATGATAAAGTATTACAAAATACGCTCTTGAATTAATTCAAGCGGTTATCAACAGATGGCGGGCAGTGTTAGATTATTCATAACTTTTCATTCACTATTATTTTCCAGATGCCCCGTCGATGATAAATTAATTAGCCGTTTTCGTGGTTCTTGGAGTGAAAGCGGAGTTTTTGAAACCCAGGTTTTTGCTTACATGAAAACTTTTCGTTTTACCGGAAGCCCTGCCCTTTATATAGAATGCGACGTTCGGATGTGCCACGGACGGTGTCCCGTAAGTTTTTCTTTCAACAATAATTTTCGTTTTGTTTAGATTTGAAAGCCCAACTTTTTTTTATAAAAATTTTAGAGCCAACCGTGCCATTGGAGAAATTCGAAAAGCATCAGTAAAAGGTCAGTAGCTTCCAATAGCACATCCGGCAAAACGACCGACTCATCTAATTCCGGACTTTCAGAAAACATTAATTTATTTCAATCGCTTCGGGTATTGCAAGAAGGCGAGTCGACATTGGATCCTTTAATTCAAAATGCAACACTTTCAAATAGCGTTTGCTTAAAATACGGCGCTTTTTCTACTATTGTCGGTTAGTATTTTTGTTAAAATAAAAAAGAATTTTAATTATTCGAATCAATACATTCAAATCAAACGTTCCAGGTTTCTTAATGACAATCTTCTGCTTGCTGACGGCTAGCCTGACACTTGTCTGCGTTAGGCTTCGGAAATTTCAGAAAAGTAAATTAGAAGCAGACGGAAGAGTTTCACCGAGATTTGACCATAAATCGTTCATGATTCACAAAGGACAAATTAATTAACTATTTAAAAGTCTGATCCGGTCTTCAGGATAAATCCTAATTTTTGAGTTTTTTTTTTAAAAAAAAGAACTGCCATTTTCATTTTTTTCAAATAGATAAAAATTTAGTCATCTTAATTTTAAGCAGGAGCTCCTGATCTGGCATGGTAGTAATGAAGGAGGTAAAAGAACTCCGCCTCAAGAATAGAGGTGTCTGCTTCTTCTTTGAAAAGTTAAAATGAAGTTTTGGCAAGAGTGAAATATTGTTTGGTGAAAGTAGTGCCTCCTTAATTCATGAATAAGCCGCTAGAGCATGTACTATCAGAATAAGTCTTAAGGGAGCCTGGGCCGAAATCTCACATTTAATTTCTTCAGGTAAAGCTCAGTTTTACCAGCTGCGATGTTGCCCACCCTTCCTTTAATCTTTCATCGCCTCCAAAGGTTTCGGGTTCTGAGTTCCCGAACGGGCTCTCCTGCTTGAATCAAGATATCTAAATCTAAAATCAGGGGTATTGATAACATGAATAAAGTTATTTATCTCGAATAGTGTTTTACTTTCAGATTATTTTCTACCAGCGACTTTTCTAACCAAGAGCGAAAAAAAGTTTAGTCCTCTTCGGCAAAGCAGAAACAGTCGCAATTGTATCATACACTCTTTTTTATAATTGTAATCCAGTGCGATAGTTGAATTTAGATTATTCGAGTGAGATTATTTTAGTTTTGTTTAAATGAAGAAGTTATGATTGTTAGTGAAAACCTTTTTTTTAGTTTTTAAACAAAAATACAATTTTATGTTTAGGATATTTTGTTTTTTTAATTTTGTTTCCTGAGGATACAAACACAAGTTTAAATAGTTTTCACCGAAAAGTTAATAACAGCACCTATAGGTGACAATTTTCTTTTGAAAGAAGAGCAAGAGAAATAATATCACGTTTAAACACAATAAGAACGCATGTCACAAAAGAGCGTGTGCCTTCCTATAATGACATATTAAGAACGTGAGTAGTGTTGTCAGTCCTCTCAAAAAATAAACAAAACGATATCGATTTCAAGGAAAAATCGTGCGCTACATCGAATGGATGAGGTGGCATTTTCTTTACAATGGTTACAACTTTCTATTGAATGCGCACACTTCGGTCCTTCAGGTAAGTTTTTGAAAATTGATTTTCAAAAATAAATTAATTTAAGCTTCCTAGTTAACATTTCTAATTTCATATTTTGTTTCAGGTTTGGGAGTCAGCATTGAAAGTTGATTGTTGTTGGCGAAATTGCGCAAAGACAGATTTCATTAGCCGACGGTGAAGTCAATTGTTCTTTATGGTAAGGGCCGATTTCGATGGAAATCCTGGGATGTTAGGATTGTTTCCCTCCCAGAAAGGGATG
This sequence comes from Liposcelis brunnea, assembly GCA_023512825.1. Taxonomy (NCBI): domain Eukaryota; kingdom Metazoa; phylum Arthropoda; class Insecta; order Psocodea; family Liposcelididae; genus Liposcelis; species Liposcelis brunnea. The sequence continues at coordinate 14,500,464 of CM042068.1, read as the reverse complement.
ATATACAAATTAAATATCATTTTCCAAATTATCACAATGTGGCTTTAAATCATGAAACTGCTTGCTAAACTTTTGGTTTTTTTATTTTAGGTGGGAAAATCAGAACATTAATATTCATATTGGATTTTCAAGAAGATTATTGCCGAAATTTCTGATTAGAAATCGCTGTTCAGCTTAAAACAACCCCTTTGTTACTTTGGGAGATCAAGTTGTTGGTTCACCATATTATAATTATCCGACTTAAAAATCATCTAAAGAGGATTGTTCACTCGGCGTTAAATTCAAAAACAAAGTAATAATTCTTTTGTAATATCCTTTTATTTTAAATCAGTCAATAAAGTCATTTATCCGGTCAGTGAACAAAAAAAATGGACACGGTATAAATAACACAATCAGCTGGTTTCATCGAAAAAATATTTAAATACCCTTAAACCACCCTAAAAAAAATTCATTTAAAAGGCTTGAGAAATTTTTTAAAGAATTTAAATGGAGAAATATGACTTAATTTTGCTCGGCTTGGGGATTATAATAATATGTCTGGGACCTTTTTATCGTTTATTGAATTTTTAAAATAAAAAAAAAAAGATATTGATGCATGAACCGAATACGAATGGATTGGGAACTCGTGAACGTATTAAAAAATCGATTGTTAAAAAAAAGAAAAAAAAACAATAATAAAAGCATGTATATTTAATTCCACCCCCGCGTACCTTGCATTTAGGTTCAGGTTCTTATATTGCCGATCCTCATTCATTCGGTGAATGTCTACGGGGCAAATCAACATTGTCCTGCATCTACCAGTCTCCATTATAATTAAATATTTTACTCGGAATCATTTCGAATTCGTTGGTTCAACCCCCTTAAAACAAAGGTTAAACCATAAGTGACCCAGTAATACCCCCCGGGGGAATTTATTTGCCCCTCCTCGTTATTAAGACATTTTTTTTATTGTTATCTATCAATGAATGCGACTAAATCAATATATTTAAATAATTTAAACTACGATTTTCTTTATAGTTTCCGGATTATTTTAAACGGGAATGACTGTCTTTTGAAAATATAGATCAGAGTCTTGCACGGGATAGAAATTTTAGGCTTCGCTTCCCAAACTTGAAGCCCGAAAATCGGTTGGACCGGGCCCCTAATGTAGATCGTATTAGAAACAATTAAGTTATACATGATTTATCATGTAACTCTCGGAAACATCCTGATTTACAAGGAGGAATCATGCTGATTAATCGAGTCCGTTCAGGAAACAATTAAAAATCGAGTCTAAAGCCGCGACGGTTTTTAATACTGTGAAAGACATTATGAATATAGTTCGCCTGAACTGGAAAATCCTTTTGCTTATTGTCTTTGAGACTGAGGAAATTTTTTAGTAAAGATCTAATAAAGTCATTTTTGAAGCATTGATGAAAAAACTAGCGATGTAATTAATAGAATGCACGTTACCATACCTAGTTTAGGCATCAGTCAACCATGGCAAAATCAACGTTTATGAAAAAATTCCAATTTCTCGGGTCACTGAATTTTATAACAGCGGGTACAAACTCGAAAGTTTTATTGGGGAGAGTTATACAGCGTGTCTCACACTTTGCGAAGAAAGGAAAAACGGAAGAAAGCCGCCATTTTTGAAAATGGCATTTATGGCACACATGTACTTGCATGCATGTTTCATTACTGCGAACTTTCACCACTATGAAAAATTGGTGAAAGAATTAGAATTGTCAAGCTCATAGGTTCGAACGTGATTGACAACTACGGAAAATGGCCCTTTCGCTCTCGGAAGTTCAATTTTTCGGATAAGAGGAAATGAGCTCATGGACCTTAGCCTGCAATTTGGGATTTAACATTTTTTTATCGAAATCTTGCGCAATTTTTTTTTTTTTTTGGAGTTAGTAAAAATCAATAGTTTGAGTTTCTGGGAGAGTTCAATGTTTTTCAACATTAGAAGTGTTCCTAGATCCCCTTAATTGTCCTACTATCATTTTTGCAACATAAGACCGGAGTTATCATTAAGAGATGTATAACTCCATCTATAAATTTAGGTTTTTTTTTTTTAAATTCTGATGCCGATGACAAAGCCCTAACAATGTCAGGTCGAGCTCCAGTTTAGGGAAAACACTTACTTGGAACTTTGTCTTATCGCAATGACGTAGTTAGTAAGCCCTTGTGCAACAGGAAGATACTCACCACAAACTAATCCTTTCTTCAAGTAGAAACTTCAGCCAAATCTTTCCGGCTCATCTGCCTTTAGCTCATTTCTTCCATTTCCAATTTATTATTGCTCTGACTTTCCTTTTCCAAAAAAAATCCCATAAAAATACAATTAGACAGCCATATGTATATCATTTACCAGCATGTACACGAATTTCATTGAAAATAATAATTACCACTTCGGGGTTGGCGCTGAAACAAAAAACCATGAATGAAACTTACGTTTAAATTTACGATACTGCGCAATTAATTCATTCTTATATTCATACCTCACGCATTACATTATTTTCAACGGAATTCGGATAATCTGATATCTTTATCTCGGATCTGATTTTTTTTTCTTCTTTTTTGGAACCTTCCGGAAGTAAACGTAATAAATATTTAGTTTATGAGTATGCGAGCTTATTTTAAAGTATTTTTGGTTGTGGGTTGCTCGATCCAGGAGAACAATGTGAAGTGTCGGTGTTTGTGAATATCTAATGAGGCGTGCGGTCGCCTCGACCCTCGCAGAGAGCTCGGAGGAGGATCATCTCGTCTCCGGATGATCTATTATCTATTGATCTCATCCAGCGCCATCGCCTTTTCTTGCCTATTCAATTTATTCAATAAATTGCCTACGTTTTTTTTATTCTCCGATATTTATTAATACTTTTTAGATTTTATCTGTGTTAAAACATTAGAAGAATGAAAGCGTTCAAGTCGATTGTTAACGGTCAATGAAGATGCCTTAAGGGGGGTGGTTCCGTCCCGATGGTACCGGATATGTTTACACTGATTAGTCATTAAGGAAATTCGTATTGTTTCAATCTTATTCCTTAGCCGCCTAGTATTTAATACATTCTTTTCAGCTGAAATTAAAAAAATCGAGATAAAAACAGGAATATGTACGTTGTGCGCGTGATTAGCTTAAGATTACTTATTTACCGTCGTAATTACTTTTTAATTATGCGATTCTTCTGTTAAAATTATAGGCGATCGATTTTTTTTTTTCCTTTTTTCCAGATGATTACTTTATTTGTTTAAAGAAGAAGCCGTTTTTATACGATGTTAAATGCGTTGTTAACAAAATAAAAAAGAAACAGATTATATGCAAAACCGGGTACGGAGTCATTTATTACACCGTAAAATAAACGTCACGATTAATTTTATGTCAGCTACAAAGCCAATTTAAAATGATGATAATAATAATTTTCCGGATAATAGATCTTTGCGCGACGACTTCCGGCAGTAATGCCACTTGTTTCCTGTTACATTACACCGGATAGATGTAAAAATAAAAAGGAAAAAAAAAAGACTAATTCGACGAATCTTTCATATTTTTTAACATTTTCATGACGTTTTTTTGCAAATATTTTGATGACTTGATTAAAGGTAATTTTGGGCGTGTCGGCCGCGTCTGTAATTCATCGTTTGTGCCTACGTAAACATGTTACATAGAGATATACCTGAATACAGTAAAAGATATTGTCTTGTTATCTCTCAATACATGGGGGATATAATAAAAGTTCAGGGACACCGCAAGCGAAGTAGTGGGAAATTACAATTTCTTTAGCGGTCGGTCGCCTTTTCGAAATTTGGGATTTTCAAAACTAAACCCGGTAGTCATAGTCATGCAACAATGACTGACTGCAAGGTTTGGTTCCCTCAAACACGGAATTCGTTCTTCTTCTTAGAGTGTTTTCCTACGGCGGGAATTGGCGACCATCATAGTTAGAAAGCTTATTGCGGCGTGCAAGAGACCCTAGCCTAATCGACTGTCTTGGGTCCTGCACAGCAAACCCTTGGCCATGATCGTTTTACTAGGGAGCTTAATGCGGTGGCTTCCCAACACCTTCCGCATCACAGGAGCCATACCGTCAGTCCTCGACTCTGCCTCCTGCTTTCTGGACTTAAGCCAGTACTGGTAGAACCCTTACCAGATTGCTACCTCCTGGGTCAGAAGGAATCTGGAGCTCGTCAAACTTGAAGCAGGACTTAATGTTGCCACCGACTACCCCTAGACTTCAGAATTCCTTAGAATCCCTCAAACATCATCCAAAATTATTGTTCTTGCCATGTAATGTTATTGGTCTAGGGAAAAAATGGCTCACGAGTAAGTTCTTAGTTCACCATAAATTGAGATTCAGTGTTCTCATATTCTTTGGAAAAGAAAGGTTCCAGCTTAGGCTGTGTACTAATTCTGAAGAACAACATGGCAAGAAGAAGCGGAATGGGAAATTTTGAGAAGTGAAAACTTTGTCCTGAGCTGTATTCTAACAGCACATGACCGATATCAGCATTAGATCTCCTGTCTACGTCTGTTAGATCGGTCCAACGTATTCTGATATGGTGCCAGAGTCGGTCCTAAATTGGAACATCTATGTTTGCAGCTCATTGTTGGCAAAACGCCGACGGATGCAATAATCCGAACCATTTTTGACGTTGAAGATTGCCATCGATAGGAATCAAAGTCATATCTGAACGCACTAATAAAATAAGGTTTCTTCCCTTTGCCGAAACTCATAGTTCACAGGGCATCCATATTAAAATTAATATTTTAGTTTTAAATAAGAAACTATGTTGTGATTTACATATTACGGTGTTAAAATAACTCGTTACTTGGTATCGTGCTTGACAAGGTATAGTCGGTTGGAAAGTTGCTCCTCTTTGATGACTTGCCATTTTCATTCATTCAAATATTCCTATTTTAAACTTAGGGCTCAAAAATTTTCTGTAACGTACAATTAAAACTTTTCTCCCCTGTCCTTAATATTCTTCAAAGTAAATTCAAACTTATTCTCAGCATTCTTCGATAGACGAATAAGCGTTCGCTCTTAAACAACTTAAACTGACGCTGCTCTCTTACAAATTTTATAAAAACGTATTCAAATAATTTTTACTACGCATTTAAGGTTGAGGACGTATGGACACCAATGTTGTTCTGAATAAGAATAACATTGTTATTTATCGGTCTAGGTATTGTATTATAATTAAAGCGTCCTTATGTTCAAGAAGATCCATTGTCACTTTGTTTTCGAAAGTTCTAATCAGTTATTAGTTATATCTTAAAAGAACATAGACTATCATGCCCACACATATTTAAATGCCACGGCTAAACAGAATACATTTTGAAAATTTGTGTGGCAAAGTTTGAAAAAAAATGTTGATACCTTTCTGTTCGAAAATCCCGTATTAAAATAACAAAAGTTTTACCAAAAAAAAATATATACCGAGAATCGATCATTATTTATAAAACTTCATTGGTTTCAATTTATATGTCAAGAATCATTAGTATAAAAAATCGTTTTGGTATATAACAGAGGAGAAAATGAAATAGAAGCATAGTTACCAAACAATAGACGAAGCTTATGGTTGATCAGCTTACCAACTCATGTGGCGAGCCATTTAGATGCTCGACATCGATAACCGTAGCTTAAATTGACTTCTGGTTTTCAATTTTCATTCGACTTTTTTTTTTTTTTATATGTGGATATGTTTGTGCTCGCTCGGGTGACTGATGGGCAGAACAATCCGATCGTAACAAATCAATCTTCTTTTTTCATCTACATGATCCTCTAAGTCAAGTGTTAGACTTTAATATATATTTCTTGATGATTTTAATTGGAACCGGTGATTTGCTACCTTATGAATGAGGATTATCGGCCAGCTGTGAGGTTTACTATCAGATAAATTCCGATTTAAATTTGTCTCTTATAAAAAAGGTAAATTTAAAATAAAAAAAATAAGGACCAAAAAAGGAATTAAAGAAAAGCCTCGGGCGCCACACCTCATTTATAATTCGATCAACGTCTTCGCTTACGATTGCATTTAGTGCACACTTCTGTGGTTATCCTGTTTTGTTCATTATCATTTATTAAAGCTATAAATTATCATTAAGGTGATATAAACTACCAGCACCATTTTCATTATTACCATATTATTTTCCGTCACCTTCTAATTTGGCCCTTTGATATTTTGTTTCATTTACTATAGTTAGTCGATCGGAGCAAAATATGTTGGCTATGAATAGGTTCTTAATTTTTTTATTAGGTATTTTATAAAAATTGATTTTCTTTCGCGGTGATATTTATAACCTGTGAAAAAGAACAGGAAGATGTTTTGACTTTTTTGTAACTGGAAGTTGCGTTCTAATATAAATAACTGTACAAACTGGCGAAACTGAAGCATGATGTGAAGAATTTTTTGGCCAAACAGTTTTATGACTAGAACAATCGGAAGTCCCTCCTTCTAACTGTTCTTTCTAGAGATTTGCGTGAGAGTCAGAATTTCGGAGGTTGAGTAGTTCCCTTGTCAGGTAGTCAAGTAATAACTCCGTATCTGAACAGCCCCGCTTCAGGTATGGCGCGCCTGCCCTTCACGAGCTCCAGATTCCTTCTGATCCAGGAGGTAGCAATAATAAAGTTCTTTCCTCAGAGTAAGTAAGAGATAATTGTAGGCAGCAGTGGCACTATTATTAAATTTCTCTCATGGAAAAATAATCTTCCCAAAAACTTACCGGCCGACATTTATAGGTTAAGAGGGAGCAGTAGTGATGGATGAGACTGCAAGCAAGTCTTGTGACAAGACAAGAACTTAAGCAATGAACAGCAATACGAGAACAAGAAGGCGGTCGTAAAAACGGCTGCGAGACATTCAGACAACGGCTTAATTTGACCTTCAGAAATTAAATTGTTGTGGAACTGGTCTCGAAAAAAGCGAAGAAAAGTGAAGAACTTGAAACCTAAATCAATAGTGCAAGAAATTGCGAGAAATGCAAAACAAGACGGCAGGAGGTGCAAGGCAACGCGAGACAAGATTTCTCCTAATGCAAGACAAAACTCTCAATTACGAAAATTATGCAAGACAAGAACAAGAAATTGACATTACTCGTATTGTCTTGTCTTGCGTCCATCACTAGGGAGCAGTTGGAAGTGTGGCTTCAGAACTGCACTGTGAACGGCAGTAGGATATCCCTCAGTTCCCCGTGGGCCTTAAGTGGTTAGAGGAAAAGAAATTAGTTTCCTTGCTCTCTTTTACTTCAAAAATTATTTTCAGTCGAATCGCACATTACCCGCCTAAAATCTACTAAGTTGACTAAAAAACTCTTCTGGCCATTCATAATAAATCTAATTAAGTTATTGAAAACTCTCCATTCAAAAAACTTTTTTTCAAATCTTACATCTTAATGGACACGAAAACGCATGCGAAGCATCAACTATTTTTTAAATTGATGCCTTATCAAAATTTATTGCCTAATTTTTTTTTTAATTAGGATGCCTGGCAAACATGAATCATATATGTACCAATAAAACAAGGCTTTCGTACCTCATTTATAATGCATATTTTTTTTTTTTTAAAAAAAAGTACAAGCTAAAAATATTAATCGATTTGTAACTTGCCACGATGATTCAACCATTGAAAACTACTCGTCGCCTTATGCAAATGTTCCTGTTTTTTTTCTAACCAAAATCCAAACGAGGACATAATTTCATCTTAGAAAAATAATGATATTCCGTTTTGCCACCATTAAGCACCCACTTTTCGTCTCCCATCGGGGGGCTCATAAGCTTATGACCATAGTCTTCAATTGTTTTTCGATGAAATCATATTTTAGACCATCATGTTATATTTTTTCAACTTGTTTCGTGTCCTACGCTCTTATTTATTATTAAATCCGAATGTACGCAATTACAAGAGTTTAATCGTAAATCATTTCCACGAGAGTGACGATGCCATTTTAAATAATGAGCGACTTTAAACTCAGTTTAAGAGATAAACGACTGAAAAAAAAAAGATATACTCGAGGAAGACACTATTTGTAAATATATAGCATTGGTTAAATGACAAGATATAATAAAGAGAGCAGTTTCCTGTGTATGAGGAGTGGTTTCCCGTACTCTCCCGTCCCGTGTGTATCTCTGACCTTCCCATTACATGGCTCACTGCTGCAGCCTTTATTATTCTTTTCTACATATCACGTGGCTTCGTCTAAAAACATTTTAAATGCTCGATACGCTTTGACGATTTCGAACCAATAATTGGTTAAATCGAGTTTTTAAAATCAGAAAAATGCGGAAAGCGGTGAAAAAAATTCATCGCCTACCCTAACCGTTGTGGTATTAACAAATAAAGTTGTTATTTACGACTTTTATAATTCTACGGGTCAAGAAATGTCAAGAATTCTTTGGCAAATATCGAGAAACGCCTGGTTTGAAATAGGCAGTGCATGCTCGCATGGTCAACATTTGTATTAGTAGTAAATACACGCATGTGACAATAGCGAAGTCTGTGGGCCGTTAATTTCAGGTTAGAATTTTCTACTTCGACCACTCAAAAACGATTACGTAATAAGTGCAGTAAGTGATCCAGGCAAATCTAATCGAATCAGTGGCGTGAAGAGACTTAACAAAGACACTCTTGTTAGGACAGAGATCCAAGTTATAAGGCCGACGGTATAAAAAGGAGCAAAAATTCACCACCAGAGTTGTTACAGTCGGGTGGTGTTAGTGGTGTTACACAAGGGGTTTGTTCCAACCTCAAATACAAAACCAGCAGGGGGCATTTAAACTGTTTGTAGTCAATTAGTTGGTGTAGTAGTGTAGTTCACTACAATTCAGGATTAATGGTGAGTGGTCGCAGAAAAAATGTCGCAGCTCAGAACCCACCCAAAAGCGGGACAGTCGGTGGACTGTTCCCATTAGAGAGGCTATAATCAGAGAGTTGCCAACGTGAAGGATATATTGGTGAATCGAGCCAATGAAAAAGAATAAAAAGTGAACCAAACCAATCCAATCACAAAATAAACATGGTGGGAATTTGGCGACTCTCTCTCTCTTTAGTCCTCTTTCACACATGCGCCCTATTATAGTTCATAATCGCACTGCAGACAGACGGTTATGAATCGTTCTCTAGAAGTTTGTTGGGACAAACCTACTGCTGCCATCGCATTGCGGCAAGTTCCTTAAAGGTCGATAACGAGCACAGCACACAGATATAAATAATTCCACCGAATAATGCTGCCAATTTAGTCTGTCATCAGCAACTTCGGGTTCACTAAGATAAGTACACTGAAGGATGTTCGATTTCACATTGTTTGAGAACAATCTTTTCTAATTCATTTTTTATCTTTTCATTGCAGTTAAAGAATTTGATTGACTCGCGCTGCGCATCACATCGCAAACAAGACGATATAATGAATAAGTAAGAAGCAATTATGGATAATAGTTATAATTCATATACATTAGCAGTGCATAAAAAATAAGAACCTATAATTACGGGGATATCACATAGAGATGGAGGTGACCGATGAAAATTGCCAACATTATCATCATGAAGAAGAGTGTCGATGGGTACCATATGGTCACACAGAATCGTGGAACAGGGACCCCTGGCCCGGGGTTAGAATAATAAAGACCGTGCTGGCGCTGGACTTTACATAGTGAATGGGATTGTGGCCTACGAGAGAAAACGCGGACCGAGAACTTCATTCATGATACTTGTCGGGTTATTCCAAGTCCACTCCTCTCATTCTCGTTTCATTCCTTCGACTCACAAAACTTTTCTTGTAATTTTTTTACCCTTTTAATATTTCTCTAACATGAATTTAATTTTCAGGTGAAGATTGTTTGTATATCCTGACAAAACGTTAAGAAAAATTTACTTGAAAATAACAAAAAATCTTGGGATGTTATGGAACGACCCGGATTGATTCTTGCTCTGCGTCCGCTATGCTCTCGCCCACGCGCCGCTCGCCTAAGGCAATTAGATTTACTCTTTTCATTGGTTTGCTTGAACCTGTATGATACCTAAATAATCAATTGTCTTCACAGTTCTTCCTTGCGTGGTCTGCTAACCTGCCGTATGTTATCTTAAAATATGATTCATCTTCTAATTTTACCAAACGAAATGAAATAAAAATTATTTTTATTATCTATTTTTTTTCCCTAATATTACACGAAAACAATTCAAAATAAGGTAATTTAAAATCGATATGCATTTTCATTGACAGGTAATAAATTTCCAATTAAAGGTTTGAATTTTATTACGTGTTGTATACTGTACTGCATATACTCATACTGTGCTGTGTGTTTTTTTGGTATTTAATTGTAATTCATTCACGATCACAAAAAGATTCCCGATTTCAAGGATCTCGCGGAATCGATTTAAAAATGGAAAGGATTGACCTGACTTACAAAATAAGCTGAATATTTTGTGAAATTAACTTTAGATGTGTTTAAGGAATTTGATGGTGACTTTGGATGCTTTTGAAAGAAAGTCAAGAAAATGGGCTGATCTTAGCAACGAAAAACGAAAACTAGGAAAACTATTCCTAATGTTACTGCTGAATCAAGCTTTCAAATTTAGGTTCATGAAACTAAATTTTGCAGTATCGCGAACCTACGGTTATTCAACGCAATTGGAAAACTTAAGTTGAGGATAATTTATTTTGAAGACCCAAGCTTTTGGCGTCGGGAAGTGGCGACCCCATCGCCCAGTGGCAGTGCCATTGCAAGCAGCCGAGACGGGAAGGTTTTAAGCATCACTGGTAGGGGGCAGCAGTTCTGTAGCATCATTGGTTTAAGGCTGTTATGCGAAAACGGGCATCCGCGGGTTTTTTGTTAACGGGCACAACCAAAGGGAAGAAAAAGAGGTTCCATCGGAGGTGTGATGAATCTCTGGTGAAATCCAAGTGAGAGCATGCGAGCTGCACCCCTAACCGGTTGCACTGCGCATGCACCACCTTCTAAACCTGGGTTGGTAACTTGGGGTAGGTCGCACCCCTGATCAGATCGCATCTTACTCTCAACTAGCGCATTACATCTTTTTTGTGATTTCCTGTCCAGCTACCACGGATTTCCCAGCCACGCATACAAAGTCTAAAGACAACAGTCGGTTAGGCTTAAGACCAGATGAAGGAGGGGGTGTAGAGATGTAACGACATTGCTCCTATACTGCTATGCGCAAAATTTCAGGAAGCCGCGTCATTAGTCTTCCTTATGATAGTTGCTGAAAGTTTGTTTTGTAGGACACGATATAGTCAATCCTAGCGGGGCTTCCGTGCGGGAGAACGTGAGCTCCAGCCATGATGATCGCTGGTCTTCAGGAACTGTCTGTTGCTTTGTTATTGGTCCATTCTTGAGCTTTCTTATTTATCATTCGAAAGAGTTTAGTGGGAGAATTTAAACATAATAAGTTTTGGCTAGAGCTTGAGCTAAATTAGCAAAGGCAAAATTGAAGCAGACCTTTCAGGAAAAATTCATCTTACCCGCACAGTATGATCATACCGACTGCATCTATTTCAGCATTAGCACAATCAACGAATCCCATTTCTCTCTGTTCCGTTCTTTTGTAAATGAAAGTCTTACTGAATGCCGACACTTGCTCTTTAGTATCCACCTAATCATATTCAATATTTTGTTAAACGAGTATCCGATCTCACGGTAAAGTTTTTAGTGTGACACCTCAACGTGCGAATATCAGTCCTAAGGATCTCACACTAGGGGCGTTAATTGTATAAAATTTTGCAAATATACCGTTTCAAATTCAGGTCCGCATTTTGGATACCACTGCCCTCTCAATAGGTTACATATACTACAACCGATCACGATGCTGACATTTTACACTCCGTATATCGATGATGATTTCGAAACATATAAATGCAAGTGACCGAACTTCAGAACCAGTTCTTTTTCTTCCTTTTTATTCTTATTATTGCCATTACCCCGTATGAAAAATAACTGCCGGAAAATTAAAAAAAAACGAAAGTAACTGTCCATATGACTTTTGCGTAGTATATTAGGTAGTATTTCGAAGATTACTTTCGAAAAATTATAATAAAATATAAAAAAATATTTGTAGGTTGACTGATGTAACCCAGTCACACGAAATCGGTATTTTTTCATATGAAAGAGTATTTAAATATCCTTTCATGAGTGTCATGATAAACGGGATATATTTTTAGGTATGAGAATACAGACTCTTGCAGAAAAATATTTTTCAAATACAAACAAATATTTTTATAGAAATTCCTCATATATAAAAAACCCCCGAAAAATATATTTTCAGAAATAAAAATACAAATGTCTATCCAAAAAATGCCTAATATGTAAAAATATAGATTTCGTGTGACTGGGAAGTCATATTATTTTCCAATGTCAGTAATTATTGTGTTAATATTTTCGAATTTCATGATTTTGGAGAAATTTTCTTTCAAATCTCTCACAGCTTCAAAATCATTTTTCTAATTATTTTAAATTCAGTAGTAATCCGCTTTAAAAAATTTTTCATGGATAATTACATACGAATAATATGAAAGATAGCGCAATAATTTACAGAGCTGCATTGTTCACAAAATAATTTTTATAATACCATCCACACTTCCTAACAGTAAAGTAGAACATTACCGAGACAGTCAAATATTTCTCCAAAATCATGAAATTCAAAGATTTTAACACAATAATTATTGACATTGGAAAATAATATGAGTTAAATCACTCAACCCAGATATATTTTTTTGTACGGGACATATTTTAGTAATATTTTTCATTCGATTTCCTGAAAAAAGTTCAAGAATTAGGCCACATTAATCTTTAAATGCATAAAATCCGGTATGCGCATGTGTGCGATTCATTAACAAATCAACTTTTCGTTATTTTCTTGTTCGGTTTTTTCCCTTTATTTCTAGATCATTGTTCTGGTTTGCAAAGATTAACTCCAGGGGATAAACGTGAGTTCATACGGCATAAACAATTGATTAATTAAAAAATTTTTTTTTTCAATTCGCTTTTTAAAAAAAAATCTGATTGTTAAGCCGTTTATTATTATGATAAATTTTTTTCCTGATAAGAAAAGGAAAATCCTATTTCGACAAAAAATTGTCTTTATGAGGAGGAAAGAATCACCGAAGTGAATCATTATACGAAATGCAATGCAGGTACGATTTCGAGAGAGAGACAGAAGGTATGAATAAAACATGGAAAGGAGCGAGAGAGAAAATTATGGGAATGGCTCATGTTGAGTTAGATCGAATCTGATTGGTGCGGCTCGTTATCAGTGGGTTATTACGATTATACCAAACGGTAGAATACGTTTCATAAAAAAAATTTATTTTGCAAAGTGCAACATCTTTCTTTGATGTAGAGATAACGTACCGTGATTATTTTTAAACCGCTAAATCAACCGAAACATTTCATCGGTGAAAACTCAAATTTTTTAAAATCACGCCGGAATTATTATTTTGAAAAAAAAAATCGGTTTTATTAAGAAAAAGCGCGAAGATGGTCAAGACAAGAACACCCATATGTCACAAAGGTGAAGAATTCCAAGAGTCAGATAGTTCACTGATACATTAAATTAAGAATTATTGAATGGGTTACAAGTAGATTAAAGGTGAAAATAATATGTTAAATATGTTTTTCGAGTCTAATAATTACAATAAAGGCTTTTAAGTACGAATATAAAAGAAAATAAATATAAGCTAAACATGGTCGGAGGAAATGATAAGGGCAAGGCATGCATGGTTGAATGAGAGAGAACGAAGAACCGCGTGGAGGCTGGAGGCGCAAGGTTCAGGCTCAGGCACCAGAGCCATCGCCGTGTCAAACGGGCATCTAATATCTTGTTGTTCGGCCGCGATGGATCACCTTTTTATAATCGGGATTTTTTTTCTTGTTTTCGTAAATATTTTTGTCCGCGTTCGATAAGGGAACTATTGGATTACTTTTTTTTAAAAATTGTTTCACCGGTTCGAATTTTTTTTTATAAAAAAAGTTAAAACGCGATAAACGAATACCGGTTCAAAGTGACTCAGAAATTGTCAAACACACATAATGATTACTCAGTTTACAATCTTCATTTCCTGTTTCGCATGTTGACAATTTTTTTGTTTTAATAACAAGACACGCTGCGGAGAAAAAAATAAAAGTGCGTCCCTTTTTCAAACCGCTTTTTGAAAAATGAACAAATTCGTAAAGTGATCATGAAAAATTTTAAGTGAATGGTGCAGTTGTTTTTTTTTTTAAGAGTTTTGGAGATTGTGAAGTAAATTTATAGTGAAGAAAGAACCAACCAAAGGTTCGATTGGAAGGATAAAAAAGTACGGAAGGAAATATTGCCAGCGTTTAGCGCTGGTGGGTCCAACGGCCTCACGGTGGTTGCAACGGCGGTGGCGGTTTTACCGCCGGTGACCACGCTGACGCTGGCCACCACGGTCGTCACAACGGCCGTCAGTTTTCTTCCCTCCGCGCATCCGGGGATGGCGGAATATCCACAGGTAATTATTGTAGATTGAAGAACATCTTAGAACATGTCAGGATCACTTTATTCGAATAGCGCATTTTCATTTCGAGAATAAAACCGGCCGGCGGGGCCGTCAAGAGAAGTGGCCAATGAATGCTATCCGTAATTTTTAAAGAGAAATTCTTGAAAAAGATTTATCTAGGATATTTATGTGGCAGAATTAATTAAATGTGCTGTTCGGATAATTTGTCAACAAAGGAAATTAATGCTGTTATAGAAAAATTACGTTCCTGAAAATTGAGCACTCTTAAAGAATTACATGTCTTGATTTGATTGCGGCAGTTAGAAAGAGTTTCAGTCTGTAGAAGTTGCCAAAAAAATTTATTTGCTGAAATACATTTTTAAGACAGCACAGGATTTGCACAAAACCTACTTAATCAAATATGAAATTTCAATTAACGATAATGTATTTAATATTAAATTAATTCAAACACGGGATTGTCTTGTGAAATACGATCAAATTACAGTTGGAGCAACAAAAACAAACGCGTTGATTAATGATAACTATAAAAAGGTTTAATACGTATAATCAGATTTAATTTAAGACCGGTTGCGAAAATTGTTTAACCCAAATAAAGCATTAGGCTTATGCGTAGATCATTTTTATTTAGATTTCAAATTAGAACCAAAAAATTTTACTTTACTGGAAATTTTTAAATCAAAAATATTTGGATTTGAAACTATTTTTCGCTTGTAATTTTTTCAGATTCAAAAGTGTAATTTAGAGTAGGTCTCATTCTCTTCAACAGCTCAAAATACTTCTTAGTTTTGTGCTTTCTGAAAAATATTTGATCGATTTCCAAATGAAAATCCGACTGTAAAAATTTGAAGGAGTTTTTTTTTTTTTTGTTTGAGCGAAGTCCAATTTGGCCGATATGCTCGAGAATACGGTCAAATTTTTAATCCTATAAATCCTATCATATTTATCGTCTCGAAATATTTCAATGAAGACACTGTTTGCGCTTAAAAAAATTTCCTGATTTTTTCTTTCGGGATTTTTAAAATTTTTGGATGCTTAAATTATATTTGATTTTCATAAACGGCTGCTGATTTTTTGGCTCAAAAATTGTACAATGTCATTTTTTTGATTCTTATTAAAAAAATTGCTAAATGAATTCGACAATGAATGGCGCAATTTCCAAATCTTGAAAAACGTTTTTCTCATTAATGGAAATCGTTTTTTTGCCAAGATTATTGGAGATTTTTTTTTCTGATAACTGCATCATATTTGCCAACAGGCCATTGGGATTGTGTTTGGGCTTTTGAATCGATTTTGCAGTTCTATTCTTTTCGTTATTTCTATTTGTAAGTGAGCAGTCAGGATAATGCTAAATCATTCGAGCAATTCTTATGACCGGCTTGTCAATGAGATTTTTTTTTTTTGAATATTTTCCACGTTATTGAAAATATTTTACGTATGTTAAATAAGACATGGTTGACGACAATCTCTTGAATGCAAGGAAAGTTCTGGCTGAGCGCACGGACAGGATACGTTAATTTGGATTTATCGGTATTCGTTTTGGATGGTTAAAATCTATTGATACCGATTCTCTATGTCTATTGAATCTAGTTCCGGCGCTCGGCAATTGGAAGTAATGCTTTTTGCTTTTATACATTATCATCATTACTGTTTTTCTTTCAAAGAATTTCGATTCCCACTTATTCCAGGAATTTTTTTTTAAAAAATAATCTCGAATATCACATGAATTTTTCTTCTTAAATAAATTATATCCTCGAAAATTTTTCCGAAAATTAATAAGTCTTTTGAGATTAAGTGAAATAAAATCATACGCGTCGATAAACAAAAGAGCGGATATTAAGTTTTTGTCGAACGTTTGCCATCACTATGCCAAATCAATTATATCGACATTTTTCGAGGAACCGACCCGAATTCTGACTTTATTAAAATTATTCATAGCAGCTTTTCACGGTGAAGAAATCAATTTTTCCAAAGTATAAAAATTGATTTGGTTACGTTTCATAAATTGAATATAGTCACGATTTTGGTGCCAACATCTTTTCCCCTTTCTGTAAGTTTTGAGGCTCGAGATGTTCAAAAAGTGGTTTTTGCCACGACGTTTGCCTGTCCGACTAGTTGTCTGGAAAATTTTCATGATAACTGAAAAACAGTTAAAAAGCAATTAATTTGTGCAAACTAATGGCTTGACTTTGTCACTAGCTTTGTTTTAATGAACAACCTCTTTATTTAAGGGTTGACTTACCTAAAAAACGATGACTTCAAATACCTTTTAATTCATAATAAATGTTGATCATGAAAACTTACATTCGTAAAGCTTGATCTATGAAAGTCGAATTTAAAATTTTAGTCAAACACGAAATGCCGAAACGGATGTTACATTTAAATGAGTTCTGTAAAAATGATGCACATCCGGCTGTAAAGTTTGATTAAACAACTTCCTGATCGAACTATTTGACAGGATCGAAATTACTCTTTACCCATTCACAATCGATGAAAAAAAATTTTCCAATCAAACAAAAATTTATTCGAAGCCGTTAAAATAATCGTAACGACAATTCTGTAATTGTAATTTTCTCATCGGTTTTATTACGTTTCTTAGAGGCCCTAATTTTTTTTTCTTTTCCATCCTTTGTACCAATAAATTAGTAAATATTTAAATTATTATGAAAGATTCATGTCATGAATTGAATAGTTAAAGCGTGATTTACAGAATATGTGTGGGTTTCTAGAACGCATACGACTTGCTTATTCGTTTTATGCTAATCGAGGCTCGAAAATAATCGAAGTTATTTTTTTTTATTATTATGAAGGAAAAAGGGTGACCGATGTTAATGATAAACATCATTTTTGCTAGCAGGATTTTAGCTGCAATGAGTCATGATCTCAAATGCACCTTCGAGATAATATTTAATGCATTAATATTAAATTGGCAGGGTCGTTTTCTCCCCGTTGAGTAAGACTTTTCGTTGGAAGAAAATAAAGTACAGTTTTAACTGCAAAAAAGATCATAAAACAAACAATAAAAATGCAATTATGGGTCTATAAAGAAAAAGGCAAGAATGTAAAAAATACTTTTAACTCGATTAAAACGTTACCTTTTTTATGCGTTTTGTCTAGATGACTGTCAACGAAAGTGAGAAATATCAAAGAAGTATAAATCATGCTCTATGTGCAGTCTGTAAATTATTAGGGTTTTTTTCTCCTGGAAGATGTGCGAAATATTGCACATTTGATGTTTTGGCTCATGTTCAAAATCAATAAAACATTAAGAATTGTAATGAAATAAAACATCATTGCGGTTTTATGGGGATTTTGTAATATAATGATTCACTTTATCGACGGTTATCTTCATTTTCTTTTGCAGGTCTATATAGATGACGTCTTGTTTAATTCATTGTGAACTTAAGGGATTTTTTATAAAGGGCACCATTATGGCTTATTTCATTGTCTTTCAATGAAATAAGCTTGCTTGAAAATTTTTAAAATTTAAATCTTTTTTAAAGCTTCAATTTTAAGATTACGAATTATTTCAGATGCACTTTTTTCAATCGAAAAATGAAACCTGGTCGCAATCGATTCCTCCTTAAAAATTACATTTACCCGTATACAGTATATTATGCACAAACTCAGACCAGTTTCAAGCTTGAAAATTTATAAATCAATATTTACACATAAACATTGAAAAAACAATCAATTTTTCTCGTTATCTTGTCAACGTGGGAAAATATTTGAATTCCGTAATTAGTAATAGATTTTTTGCAACCAAATACATAAGTTATGATGTAGTTCCGACATACAATCCTTAGAAAAAGTAATGTTTCATCGAAAATAGATTTTAGAGTAAGCCGGTTTCTAAAAATTAATTTTTTAGCAAAAACTTTTTAAAAACGAAAAATAGTATGTCCTACCTACTCTCAATCGATTCCTCAGATTAAAATACATCTCCCAGTATATATTTTATTAATATTTTGTCCCGTTTTTTTCCGGAAAATTCATAAATCGAAATTCAAACATCGATTTTGAAACATCGGAAAAATGACAATTTTTTCGGTCAAGCGAAACTTAAATTTGCTGATATCTTGAGAACGCGGCCGAATATTTTAGTTCTGTAAATTCCAACGGATTCCTTGCATCAAAATACATCTGATAGGATCTTGTTTGCAGCTGTAGACCGTAGGAAAAATAAGTTTTCTGTAAAATAAGATTTTCGACGTACTAAGTTTCTTAAAATCGGTTTTTCGGTCATAACTTTTTAAAAACGAAAAATTGGGATTTCTACTTAGTCTCAATCGATTCCTCAGATTAAAATACATCTCCCAGTATATATTTTGTTAATATTTTGGCCCGTTTTTAACAGGAAAATTCATAAATCGAAATTCAAACATCGATTTGGGAACATCGAAAAAATGCCGAATTTTTTCGGTCAAGCGAAACAGAAAAATGCAAATATCTTCAGAACCCGACCGAATTTTTTAATTCTGTAAATTCCAACGGATTCCTCGAATCAAAATACATCTGATAGGACCTTGTTTGCAGCTCTAGATCGTAGGAAAATTAAGTTTTCTGTAAAATAAGATCTTCGACCTACTAAGTTTCTTAAAATCGGTCATAACTTTTTGAAAACGTAAAATTCAGATTTCTACCTAGTCTCAATCGATTCCTCAGATTAAAATACATCTCCCAGTATATATTTTGTTAATATTTTGTCCCGGTTTTACCCGGAAAACTCATAAATCGAAATTGAAATATCGATTTTCAAACATCGAAAAAATTGTCATTTTTTTCGTTCAACCGAAACTGAAAAATGCACATATCTTCAGTACCCGACCGAATTTTTTAATTCTGTAAATTCCAACGGATTCCTCGAATCAAAATACATCTGATAGGACTTTGTTTGCAGCTCTAGATCGTAGGAAAATTAAGTTTTCTGTAAAATAAGATTTTCGACCTACTAAGTTTCTTAAAATCGGTTTTTCGGTCATAACTTTTTAAAAACGAAAAATTGGGATTTCTACTTAGTCTCAATCGATCCCTCAGATGAAAATACATCTCCCAGTATATATTTTGTTAATATTTTGTCCCGTTTTTTTCCGGAAAATTCATAAATCGAAATTCAAACATCGATTTTGAAACATCGGAAAAATGACAATTTTTTTCGGTCAAGCGAATCTTAAATTTGCTGATATCTTGAGAACGCGGCCGAATATTTTAGTTCTGTAAATTCCAACGGATTCCTTGCATCAAAATACATCTGTTAAGATGTAGTTTACGCCTCAAATAATTACGAAAAGTATTTTATTCGTAAAAATAGATTTTTGATCAAGTCGATTTCTAAATATCGGTTTTTTGTCAATAACTTTTTCAAAACGAAAAATTGAGTGTTCTACCTAGTCTCAATCGATTCCTTAGATTAAAATACATCTCCCAGTATATATTTTGTTAATAATTTGGCCCGTTTTTAACAGGAAAATTCATAAATCGAAATTCAAACATCGATTTTGGAACATCGAAAAAATGACCAATTTTTTCGTTCAACGGAAACCGAAAAATGCAAATATCTTGAGAACGCGACCGAATTTTTAAATTTCGTAAGTTCCAACGGATTCCTCGAATCAAAATACATCTGATAGAATCTTGTTTGCAGCTGTAGACCGTAGGAAAAATAAGTTTTCTGTAAAATAAGATTTTCGAGCTACTAAGTTTCTTAAAATCGGTTTTTCGGTCATAACTTTTTGAAAACGTAAAATTCAGATTTCTACCTAGTCTCAATCGATTCCTCAGATTAAAATACATCTCCCAGTATATATTTTGCTATTATTTTGGCCCATTTTAAGCAGGAAAATTCATAAATCGAAATTCAAACATCGATTTTGAAACATCGAAAAAATGCCCATTTTTTTCGTATAACGGAAACCGAAAAATTCAAATATCTGGAAAACGCGACCGAATTTTTAAATTCCGTAAAATCTAACTGATTCCTTGCATCAAAATACATCTGATAAGATCTCGTTCGCAGCTCTAGACCGTAGGAAAAATAATTTTTCTGCGAAATAAGATTTTCGACATACTAAGTTTCTTCAAATCGGTTTTTCGGCCATAACTTTTTTAATTCGGAAAATTTAGTTTCGGACCCGGTCTGGTTCGATTCCACGGCAAAAATGAATTTTTTCGTATTTTGTTCTTACTCTAGTTTTGGTTGTGGTTGCGAGATTTTCGAATAAGGAATCATTTTACAGCTGACCTAAAATACTTTATAGAAGCGAAATCCGTTTCGGCCGATATTTTAAGATCACGGGTAAATCTACTAACTTTATAAAGTCTATCCTGTTCTCAGCGTATAATGACATATGTGAAGTCCTGATTTAAAGTTGGAAAAGGTATCTTAAATTCTGCGCAGTTAGATTTGGTCGGTTTTGGCTTCTTTTTTCGGCTTTATTAATTTCACTTAACGTCTAGTCTATGGTTTAGCATTAAAATGAAAAAACCAAGATGTTTTCAGGAGAGCTAAACACCCTTAAAAAAACGTTAAACAATAAAACGATTTTGACCCGAAATAAAAACATCGGTGTGCTTTTCACACTTCTGTCTTTTAATTAATAAAAAAAGGAATCGAGTGCTGTACAAGAATTTAAAGTGAACTATGCTTTTTGGTCTGAATAATAAATCGAATCCAATTTAAATAAATAAAAAAAAGAAGTTCACATTGAGCGGAATTCAAAATCTCTTTCTCATTTTTAAATAAGCTATTTGGTTCCAAAACTAATAGCCATAATGACTGTTGTTAAACCATTTCAGGAAATTCGTGAAATTTAATCAGCTATATAAAAAACAATTTCCGGAATACTTTATTTTTCCTGTATATAAAAATAATCAAATCACGTCGAATTCTCGACAAGGTGCATTTTATTTCACCGATAGTGTAAAAAGGAAAAAAATATCGAACCGAATGCATTAATTTCCACAATTATGTCAACACGTTCGACATCATCTATAAATCATGAGTTATACCAGTTTTCACAACTTATGGTTACTCTGTTGGAATCTCCTATAATTACTAACCGTAAGTTGATCCGACCAGTTTTGCAGTCTTAGCCGATTTCGGCTAAATAAAAAAAAACAAAATCGACTACTCTTTTTAAATCTTTAAAAGTTTAAAAGGAGCACATTACGAATACAAAAGCAAACTATTAAAAAGTGACAATAGTCGTAATCAAAACCCTCTAATGAAACCTCTGACCCCTCATCGGAATGATAAAAGCTTTGTGTTTTTTTTAATGCCGGTTTTATTCTCGTAAGCGCGAGAGTACCTGAAATTCGAACCCGATTTTTTTTAAAATAAAAGATCGAAAATAAAGATGTTTAAAAAAAATAGTTTGGGGGGGTAAAACGGTCCAAGTCACGGTTCGAGTTATCCATCATTTGGAAATGTTAATACTCCCGGTGCGAGTTTCATAGTGGGAATCGAGACATCATTATGCTACTAAATCTAAACCTTTATCAGTCGCATCTTTACAATATATTTTAAGGTACGGTAACTATTCACCGTAGCATCTCTCATCGTATTTGTACTTTTCTATAATTTATTTTTGTAAGTTTTAGCTTTGAGTTTATAAACTGACGCTTTTCAAAATTTTCTTTAGAGGAAATCTGAACTGAGATGAAAGGTGGCGCCTAAACTCAGTAAGCGAAGGAGACATTGCCATTGCGAATGTTGCGGATTCCTTTGAAGATTTGCAAGCAGGATACAATATAGTAACTTATTTTGCTGACACGCCAACTCAATCAAACAAATAATTTTTGATCGGAAGCTTTGACATTTTGTCTAACAGGCACCAAAACCCAAAAGGTGCTGGAAATCCTTTAGGCCGCCGTTAGACAAAATATTGTCTGAGGGTATCCGTTATGAATCGACGCTTATCTCCAGACAAAACGCTAATGAAATCAACAACCAAAACAAAGCCAATTATCGATGTATTCTTATACGTTTGTTTGTTCGTTTTTACGATTTTTTGTACCCATTTTACGTGAGAAACTCAACACCAACTTCCCCTTTTCCCCTCATTTTATTTTACCTAGATCCCATTAAAAAAATAATTATGCTGAAAAAAGAACTTTTTTTACTTAAAAATAAAAGCAGAATTCCTTTTGGCAAAAAGAAAATTGAATATTCATGTTAAAAAATGTTAAAGATTGAATCTCGTCTCGACGTTAAGAATCCCATAGCCTCTTGGTTAGTGGTATACCTTCGACATTGTTTCACCCACGCCATCCGCCACCCTCGTAGCCTTTACATTTTCTCAAATGAAATAGTTGAATCTTTGGTGCCTCCAGCCACGGTTTCTACAAGATTCCCTGATATATTTCCTATAAAATAAAAAGCGGATGTCTTTGTTTTGTTTATTTTCTTTTTATTTGTAAATAGCAAACGGTCAAGGTTGGGTTATGTAAACCTTAACGAGTCGATTTTTACAGTTTTTCATTGCATCCGAGGGTGTCGGGACACGATGACTCGTATTAAACTTTTAAATTAGGTGCAATCACTTGAACTGCAAATTAAATGTTTGAATTATTTAATGTGCGACTGATTAGGCGGTTTGATTATCGTTATTATTATTTTAAATGGTAAAATGGTAATCAAAAGTCATTCACAGAAGTCCTACAAGCTTGTAATTGAGCGATATTTATAGCCGTTGTTAAGTAGATCGAATTTAAAACTGGAACTAATAATCTACGTTTGAATGGGACGTGTTTTTTTTTTTTTTTTTTTTTTTAAAGAAAACATTTAACAACCATTATCATTTTTACTATTTTTTAAATAATTCAAAGTTTGGTGTTTATTGACATTTTTCTGTTGGTTTCCTGGTTAGTGTTATCGAAAGTAACCAAAACTTGAAGCCATGTTTCTGTACTCGCTGGTCAGATAAAAGGTAAGCAGTTTCCATGAAACTGCTGCCAAATGTTGTCATTGTTTGCGACTGAATAACAGAGAATCACCAATAGGTTCTCAAGCATACAGAATGAATTAGGCTGAGGAAAAATTCAACCATTACTTACTAAGTTGTTCTAGTCGATAACATACCGGAAACCAGAAATTTTCAAACATTTAACACACTAAAAAAATTATTTTTCTATTTTTTAAGTATTTTGTTTGTTTACTGAACCTTCAAAACACTTTCTCATGTTCCAAAATTTAAATTTTTGATTCTGGGAACTGGGAACCAAAGACCTTATGTAATAATAGACCGAACGCCATTATACGGAGGTCTTGAAGCCAAAACAAATCGAGTGAATGTCTAGAATTCCGTCCAGGGGGCCGATTCCAAGTTAAACGAAATTCGTTTTCGTTTTCGTGGCACTAACCCATTCGAATTCGTTCGAAAATTAAACAGTATGGCAGATGTGTTCGTAATACTAATTTTTATTTTACTTAAATTAGATTATTTGAACTTGCGTCCAATAAATATTGGTTAAAAAGGCATTTACGGTCGAAGTAGGTTGAATTTTAACATAATTTACTGAACATTTTGAGAAATATTATACCATCGTATACGGCTGTATACGGCAATATATCATTGTATACATTTGTATACGTTTGTATAACTTTGTATACAATCGTATATTGGTTGCAACAGCCTTTCGTTTTTAAAACGAGACCCCTTAGATCTCGTTTTGAAAAGCGAAATTCGCGAGACAAATGAACATCGAATGAAAACATTAAAAAAGTAAACATTTTATTAGTGATTAATATTTCTCAAAATGTTCAGTAAATTATGTTAAAATTCAACCTACTTCGACCGTAATGCCTTTTTAACCAATATTTATTGGACGCAAGTTCAAATAATCTAATTTAAGTAAAATAAAAATTAGTATTACGAACACATCTGCCATACTGTTTAATTTTCGAACGAATTCGAATGGGTAAGTGCCACGAAAACGAAAACGAATTTCGTTTAACTTGGAATCGGCCCCCAGAAAGAATCATTTTTGATAAAGGAACGAAAGAATCTTTGACAAATACTGTGCTAACTGAACGGAATTCCAGCTACTCAGTTGATTTGTTTTGGCTTCAGTGATAAGTACGGGAGTGTCCGGTCTATTATTAAGGTCTTTGCTGGGAACGCCACTTTGTGTCATACAGTATGGGCTTGGTAAATATCTCTTGTTTAGTTTCTCTAAAATCATTTAGAGCCATCAGAGTCAAAAACCGATAACGTTGTTGGTTGTAGTTGCGGCAATTAGACCTATGATGATTAATTGACTTTTTTTAAACTTCAGTAAATTTAAATAGTTGAGGACTGCTTCAGAGGTTTTAAAATTCTTAAAGTGTTAACTGCAAATTTTGGGGAAAGGTGCAAACAGACTTATCTTGTTTGCAGTGACAAACAAGGATATGACTTAAGTTTTTATACTTCTTACTATGACTATATCTTATCTTTCCAAATATACCAAAAAAAATTTTTTCGAAATCAAGCAACAAAATGAATTTACTCAAATGGCATGTTTAACTCACGCTATTTTTTTAAATTTTAGAATGGAGACGCCGATTACGATGGTCCCATGTCGGAAGCCGCCAGAGCACCAGCTCAACCGGTGCCGATATCTCCTTCCGAAATGTACGAAGGGAATTACGGAAGATTGGATGCAGGGGATATAGAACCGTCCGAGGTGAGAATCACAAATTTATCTTTTTTAATTTCTGTTTGCTTTATTCGTTTGCATGTTATGTTTTTACTAACGGCGCCAATTATTTGACTTTCAGATGTGGCAGGACATAGAAACGGTCATCCTCGGTGTGGGAGCTCCTCTTCACGGTATCTCGGAAAACGAAAGCGAACAATCTCCAGACCAAAGACTTCGTCCCGAAATGCCGATCAAATTCGAGCCGGAGACGACAAATTACCAAAGTAACGCGGGAGGTTACGTGACCCACGAAGAACAAGAAAAAGATCCTTTAGGATTTTACGGTGTGCCATCCATGGAAGAAGTGAAAAAAGACAAAGAATACTATCCGCCGGCTAGAGTTAAAACCGAAAATATTTATAACAATGAAGTGTTCCTACATAGACAACCTTCCTCGGGTTATTCCTATCCTCCCGCGCCGACTCATCACAGTCTGCATAATTTTTGTCCTCCATACGCGCCTCCCCAACCTCCTTTATACTCCGGCGCTAATCCTGCCACGAGTTTCGGTCAAATATCTCCTCCCGCCACGCCGGAAAATTGCGGAGGATTTTATCATCACCATCCCGCCGGCGCTATTAGTTACAGCGATCTATATCATACGAGACATCATTATCATCATCCTCAAGTTACTCATTTTAAAATTCTTACCCCGCCGTCGTCTCCTCATCTCAACGGTCATTTGCAAGCTCCGCCGTTCCCGGGAGCTCATTCTCATCCTCATCCCCACATTCCTCTGCCGAGGCCTCCTCCGGGAGCCCCGGAACAACCCGTACCTGCCAAACCTAGACGACGTAGAAATTGGAGTAGGCGGAAAGTGATCGTTCACACTTGCACTCATCCAGGCTGTGGTAAAACTTACACGAAATCCTCGCATTTAAAAGCTCATCTTAGGACTCATACCGGTGAAAAACCTTATCAGTGCGGTTGGAAAGGTTGCAGTTGGAAATTCGCGAGATCGGACGAATTGACGAGACATTATAGGAAACATACCGGTGATCGCCCGTTTCAATGTCGGTTATGTGAAAGAGCTTTTTCGCGCTCGGATCATTTATCTTTACATATGAAAAGGCATATGACCATGTAGTGATTATTTATGTGATTTAGGTGTTTGCTTTTTTTTTTGTTAGTCTAGTTGTGGTTATTTGGCCACGAGTATTTCTTTAGTTGAATGTTACATTCCATGTGATTTCAAAAATGATGCAAATGCTTGGCTGAAATTACTTCAGTTATAGAGAAAATAGGCAAAATTTTACAGCAACAAATAGTTTAGCATGAATTTGTTCCTTTAATAATTTAATTATCAAACGAGACCGCAGATAACAAAGCTTTTAAGAAATTGACTAGGATTTCTTTAAGAGGAACCAATTTCACAAATTCTTTGCTTAAAATTTAGTTCTTTAAAAATGAAGGGGAAAAAATTAGAAATTTTTTGTTACTCTCTGAAGCCAAAATTTTTTTAAAATTAATCTTGATTTAATGATGGCATCAAATTTTTCGCAGTTCTAGAACTTGAATTTTTCCTAGAAATAATTCTTTAAATAGCTTCATAAAGTTTTTTGTCATAAAAATTTTTTAGGTGAAGAAGATATGAAGTTCAAGATAGAAAACTTTTCCAACGTTTTGTCCGACGATTAAAAATCAGTGTCCTTGTAAAAAAAAAACTCAAAAAATTCTATTGAACAAGAAAAACTTGAATTTTTTTTAATGCCTGGAAAATCCAAGTTAAAGCTGTTTATTTGTCTGACAAAGAACTGTTTCTCAATTTAACCACATAGATGGCGCTTCACTCTTAAGTGGCTTATCACAAGAGTAGCGCTACTCACTTTCATTCTTTACTTCTCTACATTAAATCAAAATTTCGTATATTCTCTAATGAGATTACAATTTGAAGGAAAAAAGCATAGACCTAAAAAAGAAGAGAGTCATAGGTTATCAAAATCTTTCACATTGCAACACAATAGAACTCCGGGAAATCGTTTTGGTTGAAACAATCACACTCACACTCTGAATTACAGCAATAGAAGCAGATCATGAAATATCGTTTCTCGGTTGATCCTTAAACTGCGTAGAGCGTAGATGTCATCGAATCAAGGCACGAAAAAAAAACCTAAAATTAAAAAATGAAATGTATTGTTGAACTATACAATGATCACTTTGTGATATATTATTATGTTTGTTCTTCGGACCTTACATTACAGATCCATTCACTCTCTTACGAGTTATAATTTTTCTCTTCTTTTAAAATGAAACACTAAAATGAATCAATTTTTTTTTATGATTTTAAGTGTTCTTTTGTCAATTGTTTTTATATCTTTTTTGAAATATCTGCGGTCTCGTAAATGTATTCAATTTGTAAACCCGAATTTTTTCCTGATATGAAACAAAACCCGAATGAAGTTGTAGTTATTGATATATTTATTACAACTAAATGGAATGACATGAATGTGATGGCATAAATCGGGTGTTAAATCGGGTTTTTTATTCCAACAGTCGGCATCCCGCTGGAACATTGTCAACGATTACATTTTACTTTCTTGACCCGCTTATTTATATAAGTGTTTGTGGCTGTCGTTAAAAGTTCCTTTTATCTTTTTTATTTTTAATTTCAGTGCAGGGGGCATAAGCATCGACTGATATCATTATACCTTCACCTTTTCTTTTTTAGATTTTCTACGTTCAAATTTCAAAACCGAATATATCGATTAAAACTTGCCAAAGTCGCATGTATAAGGTTTTGAATATCAACAGCTATCATATCACACGATTAGATGTAAAAAATGTTTTAATTTATAAATGTACAGTATTATTTATGATCATGTAACGATATGAAAAGATTAGATTATATAATGATGTAATTTTTCGCGAAAATATTTCTCAAGAGCAAAATGAAGATTTGCCATTGTTAAAAAATTTGGCAGTCTTTAAGATGGGCGAAGGAGCTCCACCGCAAGCAAAAGATTGCCAATAGTTAAGAAGACTTCCTTCAAAAGTTAATGGAGCAGAAGGATTCTAAAAACCAAGATTGCTGACTTGTGCTCAAATTCTATGTGAATTGAATTAATGTCGGAGCTGTTAGGAAGAAAGAGAGTAGCAGTCCCATGATCGGAAAAATGATGAAACTCAGGCTTTGAGAAATGTTCTATTGCCATAAAAGCCAAACAACTACTTAATCAGTTTACAGCCATGAGTACAAGTGAATCAAAGGCTACCATTGAAAGCTTCAGAATGCGATTCGCACGCTTCTTATATTGACTTTCAAACTATCAAAGGCAGTTTATTTATTGGTAGCCTTTCAGTCCCTCACATATGATAAGCCAGAAGTTCAACTAAGTTTAACAAAAGATGGCCATTGTCTAGTGAAAATCCAGATTCATGGTTTTTAGAGCCGAGCAGCAATCCTGGCCTCTAGAATTGCATTTTGGCCGGGCAAACTAACTTAAGAATATTGACCAGTTAAGGTTAATAGCATTACGGTCAATCATCAAACAATGTTAAGAGTTTGAGTTCTCTTTGATTATAAACTCTATCCCTTTGAGCAGTTGCCGTTATTTCTGTATGTATCAGGTCTTGTCAAACGACTATTTTCATCTCAAAATAAGCGAAAATCAGCGCCAAAGCAAAAAAGTCTTCTAATGACAAATTCCGAATTACGAATAATGTAATATATTTACACTTAATGTGCAAAAAGAAAATGTTTTCAAATTCAAATCGTAAAAAGATCTATAAAAATTATAAAAGTCTTGTTCAAAAAATCAAAATAAAGAAAATTTTTAAAAGAATCGTGTTTCATATTTTTTTTAAAAACCTTGTTCGTCATATCTAGAGACTAAAGCCATTTAGCATCTCTAGCCACAGCTCCATGTCAAAAATCGTAAACAGGATAATGATCCCTTTCATTGTTCCTTTTCACTGGGCAATAACATTATTGGAACAAGTAAAAAGTTTTTCGAACATGTAAGTATTTTGAAAGCCAACTTTGTTTTCTTTGACATTTTAAGACAGTTTCTCAAGCTAGTTAGGAATTAATATTCTCCTTATTTAGATAAAAAGTTATTCGTTTCTTTTTAACGAATTTAGTTTAAATGGAAAAGAAAATAGGGAAATTAGATCTTTTTTTTTTGTGAGAAACAATGATGTTTACTTTTTGTGTTAGGGTTGAATACCCGCGGTATCTTCGATTCCGCTTTTAAATGTTACCGTACCTCATCACCATAAAAACGATTTTACGATTCTGTGAAAGGGATATATTTAAAGCCACAATAGGTGAGTCCTTTAACAGTTGAATCCTAGCTTCTAATATATAAGCACTTCTGATTTTTTAGAAGTTCGATCTTAATTTTTTTTATTAACATATTGACTAAGCTAAAATGTGTTAACCTAAATCGTTTGAAAGAGGCCTTTTCTATTTTTAAAAAAAAATTCTGATAACTATGGCGGAAAAAAATGAAGAGACTTAGTTCACATCCTCCCCTTTTGGGGGATGCATTTTAACGAAATTGAAAAATTTTTTTTTAATCAAACGTGGTGTAAAACGGTTTTAATGTATCTATTTATAAATATGCCTGTGTATATATTTTTTGAAAATTTAGAGAGTTGGGAAAAGTGGAAGAAATTTAGACAATCGAGTGATGATTAGTTGAAATAAAACATAATTTATTGAAAGAAAATTGAATAATTTATCACCTAATAGGCCTAAGAACTGAAAACTTATTATTTTTTAATGAAAAGCTTTCAGTATGAATAGTTGAAAGCTAATTATTGTACTCGTTTTGATGCAAAATATTTTAAAGAACACGAAATGGCGGAAAAAGTCACTTTTTGAATGAAAGTCGTGGCAGCAGAAAATTTAAAACTTTTAAGGTTGGTAGTTGCGATGACTAGTTGCACGATTTTTTTCAAAATGGCAAATGGCCGTTTGCTTGTTGTCGTGTGTGTTTCGTTCGTACAATAACATGGTTTTATTTTTGTCTGGATTAGAATTTATGAGTTGAAAAGCTAATAACTGGTAAGCTAAGATGTTAAGAAGCAATTAAATCAAAGTAGATATATTAATTTAAAATTGTAGTCATTTGTATTTAGAGAAAAAAAAACTGAAATGCTGTGTGAAATTGACTTCGTAGGAGTAGCATAGTGAATGCAGAATAAATAACTAAACTGTAAATATTAGTGGAGTTTTTCAATTGCAGGTTCGTTTTTCTACCCAAAGATATGGCAATGAAATAGTTCACATCGAGCCATGACAGTGTTTATTTAAAACCGGTTACGATGGAAAGCTGAAACAGCAGACAAAACATAAAGGATTCTTGCATGATTACCATTTTGGGATGTTGTAATTGTTTGATTAGGTACAAAGATCTAAAAGACTTCCCTCACAGAAAACAAAATGTATGCTCAGGTAAATTAGTGTTTGATGTTTAAAGAGTAAAGTTGCATTGAACTACTGAATGTGGAAACTTTAAAGCGTTCATTTATTGTCTATGACAATTTTGGTAGATTATTACAAAAAAAGAATTAGCAGTTACAGCTTCTTACAGTTCTTATTTTCCATGGATGAATATTTTGGGTTAGATAACTTTTGGAACAGTTTGTCACCTGATTGGTACTTAATATGAGCAAACATTTTGCAATTACATTACGTAAATAAGTTTGGTCAAGTTAAGAATGGGATATTCATAGGCAAGAATCGAAAGGGGATTGATTTATCTTGAATCCACCTGAACAACCAAAATAGGTGATTGCTTATGACAAAGATTTCATGCCAACAAAAGGGGATTTCATCTGTATAGAATACAATAAAAGAGAGATAGTAAGGCAGACATAGAGGTTGTTGTGTTGTAGTCATATATGAAACAACTTGGGTTATCAACCAATCGAATTCGAGCTCCATCATTTTGAGAAATAATATGGAAAGCAGTGGTAGTAGCGTGTTGTTTGTTTGTTGTTGTAAATGTGATTTTGTTTCTTTTCAGATATTTGGATTGGCTAGCATAATTCACAAAATGAAAGATTAATCATTTGTCACCAAAACAACAATCAGATCAGACCATCGCATACAATATGAATGTGCAACTTTCATGTTGACTGTTTTTATTATTCTGTTAGACATTTAAGCAAGCAACTGAAACTTAAAGATCATCTGTAATACAGCAATTGCCCTGGTAGAATCAAAATTAAGGTTAACTAAAGGAACATAAAAAGTTTGGAAGTGGGGGAGTGTGGAGTGTGCATTGTAGTTCAAATAACGAATGAAACTAATGGGTAATGGAAAAGAGGAAGGACCTCTGAAATGGAAACTGCAGAAGATGCAATCATTTTAAGGTGAGACTCTTTATTTATTTGTTAGTTTGCAAACCTCATGCCCAACTTTTAGGAGCATCATTTTTTTTTTGGTTTTTCGTTTGTGGATCTAAAATTTTAAACCTATATTGATTCAATAGACAGCAGCAGCTATTTTATTCTATTGAAACTTGTCTTGCTCATTTGTTTTGCCGTTATTGAGGTTTGTCGCAGTCCCTTGTAAGGTTAAGTTGGCCTTTGCCAAAAATGTGTTCTGATGAAACGCATCAGGTTTGTTAATTCGTTCCTTTTTGAGTCTGTGTCTTGATTATTAATTGCATTCAACTAATATTTCATTTTATGAATGATTACTTTTGAATAACATTTACTAACAGCATAGCAGCAAGATTTAAAAGGTTCTTATTGTTTGTACTACCTCGTGGTCTGATCTTCTTGCAAAAGAGGTACAGCTTACTGATTCCACTGATACCATAAGACTTGCGCAGCAGTTGAGAACAACATTTGCAACAATTAGACTGATAGCTCCTGTCAATGATAATTACTAGCTTCCCTGTGTTTTTTTTTGGGGGATTTCAAACATTTACAGAATCTTGATCATTTTCCCTTGTTCATAGGCTTGAGAATTTGGAATTTGATTTTAGTTATAGAAGTAATGCTGTTTACAGGAAAGGTCCACATCCTATTTAATTTTCAAAATATTTTTATAATCAAAGGGGCTAAAAACCGTTTTTTTTATCATTTAATTCCTATACAGGGTTCTTTTTTTTTTTTTGCGAAAAAAATATTAGTTTTTTTCCAAATGACCGCTGACGTCATTATCACAGTCGTTGAAGTACTTTCGCAGGATTGTCAGCTACGTGTGCGAAAAAAAAGTAACATTAAAATTCTGTCGATTTAGGAAAAAAGGAACATTTTTAAATAGTTTCCTTAATAGTAAAAATTATTTTTTTGTTTTTAGTAAATATAAGAATCAGCTAGGAATTAATTTAGTCTTTTAAAAAAACGATAAATACGAAACGTTTGCATTCGCCTGAAATCCTCCCGGGAAAATATCGGCCATGTTCAGTTTTGCAGAATTAAATTCGGCTTTTTCATATTATTTAAAGTAATTAAGGGTTGAAATATTGAAATTTGCTATTTCTTAATTATTTTTTAATCCTGCTTGGTTTTGTGAAAGAAATATTTTTTAAAATTTCAAATGCCTTAAAGATTTTCTCGTCCCGTTATGGCTTTGATGACGTCATCATGAACCCGCCAAATAGATGAAGGACGGTCGAGGTCGGCCATTTGAATTTTAAATCTGGTACCGTACGGACGACTGTTCAACGTTGAGTTAAAAAAAATTTTTTTTGAAAGTTTATTTTAATTAATTATAAATTGTGAGTGTGGGTGTCAGGCATGATTTAATAGGTAAGCAATGATTTAAATTTGACGAATATAAATGGTGTATTTTCGGGGAAAAATCGGTCCAGTCAATTAGGATTTTAAAAAAATTAAATTTTAGGCCTTTCGATTTTTTTTTTGTATCATGCAACTCAATTTAAAGATTCAGGATGTTTCATTCTTATTTTTACTTCAGTTTTCAATCATTAGTCGGTTTTTTGAAAATAAATTTAAATTTAATTTTTGATTGCTCTTTTTGTTTTATGATTTTAGCCAGATAAAAAGGCTATCGGATAAGTTTCGGGGAAACGAATATGAGGAGATAAATAGCTCGTTCTGTTCAGGTTAATACGTGCTTGAAAAAATTGTTGATATATTTTTGATTAAGAAATCCCGATGATTTAGGTACTTTTGGATATTTCCATGTTGTGCATTAATATTCGTACAAAGGGCAACGGCAGCCATTATTTTTTAAAACAAATCGTTTTGCTTTGTTTAGGCGTTTACGACGTATTACCCCACCCCTCCCTTTTACTGCCATCTTATTTTTTGCAACAAAAAAAAAAGGCTTGGTTAGGCGTTCGTTCGGTTTCCTCCCCCCCTTTCAGTTCTAGTTCGTCTCCATTGTTATGAAGATCGTTTCAAAAACGTTTTTTTATTAAGAAGTATTTAATGTGAATATGAAACATACGATAATTAGGTAAGAAATAATTTAACACTCATTATCCAAAATTAAATCAGCAGAATTTACTTCAAACGGGATTCTTTTTTGGTGGGCGGCCATAATTAAAAATTTTAGTTGCATTCTCGATCGTGCTAGGTTCTGTTGAAGTTTTTTTTGGGGGGGGGGGGGGGGAATTATCATCATTTTCCCGCCATTTTTTTTCGACCACATCGCGTACCTTTGTCTCCTCCCTCAGTCGAGTTTAAATTCTGATCCTGTTCGCACGTTTATTTGTCGTTTAAACGGGGAAAAAAATCATTTGAAAAATTTTTTTAAAGTAATTCCAAGTAGTTAGTGTTTGTGCTGGTTATTATAATCAGGTAAAAAATTTCGAATCGAATTTTTTTAAGAACGATTTTTAGCCAGTTTTATTTTTTTTTAGTCGAAATTTTTAATTGATCGTTAAACGTATTCGAATCGTTTTTTTCTGACTGGTAATTTGTTCTGGTCATTTTTTTTTTCGGAAAGATATTTTTTCTTAAACCAACAAAAAATAGGTTCGGCATTATTTTTTAACCTTCAAAAAATTTATTTGGGGTTCGAAGGATTTTTTAGGTAAAAATAATTTGCATCATTTTCTGTTACTCGTACTTTTCTTAGGAGTTTTTTTAATCTTTCTGTTGGAAAATAACGTCACGATTTTACCCTCCAAAATAATGGTCAAGGACAGGCGAGTACTCGTGCACTCGAACCCCTTCACAAGTGTTTCAAATCCCGTTGCGTTTACACAACGTTTTCATTACGTTTTAAAAAAAATGAGGTTATTTAAATTTTTAAATGCTTTAAAGTTTTTGGCGTGTACAGTTGATTAAAAAATGAGGTAAAAGTTAATTTATCATTTACAGGATGGTTTACTAAGAAATGTTAAGACAGGCCAACAGGTTGAATATAAAAATTTGCTTTTTTCGGTCGTCGAAAAATTTTAGGGGTTAGAATTTTTTTTTGGCCTTAAAAAAATTTATTTCAAGCTTGGAGGATTTTTAGGTGAAAATAATTTCCATCGTTTTCTGTTATTCGTGCTTTTCTTAAGAGATATTTATTTTTTGTCCCTTCGTTAGGAAAATGACGTCACGATTTTACCCTCGAAAGTCATTGTTGAGGACAGGCACGTACTTGTTTATTACACAATTACGATTCCCTTCAGTCGAGTCGAGTTTCTTGTCGTTTTTGCAACTTTTTCATCTAGTGTTGGGAATAATTTTAGTTTTTTAAATATTTACCAAAATTTGTTAGTGTCATATATTGCTAATGAAAATCAGGTGAAGTGTAATTTATTAATTATATTTTAGTACAAATGGTTGAGAAAGATTAAAAAAAAATTTGGCTCTGTCCTTGAAAAATTTTTAGAATTCGTACAGGATATAATTTTTTTTTCAAGGTCCTCCTTGGCTTATTTTCATTAAGAGTGATCCAGGGGGTTTATTTTAGGTTAAATTTATACCTTTAATTTTCAATTATGTTGTGAACCGCTTGAATTTTTTTATCATATTAATCCAGATAATGATCATAGTTGCTTGATTATGAATTATCTGAATCATGAAAGCAGAAAAATGACTGGATTGAATAAAAAATTTTTTTAGCATGAATGAAGGAACATCAATTGCATTTTTTTTCCAACTGCATTTTGTAAAAAGCTTCAACGTTGATGAATTCGCAATTATAATTTTTTTCCTTTTTGCTTTCAGGCATTGTGAATAGACAAAAAGGTTTTATCGTTAGAACAGAAAAGTCTCTACTAGCTTTGGATCTAATTAAGCAGTTGAAGTAACAGTTTTGCCACTTGCATGGAGTTAAGGATGTCCCTCACTATACTGGCAAGGCTCGAAAGTGGAATTTTTCAATTTTATATCAAGGTATGCAGTGTTTGCTTTATTCTGTTACAATTTTACGACCAAATGAAGGAAACTAATGATTAATTATCGTAATTAGTTTTGAATTTACATTTATCTCGAATCATGGGAACAAAATTGGCTAGTGTTATTTGTGTAACGTCTGAAAATGTTTGAATTAGATATTTTTGCTTAGGAGAAATACTCGAGCTTTTTGCTTTGTTTTCATTTTGGCTTTTGCTTTTTTATTTACTTATTTTTGATAATAATTATTTTTTTCTGTTTTTACTTCCAGTAATGGTAATGTAAACAGATATTCCAACACCCAACTAAAATGGTTAAGCGTAAACACAAGGAAGTTCGTGCTTGCTGCAAATTCAATGTAGCAGTTCAAGGATCAGTTGCAGCAATTTCATGGAGCTGCAGATGACGAACATTATGGATAACCAATAATAACATAAGGTAAGATTGATTTTTAGTTAAAGTGCTTTTTAATAGTGTTAAATATTTAAATTTTTGGATATAATTTTTTTTATAATTCAATTTTTGTAGGAACGCTTTCAATTCTAAGAACGTTAAACATTTTTACGAGATTTGGTCAGTTAGTATATTTATGGTTTGTGTCAGTTTTAATAGATACGAAAGTATTTTTTTGCCTTTTTCATCCATTTTCTACCTTTACAATATTTTCTGGAGTCACTACGTAAAGTTTATGTTCAGCTTCTGTTCTAAAAACAAGTGAGGTTATATTTTATATGAAGATTAATTTTATTTTTTATTTTTTCCAGGTCATATTTCATAAATGGCCAAGTTGAATCATCGCAGTGGATGAGTGCATGAGTCAAGACGAGGAACGCATCGCTGGATTTAGTAAATGGTAAGTTGCTTTTTTACCTATATTTTGATTTTAATTTTACTTTCTTAAATTCTCCTGTCCATTACTTCACAGAAATTGGTTTAACAAAAAAAATTTATTATAAATAATAAAATTAGCTTGACAATGAAAAATAATTGTAAGATTAGGTCAACAAGATGAAGTTAAAAAAAAATTCGTTCGATAGGAAAAAAATTGAAAAAGTTGTTTGATAAGACAAAATTTTTCAAAGTCATTCGAAATGAGAAAATTTTAGAAGGCTGTTCGACAAGAAGACACTAAAAATTGTTTGGCAAAATTAGACGAGTGATTAGGGAGAGAATAAAACATGTTAACATAGTTAACAATTGGAAGGGACCACTCCTACCCTGCCCTGCGAGAGCCGCTCGGAATAAGAATAGATAGGAAGTTGAAAGGCCTCACAGAAGAAATATATGGGGAAGAATGGTCCTCGTCCGATGAAATATCCACCCCACAGTCGATGCTGTGAGGGTTGAAGGCGTCTCTTCGGAGAGACGCCGACAGACGCTTCTTGGCTAGCTTCGGGACAAGTTCTACACTTGTACAGCGCTCCCCGATTTCCCTTTCTTTTGACCACCCTTAAGTTTTGGCTAGCCAAGTATTCATATTCAGTAAACTCTCCACTTATAATTACATCCCCCCTTAAGAGTAGTGATCAAGTGATTACCGGTAACCGATTCAACTAATATAATTAATGGTAAGTAGATTACTCAAGTTTAATTATTTTACGTTTCTTTCACTCCCTCATATATCCTTATCCTCAAATCCCCTTAAAAGGTTCGCGGGTTCCCCTGACCAAGCGCTTATTAAAGCGGAGGAATCAGGAAGGAAAGGTGGACCCGTTAACAATTGGCGCAGTCGGTAGGATCCACAGTTAGCTGCTGGATCCGACTTACGCTTCCCTCTTAGACCTAAAATTCCTTTAGTGAAATTAAGATGGAAGGTGATATTAACTTTTTATTATATCCTTGGCAGAGAATTAAAACTCTGCGATCGGAAAAAAAAAAATGTATCTTTTAATAGTTGAAGTGAAAGCAAGTAAATCGAAAAGTATTGATTTGTATTAGAATCGTATCGCCCATCACCCTTCTCATTTCTCGTTATGGGTGCTTTATTCTTAGGGTTAACAATAAGGGGTGCATGAAGCTTATCAAAGAGTGTCGTCACCCTCGTTTTCTTTTTAATATGGCAAGAAAACATTTCGCAATGGCAGAATCAGTAATGCCAGTCAAATATAGTTGGGAATACCCATGGAACCTTTAAAAATTGGTATAGAGTAAATATAAGTATTTAAATGTGCTTTAAAAATTGCTTGGATCGGCGTTGTCCCCTATAATGTCCGCTGGAAACCCCAGCCTAGTGCCTACGGCTATTTCCCCTCGTCCCGGTCCCCTTGGCTTTTATCTCCCCTATGAATTAGGATCAGCATGCTTATGATCCTTTAAGTTGTCCCTTAGACCGCCCAAGCTAATGCACATTGAGTGTTCCCTTTTGCTCAACCTCATTTTAATCAGGTCAATGAGCCAGGTTCCTTCCTAGAGGCCAAAGGCCCTCCCCGCTAATAAAAAAAAATAAAAGAAAAACTATTATTGTCATAACAAGTGTATGACTTTATATTTTTGATATTCCCGACGACCACCCTTATGAAAAAATCAATTAATGTAGACGACCCTCTTATACGCTAACCCTAAATCGGACAAATATCACCCTTAGAAGATCGAAATGTAACCCTCGAAGAGTAATAATAAAAATAAAGAAACAAAAGAAAAAAAAAAATCGCTTGGTTCTATTCTTTAAGATTACGCAGAAGTGATGAGATTGTCATCCAAATCAACCTTTTAACTCCTGTTCACCCAAATAATTAACATTATTTAATTTTTCCTACAGGAAATAATCTTCTGCATGACTTTAATTTCCTCTTCATATTCAGTAATTTATTTAGAAGATAAGTTTAATAAATATTATTCATCCTTAGATAGATCATATAAAACCCCATCCTACTAACACCGCAGTAGTGCTAACAATTGCGTATTCAATTGCGAAAATACCCCTTAAATAGTTAGTAGTTATAATTTATACTTGATTATGCCTCTCCTATCTTCTATTGGCATGACACTCTTCCAATGAGTAGTAGTGATGTAGTGCATGGCATGCTAACTTAAACGAAACCCCTTTACTAATCGTGCTCTTATGGTTTTAGCATCATTACCAATCATTCGTTCCTTGAAGTCATGGGACGTTAAGCGATGATAATATATGCCAGCAATCTTGCTGGTGACAAAAATGAAAAAAAAAAGAAAAAAGGAAATTTTTATTCCACTCACTACCACTCAAGTCTCCACATCGATATGAAGTCCTTGCAATTGGAAATAGCAAGGTCTACAAGTCTCTCAACGATTTTGTGGAGGCAACTAAATGCCCTTCAAGCTGTCGCCGCAGCGACTACCTCAATAAAACTAGCAGCAGGAACAGTCGCCGCCGTAACGATGTCACAACCACAAGGAAACATTCGTGACCGAACTAGGAATCATTGTGATGACAACTCAGTTGCATCACTAGGAACACTATCGTATCTGCAGATTTAAGGACCAACGGTTCGCCGACGTTAAATTTAACGAACATCACTAACCCGTGCGAAGTCGGTAATCCAAATATAATTTACCTTCACCCAACGGCTTTTATTGAGGAACACTACCCCCTATCCTTCTTTACAATTACATTCCTTTCCCAGTGTTCATGGCTAAAACGGACAAGTAGGACTTGTGTGGCATGGGCACAATGGCCAAAGCTCCACAATGACGGATGTTTGCAAACTCATTACGATTTCGGACGACATCAACGGCAACCTCAATGATAACTCCCGCTACACCGCAATATTACCTTGCTACTAAGCTGCGAGTAAAATACCGGTTCTCTGCAATTCGGATTACCGCTAATCTGCGAGCTCCAGATGTCATAGTCCAGATCAGACAACGTTTGATGTCCGAAAATCATCAATAAAAATTGACAAACTAGTAGGGCCATCAACCGAAAATAAAATGAGCCATCATCTACGAAAGGAGCAGTCGCGCCTACAACGAAGCAGCAGCAGTAAACTTCGTCGCTCAAGCAACGCCACCATTCACTGAACGACCACGAGCAACGCCAGCAACACTTTTCCCAGCCCAAATAATCCCAACCCCAAAACATCCTAGTCATGTTTTAATAAAATTTTTCCATCAATCTTTTTGTAAATTCCACGCAACCACAACACATTTTAACAAGATTTCCTCAAAATTAGCCAATAATCTACTCCTTCTCTTTAACAACATTTATTACTACCCTAATAAAACCTCCTATCCATATTTTCCTAGTTAAACCCAAAATTGTTTCCAAAATATTTTTCATTGCTAAATTTTTCCCATTTCCTTTACCGTACTAACACGGCACCGAATATTATGAACTGCTTTTGACAAAAACCGGCAAGTGAAGTGTGACCACAAGCCAAAGGGCATTAATTCATAGAATAAAATAAAATAAAATAAAATAAATTTAGCATAAAATAAACATTTAGGAACAAGTAACTTTCTGTAGGTTAATTCTAAATTAGTATCAACTCGCGCTGCATGGCTCTGACAATTAGACATATGGGCTGCTAAAATTTTAAAAGAAACATAAACCCCAACGTAACTTCCCTAACCCCCTTGTCCCATTATCCCCTTTATACTTGTATACACAACAAGTGTTTTGCAATAAAGAATTTAGCACCCCATTCTCTAGTTGGTCAAAGGATGACAAAAAATTTTTTTGTGATGTCACTAGGCCATTTTCTTTAACACTCATTAACATATTAGGGAACAATTTGTATTCCCTCTGTCTTAGTTTTAAGTTAGTCTAGCATTTTAGTAAATGCACTGTGGATCAATCCTCTTATACTAATAATGTGACCATATGAATTGTATCTGAGTTAAAATCTGATAAACACATCTATTGAGAGTTACACAGTTACACAAATGGACCGCTAAACGTTTGATACAAATAATTTCCCCACATAAATGTCCATTGGCCTTAAGTCCCCTGTCCCTAGTGCACTAATGCACAACAAATGCGGTTGTAATAAAAAGTTTAGCATTCCATCTTATGATAAAGAATTGTGCTTTTTTTTATAATAACGATTTGATCTTTTAATTCGAATGTAACTCAATTTACCGAAATGTTCAGAAGGCTATCATATCCAAACAATTTTACCCCACTTGAAATCTTTAGCATCGTCCTTAGCCCCTGCCCCCTTCTTAATGTATTCGAGGACCCAATGGGTTACTCAAATATTTTGGATCTGGTAGCCACTTTGTAATTCGGGAGATTGTCACTGATGTATCTTGATTATGTTCTAAATCGTTTGATCACTGCCTCCCACTCTAAGATTATATTTTTATCCCTGGTGCGCCCCCTCATAAGAGAAGGGGGGGAACATGTTAACATAGTTAACAATTGGAAGGGACCACTCCTACCCTGCCCTGCGAGAGCCGCTCGGAATAAGAATAGATAGGAAGTTGAAAGGCCTCACAGAAGAAATATATGGGGAAGAATGGTCCTCGTCCGATGAAATATCCACCCCACAGTCGATGCTGTGAGGGTTGAAGGCGTCTCTTCGGAGAGACGCCGACAGACGCTTCTTGGCTAGCTTCGGGACAAGTTCTACACTTGTACAGCGCTCCCCGATTTCCCTTTCTTTTGACCACCCTTAAGTTTTGGCTAGCCAAGTATTCATATTCAGTAAACTCTCCACTTATAATTACATCCCCCCTTAAGAGTAGTGATCAAGTGATTACCGGTAACCGATTCAACTAATATAATTAATGGTAAGTAGATTACTCAAGTTTAATTATTTTACGTTTCTTTCACTCCCTCATATATCCTTATCCTCAAATCCCCTTAAAAGGTTCGCGGGTTCCCCTGACCAAGCGCTTATTAAAGCGGAGGAATCAGGAAGGAAAGGTGGACCCGTTAACAAACACTTTTCTATTCGAGTAAATAATTTAGCATTTTAAGAAAGTAAAATTAGATCATTTATTTTACTCGTTAACATGGAGGTACTAATCATGTTGAAACTTTCCAAGAGGTTTACATGTAATGGTTTATCCCTATTCGCTTGAGCTTAATTTTCAAATACACTGTTTTTTCTTTTTTTTTTTTTTTTTGCTCCTTTAGTATTGACTAAAGAACAGTTATGAAATAGCTCTTATAATTTTCATTATTCTCTTCAAGTTTTTGACAAAAGATAAATAAACGGACCGTATAATTGAATAGAATATTTTTTAAATCACCTTGCAAAGCCCTATTTTTCATAACCGGCTTCCGTTTATGCAAGAATTAAAAGACTTCCGTTTTCCTTTGATATGAAAAAAGAAAAAAATTGTACCTATTGAAAATAGTATCCAATCTATTTTTGATTGCAAAAAAGAAAAAGCTTCTATATTTGGATTAGTACCTTCAGCTTTGTTGGTGATGGGAATCGAATGGTTATCGGAATTAAATTTTCGTGTCGCTGGACTCTTCCATTCGACTAAAATTTTTGCTGTTGAATAATTAACTTTTTTCTAGAAATTCCTTTCGATTAAAAATGTTTTGTGAAACAAAAAAACGCATTAGGCAAAGGATGTTGAAAAAAATTTTTTTGTCTGCCACCAAGATACAAATTTTGGTGCGTTCATCTGAATTCCAGATATTGGTATAATTTATAATTTTGCTGATGAAAGGAAATTAAAAAAAAAAAAATGATTTATTGAAATTTAAAAATTAATTTATTCATATTTAAAAAACTGACAGTTTTTCTCTTTGTTTCAGGAAAAAAAGGACGGAAGAGGACGTCACGGGCTCCGGCTACCTTCTCGCTACTGGCTACCAGGTCGCGTTGGTGAAACCAATGAAGGTAGCTGGATGATCCGTTAAGAAGAGGAACCTTCATCGGTGAAAAAACGGAAGAGGAACGCATCGAGGGATTTAGTAAATCGTAAGTTCCTTTTTTATTTTCGATTAAAATTTTACTTTTTTGAATTGTGCCGTCCATTAACTTGGCGCAGTTGAGAGTCGCATAAGTCTATGGATAGGAAGACACTTAAAAAACTAGACAGGTTGATTAAGGAGAGGGTTTTATTC
The DNA here is from genome assembly GCA_023512825.1 of Liposcelis brunnea. Classification (NCBI taxonomy): domain Eukaryota; kingdom Metazoa; phylum Arthropoda; class Insecta; order Psocodea; family Liposcelididae; genus Liposcelis; species Liposcelis brunnea. The sequence continues at coordinate 14,458,042 of CM042068.1, read as the reverse complement.
GAATTTGTCATTTTCAAGAAATTTAAATTAGATTATTTTTGTTTTTATAAAAGTACTGATTAATTTGGAAGTACTGAGAGGGTTGATTATCCTTACTCTCTTGAGCTTAATTTCTGGATTGACAGTTTCCAGCTTTTGTTTTTTGCTGCTTTAGCACTGATCCAATTGTTTTGACAAGGGAAAATTACTATAATGTCACATCAACAAGATAAAGTTATTCGATAGGAGAAAAGTTTTAAAAACTTGATCAACAGGAAAACATTTTAAAAAGTTGTTCGACAGGAAAAAGTTTGTAAAAGTTGTTGGATTGGAAGAAATTTTTGAAAGCGGTTTGATAGGAAAAAATTTTAAAAAGTTGTCGGATGAGAAAAAATTTTGATGAGCTATTCAACAACAAGACCTAAAAAAAATTATTTCAAAAAGTAGACATAGTGGGCTTTATTCGAGAAAAGGATTTGGCATTTTCAAGAAAGTAAAATTAGATTATAAAATTTTTTTTACTTATATGGAGGTACTAATTATGTTTGGACGTTCCAAAAGGGTTACATTTAGTAATTTGTCCTTAATCGCTTGAGCTTTATTTCTAAATTGACCGTTTTTAGCTTTTTAGCTTTGTTTTCTGCTTTAGCATTGACCCAAGAACCGTCATGAAATATCTCTTATAATTTTCAGTATTATTTTTAAGTTTATGACAAAAGATAAATATACGGACATAAAAATCTTTTGTTTGGAATAGAATTTTCTGTAAATCACTTTGCAAAGCTCTATTTATCATAAACGGCTTCCATTTATGCAAGAATTAAAAGACTTCCGTTTTCCTTTGATATGAAAAAAAAAAAAAAAAAATCGTACCGATTGAAAATAGTATCCAATCTATTTTTGATTGCAAAAAAGAAAAAGCTGCTATATTTGGATTAGTACCTCCAGCTTGTTGGTGACGGGAATACTTTTAAGAAAAACTTGTGAAAAATTTATCACCGCTAGGAATAACAGGGATGGGCCAATATAAAATACTAATCGTTTCCTTCCCCAACTTTTTATTCCCATGATAATTTTGAATAACGCAAGACCTACTTATGATAATTATGGAAAATTTATCCCCTACTTGATTTCATATTTTCCATTTCAAGTTAGAGACTAACTTCGCATTTTAAAAGAAAAGAGTTTATTTGGAAAAAAATTGATAATCGCTGCTATTTTTCTAGAGGAAGTTGTAGCGCTCATTTTTAATTTATAAAAATATTTTTAAATTATGTTTTCACTTAGAGACTTTTATTCAAGTAGGATTCGTGAATTGCTGCTTACTTTTTACCCTTTTTTTTTTGAATGATATATTTAGTCTTCATTCCATGATAATCTAATTTCTTGTTTTAAAAAAGTAATACCTTTTTTCCTTAAACTGATTTAAATTTTTCAATTAGTAAAAATTAATAATTTACGCCCATCCCTGAATTTAAGTGCAGGAAAATCATTTAACATTCCAATGTTTGAAGTCTTGATCCTCTTGGTAAATTGCAAGAGTAAATATTCGTTTATAAAAAAAATATTTTTATGTAATTATTGAGAGGAAAGGACTTCAAACATTATGAAAAGATTAGGCCGTTGTAATTTTTTTCCATTTGAAAATTTCTAAAGGGTTATCTGCACTGAGAAAATAATATGTACTAAGTTTTTTCCCTCGTAATTTTTGTTTTGGAGGCGAAAATATTCTTATTATTAAAATCTTTTTATACATTTTTTTTCTCAGTGTACTCCATTAAAGTATGCTAGGGTGACTCCCAAATTTGGCTTTGTTTTTTTTACCTTTTTAATTTGTTGTAGGAATAGATAGCCAATGTACTGATTGGAGGCATTTAATATTTTAAAATTAGTGTCATGATGATGAAACAAAGCCGAATCAGGGGGTCTTGATTATTTCCGATAAATGGTGAGGAAGTTCCAATATTTGAAAGTCGTCATTGTCAGGGAATTTCTTGGAATAAAAAAAATTGTTAGGTAATTAGTTCGAATAGGAGAAATTAGTAGGGACTTTGTTTGACTAAAAAAATTTACCAGGGACTTTTTTCCAATTAAAAATATAATCAGGAAATTTGTTGGACTAAAAAGACATTGTCAGGGAATTTGTTCGACTAGGAGGCATTGTCAGGGAATTTCTTGGAATAAAAAAATTGTTAGGTAATTAGCTCGAATAGGAGAAATTACTAGGGACTTTTTTCCAATTAAAAAAATAATCAGGAAATTGGTTGGACTAAAAAGACATTGTGAGGGGATTTGTTCGATTAGGAGGAATTGTCAGGGAATTTGTTTGAGTAGGAGGACTTGTCAGGGAATTTGTTTGAGTAGTAATACTTGTCATGCAATTTGTTCGACTATGGAGAAGGAAATTTGTTCGAGTAGTAGTACTTGTCAGGGAAATTGTTTGAGTGTGAGAAACCGTCAGGGAATATGCTTGACTAAGGGGACTTATCAGGAAATTTGTTCGAGTAATAGTAATTGTCAGAAAATTTGTTTGACTGGGAGAAACTGTCAGGGAATATATTCGACAAGGAGAAATGGTCAGGGAATTTCTTGGAATAAAAAAAATTGTTAGGTAATTAGTTCGAATAGGAGGACTTGTCAGGAAATATGTTCGACTAAGGGATATTGTCAGAGAATTTGTTGAAATAAGAAGAATTGTCAGGGAATTTGTTCGACTAGGAGATATTGTCAGGAAATTTGTTTGAGTTGTAGTTTTTGTCAGGGAATTTCTTCGACTAGGAGGAATTGTCAGGAAATTTGTTCGAGTAGTAATACTTGTCAGGAAATTTGTTCAACTAGGAGGCATTGTCAGGGAATTTCTCGGAATAAAAAAATTGTTAGGTAATTAGTTCGAATAGGAGAAATTACTAGGGACTTTGTTCGACTAAAAAAATTTACCAGGGACTTTTTCCCAATTAAAAATATAATCAGGAAATTTGTTGGACTAAAAAGACATTGTCAGGGGATTTGTTCGAGTAGTAGTACTTGTCAGGGAATTTGTTTGACTGGGAGAAACTGTCAGGGAATATATTCGACAAGGAGAAATGGTCAGGGAATTTCTTGGAATAAAAAAAATTGTTAGGTAATTAGTTCGAATAGGAGGACTTGTCAGGAAATATGTTCGACTAAGGGATATTGTCAGAGAATTTGTTGAAATAAGAAGAATTGTCAGGGAATTTGTTCGACTAGGAGATATTGTCAGGAAATTTGTTTGAGTTGTAGTTTTTGTCAGGGAATTTCTTCGACTAGGAGGAATTGTCAGGAAATTTGTTCGAGTAGTAATACTTGTCAGGGAATTTGTTCGAGTAGTAATAATTGTCAGGGAATTTGTTCGACGAGGAGGAATTGTCAGGAAATTTGTTCGACTAGGGGAAACTGTGAGGGAATTTGTTCGACTAGGAGGAATTGTCTGAAAATTTGTTCGACTAGTTAATCACATATAGAATTGGGATTCGAAATGTTGGGACTACTTAGGGTTTTGCTAAAAAAAAAAAAAGAATTTTTAAAATAAAAAAATCATTTATTGGATTAATCAATTTATTTATATTTTAATAAATAATTTTTACATATTAATTGCATATTTATTTAAAAAACTAACACTTTTTTTTCTTTTGTTTCAGGAAGAGAACTTCAAAGAAGAGGACGGAAGAGGACACGAACACTTTAGGGCCGTTAGGGAAATCGGTTCTCCTTCCTTCCCCGTCGGTGATGTCAGGTCGAAGTAAAAGCGTATCACACTACAAGTGAGCTACGACTTACGCTTCGTGGCCTGGCATCGCTGACATATCCTACCCCCGGGGTACCAAACCCATCCCGAGCTGTTTCATCTTTGTTGTACCGTATACCTGACCGACGCACATACCCGTAGGAACCGTAGGTATTGGTGCGAGTACAACTTAGGTGGGATGGTCCTTGATCCCATACCTATCCCCGCCATTCCATTCCTGATTCTTCTACATCTCAGCTGTAGAATTGAGTCTTCTGATATTTGGAAGATTGCTTCTACAGTCAGGGGTGTAGGGAATCAGGGGTGGGATGGCATTCCTTCCCCCTTCCTTTTCGATTCACCTCCTGTTGTTCCATTTGCCTGGCCAGACACATACCCGTAGGTACTCTGGTCTTGGCGTGGAGCAATGAGAGATGGATGGAAAAGGAAGGGGGACTGGGGGCCCCCCCTTAGCCAAAGGGGGCTAAGGGGGGGCGGGGGGGCCGCCCCGGGGCCCGGAGGGGCCGGACCCCGGGGCGGGGCGCGCCCCCCGGGGGGGGAGCGCCGTCAGTTTGTTTCTTGATTTTTACAAGGCTGGACCCGGTCGCTCTGTTTCAGATCTTTTTTCCTCAAAAAAATTGGCGGGAAAAAAGCGCGCCAAATTTTTTTTAAATTTTTTGTAAAAATTGTTGGAATTTTTTTTAAAATAAAATATACAGTTTTTTTGTTTTAAAAATATATTTGTATTTTTTTTTTGTTGCAAGTAACAAAACATCTTTCCTTATTTACATCCTTACAAAAAAAAAATTTAAAAAAAATTTGGCGCGCTTTTTTCCCGCCAATTTTTTTGAGGAAAAAAGATCTGAAACAGAGCGACCGGGTCCAGCCTTGTAAAAATCAAGAAACAAACTGACGGCGCTCCCCCCCCCGGGGGCGCGCCCCGCCCCGGGGTCCGGCCCCTCCGGGCCCCGGGGCGGCCCCCCCGCCCCCCCTTAGCCCCCTTTGGCTAAGGGGGGGCCCCCAGTCCCCCTTCCTTTTCCATCCATCTCTCATTGCTCCACGCCAAGACCAGAGTACCTACGGGTATGTGTCTGGCCAGGCAAATGGAACAACAGGAGGTGAATCGAAAAGGAAGGGGGAAGGAATGCCATCCCACCCCTGATTCCCTACACCCCTGACTGTAGAAGCAATCTTCCAAATATCAGAAGACTCAATTCTACAGCTGAGATGTAGAAGAATCAGGAATGGAATGGCGGGGATAGGTATGGGATCAAGGACCATCCCACCTAAGTTGTACTCGCACCAATACCTACGGTTCCTACGGGTATGTGCGTCGGTCAGGTATACGGTACAACAAAGATGAAACAGCTCGGGATGGGTTTGGTACCCCGGGGGTAGGATATGTCAGCGATGCCAGGCCACGAAGCGTAAGTCGTAGCTCACTTGTAGTGTGATACGCTTTTACTTCGACCTGACATCACCGACGGGGAAGGAAGGAGAACCGATTTCCCTAACGGCCCTAAAGTGTTCGTGTCCTCTTCCGTCCTCTTCTTTGAAGTTCTCTTCCTGAAACAAAAGAAAAAAAAGTGTTAGTTTTTTAAATAAATATGCAATTAATATGTAAAAATTATTTATTAAAATATAAATAAATTGATTAATCCAATAAATGATTTTTTTATTTTAAAAATTCTTTTTTTTTTTTTAGCAAAACCCTAAGTAGTCCCAACATTTCGAATCCCAATTCTATATGTGATTAACTAGTCGAACAAATTTTCAGACAATTCCTCCTAGTCGAACAAATTCCCTCACAGTTTCCCCTAGTCGAACAAATTTCCTGACAATTCCTCCTCGTCGAACAAATTCCCTGACAATTATTACTACTCGAACAAATTCCCTGACAAGTATTACTACTCGAACAAATTTCCTGACAATTCCTCCTAGTCGAAGAAATTCCCTGACAAAAACTACAACTCAAACAAATTTCCTGACAATATCTCCTAGTCGAACAAATTCCCTGACAATTCTTCTTATTTCAACAAATTCTCTGACAATATCCCTTAGTCGAACATATTTCCTGACAAGTCCTCCTATTCGAACTAATTACCTAACAATTTTTTTTATTCCAAGAAATTCCCTGACCATTTCTCCTTGTCGAATATATTCCCTGACAGTTTCTCCCAGTCAAACAAATTCCCTGACAAGTACTACTACTCGAACAAATCCCCTGACAATGTCTTTTTAGTCCAACAAATTTCCTGATTATATTTTTAATTGGGAAAAAGTCCCTGGTAAATTTTTTTAGTCGAACAAAGTCCCTAGTAATTTCTCCTATTCGAACTAATTACCTAACAATTTTTTTATTCCGAGAAATTCCCTGACAATGCCTCCTAGTTGAACAAATTTCCTGACAAGTATTACTACTCGAACAAATTTCCTGACAATTCCTCCTAGTCGAAGAAATTCCCTGACAAAAACTACAACTCAAACAAATTTCCTGACAATATCTCCTAGTCGAACAAATTCCCTGACAATTCTTCTTATTTCAACAAATTCTCTGACAATATCCCTTAGTCGAACATATTTCCTGACAAGTCCTCCTATTCGAACTAATTACCTAACAATTTTTTTTATTCCAAGAAATTCCCTGACCATTTCTCCTTGTCGAATATATTCCCTGACAGTTTCTCCCAGTCAAACAAATTTTCTGACAATTACTATTACTCGAACAAATTTCCTGATAAGTCCCCTTAGTCAAGCATATTCCCTGACGGTTTCTCACACTCAAACAATTTCCCTGACAAGTACTACTACTCGAACAAATTTCCTTCTCCATAGTCGAACAAATTGCATGACAAGTATTACTACTCAAACAAATTCCCTGACAAGTCCTCCTACTCAAACAAATTCCCTGACAATTCCTCCTAATCGAACAAATCCCCTCACAATGTCTTTTTAGTCCAACCAATTTCCTGATTATTTTTTTAATTGGAAAAAAGTCCCTAGTAATTTCTCCTATTCGAGCTAATTACCTAACAATTTTTTTATTCCAAGAAATTCCCTGACAATGCCTCCTAGTCGAACAAATTCCCTGACAATGTCTTTTTAGTCCAACAAATTTCCTGATTATATTTTTAATTGGAAAAAAGTCCCTGGTAAATTTTTTTAGTCAAACAAAGTCCCTACTAATTTCTCCTATTCGAACTAATTACCTAACAATTTTTTTTATTCCAAGAAATTCCCTGACAATGACGACTTTCAAATATTGGAACTTCCTCACCATTTATCGGAAATAATCAAGACCCCCTGATTCGGCTTTGTTTCATCATCATGACACTAATTTTAAAATATTAAATGCCTCCAATCAGTACATTGGCTATCTATTCCTACAACAAATTAAAAAGGTAAAAAAAACAAAGCCAAATTTGGGAGTCACCCTAGCATACTTTAATGGAGTACACTGAGAAAAAAAATGTATAAAAAGATTTTAATAATAAGAATATTTTCGCCTCCAAAACAAAAATTACGAGGGAAAAAACTTAGTACATATTATTTTCTCAGTGCAGATAACCCTTTAGAAATTTTCAAATGGAAAAAAATTACAACGGCCTAATCTTTTCATAATGTTTGAAGTCCTTTCCTCTCAATAATTACATAAAAATATTTTTTTTATAAACGAATATTTACTCTTGCAATTTACCAAGAGGATCAAGACTTCAAACATTGGAATGTTAAATGATTTTCCTGCACTTAAATTCAGGGATGGGCGTAAATTATTAATTTTTACTAATTGAAAAATTTAAATCAGTTTAAGGAAAAAAGGTATTACTTTTTTAAAACAAGAAATTAGATTATCATGGAATGAAGACTAAATATATCATTCAAAAAAAAAAGGGTAAAAAGTAAGCAGCAATTCACGAATCCTACTTGAATAAAAGTCTCTAAGTGAAAACATAATTTAAAAATATTTTTATAAATTAAAAATGAGCGCTACAACTTCCTCTAGAAAAATAGCAGCGATTATCAATTTTTTTCCAAATAAACTCTTTTCTTTTAAAATGCGAAGTTAGTCTCTAACTTGAAATGGAAAATATGAAATCAAGTAGGGGATAAATTTTCCATAATTATCATAAGTAGGTCTTGCGTTATTCAAAATTATCATGGGAATAAAAAGTTGGGGAAGGAAACGATTAGTATTTTATATTGGCCCATCCCTGTTATTCCTAGCGGTGATAAATTTTTCACAAGTTTTTCTTAAAAGTATTCCCGTCACCAACAAGCTGGAGGTACTAATCCAAATATAGCAGCTTTTTCTTTTTTGCAATCAAAAATAGATTGGATACTATTTTCAATCGGTACGATTTTTTTTTTTTTTTTTTCATATCAAAGGAAAACGGAAGTCTTTTAATTCTTGCATAAATGGAAGCCGTTTATGATAAATAGAGCTTTGCAAAGTGATTTACAGAAAATTCTATTCCAAACAAAAGATTTTTATGTCCGTATATTTATCTTTTGTCATAAACTTAAAAATAATACTGAAAATTATAAGAGATATTTCATGACGGTTCTTGGGTCAATGCTAAAGCAGAAAACAAAGCTAAAAAGCTAAAAACGGTCAATTTAGAAATAAAGCTCAAGCGATTAAGGACAAATTACTAAATGTAACCCTTTTGGAACGTCCAAACATAATTAGTACCTCCATATAAGTAAAAAAAATTTTATAATCTAATTTTACTTTCTTGAAAATGCCAAATCCTTTTCTCGAATAAAGCCCACTATGTCTACTTTTTGAAATAATTTTTTTTAGGTCTTGTTGTTGAATAGCTCATCAAAATTTTTTCTCATCCGACAACTTTTTAAAATTTTTTCCTATCAAACCGCTTTCAAAAATTTCTTCCAATCCAACAACTTTTACAAACTTTTTCCTGTCGAACAACTTTTTAAAATGTTTTCCTGTTGATCAAGTTTTTAAAACTTTTCTCCTATCGAATAACTTTATCTTGTTGATGTGACATTATAGTAATTTTCCCTTGTCAAAACAATTGGATCAGTGCTAAAGCAGCAAAAAACAAAAGCTGGAAACTGTCAATCCAGAAATTAAGCTCAAGAGAGTAAGGATAATCAACCCTCTCAGTACTTCCAAATTAATCAGTACTTTTATAAAAACAAAAATAATCTAATTTAAATTTCTTGAAAATGACAAATTCGAATAAAACCCTCTCCTTAATCAACCTGTCTAGTTTTTTAAGTGTCTTCCTATCCATAGACTTATGCGACTCTCAACTGCGCCAAGTTAATGGACGGCACAATTCAAAAAAGTAAAATTTTAATCGAAAATAAAAAAGGAACTTACGATTTACTAAATCCCTCGATGCGTTCCTCTTCCGTTTTTTCACCGATGAAGGTTCCTCTTCTTAACGGATCATCCAGCTACCTTCATTGGTTTCACCAACGCGACCTGGTAGCCAGTAGCGAGAAGGTAGCCGGAGCCCGTGACGTCCTCTTCCGTCCTTTTTTTCCTGAAACAAAGAGAAAAACTGTCAGTTTTTTAAATATGAATAAATTAATTTTTAAATTTCAATAAATCATTTTTTTTTTTTTAATTTCCTTTCATCAGCAAAATTATAAATTATACCAATATCTGGAATTCAGATGAACGCACCAAAATTTGTATCTTGGTGGCAGACAAAAAAATTTTTTTCAACATCCTTTGCCTAATGCGTTTTTTTGTTTCACAAAACATTTTTAATCGAAAGGAATTTCTAGAAAAAAGTTAATTATTCAACAGCAAAAATTTTAGTCGAATGGAAAAGTCCAGCGACACGAAAACCCGATAACCATTCGATTCCCATCACCAACAAAGCTGAAGGTACTAATCTAAATACAGCAGCATTTTTTTGCAATATGGAAAATAGATCAGACTATATTTAATAGGACCTGTTTTTCTTTTTCTTTTTTAAAAAAACTGATGCCATTTAATACCTGCATAAATAAATTTAGCAAACCGGTAGTAAAATATAGAGCTTTGCAAAATGATCGAAAAAAAATTTTACTGGAAACAGAAGAGTTTTTTAACGTTTTGTTTTTATCTTCTGTCCTAAACTTGAAAATAATAATGAAAATTATAAGAAGTATTTCATGTCAATTCCTTGGTCAGTGCTAAAGCAGCAAAAAAAAAAGAAAAGAAAGGTAAAAGTAATCAATTTAGAAATTAGGCTAAAGCGAGTAAGATTAAGCAACTAAATGTAACTAGCTTGGAACTTTCAACATGATTAGTACCTCCATATTAATAAAAAAAAAATAAATGATATAATTTTACTTTCTTAAAAATGCCAAATTCTTTTCTCGAATAGAAAAGTTCTATTCTCTCCCTAATCACTCGTCTAATTTTGCCAAACAATTTTCAGTGTCTTCATGTCGAACAACTTTCTAAATTTCTTTTCTGTCGAACAAATTTTTTTGGGCTTCATCTTGTCGAGCTAAAATTACAATCATTTTTCTTTGTCAAGCTAATTTTATAATTAATTTTTTGTGTTAAATCAATTTTTTGAAAAACATTAAGACACCTAAAATATTTTCAAAAACTTTTTCTTGCCAAGAAATTTATCTACCCAAATTTCCACAGCCTATAAAATAAGTTTCGGAGTTCGGAGTTTTTCAAATGTCGGAGTTCGTTCTCCGACTTTAAAATACAGACAAAATGCCTAGAATTTTTATTCATGACAAATCATTTCGAAAAGGAAAATAAAATGTAAACCAATTTTCGTGAAGTAATAGACGGCAGAGATTAAGAAAGTAAAATTATAATCAAAATGTAAATATAAAAACAACTTACCATTTACTAAATCCAGCGATGGGCTCCTCTTCTTGACACATCCACTGTGATGATCCAACTTGGCAATTTATGAAATATGACCTGGAAAAAATAAAAAATAAAATTAATCTTCATATAAAATATAACCACACTTGTTTTTAGAACAGAAGCTGAACATAAACTTTGCGTAGTGACTACAGAAAATATTGTAAGGGTAGAAAATGGATGAAAAAGGCAAAAAATACTTTCGTATCTATTAAAACTGACACAAACCATAAATATACTAAATGACCAAATCTCGTAAAAATGTTTAACGTTCTTAGAATTGAAAGCGTTCCTACAAAATTGAATTATAAAAAAATTATACCCAAAAATTTAAATATTTAACACTATTAAAAAGCATTTCAACTAAAAATCAATCTTACCTTATGTTATTATTGGTTATCCATAATGTTCGTCATCCTTGTGAACATGAATCACAACGAGTTGCTCTGTTTGATAACGAGCAATTGCCATGCTTCAACTTAATTTGAGCATTCTGTAGAAAATGACAAATGCATACTCTTGCTCCCTTTACTAAGTTCTGGTCTGTTAATGGTTGCAGCTTGTCTTGTTGCTAAATTGTTCCAGTGATCACCAATGGACACAAAGAAATATTTCTGATCTGAAATCAAAAAAACAAACATAATTAAAAAAAAGAGAAAACAATGTGACTTTACATGAATGAAATAAAAATTTTTAAAATCTTTCTCTAATTTGGTTTTCTTTGATTTATTAAACTGTTTTCTAATCATGCAATTCAGATTTCCTTTTTAAATTGCAATTTTTGAAATGTAATGACAAATAATAAACAGTATTATTTTCAATATCGAAAGTTTTCAAAATGATTTGAATTACCTCAGAAAAAAAATTCGCATTATTCTATCCGCCAGCCATGCCAATATTGTGACTGACATCTGCAGCTCCATGAAATTGCTGCAACTGATCCTTGAACTGATACATTGAATTTGCAGCAAGCAGGAACTTCCTTATGTTTACGCTTAACTATTTTTGTTTGGTGTTGGAAAATCTGTTTACATTACCATTACTGGAAGTAAAAAAAGAAAAAAAATAATTATTATCAAAAATATGTAAATAAAAAAGCAAAAGCCAAAATGAAAACAAAGCAAAAAGCTCGAGTACTTCTCCTAAGCAAAAATATCTAATTCAAACATTTTCAGACGTTACACAAATAACACTAGCCAATTTTGTTCCCATGATTCGAGATAAATGTAAATTCAAAACTAATTACGATAATTAATCATTAGTTTCCTTCATTTGGTCATAAAATTGTAACAGAATAAAGCAAACACTGCATACCTTGATATAAAATTGAAGAATTCCACTTTCGAGCCTTGCCAGTATAGTGAGTGACATCCTTAACTCCATGCAAGTGGCAAAACTGTTACTTCAACTGCTTAATTAGATCCAGAGCTAGTAGAGGCTTTTCTGTTCTAACAATAAAACCTTTTTGTCTATTCACAATGCCTGAAAGCAAGAAGGAAAAAAATTATAATTCCAAATTTATCAACGATGAGACTTTTTACAAATGCAGTTGGAAAAAAATGCAATTGATGTTCCTTCATTCATGCTAAAAAATTTTTTTATTCAATCAAGTCATTTTTCTGCTTTTATGATTCAGGTAATTCATAATCGAGCAACTATGAATATTGTGTGGATTAATATGATAAAGAAATTCAAACGGTTCACAACATAATTGAAAATTAAAGGTATAAATCTAACTTAAAGTAAGCCCCCTGGATCACTCTTAATGAAAATAAGCCAACGAGGACCTTGAAAAAAAAATTATATCCTGTACGAATTCTAAAATTTTTCAAGGACAGAGCCAATTTTTTTTTTTAATCTTTCTCAACCATTTGTATTAAAATATAATATGCCACTAAATTATAAATTACACTTCACCTGATTTTCATTAGAAATATAAACACTATCAGACTTTGATAAATAATAAAAACATTTTAATTATTCCCAGTACTAAACGAAAACGTTGCAAAAACGACACTAAATTCGACTCGACTGAAGGGAGTGGAGTGATCGAGTAAACAAGCACGTGCCTGTCCTTGACAATGACTTTCGAGGGTAAAATGGTGACGTCATTTTTCTAACGGAGGGATAAAAAAAAAAGATCTCAAGAAAATTACGAATAACAGAAAATGATGCAAATTATTTTTACCTAAAAATCCATAGTAAGCCCCAAATAAATTTTCTCAAGGTTAAAAAATAATTTTAACCCCTATAATTTTTCGACGAAAAAAGCAAATTTTTTTTATCGACTTGTGGGCCTGTCTTAAAACCATTCTCAAACGATAAATTAATTTTTACCTCATTATTTTGTAATCAACTGTGCACGCCGAAAACTTATAAAACATTTAAAAATTTAAATAACCTCAAATTTTTTCAAAACGTAATTAAAACGTTGTGTGAACGCAACGGGATTTAAAACACTTGTGAAGGGGTTCGAGTAAACGAGAACTCGCCTGTCCTTGACCATGATTTTGGAGGGAAAATTCATAACGTTATGTGCCAAATGGAAGGGGTTAAAACATTTTTTTCCCTTGATGTGATTAATCTTTTTCAACCATTCATACTAACATATGCCACTAATTAATAAATTACACTTCACCTGATTTTCATAACCTAACAGCTTTGATAAATATTTAAAGAAATTCAAATTATTCCAAACACTATATGAAAACGTTGCAAAAACGACACTAAATTCGACCGGACTGAAGGGGATCGAGCAAACAAGTACTTGCCTGTCCTTGACTAAGACTTTCGAGGGTAAAATCGTGACGTCAATTTCCTAACGGAGGAATAAAAAAAATCTTCTATGAAAAGCACGAAAAATAAAAAACGATGCAAATTATTTTTATCTGAAAAATCCCTTAAGCCCCAAATGAATTTTTTCAAGGTTAATAAATAATTCTAAACCTATTTATTGTTGGTGGAAAAAAAAATCATTCCAAAAAAGAACCAGGGCGAGAACAAATCAGGAAACAGAAAAAAAAAAAAACGATTCAGATACGTTCAACGATCTGGAAAAAAAATTCAACCTAAAGAACTAAATCCGACCAAAAATTGTTCCCAAAAATAATTCGATTCCAAAATTGTTACCTGATTATAATATCCAGCACAAACACTAACAACTTGCAATTAATTAAAAAAAATTCAAATAATTTTTTTTCTTCCCTTAAAACGACAAATAAATGTGCGAACCGGATCAGAATTTAAACTCGACTGAACGTGAACGAACAGGAAAAGTTAAAGGTACGCGATGTCGTTTAGAAAAAAATGGCGGGGAAATAATGACGTCATCGACCACCCAAGTCAAAATAATTCTTTCTTTTTTTCGGGCGAAAAAAATAAAATCTCCAAAAAAAAATCCCTCAAAAAAAATTCCGTTTGAAATAGATCCCTCTGATTTAAGATAATTTACCAGTTTTAGATTAAACATGAGCTAAAAAAACATCCCGAATCTTTAAATTGTGTTGCATGATATGGAAAAAAAAATCAAAAGGCCTAAATTATTTTTTTTTTTAATCCTATTCGACTTGTCCGAGTTTTTTCTTGAAATTAGAATTTCAAATTTAAATTATTTCTTACCCATTTAATAACGTCCGACACCCACAATCACAATTTATAAATTATTAACTAAAAACTTTCAAAAAATTTTTTTTCCCTTAACGTTGAATAATCGTCCGTACGGTACCAGATTTAAAATCCTAATGGAGGACCCCGACCGTCCTTGATCAAATTGGCGGGTAAATGATGACGTCATCTAAGCCATAACGGGATGAGAAAATCTTAAACGCACTTGAATATTTAAAAAATATTTCTTTAACAAAACCAAGCAAGATTAAAAAATAATTAAAAATGTGCTAATTTAAATATTTCAGCCCTTAATTACTTTCGAAAACATAAAAAACCCGAATTTAATTCTACAAAACTCAACATGGCCTAATTTTTCCCGAAAGGATTTCCAGCGGAAGCTAATGTTTCGTGTTTAACATATTTTTAAAAACTAAATTAATTTCTACCTGATTCCCTTATTCACTAAAAACACAAAAATAATTTTTAGTATTAAGGAGACTGTTGAAAAATAGATTTTTTTTTCCTAAAACGACAGAATTTTAATCTTACTTGTTTTTCGCACAAGTGTCTGCCAATCCTGCCAAGGTTCTTTAATGCCTGTGATAATGACGTCAGCAGTCATTTGGAAAAAAACGAAAATTTTTTGTGTTTACATTTTTTATTTTTATATTTTCTCATTTTTTACTTGTATGGGAATTAAACGATACTTTCTAGTTTTGATTATAAACAGTTTTGAAAATTAAATAGGATATGGAAATTCCCCATAAACAGCAATATTTCAATGCCTAAAATCAAATTCAGAATTCTGAAGACTACGAACATGGAAAAATGATTGAGACTCTGTAAAAATTTGGAATTCCTAAAAAAACACATGGAAGTCTGTTATTATCATTAACCAGAGCTATGATCCTATGAACCCTTCAAGCCTTATTGTTGCAATGAAATCGGTACACTGCATCTCTTTTGCAAGATGATCAAGCCCCAAGGTAGTGCGAGCAATAAGGAAGGATTTTAAAACTTGATGCATCGCAGACAGTACAATATTCAAAAGCAAATATTTACAAAATTTTGAAATATTAAAAGGCCCTTCTAACCTTGCATTGGAGTGTGACAAACCCTAAATAATGGCAAGACAAATTTCAAAGCGAAAACAATTAATGCGAATAGAAAAAAATAGCTGCTGCTGTCTACTGGTTCAATACTTTTCTGGCACTTTAGATCCGCAAACAAAAACCATAAAAAAAAAAAATGATGGTCCTAAAAGTTGGGCATGAGGTTTGCAAACAAGCAAATAAATAAAGCGTCTTACCTTGAAACAATTGCATCATTTCCAGTTTCCATTTTGCTTCTCTATCTTCATCCTCTTTTCCACTATCCCTTAGTGTAATCTGTTATCTGAACTTCAATGCACACTCCCATTGGTAAAAGTGAAGGTAATTGTGCTAGCCAATCCAAATATCTGAAAAGAAACAAAATCACATTTACAACAACAAACAAACAACACGCTACTACCACTGCTTTCCATATTATTTCTCAAAATGGTTGATAACCCAAGTTGTTTCATATATGACTACAACACAACAACCTCTATGTCTGCCTTACTATCTCTCTTTTATTGTATTCTATACAGATGAAATCCCCTTTTGTTGGCATGAAATCTTTGTCATGAGCCAACACCTATTTTGGTTGTTCAGGTGGATTCAAGATAAATCAATCCCCTTTCGATTCTTGCCTATGAATATCCCATCCTTAACTTGACCCAACTTATTTATGTAATGTAATTGCAAAATGTTTGCTCATATTAAGTACCAATCAGGTGACAATCTGTTCCAAAAGTTATCTAACCCAAAATATTCATCCATGGAAAATAAGAACTGTAAGAAGCTGTAACTGCTAATTCTTTTATTGTAATAATCTACAAAAATTGTCAGAGACAATGAATGAACGCTTCAAATTTTCCACATTCAGTAGTTCAATGCAACTTTACTCTTTAAACATCAATAACTAATTTCCCTGAGCATATATTTTGTTTTCTGTGAGGGAAGTCTTTCAGATCTTTGTACCTAATCAAACAATTGCAACATCCCAAAATGGTTATCATGCAAGAATCCTTTATGTTTTGTCTGCTGTTTTAGCTTTCCATCGTAACCAGTTTTAAATAAACACTGCCATGGCTCGATGTGAACTATTTCATCGCCATATCTTTGGGTAGAAAAACGAACCTGCAATTGAAAAACTCTACTAATATTTACAGTTTAGTTATTTATTCTGCATTCACTATGCTACTCCTACGAAGTCAATTTCACACAGCATTTCTTTTTTTTTTCACTAAATACAAATGACTAAAATTTAAAATTAATATATCTACTTTGATTTAATTGCTTCTTAACATCTTAGCTTACCAGTTATTAGCTTTTAAACTCATAAATTCTAATCCAGACAAAAATAAAACCATGTTATTGTACGAACGAAACACACACGACAACGAGCAAACGGCCATTTTGAGAGAAATCGTGCAACTAGTCATCGCAACCACCAACCTTAAAAATTTTAAATTTTCTGCTGCCACGACTTTCATTCAAAAAGTGACTTTTTCCGCTATTTCGTGTTCTTTCAAATATTTTGCATCGAAACGAATACAATTAGCTTTCAACTGTTCATACTGAAAGCTTTTCATTAAAAAATAATAAGTTTTCAGTTCTTAGGCCTATTATGTGATAAATTATTCAATTTTCTTTCAATAAATGATGTTTTATTTCAACTAATCATCACAATCTTTTTTTTTCTTGTTGAAAAGCAATGTTTTACAAAGAATTCTTTTTAAATATTAAAATGCGGGATTGAAGGTATAAAAAAAAATAAATAAGTTTGAAGTATAATTAGACAAGAAGGTTTTTTAATAGGTAAAAACAGGTAAAACAGAAAATGCAGATTCAAGACTTTAAAATTTTTTTATGATTTCTAAATGAAAACTAAATCTCCTATTGTTTTTTTTTTATTATTAAAAAAAGTAATTAAAAAACGGTTAGAACTTTTACAGAAGATTTCTGATTAAATTAATAAATTGAAGTGCAAATTCGGAGATTTTTGCTGCTCAAGTCTTATTGAAATAGTGAAATCGGTAAACTGTACTCCTTTTGCAAGAAGATCACACCACGAGGTAGTACAAGCAATAAAGTATCTCTTACTAATTTAAAATTCATTCTTCTGAATCTATACAGACCTCCCAATAATTCTCTGGGCTCCCTCACTGATTTCCCTGATTAGCTCTATGCAGCTAAAACTTTTTTTGCAAGTTATTCTAGCAGCGATCCACCCTCTGGCTAAATTTTATTCCGATTCGAGCTCTCGTTTTAAAATCATCATGTCACATTAACCAAAAAACTTAACGGAACTCACCCAAAATCTAATCAGCTCATCTCATGATCACCATAAACGTTCAAGTGAAATTTCGTTTGAATCAGCTTTATATTTTAAGTGCTATCGTTGGACAAAAAAGCCTTACATACGGAACTCACCACACACATACACACACACACAACAGACGACTACTGTTGTTTTTAGTTTTTTCGGACTCGGGGGTCCTCCATATTTACAATGCTTTGAAATGCGGTTTGTTTACTAACAAATTTACGTTAGTTCCTAGGCGTTCCTAGACCTTCTTGAGTGATTTTTAAAATCTGTAAAATAAAGAAAAGAGTAGAAGTAAAGCGTAAAAAAATGCATTTTACCTGCCTTAAGCCTATCAACCTGCATTCAAAGGCATAACCTTAAGAGTGCTTTACCCTTTCCCGCTGAACAAAGTTAATTTGCGGTTTCTTTTCTTATGAGAAAAGGAAATAATTCATTAAACCTTCAAATATTTCTATAAATTAAAAATCAGCAGAAGCTGTTCGTTCTGGGTCCGCTCAAGTTTGGATTGGTCTGGCCTGGTGTCAAAAAAAAATTCAAGTTGAATCCAGATGGAATTTAAAAATTAAAAAACAACTTATTTTGCGAAGTAGAACCATCAGAATCGGAAATAAGCTTCAATACATTTTATACTACTAAGTTTTATTTAGTACTTGCAACGGTTGACACATTATATCGAAGTCAACCTAGCGAGTAATGGCTGTGATCATAATCTGATTAGTGAATTGCCTCTCGTCATGGTTATTTGGAATCGAAAATCAAAACCGGGTATGCGCCACAGAGCATAAAGAGGAATAATGGTATAAAGTTTTAAACTAAATCTTGGTGCGCTTCGATGAGGGCATTGAAAGGCTTTCGACCGCCATTGCGATTCACTTGCATTGACTTCAGGCAGCAGGACACGCTGCGAATTTGATGATAAGGCAGGTTCTGGATGGGCGCTCTACGAATTTTAAACCTTTAGGAAAATAGCTGCTTTTTGGTAAACAAAGTTTGAGTGGGTGCTGCGGTCTGTTGAGAGTCCTCGACTGAGGAGCCCCCATCCAGGATAAAAGTGACTGACATTCCTTTTGTGTTGTGGCGAAAAATTTATTACCCTGCAAAGCATTCTCTAATTAAAACAAGCAAAGAATTTCTAAAAATAAAAATGGTTGCCTTCTTAGCACATGCTTAATACCTAACAACAGAAATTAAGTCTACACCCGAAAACTAGCTTAGGGTAACTATAGTAAGATGAAACAAGGATCTTCACTTCATCTTTTTTTAAGCGATGAAAGAACCAATGAAAAACTGTAGAACAAAGGATAGATTTGAGGATTCAAGCTTTCCGCTTCAAAATTTACAAAAGTTAAAATTCAAAACAAACGACACCGATTTTGTCAATTCATTTCAATTATCGTATCGAGATCTGAATCAATTTTTGATTTATCTTTTTTTAAAATCAAACCCTCAGTTAAAATAAATGAGGAAGGCACTCCTATCACAATCTTTCCTGTGATTACAGTGATTCGTTATTGTTAGATATCACTGTCGAATCTACGGTCTTCAGCTTTCCATTGTCTGTTATCAAACATTTTGCCTGCGACGATTACCTAGGGAATCAGGTTGTGATAATTGCTCGTAAAAGAAAAAATGAAGAAGATCCTTTGCTAAACTTTCATAAAACCGGAACTATAAATCCCTCGAAACAAGTCGTGACATTTCGTTTTTTATTTTTTCCTCGTTTAGATTTGGTCTCCGTCCCGGAGGTTTTGGATTAATCCGACATTATTATTTTTACGGATTAGAATAATTCATATATCCTGCCGATATCGATATCGATCCCGACGTGGCCTTTTAACCACGTCGGGTTTTCGAACAGAGTAAAGGGTCAAAGGCCAAGCGACACAGCGTGGGTTCATGCAAATTCAGCGCCTACGCCATTCTCTTTGGTATCGGCCTAAACGGAACGCTCGACATCAGATCTGGCAATGAAAAATACGGAATTACATATAATTTCATTCTTTGAAATTTTTAATATCTTTGTCGTGCTTCGGGGCTTCGATAGCTAATATGGTCGCCTCGGAGACCGTTCCGACGTTTTCCGTATAACACCCTTTTATAAAAAGATAATTAAGAATCAATTACTAGAAAATATCAAAATTTATGGCTATTATGTTTTCTTTGCTAAACGCTAAAGAATCATCTAAATGTTTTAATGTCTAGAACTAAACTCTAGCACCCTAAAAAAAGGTTCTTCCATAACGTATGAACAATTTTAGATCGAACAGTTTGTTTTCTAGCCAGAACTTCTTAAATTTCGCAACCCTTTTTACGAAAGGTAAAAAATGGAAACACCCATTGAGTTTTAGGGTCGCGATTCAAAAAATTAGGCGTTTTACTGTGTTTTATTAAGTTCTTTGTCCCAAAATACATCTCCCAGAATATTTTTCAACGATGTTTTAGCCCGTTTTTACCCGGAAAATTAAAAAATCGAAATTCAAATATCGATTTTCAAACATCTTAAAAATGGCCATTTTCTTCGCTCAACCGAAACTGAAATTTGCTGATATCTCCAGAACGCGGCCGAATTTTTGAATTCTGTAAATTCCAATAGATTCCTTGAATCAAAATACATCTGACAGAATGTAGTTTGAGGCTCTAAAGCGTGAGAAAAATTAGTTTTGTGCAAAAATAGATTTTGGATCTATTCGGTTTCTAAAAATCAGTTTTTTCTAAATATCTTTTTGAAAGCGAAAAATTGAGTGTTCTACATAGTCTCAATCGATTCCTCAGATTAAAATACATCTCCCAGTATATAATTCAACAATGTTTTGGCCTGTTTTTACCCGGAAAATTAATAAATCGAAATTCAAATATCCATTTTGAAACATCGAAAAAATTCCAATTTTTTTCGTTTAATCGAAACTAAAAAATTCCGATATCTCAAGAACGCGGCCGAATTTTTGAATTCTGTAAATTCCAACGGATTCCTTGAATCAAAACACATCTGATAGAATGTAGTTTGAGGCTCTTTAACGTGAGAATAATTAGTTTTGTGTAAAAATAGATTTTGGATCTATTCGGTTTCTAAAAATCCGTTTTTTCTAAATATCTTTATAAAAACGAAAAATTGAGTGTTCTACCTAGTCTCAATCGATTCCTCAGATTAAAATACATCTCCCAGTATATATTTTGTTAATATTTTGTCCCGTTTTTACCCGAAAAATTCATAAATCGAAATTCAAACATCGATTTTCAAACATCGTAAAAATGGCCGCTTTCTTCGTTCAACCAAAACTGAAATTTGCTGATATCTCCAGAACGCGGCCGAATTTTTGAATTCTGTAAATTCCAACGGATTCCTTGAATCAAAACACATCTGATAGAATGTAGTTTGAGGCTCTTTAACGTGAGAATAATTAGTTTTGTGTAAAAATAGATTTTGGATCTATTCGGTTTCTAAAAATCCGTTTTTTCTAAATATCTTTATAAAAACGAAAAATTGAGTGTTCTACCTAGTCTCAATCGATTCCTCAGATTAAAATACATCTCGCAGTATATATTTTGTTAATATTTTGTCCCGTTTTTACCCGAAAAATTCATAAATCGAAATTCAAACATCGATTTTTAAACATCGAAAAAATTGTCGTTTTTTTCGTTTCACCGAAACTGAAAAATGCTAATATCTTGAGAACCCGGCCGAATTTTTTAATTCTGTAAATTCCAACGGATTCCTTGCATCAAAATACATCTGATGAGATATACTTTGAAACTTTAGAGCGTGAGAAAAATCGTTTTTCTGTAAAAATAGATTTTGGATCCATTGGGTTTTTAAAAATCCGTTTTTTCTAAATATATTTATAAAAACGAAAAATTGAGTGTTCTACCTAGTCTCAATCGCTTCCTCAGATTAAAATACATCTCCCAGTATATAATTCAACAATGTTTTGGCCCGTTTTTACCCGGAAAATTAATAAATCGAAATTCAAATATCAATTTTGAAACATCGAAAAAATTCCAATTTTTTTCGTTTAATCGAAACTAAAAAATCCCGATATCTCAAGAACGCGGTCGAATTTTGAAATTCTGTAAATTCCAGTAGATTCCTCGGATCAAAATACATCTGATATATTGTAGTTTGAGGCTCTTTAGCGTGAGAAAAATTAGTTTTGTGTAAAAATAGATTTTGGATCTATTCGGTTTCTAAAAATCCGTCTTTTCTAAATTTCTTTATAAAAACGAAAAATTGAGTGTTCTACCTAGTCTCAATCGCTTCCTCAGATTAAAATACATCACCCAGTATATAATTCAACAATGTTTTGGCCCGTTTTTACCCGGAAAATTAATAAATCGAAATTGAAATATCGATTTTGAAACATCGATAAAATGGCCACTTTCTTCGTTCAACCAAAACTGAAATTTGCTGATATCTCCAGAACGCGGCCAAATTTTTGAATTCTGTAAATTCCAACGGATTCCTCGGATCGAAATACATCTGATAAGATGTAGTTTGAAGCTCTTTAGCGTGAGAAAAATTAGTTTTGTGAAAAAATAGATTTTGGATCTATTCGGTTTCTAAAAATCCGTTTTTTCTAAATATCTTTATAAAAACGAAAAATTGAGTGTTCTACCTAGTCTCAATCGCTTCCTCAGATTAAAATACATCTCCCAGTATATAATTCAACAATGTTTTGGCCCGTTTTTACCCGAAAAATTAATAAATCGAAATTCAAACATCGATTTTCAAACAACGTAAAAATGGCCATTTTCTTCGTTCAACCGAAAATGAAATTTCCCGATATCTCCAGGACGCGGCCGAATTTTTGAATTCTGTAAATTCCAGTAGATTCCTCGGATCAAAATACATCTGATATATTGTAGTTTGAGGCTCTTTAGCGTGAGAATAATTAGTTTTGTGTAAAAATAGATTTTGGATCTATTCGGTTTCTAAAAATCCGTTTTTTCTAAATATCTTTATAAAAACGAAAAATTGAGTGTTCTACCTAGTCTCAATCGCTTCCTCAGATTAAAATACATCTCCCAGTATATAATTCAACAATGTTTTGGCCCGTTTTTACCCGGAAAATTAATAAATCGAAATTCAAATATCGATTTTCAAACATCTTAAAAATGACCATTTTCTTCGTTCAACCGAAACTGAAATTTGCTGATATCTCCAGAACGCGGCCGAATTTTTGAATTCTGTAAATTCCAACGGATTCCTTGAATCAAAATACATCTGATAGGATGCAGGATGCGTCTTGAAAGTGTAGCTTAAATATTTTTGCTGATGAAACTGATTTTCGATTGTCATCTTTTCTATAAATCGATATTTCGGCCAGAACTTTATGAAATTGGGAAATTGAGTGGCTGGACTAGTCGTAATTGATTTTAAGAAAAAAGATCAAAATTTCAAAGCGAATGAAAAATGGCTAAGTGTTCTGCGGACTAAAGCGACTGTAGATCTTACATTTGACCCATATACCAAGTTGCTGAGGAACGCCGTCAATTTATAACTGTAAGTTTGAGAACCAGCGCAAAACTTATTAGAAAGTAAAACCTCGAGGCTCGGGAACTTTAAAGACAAGCTAAAAGTGATTGCAAATTCTCTAGACTTGCATTCAAAGTGTGATCATAGCCTTAATGAGAGCCATCTTCTTAGCAAAAGCGGCAATTTTAAAAAAAGTAAAAAAAGGGCCCAAATGATTGCAACTAATATCTCGTCGCCTTACTTTCATCAAATTATATAACTTGTTCTTCATTACTACATTCAAAGCCATAAATTTTCCCAAGGCGCTTTTTAGACATCACTCGGTCTCTCAACTTCTACCGTTAATCCTTTAACATTTACAAATCCATCAATTAAAAAAGAAAAAAAAAAGACCCTAACCTTTAAATTCCTGATCATTTATCGAACGTGGACAAATAAAAACTACATAACCCACAAGCGGTTTTTCAACGAAATTAAATTCCTCAAGGAGATTCAAACAGTATGCTATTTTTGAATGTTTCCGATTTATTATCAGTCTTAAACAAAGAACCTTGAACGAGGTATCGATCGAAATCAAAGATAGATATTAAACCCCTAGTCTCGGGCAAAAGATACGTGATCGAAATCGAAGTTCCCCATAAAACAAGGCCTAGGTTAGAGGTTGAATGTTTATGCAATAAATTATTTGATGGACAGTCGACCAGGGCCGTTATCAAATTCAAACGTTTCGACTTGTCCAGCCGATTTTAATAAGACCGATACCCGGGACAATTAATCGGGCCGCCTACGCTTTTATTTTTATTTCCTTTCCGCGATCTTTTGAAATATTCATTGCGGATATTACTTGAAATGTAGATAAGTTGTTGCGTCACCCACTTTTTTCTCGATTCCCGTTTTTTTTTAATTTTTGATCGATTATTTGTTAGGCCTAATATGTGATTTTGTTTTTAAGCTAATTAATTAAAATGAGTCATTTCGACTAGGCGAGCGTATATATTTCACGGAGGAAGCTCCCAAAGGTGGCGGATGAAAAGGAGGCGGACGGAATTTGTAATGAAGGATTTTACATCGATTTTACTCAGATTTATCTTCCACGAAATTAGCTCTGGTACCATTATTACAATAAAACCGTGTAGAAATCTTTATTCATTTTTATCGAGCGTCAATCAAGACAACTTTTTAAATAATGAATTATGCGAACAAGGACACATATCGACAACGCGACGTTTTTTTTTCTCTCGGGTTTTTTGTATTTTTTTGCGTGCGCGTTTGATTTTAGATTTTTTAAAAAAAATTGACGTATTGAGTTCTTTTATACTGATGATTTCATTCAATTAAATGAGTGACCATTAAAATGACAAAACCTGTGTTAGCCTCCAATATTTATAAATATTTTATTTGTAAAAAAAAAAAAAAAGTGGACATGAATGATTTTTTTGCATTAATAACGCAGTTTTACGACGCAATTAAGAATTGTAAATTAAAGCTTGAATGTATTAAAAGTCTGTTTGAATTTGAAAAATGTGCGAGACGTCAAGTCATTACAAGTAGTAGCGCAACTGGGGCAATCATGGAACACTGAGTGGAAACAAGTGTAAAAAGAAAAGACAGTTTTTGGCCCTTTCGTTCTGTCAGTCGTTTTAGTCAATTTTCTTTAAAAAAATCTTCAGCCTCAACCAGCTTTTGATGAACAGCGGCCTCCTAAATCAAATTATCATGGCAAGGGCACAGCCAAATGAGCAATATGGCGGAGTAGTTGCAAAAGGAGTGTCGAAGTGCTCCTTCCGTTTTTATCTATTCTCTCAAGTAAACAATGTAGCATTATCAGCGGATAACAAAAATTGTCTTTTTGAGAAAAGGGGAGTTTAGGGGAATTGTCTACAATTTCCAAAACTCAGTAATTTCTAAGAATCGTGGTGAGACGTGATCTATGAGTCAGGTGTTAAAAATAGTTTAATAAAGCGACGACCTTTTGCCTAAACCCTCATTTAAATCGGCTATTGTGATTTCTCAAAACATTTTCATCGTGTTTTCCTAAACCTGGCCCGACAAACATTGCGGATAAGGGAAACTTAACTTAACTTCGTATAAAAAATTTTTGCCACATTTTTTCTACCCATCGACCAATGAGCTGAATCATGATTCTGATATTTGGGACCATAAAAAGCTAAAAATTGACGTCTTACCCTGACAATAATCTCGTCGTATCCCTCATCGTCTCCATTTTCTCGTCTGTCGTTCCCAGTTCAGACTCTCCATCAGCTACATAGAATTTTTTCTTTCATCTTCATAGGCGTGTCCTCAAAAATATTTCTATCCTCCATCTGCAATTAAAAATATCTCGAATCACTTACTCATTCAACCTTTGAAATTCTTCATAAATTAAGTTGTGTCATAAAATATTAACTTAAAACAGTTGGAATCTCATAAAAATTGTATCATGAATAAATTAATACAGTATGAATTCATTAAGCGTACAGATTTTCTTATCTCATTACAATTTTTATTTTCTCAAAGCACTTACAATTCATGCAACAATGATATTTTTTCCCTCGAGAACCTCTCGCTTTAAAAATATTACAAAAAAAATTACTTGTATGGAATGTTTTTTATCTGATTTTAAAACAAACCCGAGAAAAAATCGCCCAAAAAAAAGAATTTTCACGGTAATAAAATTTTAAGAAAAAACAAGTTAAAAGGCGAAGATTATTTAACAGTACCAGATAATTGTTTTCCCAAAGAGGAGATGGAAGTGTTATACGTTATAATTGAACAAGTCTTATAAAAGATTATTGATTGATTTCTATCATTTTGTGACTTGCTCCAATATATTTTTTAATATTTTTTCCGGTCGTTTTTTATTTTATCTGATTAAAGTGAAAAAAATTTCGTGTAAATGCAAAAAATTTTATAGTTTGATCATTCATTTAGAATTTACGAGTTCAAACTTGCTGCCATGGATATTAATTTCAGGATTGAAAAGCGGTTTCTATTTTCGAATTGGAGAGAGAGGTGGAAAGAGCTGAGAATTTTTTACGGGTATTAGACGTCCAAGAACCAAGCACTAATTTTCTGACGCTTTAATCCAATCGTTTGGCCTCAGATTACGCAGTGAATCCCTAATGCAACCATGAATTTTAATAACTTTTCGATTGCCATCACAGCATGCATGTGCAATAACAGACGACCAAAACTTTTCGACCTTTTCTTTTTCCTACTACTCTTTTTTGCACCCACTTGCTACTTACTGCGTGCCCTTGAGCTTCACACCATGAAAATTTCATTTTAAAAAATTCAAAATCTCTTTGATTGCCCACCGTACTTCTTACTTTATTCCCCTTACAAAAATCCCATCGAAATACTTTTTTCTTCGAAAATACCAGTTAGCTTCTCTTTAATCACTGACGGGTGCAAACGTTTAAAAATATAAATTAATTATAAATAATTAACAAACGTTTTAGCTAAGTGGGCGGCATGGCATTCCTAACCATTTCCGTTAATTGGAACGAATAATGACTTAAATGATTTGGTAATTCGCACTTAACAAGCATTCAGTCAACTCTTTCAATTTCAATATTAAAATGATTATAATTAATCAAGTTCATTGATTTTCGGTTTAACATTCACGCAACGTAAGTCGTATCCATTTCTAAGTAAAGAAAAACTCGGAAGAAAAGAAGAAGAAGAAAAAAAAAAACTAGAACCATTCCTTTCCACTCGTCATCCATTAATTATCTTCCAATCTTTTTTGTCTTAGCATTAAAACGAACCTAACATTTATTTAGAAGAATAAAAAAAAAATCGATTAATTGTCGATCAATTTACCGACCTTGATTTTGCCCCGATGCCGGATGTTTCTTTGTTTACGTAGAATTGACTAAGATTGAGATATGTCGCAATTAAAAAGTTTCACAATAAAAATTAATTACTTTGATCGGGATAGATCGCAAAATGTGAAATTAATATCCGATATAAAATGAAATAATAGATTGCCTAATTTTTTTCTTAAAACAAAAATTGAAATTGATTTTTTTAACAATTTTACGAATTTTAAGGAATTTCGAAAAAATATTTAAAATTTTTCAGAACCTTTTTTAGAGCTAATTTATTTTTTGGACAACCTATTCTGCTAATGGCATACAATCGTTTCGAAAGTTTGGATTGTCTTGTAATAAAAAACATCAAATTTCTTCCAAATTTTGAACATTTAATTTCGACATTTTGAAACGATTTTAAATTTATTTAAAGTAATCGTGAAAAAGTGTAAATTTTATTTAAATTTTTTCACCATTTTAAGATAACTAAATTTTTTATTTAAAAAAACGATGAAAATTATAAAATTTTTTGCAATCTCACCCGTATCAACCCCCCCGTCCCACCATGTTCTGGCCCTGCCCCCCACTAATAACGTAATTCTACGTTAAAATTTTACTGTGACAAAAATCCTAGAAGAGTCTATTGTAGAAGATTTTTTTTTGTGACAACAGTTTTTCAGTTAGAAATATTTAAATTAAAATTTTCTCAAATAAAATTTATTTCAACATCTTCTTTGAATGAAATTAAGCTCGAGACTTTCGCACTAAACATCCCAAAGCTCATTACCGAACATAATAATTGAACAATGAGAAATAACATAACATTAATCTTTAAAATTTATCTTTAAAGCTAAAGCAAAATCATTTCTAATAATGGCATGATTAAACGTGTTTTTGTTAACAACTTACTATAGCTCAACCTACTGTATTTTCGAAGAAAAAAAAATCACAATCAAGATATCATTGAAAAATGAAAATCGATTTTTATTAAAAAAATTTTTATACCTTAAGTAAAGTTTTGAGTATGTCTTAATCAGAAAGAGATTAATGCTTATTAATAATAGGGCGATATAATCTTGTGCATTGTATTTTTTAACTCCGTCAGGTACCCAAAAGGGATGATATCTATCCAACATTCAATCCCGTCCCCGATATAATAATCAATATAATATTTCTTTCCCTTTAGGCAATCCCCAATGAAAAATTATTATAATCTTTGAAATTGGCAAATTACATGGTTATCCATACCCTTTTATTTTTTTTTTTATAAATAACAACAAAACTTATGTGGTGAATAATGAGTTTTTCTTCGGCGACAATGACTTAACCGATTATATTCAAGTTTATTATGAAAATAATATTTTTTATTACGCGGGTTAATGTGGCCCTGATCAATATTTTTCGCTTTAAAGCTGTGAAATTTTAAAAACATCATGGTTGAATGTCTTAATTTTTTTTAATTTTTTTAGAAAAACCTTGGATCGAAAAGGCAGAATCATGAAAAAGGAAAAGATTGCCAAGAGAAAGACAAGGAGGAGGCCCCCATCGATTAAAATCTACCGCTCATGTTTAACTTGATCGTGATAGATTCGTTGCCCCATATCACTTTCCTGGCCCAGAATCATAGTTAATAAATAATAATAAAAAAAATGACCATTGCATGATAACAATTTTTATTATAAAGTTGTTTTGCATGTCGCATTCAGCGTTTTAGCCACATTGTAAAAGATTTTCATTCTGAATTATGAGCATTAATACGACGTAATCAGGTTTTTTTTCCTAATGAAAGCCAAAGCGCGTTACGCAAATGTTAAAACGGGTTGACATTAAGAAAATCAGAAAAAAAGGACACGAGACGCGTTTTAAATGTTATAAAGAGACGCCCACGCTTTAAAGCCATGTATGTCAACGTGTAAAAACCCCATCCCTCACCATCTTGAAAAGATAAAATGATGCAGTACATATAATTAACGAGGATTGTGTGTAGGCGATCTTATTGTCTTTACCCATTAAAAAATATTAATAATGAATGCAGGATTATCTCGTACACATCGTTATTTATTAAAAATAATTATAATCTCTATTGAGACCATATAAAAATTGATTAGGAGTTCTGATTTTTACATTAAGTTAAGGTATTGCGACCTTTCTCAATGTCCACCTTTTCAGTTTCTTATTTGCATTTTTCGAAAAGAAAAATAACGGTAAAATTTTGCTTTAACTATTGATTTTTCAATCCCTTATTGGGGCGCGTCCCAAGACTAAAAAAAAGATAAAATTTATTTGACATTAGTTATTGGTGAAATTTTTTTTGTCAAAATAAGAACAAGAACCACGCTGCCTCAGTTTCTTTTTTTTTTTTTTGGAAGCACAGTAAGGATTTTTTTTACTTGTTTATTCCGCTTCTTAGCATTTGTAATAAAAAATATCGTCCACCTCCAAACCTCTTTCACAGTGTCTTAACTTAAGTTTTTCTCTGTCTTAGAAAAGTAATACACTATTTTTGAATTAAGTACATACCTTGGAAAGAATCACTTGGCTTATAGATGTACAAAACTATCCGATGATCAAATACAATCTTTTATTGCAGTTCAATGTAATCTTCGAACTTATGCGTGAACCTGAAAAAAAAGATCAAATTAAAGATTTTTAAAGTTACTTCGCTTCTTAAAAAAGTGCAATTAACTTTCATCTAAAACTAAGCTTCAACGTTCTAGCTTTCAGATCGATTCTGTAGCCTTATCTTTAATGTTTTACAAGCAGCATCAATTCTGTAGCTTTGTCGTCAACTCTGTGCAATGGCAGCAATATTTTCAGCTTCATACATTTTTTCACTTGAGCGTTCATTTTTAGGACTGAGCCTCCATTTTTACTTTAACGTCCAATTTTTACCTTGAGTCTCCATTTCTAAGCTTGAGCATCCATTTTTAAGCTTGAGCCTCCATTTTTTGCTTTGGCGTCCATTTTTAAGCTTGATCCTTCATTTTTAAGCTTGAGCCTCCATTTTTCAGCTTGAGCATCCATTTTTTGCTTTAGCGTCCATTTTTAAGCTTGAGCCTCCATTTTTTAGCTTGAGCCTCCATTTTTGCTTTGGCGTCCATTTTTCAGCTTGAGCATCCATTTTTTGCTTTAGCGTCCATTTTTAGCTTGAGCATCCATTTTTTGCTTTAGCGTCCATTTTTAAGCTTGAGCCTCCATTTTTTAGCTTGAGCCTCCATTTTTTAGCTTGAGCCTCCATTTTTGCTTTAGTGGCCATTTTTAAGCTGGATCCTCTATTTTTTCTTTGGCGTCATTTATAAGCGTGAGCATCCACTCTAAAGCTTAAGTGTCCATGCATTAGCTATGGTGCCAATTCTGTAGCTTTACCGCCAATTTTATAGCTTTGATTTGAGGGCACGAAAACACCAGTCAGTCTACAATTGAAACTTAGCTTAAAAAAATTGCACAGCAGAACCAAAGAATCCCACTGCCTCTCATACATCAGTTAAAACCTATCTCTCATCTGCTACTAAAATTTTTATTTACTTCAAGCACTACAGCATATTGTTTTATAGGTCAATATGTGACTTTCCCCTCACAAATAAAAAACCGAACCCTCATATTTACCCATCATCATTTAATTATTTTATCTCCTCCGAATCTTTTTTTTTTTTTTTTAATTAATTTGATTTTAACCAGATAAAAATTCATCCATTATATAAATGATTTTTAACTGAATATCTCAAAACCGAAAAAACATAACTCGAGATAAAATTTATAAAAAAAAGAAAACGAACCAAAAAAGCTACACCACGTAACTCCAAACCCGTAACACCGTGGCAAATCGCAAACAAATAAACGAAGAAACGTGAAGGTTTCAAAATGGATACCTTAAAAATAATAATCATTCGGTTTTATTTTTTTTCAACTCAGCGAAGTGAACCTTGAAAACAGAAAATATCTACGTGAGGTAAATTAAAGACGCAGAAACCATAAATAATTAGCTCGGGAGAGTTTTAAGAGTTACCCGTTTTTGATTCTAAAGGCGAATCATCCAGGTGATGTCTACAATGTTAATCACGCGAGAAAAAATCATTTTTATTCATTAATTTTTACACCCCTCATTTCTCTCCATCCGTCGAATCAACCTCATTTTTTTTTAAAGAATTTCGCCAAGGGTAAAAGTAGTAAATTAAAATCTTTTTCAGGCGAACTTTAAACAAAAATTAACTCAAGTTTTTTTGTACAATTTTTGTTGTTGAGCTTTAGCGCCTACTTTTCAGCTTTTTTTATGCAAGGACGTCGGTTGTCACGATAGGCGACCGCCATTATACAACCTCTGAACATTAATCCTAAACTACAGAAGAAACTATTATATTTAAATATCATTGATAAATATCAAATTTAATTTTTTTTTAAATTCACCCTGGCACAGGAAAACATTACTTCATTATTCTTCACTTCATATTAGCAATTTTTTTAAAAAAAGTAAAGTAGCAGTCGATATTATCAACTTTAAGGAAGTTTGTTATCTTTGAAAATCAAGCCGAAGGCTAAATCGAGACAATGAGCTAAAAATTTCCGTCTTTATTTGGAATATACAATATGATATTTTAATAGGAAAAAAATGTACTTTTTATTTTGCTAATATTTTTTTCCCCCCTTTACTCCACATACTGAAATACATATATGGATCACGCAGCGTTAAACGAGATTAAAAGGAAAACCGTTTGACGCGCATACATACTTAACGTTTGTTTTTATTATTATAATTAACTCATAAAAAATTTTTTTCATTGACTGCAAAAAAATTTTTCAGCCGATTTTTTTCCCCCTTTTGGTTACGGTAATGGTAACCAAAGGCTATTTCAAAGACTATAATCAATAATAAGTGATTTTGATTTGATTCATTAAATATGCATTATAATGAATCGCAACGTATACTTTTAACTTAAACCTTTCAATCTGGGATTGCACGTACTTATTTTAAGCTAACAAGATTTCCATTTTCCAGTACCTTAACCGTTAATATTCTATCTCCTAACGTGATTCGAAAAAAAAAAAACAAACGTTTAAACATTAACTACTTCCTCCTCTGCGGCACGTTTCAATTAAGAAGTAATTTTAAAAATGAATTGCGTGTTTAATAACATAAGAAAAAAAAATTTAAGACATCACTATTTCGGCTATTTAAAAGACTTTTAAGTTCAATGTTAAATTAGATTGAATCATTCTAAATCGCGGGCTAATATATTAAATTTTAATAAAGTGAAAAGTTGCAATATAAGCCATGGTTAAATTTCTTTGAAAAAATTTGCGATACGATCAAGACAAATAAACGAGATCATGCAATGTTAGGGACGTCCTACGTCTTTCTATACACTATCATTAATTTATTAACTATCTAATTTTGTCTAACGTGGAAGCAATCGACATGGAATAATAAAAAGAGACTCCCCGAAAACCCCCGTAACAACCTACGCTTATGATAGGAATATAATTAGAGCTCGCTTGATATACCAGTGTTATGTCCACATCATGTATTGAAAATGTTAAGGTCACCGCGAGTCTAACCAAGCATCAAGTATTAATTTAAAAAAATTGCACAGTAATTCCGAGTTGATAATTAATAGTTATTATGGTCCTTGCTTTGAGCACCTATATCAACTACACTTTGGTCAAAACCTTAACGTTATTTTTTTTCTTTTTTCCCCGTTTTCTTCCTTTTTTCTGCAGTTATTTCCTTTTTCGCATAAGCTAAAAAAAAAGGGAGGAAAATTATCTCATCACATACTTGATTTAATTATATGTTAATGATACTTAATATGATTAATTATTTTTAAGTTTTGCTTTAATCAAGATCGATTAAGATGTTAAATATGGTGATTTTCTGATGGGGAAAAAAACGTGCCTGAAATAAATTTTTAAAAAAAAAATATTTTCCTTGGCTGATAAAGTTGATTTTAAAAGAAAACAAAATGGCAACCGTAAAATCGGAAACATGTAAAAATTTTAAAGCAGCGTACCTGTTCTGCAATTCAAATTGCTAAAACCATAAACGCTTCATTAAGGCACAGTTCAAAGAGATACTTATATGTTATTTTTTTTCCTTTTTAAAACGACTTGTGCCGATGCTCGAATGCCCTTAGAGTGCACTGAAACATCTGAATTCATTAATGCAAATTGCAGAAATAGTAACAGCCGATTATATGCCTGGAATAGCTTTTTATTTTTTTCGTTACATCATAGGTTTGATTCAAAAAATGATTGGGGATCGTTATTATGCTAAAAAGCTCGAGAGGAAATAGCGGTCTGAGAATAAACTGTCTTGGTCTTCATGTAACGATTTTTTCACAAGTCTCACTTATTTTCTCGAGGATTATATAACAATCCAATGATCAGGTAACGTAGAATAGGGTTTCTCTATGCAAAAATAGAAGCTAGTTTTGTGCAGCCTTTTTTCAAA
This sequence comes from Liposcelis brunnea, assembly GCA_023512825.1. NCBI lineage: Eukaryota > Metazoa > Arthropoda > Insecta > Psocodea > Liposcelididae > Liposcelis > Liposcelis brunnea. Next base: position 14,424,712 of record CM042068.1, on the reverse strand, counting down.
GAGCTTCGAATGTTAAAGAAATTAAAAAAAAAAGCTTTATTTTCTAGCTGTGGCATTGATTCTGTAGCCTAATTTCCAATATTTTAGCTGCAGGTTCAATTTTATAAATTCAGAGTCCAACAATAGTTTTACAGTCAACTCTGTAGGGTCAGTACCAATTTTTCATTGTCAGTGCAGATGTTGAGCCTTCATTTTCGAGTAAATTTTTTCACTTTAGCGTCCACTTAGTAGCTGAAGCGTCCATTTTGCTGCTTTAGCGTTCATCTATCAAGCTTGAGCGTCCATTTCGCACTTTGAGCGACCTTTTTCAGCTTAAGCACGAATTTTTAACGTGAGCGTGGATTTAGTAGCTCTAACTACTATTATAAAACTTTGGTGTCAATTTTTCACATTCTTAATAAAGATGTTGAGAGGTAATTTTTTTCGTCAATTTTTCAGCTTTAGCGTCCATTTTGCAGCTTGAGCGTCCATTTTACAGCTTTAGCACCAATTTTTAAAATTAGCGTGTAGAGGTCGGTAGCTTTAGCGATGTTTATTTAGTCTTCATGTCAATATTTCATGTAATTGGAGATGGTTACTTAAATTTTCCAGCTTAGGCGCCCATTTTCTTTCTTCAGCGTCCATTTTAAAGCTTGAGCCTCCACTTTTGCTTCAGCGAATACTTCAGCTTCACTTTTGCTGAAGCGTCAATTTTTTTCAGCTTCAGTGAAAATATAAAGCCATAATGATCACATTATTTTTTACCTTGAGCGTTAATTCATTCGATAGCTTCGCAATCCATATTAGGTCTGGTGCTAATTTTGTAGATTTGTAGATTTACAGCTTTGGTAGTGGTTCTGTATCATTCCGGTTAATTTTAAGCCGTTCAGTGTCAACGTCCATATTTTACCTCAGAGTTAGCTCTGTAGCTTCAGCGTCATCAATTCTTTAAAATTTTCTGATAAAAACCGCTCTCTAGTTCTTACCTCCTTTAAACTGAAAACGTTACCATACATACCTAAAGAAATATACTTAATTTCTGCTGTTGCTGCACCTCTTGTCATTGTAAAGCACTTTACATTGAATATTAGACTTCCAGTAAAAGGTTTCAAGATTGAGACATCAGGAATTGCAGAAAACATGATCCTTTTTTTTGACTGATGATGCAAGCCAAAATTATTGTTAGCTACACTATTTCTTCGATTTTCTTTCACAATTGAATAACATTTGACCTGAAATAAACATCATGACAATACTAATTAATTTAAATTCTTAAATTCGGTGCTACAGCATTATTTTTTAGCGGCAAAAAATTTTGCAAAATTGCAAAGGGCAAATTGGACATTTTGAGTAAGTCAAAAATTGGTTTTAGTCAACGAAAATAGAAAGGAAGGGACCTGACTGCTTTTTTGTGGTTCCAAAAAAACATACGAAAAACTAATGTCAAGAATTTTTAATATTCAATTCCTGATAATTTTTATAATTAAAAAAAAACTTACAAAAACATTCCGTACGCGCCCCAATTTAAAAAGTAGCAAGCCGAGTTAATCAAAAACAACAGATGTCAGTATTTATAAAAGGACGTCATGCAAATAATATAATTACTAATGGGAATGACTAATTAGTTTGGTGTATTCCGTTTATACATTGCGCTGGTCATCTCTGGGGATGAAGAAACGTCACTCTAACCAGGCTGATAACTTATTAGCAAATTTATAAGCGCCATTCAAATTTTTTTCCCTAAAAACCTTTTCGCGTGTTCATTCCGCCATTTTGTTTTTTCCTCTTTTTGACAAATGATATTATTTGAATACGTCGAGTCAGGGTAATCTAATAAAAACCGACAAACATGGACAATCAAAATAAACCGGATATTTTTGAATGAAAAATAAATCGTTAATCAAAACGGCGAAAACTTGAACTTTTTTGTTATTTTTTTTTTTTTAAGAAAAATGATAATAAATTGAAAACAATAAACGAAATGAGGACAAGATAATAGAATAGGTTAATTATTAAAATATATGTGGCTATATGAATCGAAGTCGTAGGTGACGGGGTAACGGAAACGCATGAAGAGATGGCAAAATGTTACAAGACGGTTTGATAAGCAGCCGGGTTGCCTCAGAAGAGTTCTTTGAAAAAGTTAATCGGACGACCTCGATTTTACCTTTAGGGCAATCTGGACATGGAGATCACGGCTGAGTTATTTCAAACGACAATGGTCTATATGTTTTATTTTATTAGTTACAATAATAATCATTATTTAACGAATTTCAAAGTTACAAAAGCACTTGGATAACCGAGGTCAATTATTGTTTATAATAAGTTCTCCGGCTTTTTCTTCGATTTACCAAAAGCCTTTTCTATTTTTTAGTAGGTGTCACGGTGATGGAATTTCACGATTGATTCCGACAAACAATCGGTGAAAACTATTGTAATTTAAACGACTTATTTCTTCCTGAAATCTTAGATCAAGACAATTAAAAGTAAAGATAAAGGTTTTAATTTCTTTTGCAATATTCAAACCCACCCTAAGAACTAATTACAATTGAGGGATATGAATATTAATTATTTGACAATTTTTAAAAATAGATTCCTAATTTTAATATCATTTACTACTTTCTAGGTATTAACCCGTCCAAAGGGTAATTCGGTACAAATAAATTTTTCTGATGAGAAACGAGAAGATTGTTTTCACTACACCGAAACTAAAAAATAATCTACTCATTAAAATTATTTATCCACTCTGCAGCAGCTTTAGCGTCCATTTTGTAACTTGGGCGTCCGTTCTGAAACTTTAGCGTTTATTTTGCAGCTATAGCGTATATTTCTTAATTCAAGTCTACATTTTCTCAGCTACAGTGTTTATCGTTTTAAATTTGAGCGTCCACTCTGTGGCTTTAGCGTCCATTTTTTTTTAACTTGAGCGTCCACCCTGAAACTTAAGCGTCCATTAATCAGCTTCAACTTCAACGTCCAATATGTAGCTTTAGAGACTATTCCTTAACCCAAGCCAAAATTTTCTTAGCTTAGCTACAATGTTTACAGTTTTTATACTTGAGTGTAAAATTTCTTAGCTAGAAATTGATTTTTTTATGCTTGAGCGTCAATTTTTTTGTTTGAACATCCACTCTGTAGCTTTAGCGTCCATTTTTTAAAACTTGAGCGTCCACTCTGTAGCTTTAGCGTCCATTTCTCAGCTTCAACGTCCAATATGTAGCTTTAGAGACTATTTCTTAACTCAAGCCTAAATTTCCTTGACTTAACTACAATTTTTATGGTTTTCAGCTTGAGAATCTAGTCTGTACCTTTAGGGTCCCTTTTTATACTTGGGTGTAAAATTTCTTAGCTATCAATTAATATTTTCTATTCTTGAGCGTCAATTTTTTTGTTTGAACATCCACTCTGTAGCTTTAGCTTCCATTTTTTAACTTAAAAGTAAAATTCTTTAGCTAAAGCATCTATTTTTAAGCTTGAGTGTTTATTTTGTACCTTGAGCGATCATTTTTTTTGGTTTTAGCGTTCATCTTTTTATCCTAAACTTCTATTTTGTAGCTTAAGCGTCAACTTTTTAGCTATAACTTAAACGTACAATGTTTTGCCTTTAGCGTCAATTTTTAAGCTTGAACTTCCATTTTGTGGCTTGAACATCCATTCCGTAAGTTTTCGCATCAATTTTTTCAGTTTTAGCGTCAAAATTTTTAATTTTTTGGGTAATAAAGCTAAAATTTCCTCAGCAGCGTTCATTTTTCACTTAAGTGTCTACTTTATAACTTGAGCTCCCAATTTTCAGTTTAATTGTCCAATCTGTAGCTTAAACATCAATTTTTTCACTTAAACGTTTATTTCTTGACTTTAGCATCTAATTTTAAGCTTTAGCGTTCAATTTTTAGTTTGCGCGACGACTCCGTAGCTTTTTTTCTTGGCTTGAACGCCTACTCAATAGCTTTATCGTCAATTTCTTAACTAAAGAGATTATTTCTTAGCTTTAAACTCAATGTTGAAAGTTTTTTTTTTACTTGGAGCGTCGTCTCTGAAGTTTTAGCGTTTTTTTTTTTTTTTTTAAATTCTCAAGCCCTTGCTGTTCTTGCTTTTTTTAAAAAAAATGTTTCATAACTATAATTTTTTCCATTAACTTTATAAGTTGACACCGATTCTCTCTTAATCATCTCCTCATAATGCATTACGATCATGTACGCAATTTTTATAAGACAAAATAATTGACTTGTACTAATTTAACGTCGACGATTTTATGCAGATATTCATATAAAAAATATCAATGTAACTGTTCAACCTAATCAAAAAAAGAGAAAACCTCAATCCCCATAAAAAAATATCTTCTCGTAATAAGATTATTACTTGCAATATTGATAAAATAAACGACTAATATTTTCTCCTGCTGCCCCAAGATCGTATAAGTTACAATTTTATTAATTTCGAAATAATTCAATTCACACTTCTTTTTATTATTTACAATCGTAACAAATAATTATGAGGTTATTAAAATTTCATTAAAGTTCAAAACAAGCTACGTAAGGTATATAATCTTGACGCGCGAAACTATTTTTATTGTTGTAATTATTTCAGCAAAAGCAAATATAAAGGTCTCTATCGTTATAGAAAACGAAAATGAAAATTTTAATAATATATTAATTTTTTTTTTTTCGAAAGTAATTTATTTCCTTCGAAAACAAAAGGCCACGATAATGCTTTTGTCTTTGAAAAATAAGGATGGCAAGACCGAGGTTTAAAAACACAATAAAAAATTATTATTCACGTGCGCCAATGCTCATAACAATCTATTATTCTGAAATAATTGTTCGCCTGCGACATGCACATGTGTTTTAAATATATGAAATAATAATATAGAATAAGTGTATTGAAAAATATTCTATATCTGTTTGTTTCCTCGGGCACAATGTGTTTTTATTCCTCCCACTATGACTTGATAGCATTGTAAGAAAATGACGCCAACAGTTTTCTATCGATGAATGACATTTTCATTTAAATTTTATTTTTCTTTTCTACGGCATATTAATTTTTTTTAAGAAGGAATGCAAACCAAAAAAAAAAATTAATTTTTTTAAATTCGTTGACGGAAAACTCGGGTAAGGCATTTTTGCGAACTTGAAAAGAAAGAGAGGAAGAAAAAAACAAACCGCAATTAATAAAAAATGCATTCGAAAATGATTATCACTGAACCGTGTAGAAAATATGATAATCGCGAAGGCTGTGCATACCTGAAAGACTTTTTTTTATATACCTTAGGGTGCAACATAGAGCATGCGAGCACTTCCTTGGTTGGCGTAAGCAAAAGGAAAGAGCATTATTTCGATCCAGTTTATTTTTTTTTTTTTTTTTTTTTTTTACTAACGGAATTTATTTAGTGAAAAAGGTGAAGGTCACCCAAGGATAACCCGACTTGCAGACACTTCTTATTCTGGACTGATTATTTCGATCAATTATAATATAATAATGGATGAGGTCAATAGGTCCGTACTATTTACCTTGACCAGTGTCAAATTATGTGAATATGCAATTAGATTTATAAAAGTCACGATGAATATATTTATTTTTAAAGAGATGAAACATTCTTTATTTAGTCTGTTATAAATTAGGTTAGTTCGATTTTGTTATTTTCTCCTTGAGAAACACACTCAAAAAAACAAACAGATTTTTGGAACGAGCGGGATTAATGATTCAGTTTGAAAATAATGACGGGTGATTAATTATCTTTACATAAGGGACCAGGATCCTTAAAAAGTTACGTTTATTTGGCGAATAGCAAGACTCATTCTTTAACCCTGAAATATTCCGGAAGTTTTAGTTCTTTGTGAAAAGAAAAGCGTGCCGACTTTAATGGTCTTCTGATACCACGCGCCGATTTTCTGGCATGCCCTCATTTTCGGCTTTTGTTTACGGGATAATATTTTTATACGCGAATACGTGTTACAAAATCAAAAAAGAATGAAAGTACGTCACGGTTATCCCATATATTTCAGTGGTTGAAAATTTACGTTCATGTAGCTTGGTTACAAATCATTATAAGGAAATTTCAGATTTACCTGAGGGGTCTAAAACGCTATTCTGTTGAGAGTTCAAGGTTGGATAAATTGTGCTTTTTTTTTAAAGAGAGATATATGGGGAATCTTGCTTACATTATTGTTATAATCCATTCTGTATTTTTTGAATGGATTTTTTTTAGTTTATGGAACAAGGAAGTAAATGTAACGTCTCTAACAATAGTTAACAATGACTGGAATAGTTTCGCCCTAAATTTCTTTCAACTTCATATTAAGACTTTAAGCTTTAACTTAAATTAATCACAGAGATTGGGAAACTTTTCGTTTAGTGTCAAAAAATAAAATAAGAATAAGCTTACCTTGTTAGACTTTCCAATCAATGATGTCAGCAACTAAGAATTTCAGGACGTAGACTGCTCTTAATTTCTTTTATTTTGTATTGTACTCTTCGGAACCCCTTTCCCAAGTTTTCAATTTAACTGTCGAGTCACATTTTTTTGCTGCTTTCCCCTCCTTTTCTTAGCTGGTAGCCGCAGTCTTCATAGTATAATATTTCCACCATCACAGCCTTTGGTCCTGCCTAGCGATAAGTCCAATTTTTGGCTCTGCAGCTCTGTTGTTGTCTAGGGGTGTTTATTGTTTATGCTGAATATAGTCGATTCAACTTTCTTCGGCCGCTGAGCGAGGAGACTGAAGGAGAGGAAGAGAAGTTTTGTCGTCATACACGCCCTTAATTCAGTTCTTAATCTGATATGATGCTTTTCAGTTTTTTCCGTGCAAATTCTTCTTCTTCAATTACATTCGCCAGAGAAATTCGGCCACTCCAGCATTCTGTATTTTCTTTCTGGAAAAAAAATAAATGAATGTCTTAGTTTTCAAATCAATAATGCCTTTACGATTTCACGAGTTCTAATATTGAAAGCAAGGTGAAAACCAATTTTTCTAGCAGTACGAAAAATTTCCTCCTCTTGTCTTGTTAAACTCATGTCAGACCAAGCTTTACATTTTTGTAAAACTAATTTTGAGTGAGCTGGCAGATCTTGCCCGAACGTTTAATTTTCATGTCAGCATCTACGATAGCGGCTGCAGAATCCATATGAGACTTAAACTGCTTTGCAGACCTGATTGAGTTCCTCTTTTCATTTTAAAAGCCGATCTAACATGTGATCTACACCTCATTAAAATTAAATATACGCAACAAATTGACGCGATCAATATCAGTTCGGAAACAAGCGGAAGTGATAGCGCCCGCTATGACTTGATTCTTTTTCCCTTCCGCTTTACTTAAAAACCAAGTTAGCACTTCCTTCGTTTCTTTTTTCTCTCATTACTTTCGGCGTTAACTTATCCTTGTCCAAAACATTTACTTTAAACGATCAGCATTAACAACTTCAAGATTGAATATTTCCCAGCTAAATGAATAATAAAATAAATAATAAAAAAACAGGTAAAATTTGATCGAAATGTTGAAATTTAACTTAACCTTGAAATTTACTGGCCGCTGTCAAGTTTTATTAGATTTAGGATTTATCGTTCTTCTAATTTGTTACATTTTAAGCTACTAAATATTTGTGATGTAGTCTCGGTTTTTTTACCCAAAAAAAATTTAGCAGAAGACATTTAAAACACGTTATATTTCATCGAATATAAAAAAGAAAAAAACATGTGGAGCATAATGCGGCAGCCGAGACAGGTTTATTTAAAAATCCGCATGCACCGCCTCGGGGAAAATAGAAAATAAAAAGAAAATCCGATTGATACTATAAATCAGTAAGGCGCGGCGCGTGTGTGTAATTATTTGACACGTGTATCCACGACAATGACACTATAAATAATCTAATTGTTGGTATAAAACCAATTCCATCTCTTTTTTTCCCTCCTTTTAAGTAAAAACGTACGATAAAAATTGTGTAATACATACACAACATTATTACATATACTTAAGAGTATCTTATCTGGATATACTATCTGGTCAAAATAGCTGCTTGGTACCTGAGTGCCTCTCATGACTTTATCATACCTAGTCTTAAGAAGTTGTAATTAATATACCGGTTTTTGATTTCCAAACATTCTGTATACAACTTAACCTACGTCTACACCGCGGGAGTTACGCTGACTTGCCTTCGCACATTCTTTTGTTCTTTATGGAAAAATCTTGACCGTTACAATTTAAAAAAAGTAATAAACCGATTAATAATTATATTTTTTCTTTAGATCCGTCTTGGCACTAAATGTGAGGCAAGTTATCTTTCTTCTATCAGTCTCAGTGGAGGATCGAGCAAACAGAACAATTCCTTGAGAAAATCTCTGAGTTTTGCTCTGTTTTAAAAGGAACTCTGTGAGGTCTACTCAGACTTTAGGTTAAGCATGAAAGCTTACAGCAATCAGGAACCTGGCAGATTTTCCTTGTTGCGCCCTAATTACGCCATATGGGCCTCAAAACCCGACCCCTACCTCCCCGTGGTAAGGCCTGGAAACCATAGGGCTCCTTAACCCCGTGAGCTAAAGGGACAACGGTGCACGGAAGACAAGGTGTATGGGATATCGTGTTGAAGTCTGAATGGCGGAACGTGTCTAAACTCACAGTCTCAAGCGATTTTCCCCCTGGGGGCACCAGGCGACACCCCCTTGTATTGAATGCCTTGTGCTCGTTTTGGGGGCCTCTGCGGGCATCGACCTACTTCCCTCCCCCCCTACTCGTGGGAATTATGCCCACTGGGGCACTTCCAGGTGAAGCAACCCCATCCCAAAAACCTCAGCCAGAGAGCCAAGGGAAGAACCGGTGGATCAAACCCCTAACTCAAAAGCTGAGGGTACTGCTTGTGAAAAACCCTGACTCAGGAACGAGTTACCCAACAAAATCACCATCAAACTCTTCTTCGGCGGAGCAGATGGAATAGATGTTTCGACATGCGGCATCAGGCATCAATAGGCTACACCTTTCGGGAAAACCTAAGGTGTCAGGAGCCCAAAGGGGGAAAAAATAGCCACTGCGCGGGCAAGAGAGCGTGGGGAACCTATAAGACTCAAAAAGAAACCTGCAACTGGCTAGAAATCGGACCAAGTTGCTGGGAACACTGTTCCCTCAAAACAAGCTAAGCAGAAGGATACAATAGGCTTATAGCTTCCGTGTCGGGCTCACTAACCCTCTTCTGCTTATCGTAAAAAAAAAAACACACCATATTATCTTTAAATCCGACACTGACCTGCCTTCCAATATATTTCATACAGCAAATCTTTTTCTTAGAGTGCCTCCCGGCGACAGGAATTGGCGACCATCATGGCTGGAGAGCGGATTGTGCCGTGCAAGAGACCCTAGCCGAATCGACTGTCTTCGGTCTTGCACAGCAAACCCCCAAACATGATGGCTATACTGGGGAGATTAATGCGGTGGCTTTGGCACAGGAGCCAAACCGTCAGTCCTCGACTCTGCCTCCTGCTTTCTGGACTTACGCCTAGCTAACTTTTACCGTCTTTAGCCTTAAGCCACTACTAGTAGGCCTGCTGCCCCTACCAGAACCCTTACCAGATTCCTATCTCCCGGGTCAAAAGGGGCGCCAAACCTGAAGCAGGACTATCAATGTTCCCACCGACTACCCGGTACAGCAAATAGCTCCCAGTATTTATCCGATTTTCTGACCAAACCTTCAAAACATTAACCCTTTTCCATATTACAAACTCCGCAGCATAATGAATTCAAATCTCGAAAAGTAATTATTTTGTATTGAGTAATTGAGGTTAGGAAATTGATTGCCTTATCGATTTGTTGTTTCCTTACCGCAATAATCTATTCAAGAATTCCGTGATTAATCGTGGAATCCAATCAAAAGCCGAAAGGATTATACACTATCTCATTTAATTGAAACTTATTCATTTCGCACTATTATGCAAAAAAAAAAGTTCATCTTGAATGATTTGAAGATAATAGCAATCGACCAGAAAACGACCTTGAATTCGATCAGCATTTATCTCGAACAAAAGCGATAAACGTGATTTTGAGTGCAAGTATGTGTTAATCAATGGTGCTGGAACGGGATCATTGCCAATATGCCAATAGGTCTGGACCATACCATTCTGACTTTGATAAATATTTGTATAAACTCCGAAATGATTTGTTTTGACATTTCGAAAGAGATTTTCATACAAAAGAACTAAATCCGAGATAAAGGACGATAATTAAACTTTAAACTTTATTTTTTATTATTATTTTAAAAAAAAAGACTCGTTTTTTTATTAAACTTTTTTTTTATTGTTTAAAATCTTCGACAATTGCTCAAAGTGTTCATGTTTTACTATGTTATGAAACTCGGTTTCAAGGTAGTCGAACGGTAAAGTCGAAAAGCTGGAAATTTTTGTGAAGGTAGTTGTCGAAAAAAATTAAGTTTGATTCGATCAAAAATCGCCTACTCGGGTCAGCGTCGGTAATTGAGATAGTTATAAATGCCAACAATTTGTTTGACAAGATGCTGATATCGTCGAAAACGGGTAACGTGTTTTTATAAAATTACAAATCGCCTTCGGATCTCCCCCCAGGCAAGAAAAATTATAACAAGTCGCCATCAAAGAATCAATCAAGAGGGCTGCTCAACTACTCTGATGACTCACCTGTAGGAAATAAACCTCTAATGTCGACTGAATCGGATGGGAAGCAGTAAAAAATGAGAAGGGACCCCAAATAACTGTTCTGCTCGGCGGCTCTCTTGGTATAGCTACGTTTCAGCATCTAAGGATGATCTCTGCACCCGAAGTTCGGGTTCTAGAATTCAAATCGGTATCACTCTCACTTCCTTTCGGTCTAAAAATCACAAGGGGCACTGTCCATCCTCCGAGTACTGGGCCTTTTAATATTCCAGCTATATCAATGAAAACGAAGATAGCATTAAGATTTAATCTCGATCTATCTTCATTCGAATCACCTTACAGAAACAAAAGAATAAGTTGTTCTGGCTCAATCATTCAAAAGCAACATAGGTCGCGATCCATAATAAACTAGGCCAGGTTGAATGTCACAAGAATCCATAAAGCATACACGAAGAAACAAGAGCAGGTAGGAGGAAAAGAATCGGTCACGCTTGATAAGATCAGGACATGCGTAGAAAAATTGTTTGAAATCAGTATAGAAGAGCCCTCATGCTGTTGATCACCTGAATTCCGGAGATAAACACAATAGCCACACTAACTGATAATATTGAAAATAAGCCTGTACCTCCTGGTGCACTCAGCTCTTATGATCGATTTTTTTTTTAAGATGGCAAGAATCCAATTGGGAGTCAATTATTTCAACAAAAAAGGTAGAAGAAGAAAAAAAAACAAACTATTCGATTATTTTCGCTTTTGTTGTTGATTTAAGGAGCAATGAAGCATTCACAGGTAAAAACAAATAAAACAAAATGTAACAATAGGTGTGAAATTTAGTAGAGCCATTGTCCGGCATTGCAAGCCAGACAATATATGTATTCGAAAATTCATTCCACTCCATAAGAATTCATTTTATTTTTACGATTTTAAATTGGGAAACATTATTATTAAGTTATGTGACAAAAGGAGTGTAAATAGTCATTTTCAAGAGGGAGTCGATAATGACATGTTTCCCAAACACGTGTAATTTTCTGTGTGAAACGAAATGATTTATTGACGGTCCCATTCATTCATAAAAGTGATTATTACCAGCTTCGCGAATACAAAAAAAAAAAGCGGTCGGAGATCGTCTTTTACAGGATGTTTTGCAATTAATTGCTTAAGGCTGGCACGAGCCGGTAGGTCTTTTTGCGCCGATGTTTATAGCGTTAAGAGTACGAAAAATTTGAAGATTGTGGCGTTGCCTATAGAAGCAAGGATATGGAGGACTTTGGTTAGCTGTGAGATGAGATCTTCAAGAGCCACAAAAAGCTTCCCTTCAAGGACTGGTCCACTTAATCCAGTAAACCAGTCAATGCAGGTTTAAGTTCGGAGGAAAGAATTTTTAATTAAATCTTTGGGCCAATCTCTGCGAGTGGCAGTGTGTCTTAGCGAACTGACTGGTCTGCAACACCAGTGTGCTCAAATCAAGGCGGCTCTCGAACACACAGTATACAGGCGTAAACCTGTCCCAAACCGAAATTATGGATCATCGGGTTCTGTCGTAGAGTATGTCTATGGCGCATTGGGTCAACAACGTGATGACAATGCGAATCATAACCTGTTGAGTATTACACTGATTCAAAGACACCAGTTCTTGATGTATAGGAACATTGGGAGATTTTTTGGAGGGGGAGGTCAGCCCCAAACGTCCTCACTTCTCGCACTACCTCATTTTCTGTGGTTTTGCAATTAAATTTTATAAACTTACCTTCTGATATTAAAGATCTCCTCAAGCCTCAGATGCGGCTACTCTGGTTTGATTGCTGCTGGTCATACGTCCTCGTGGCCCTCTATGTCCCCTCGCTTTAAGGACCGAGTATTCGCACTTACACGAGCTATTTACCTCTTGAATCTGAAAATAATAAATATATAAAGTTCATAATAATATAATAATATATAAAGTAAATAATAATATATAAAGTTCATCTGATTTTTATTTTATTCTAAGTTCCTCTCGGAGGTCTAACTTATTACAACATAATCATTGCTCGCATGAACCCCCCCTCATAATTAATCACTACGAAGTTTAAAACGCCTTTAAAAATGATAAAGCATTCATTAAAAATTTTTTAACCTCCATTTTTTTTTTTAAAAGCACTGCAAACGTTTTTAAATGATAAATACTTGGAGCATTAGTAGAAATGCAATCCATTCCGATATTTTTTAGCCTGAAGGAAACGACTTCGGGTATTGATTCGATATCCTCCTACACACGTGTGTTAAGTCATCGAAGTTTCCGATACCTTTTTTTATTATTACTTATTTCGATCGAGCATGCCTTGAGCATGATTATACGTATATCGTGATTCGAACACGATGTGACGGTTGTGTAATTTGTGCAACGTCGATTCGAGGTGTCCCCCCGCAAAGCTAGACTGCCGTGCCAACTTGATATTTTCAATCATCTTGTCTTACTTTCTATACCGTGAACCGGGCCTGAAAAATCCTTGCATATGTGACGTAATGTTTCTTTTGCGATGCCGACGCAGCTTTATTTTACCGATTCCCCCACTTTTCTACTAAAGAGGAGGAGCTAACTAATTATTTGGTAGGGATTCCGGGAGAAAAAAAACCGTCAGCTTCGAAGTGGGAATAATGGATCGGCGAAACATTTTCGTGACAATATTAAATCACATGTGTAACTAACAAGAGGTGGGCAGGAAGTTTTCTCTCTCTCGATTGTTGTTTTTTTTTTTTGATGACAATAAGTCATCCTTGAAATGTCTCGAATGGTGAATACTTTAATGGCATTTTACCACAATGCACAATGCATTGGATCGATTAACTTGGAAAATGTTATATACTTAAGGAAATTTACATACAGGATATGGAATAAAGATGACCTCTGCCTTTGCTTTTGATTAGTAGTAAAGCGAAAAAAAATTGGCCTAATGGAAATTTATTGTGTGTGCTTGAACAGATCGTATCAGAGGTGCTTGTTTCGAGCTTTTAATTTTAAGAATGTCCGCATACTTTTGAATACGCGAATATCACGTGATCCATTTATGGATTTGAAATTTTTTTTCAAGGCTTGGAACATTTTTTACAATTAGGCAGAGCCTGCAAAAAATTTATAGGACCTCGAGCGCTTTCACCAACTTTTTTTTTGCACAGGAACATGGATTTACTCATCAGTACAAAATGGAATTTTTACTTTTTGCTGTAATTAAAAAGACTCAAAAACGAATGCGATTATTACTAACTAAGAAATAAAAACATCTCGCAGTGCATATTTGCAATTCCTTTAGATTTTAAATCTTATACGAAAAGCATTCAAAAAATTACATAATTTTTTAAATTCGATCCATTTTTCATTAGTAATCAAGATATTACTTCATTTAAAAAAGTTCTTCAAACATAACTTATTAAAATAAAAAACTTTAGTGTTCTATCTAGTCTCAATCGATTCCTCAGACTAAAATACATCTCCCAGTATATAATTCATCAATATTTTGGCACCGTTTAAGCTAAAAAATTCATAAATCGAAATTGAGATATCGATTTTGTAACATCGAAAAAATGGCAATTTTTTTCGGTCAAGCAAAACTGAAAATTGCTAATATCTTGAGAACCCGGCCGAATATTTTAGTTCTGTAAATTCTAATGGATTCCTGGCATCAAAATACACCTGTTAAGGTGTAGTTTGCGCCTCAAATAATTACGAAAAGTATTTTATTCGTAAAAATAGATTTTTGATCAACTCGATTTCTGAAAATCGGTTTTTTGTTAATTACTTTTTCAAAACGAAAAATTGAGTGTTCTACCTAGTCTTAATCGATTCCTCAGATTAAAATACATCTCCCAGTATATAATTCATCAATATTTTGGCACCGTTTAAGCTAAAAAATTCATAAATCGAAATTGAAATATCGATTTTGTAACATCGGAAAAATGGCAATTTTTTTCGGTCAAGCAAAACTGAAAATTGCTGATATCTTGAGAACGCGGCCGAATATTTTAGTTCTGTAAATTCCAACGGATTCCTTGCATCAAAATACATCTGTTAAGATGTAGTTTGCGCCTCAAATAATTACGAAAAGTATTTTATTCGTAAAAATAGATTTTTGATCAAGTCGATTTCTGAAAATCGGTTTTTTGTCAATAACTTTTTCAAAACGAAAAATTGAGTGTTCTACCTAGTCTTAATCGATTCCTCAGATTAAAATACATCTTCCAGTATATAATTCATCAATATTTTGGCACGGTTTTAGCTAAAAAATTCATAAATCGAAATTGAAATATCGATTTTGTAATATCGGAAAAATGTCAATTTTTTTCGGTCAAGGAAAACTTAAATTTGCTGATATCTTGAGAACGCGGCCGAATATTTTAGTTCTGTAAATTCCAACGGATTCCTTGCATCAAAATACATCTGTTAAGATGTAGTTTGCGCCTCAAATAATTACGAAAAGTATTTTATTCGTAAAAATAGATTTTTGATCAAGTCGATTTCTGAAAATCGGTTTTTTGTCAATAACTTTTTCAAAACGAAAAATTGAGTGTTCTACCTAGTCTCAATCGATTCCTCAGATTAAAATACATCTCACATTGTATATTTATACAATATTTTTGCATATGTTGAAATGAAAAATTTATTTCTAGATTTTTTAAATTAAATTCGAAAATGCTCGAATTTGGCTGGTTTGTTTCGTTTAAGTGAAGCTTGAACTTTGTAAATTTCGAAATATAAGTAAATTATTTCAATTCTCTATATTCCCACGAATTTTTCGGTATAAAATAAATATAGGGAGATGCAATTTGCGCCTTATAAGGAGGGTTAAATAATTTTTCAGATATAACCACGGCAACGTTAAATGATTTTTCAGCAAGACTGTTTTAGTAACAACTTTTTAAAGTTTTTTTTCGGCACAAATTACCCTATTTATTTCTTAATGTGAAGTAATTTTCCCGTTTAAAACAAATAAAAATGAAAGACGGGTATAATTCTCTTTCAAAAATTACAGGATTGAGTGCGAAAACCCGAAATCAAAACCGGGAATTAACCTCCCAAGATTCGCGTGCCAAAAACCACTAAATAACAAAATCCAAACCCGATAAATATCATGCAGATCGATCGATATGATTTACCCGTAATCAATAATTAATTTCTATGATTACCCGATTTCTATTTCGGGAACAAAGACGTGGAAACCAAAAAAAAAAAAAAAAAGGCTGGGGAGGAGGAAGAAGAAAAAAACATGTTCCACGCAGCTGGACTTTTTTAGAATTTCGATCGATATCGAATCCTGTAAAATACTATATCGTGTCGATTTTGTTTCTTGTCGGCGTCTGTTGTATCTGCAAAGTGCTAAAAACCCATTAAACCAGATGTTCGACCTTTTTGTTTTTTTTGTATAATTTGATTGATGGGGAAAAGTAACTCGTAAACACGCAGAAGTCGTGAATACATAAAATGATGGCTGCCATATACTAAGTCAATATATTAATTACATTAGGAAGAGGTAAAAGAGGAATATATGTTTAAGGAAATTTTTAAGATGACGCAACGAGAGGAAAGAATAATTTTTTTGGTTTTTTCACTATCATATTAAATTTGGCGCTATAGCGAAAATGTTTAAAAGCTATGTTCGCAGGGTTGAGGCTGCATTGCTACCTTCTCCTTGCGGTGAAGCAGCTGAGTGTCTAAAAGTCGGATAAAAAACCGCACAAGAATCGTTTTGTAAAAAACTCGCCAGCTCTTAGAGCTTAAAGCGAAGTCATCGTGCTTAAAATTTCCAAATTTTTTTATTGAATAAAAATTAAGGGTTAGGTCCACTTACTCGGTGCTAAAATAAAATCTTTTCACGGTTAACCGTAATTACCTAAGCCTAATGCTGATTAAAATTTTAATAGAGGTAAAAATTATTGCAACAGGCTAAAAATAAATCCCCAGCCAAATATTTAAATAACCTTCTTGTCTATTATTAAAAACTATATTAAAAACCTTGGTGGATCTACGAAAAGTCAATCGGATCAGTTTGATAACAATAGATAGTTTTTTTTTTCCATTTCTAAACGTGGCAGATCTGATCGACGATTTTTATTAAACGATTACCGCCTTTATTTGGTAACATTGCTCATATGATTATAAACAACAATAGTGATATCTGACACTGATGGATTGAAACCTGTCAAAGTGATTAAACTTGAGGGGAAAAAGGATGAAACCCCGGGTAAAGGGTATTTTCCATCGAAATTATCTTCCCAATAAAAAAAAACAAAGACCGAAAATAGGAAAGAAGAAAAACTCCACTGAAAATGATTCGGGGGTGTAAAGCGCATAATCGCAAGGGTTGAACCACGCCCTCTGCTTACCCACCAATCAGATTTTCTAACTGAGGGAAATTCCACGAAAGAAAATGGTGGGGAAAAATTTTTCATAACTATTTCTTTCAAAAAAGGTTTTCATCTCGTTATTATCGGTTTAACTCGACGAATTTTATTTCCGGGGGTTTTGTATGAGTTAATGAATTTTCCCGGGAAATCTTTAGTAGGTGTTTGAAAAATTTTTCGCAAGGATTTTTTATGAAACTCAGGTATGGCAATGTTTTAGTTTTATTTTTAAGGTAGAAATATGGTATTTTTAAAATACCAAATATAAATATTAAAACCTGTTTCAAGATTACAAAGAATTTTATTTTCATTTAAACAGAAAATTTTATAATTGATGAAATAGAATTGATTAAAAACTGTTCAAAAATTAACGCAAGAAATTTTCTAGGGTTTAAAATTTTCTTTTTAGTTTATTTGAAATATTTTGAAGCCAGAAAAGATAATTTTTGTATAATTATTTTCTTTAATTTTTTAGAATTTTTTAAAAGTTCATTAAAAATTACTTCTAAACCAAAGCATTTCCCAAAATTTTTGTAAAAAATTTTAAGAATTGTTTCTTGCAGACCTGCAGAAGATTAGCAAAATATATTTAAACTAGCTTCTTTCAGGCATGAGAAAAATTAATTCAAGTTCTTTAATAAACCTGAATCCAGCAATTAAAAGACTCTTGAATTTTAAACCAGGAAAAAGTAGAAGGAAAAATACCACTTTTATTTTTTCAATTTTTAAACACCTTGACGTTTGCTAATAATTCGGCCATGGTCTTGATCCTACTATTTGCTTACAACATACAAATCATATTCAGACTAGTAGCTCAGGATCCTTTAAAAAACTTTTTTGATTTTGGAGGCCTGCAAGGACAAGGGTGGTTGTGTGGCTACGCCACTGATTAAATAAACTTGCGATACATTTAAAATAATATCCTTTTTTTGCTTGAAAAAGAATTTCGGATCAGGCAAGTGATTAATAAAATCGCCTTTTATTTCGGACATCAAATTGATCTTGAAACAGGATTTAATTAAACAAAAAAAAAAGTGAGAACACCTTATTTTCTTTCTGAAAGAATCCCGATTAATTAATCAGATTCAAATTTTTTTGAATAAAAGAAAAAGTGATTGTCAGGCCGTTAGATTTGCTACACTTATATGTTTGTCAAAAGTATATAGTAGTAGGAGTAGCTGTTATTTTGTAATATCAATCCACTATGTTATTTATTCGCGTTAAAAGGAGACAAGCCTCATTATTTATACGCTTGCACTTTATATTAAATGCGTTATGCATCATTAGTCTTAGTGGAATTTAAATGTAACCCGATCATTAATTTTTAATAGTTACAGCAATATCGGGATGATTCATGAACGGTAATAAATTGACTAGATTAAATTAAAAGAAACGTCTTAATCGGATTCCTTTTCATTATGCGAATCGGTGCTTTAAATTTAATTATAAGAAGCGGCAAGCGCCTCTTTCGGACCTCCAAATTCGATTTAGGCCAAGTTTTTCCGCTTCTTAGAAACATGGCTGCCTTTGTGTGCTTTACGGCTTAAGGGGCTAAAATATGAAATCACCAAAAGGCCCAGACTTAAAAATTTAAAAAAATTGAATATCCGAAATCTAAAATCTGAAATAAAGACTTGTGTTGGATATACCTTTGTTATTGGGAAAGAGTTATGTCTGATCAAGGTATCTCGTTGCTCGGCTGCGGACTAGGGTGGCCCGGAGCCAGGTCTGGAGAATGGATTACTTTAGTAGTTTGCGAGTATAACCAGATCGAAACACTCTTATCGTTCTAATTATTATTTTTGTGAGGCTTTTGTGGTGTTTTTTTGTGATTCTTGTGAACAATTGCTTGTGACTGTTTTCAATCTTCAATAATTTTAGATTGATATGGAAATTTAGCAATTTATTCAAATGGATTATTTTCGGTAGCATTTTTCTTGGGATTAATATCGCCGTGATAATGAAGGTAAATCGTCTTCACGTTAAAAATTATTTTAATTTATCAAACCGTTGTCGGTTTAAAATAATTTTCGTTCCCCTTATCGGATTCTAATTTAGCAACATTGAAAAGTTGTTTCGTTAGGAATTGTAGGTGTTCATTGTTTCTAAATTGATGCTTCACTATTTCCTTCACACCCACAATAATTGTATCAATAGGAAAATGTTCTTCCTGTAAGATTCGAAACATTGAACAAATTACAAATTGCGTAAGCGATAATTTGATTTAAATCGAGGGATTTGTAAAGTGAGGTGATCGATATTTAAATTTTAACGGACCTGTTTTAATTCTGATGAGAGTGATTGAGGGACTGTGGCCGATAAAAGTGCATTAATACTGAAACTCTGACAATAATCTAGAAAAATGTGAGTATTGTCAAAAGATAAAACTTCCGGCAGAGCTACCTTATCTTGTAGCTGTTGCTGTAATAAAACTGAGCTTACTTTAGACCATTCGGTCTATTATTTTAGGCATTAGGCCAACTAACAGCATTCATGTTTCTTACTAAAAATTTAACTTAATGCTGAGGCTCAGCTGATGTTCTTGGATAGCTAGAACTAATCTCATCTTACCTAAAATTTTTAAAATAAGAGCGAATTGCAAAAGGTACATTTGAGAATTTTGTTCTAAAAACATCTGATGTTACTCCTTTCCTTTTTTAATAATGAAAGTCAACATTTTCAACAATATTTAAAACATTATTCTGGATGCACCTTAAAGCCGACGGAAAATTTTTCCCACTGAG
The DNA here is from genome assembly GCA_023512825.1 of Liposcelis brunnea. Classification (NCBI taxonomy): domain Eukaryota; kingdom Metazoa; phylum Arthropoda; class Insecta; order Psocodea; family Liposcelididae; genus Liposcelis; species Liposcelis brunnea. The sequence continues at coordinate 14,405,013 of CM042068.1, read as the reverse complement.
GCAAAGAAGGACTAATAAGGTAACGCCATCTCAGCTCTGGCTAATTTTTTAAGAAGCGTCAGGCCGAGCTGAGTTCAAACCTATCGACTTAAAGTTTTCACCAAGCTCCGATAAGTTTTGAAATAATTACAACTGTAGTAAAAAAAAGTAACTTACATGTTTAATGAGTAGCAGGAATACTCGTTTGTAGATGACGAAAACTCTGCTGTCGCCTTTTTTGTTCAGAAAAAAATCTCTGCAAGACGTTCTGATTTCGATTTGAATTGCTGACTGCACACTTCTTCCATTTAATTGAGTGATCAAGAGCTTCGGCCACTTTTTGCACGTCATTGCTGAAAAAAATTGACAAAATTAGTAAAATTCTAAAAAAAACATACTAAAAATTATCATTTGAAAAATCATAATCGGCATTTACTAAATTACACTTTATATTTTCCTCAAATAAACTTGTTCATCTAAAATAATTTTTCGTCTAGCTCAAATGTTATATTTTCAGAATTGGTTTTGCCCACTTTCGACTCTACTCTAATAATTTTTGCCGCTTCCTTTTTTCTCCAAAAAAACTTATAAGTAAATTATTAGTGAGAAGCTTCTCATGACCCCAAGTCGCAGCAACTGCAGAATTTCTATATCAAAAATTTGAGATAAATTAATCCGTATTTCGAATTCAACAGATCTTACGTTTCGCAGTCAACTATTTCTCAAAAATGATTTCTGCGATACAAAGAATGTCGATTTTACTCACTCAAAAAAAAGCCGGAGGCGTTCTTCGATTCATAAGCTAATTGGTTTAGGCAAATCGCATCCGAGAATTACCCCGTTCCCGACCTAGTAAATCTTGCGATTTATATTTTACGACCACAACCGGCTCTTACTCAATTTAGGAATTGCCACTTACAACAACTAAATATAATCGACTTTTTTTTTCAATCCTGCTTTAGCGCCAACAGATATCGATCAAAGGCAAAAGCTTAAAATTTTAATTAAATAAGTTAACACCATAAATTTTTAGCTAAATTTTAAAGAGCTGTTTTATCGAGTTGGTGCAATTTATTCATGGTCCTCCATCGTTTATTATCTTCTGCCCGGCCCTTCAAGGGCCGGCAATATTTCTTTAGACTGTTTAACTTCTGCGGTGTTCTTGCAGCAAAAAAGCCAATCTGCTGCTTCTCAGCTTCTTAAAAAGCAAACTTAATATGTGCCTGAATAAACAATCTAAATCTAATCGAAAATTAGCGCAGGCAAAACAAGCTTTGCAGCAGCTTTTTTCAATTTTTCAAACTAACGCTGCATAAAAAACTTCGTCTAAATTTTTAAAAATAGAAAACAATTGCAAAGCATTTATTGGTTGAAAAAAATTGGACAATAAAATGTGCTACCGGCTTACGAGGTACGAGGCAAAACTGACAAACAGGTATGGACACGCCTTGAAGAAACGCACGTGATGTTTCGCGTAATTGAATTGGTTTTTAATTTCGTTATGCTTTATGGTATGTCTTTTTTTCCCGTACAATTTTGAATGGACGCCTACGTATATAGATTCTGATAAAAATAAGGTAACCTTCACGGTGTAATCAAACTTTTGGAGCAGCCAAATAAATTCCTCATTTGGCCGTTTATATTGATTTTTTAATTTTTTTTTCCTTAATCATTTGACGAGCGAAGGTCATGCTGACATAACCAATTGGATGATGTATCGATGATCGATGATTGCACTATAAAATTTTTTTTTTAAAAAATCTCATTTCATATCAAGGAGACGTAGACGGTACTACGAGAAAGAATTTAGAGATTTTTTGTAGTGACTAAAAAAATTTATACAAGTAACAAGCGTTCAAAATTAATTTTTTTTAAATTTTGTAGGTTAAAAAGATGCAGATTTTTTATGCAAACGAAGTATTAAGATCTAAATTTTTTTTGTTAACGATAAACAAACCCACCAAATTTTTACACCTTAAAAAAAACTTCCCTGCTTAAACAGAAACAAATCAAATTATTAAAGACTATAGTACCCAAAAATGTAGAAGTACTTAATAATATAATTAAAGTAGCCAGATTCCATCTTCAAAGTTCCTCCCATTCCCGCTAATCAAAGAACATAAGAACTCTATAAAAAAATCTTTTTTAATTTTAAGAAAACGGATAGTAGATCATTTTTGACATTTCATTCCGTTCAATTTTTGACGCGTTTTAAAAAAGTTGATCTAATTTTTAAAGAACCCAAATTAAAGCATCCAAGTGATAAGTTTTACACTTTAAAAGGCGGATACCAAGAAATATTAATTGCAAAATAATTACATTCATTTATACATTGAAAATGATATATTTGATGTTTTTTTAGTAGTCTGAATGATTTTTTTTTTTCCTTAACCCTCTAGGTTTGTTTTTTTAAAAAGAAGGATCACCGAAGGAATCTATTTAACGAGCTATTAAACACACAAATTTTTTTTTCAGGCTTCGATTAAGAAATCGATAGTCCTCTTATAGCAGCATGCTTGCTGACATTCATTCTTAATTACAACGTGATGGCAACCATCACAATTAAAATAAAAACGATTTAATAGGGTTAAAAAACCCGCGTTATGACATGTCAGCATTCCGCGAGTGCGCACGCAAACGCGTTTAAAAAAATTTTGTTCACAAATGCTCCCGCTTTCTTGTCTTTCTTGGAAAATATTAGCGCGGTTGATTATGCAATAATTGCAGAAAAATCAATATAGGAGATCTTAGTCATTATCGATACTTTTTTATTTCATCGATAATTTCAGCTTTTAAAGAATCTTTAGAAATATGACAAGGACTTTATAATGAAAGATATTACGCATCATCATCCGTATGGACTTCTGTAATTAGCCGCGGATATTATTATTGGAGGTCATTCAAATCATTACATATTGTATAAAAAGTCATAATCATTCATTTAATTATACTAATGACTCTCAACACAAAGGCTAATTGATTTCAGTCTACATATCAAACCAGAAGTCGATTTGTAGAAATGAATGTAACGATTTTCCACGGGTTATGAACCTGCCATATGATACCTGTCGTTCTCGGATAATATTTTTCTATTATTATTTTTACCCCCACTTTTTATCTCTCGCTGGGCAAATTAAAGGTACTTATAAAAATCAAAATGGCGTCCTTTAACAAAGTGTTGTCATTCGCCAATTTTCTCACTTCAACTGGCTTTTATAAATTTTACCTTTTAGACCGATTCTCAAAAGTCGATTTTGCTCCTGCACAATTAAAAATATTTGCAAATGTCTCGTTCGATAACATTAATGTCAATAATTTAATAATTCGAATTTTTGAGTTAATGATGAAAAATTCACAATCAATCTTCCGTTCTTACCTTAGTAGCTAACTAACTCTTCCTAGAGCATGTGATACTTCCCCTTGTTTGAAATCCTTCATAATGCGTTTTCTCTTCTTAACGTGTTGTAGCCGCCTTCGAATTTGGAGATCACCACGATGTTTTTCTAAAGCCCGGTTAATATTGTTTCTCAATCTTCTTCTGAGCATCACAACTGATATCTCGATTTACTGTTGGTAACTGTAAGAAAAATGCTTCGGATAAAAATCAAAAGACCAAACCACGAGGCGATACCAAACTGTAATTCTTATTGATTTTAATTAAACTTATTGATTGAGGGAAAATGATATCTTGATTTACGGCATATTTTACAAGCCAGCACTGTCATTTATTAACCTAAATATTTTGGGGACTTTATCCGCCATGACATAGCACGCCTCAGACCCTTCCAGCAGAGGGCAGTGTCTACCAAGGGAGCACCACATGCCCCACCCCACACGTCAAGAAACCCTCAGTTTGCCAGGCTCCCGAGGAAGAATCTAAGTGCAACCAAAGAAAGTCTTTCATACAGTCAGCGTCAGCACCTGCCATTAGAGACCATAAATTAAAAGAGACTGGCAACCTGTGAGTCATTACAAAAATTGTACGCCATATTAAGTATCATGGCGACTTCCAGAAGAATATTCAGCAACCATGATGGTACACACCGCTTTTAATCATCTTGGCTGTCGAATATTCTTCTTGTAGCAGTCGCCATGATACTTAATGGCTCACAGTTTGCCAGTTTCTTTTAATTTAGTGTCTCTACCTGCCATTGCCGCCATTCCGCTGGCTTTCCTGTACAGGAATCTCCTTTACTTTGTAACCGGGACACGGCCCGGAGTCTGGTCTTTTGATTCCAGGAATTTCCTACCCCGACCTAACCTGCCGACACCCTTTCCCCGTGAGTAAAAGTTGAAAACGTTTCCCCTTCGCGGACCCCACTCACGACTGCTCTTGCGTCCAGCCGTTCTCCGGTCCTTACCCCACCAATGTAGGTGCCGGTTGTTCCCCCGCCCTTCAATCGTCGGGTCTACGGTCTACCTTGAACTAACCCGCCATTAACCACCCCTGGTTCGGTTAAACCGAGCTACCTGATTCCCTTTCCCCTAAATCATTATATTTGGGATATTGAAATGAAGGAACTAAGAGCCCAACTAACTAGTAACTACAGGAACTTTCCGCTTAAGTGCACTTACTTTTCTGTAAGATTCTTTGCTAATAGACGTTCAGCTCAGGAGGATTTCCTGCCGATTTTGGACCTGAAATAGATAAAAAAATAAAAATTAATTTTTTAAAAATTATTTCATGAAATGAATAAATAAAAATCTTAAAATTTTCTGGTTGAAAAATAGTCTATAACTCGTAGTGTTCCTTAATTGTCCTAAAAAGGACGTCTTCGAGATGTCTCTTCGACGTCTTATTTAGGACAAATCAGGTGTACGTCTTTAAGACGTCATCTTGCACACTGAGAAATGACTTCAGTTAAAAAACTTAACATTTTCTGGATGCTTTAATGGTAACTTTCAGGATTTTTTGGTACAGGATCAGATTCCGAGACATTTTAAACCTCGCAAATTTTTTCCGTCAATTTATTTCGTGGAATGGACGCTAAAGTCTGTTTTACATTAATAAGGCTGTTGAAAAATATTAAAGCTATAGTAAGCAAAAACGAAATACTATAGACGGCGAAGCTTAATGCGGCGGACTTATTGAAAAGGCAGCAATCCCCCTAGTATTTAAATGAGATTTAGCAGTTCCTTGCTTACATTTTGCAAGCGAAAAGCACCCCAACCGAGCATAACATTAAAACGTCCCATTACTTATAATTAGAAAGCCATAAACATTACGAAAATCGCAAATAATTTTATCCGTTTAAAAAAACGGCTGCAGGTTTCTGTCAGAAACTCAAAGAATCTCGTTCTCGTTAAAATTTCGTAATCAAAGATCTCAGCTGTCAGATGGAATGCCAGATACCGACTAACCACTATTTCGATACTGTCCGAAGAAAACTAAAAACCTCTTGTCTAAAATGCCTATTTCGATCGTGATTTGCAAATAGCCGAAATAAACTTTTCGTCGTTGAAATATGCGAAAGAGGAGATAAAAAAAAAATTCCGAGAAACATCTCGATGATTTTAATCGCGTGTGTCCGAAATCATTGATCAAAATGATTGATTAAAAGCCTGATTAAATCATTCAAATCTATTTAGAGTGTCTCGCCGGGCTGAAGTTTTAAGAAAAAAAAAAAAGAAACGGTGCGTGATCTTTTGATTTTGACAAAAATACCTGCTAGGTAGGTTTCGCGAACGGTAATTAACTTGTCTTTGAAGTCTGGAACTCTAAATATTTTTTCAAAATCATAAATCTGGCTTAAGAAGAATTAGCAAACTTAATTTTACGTAATTATAATGATAGAAATTTTAAATATTGCATTTTTTCTTTGCTGCCATTTTAATTAAATAATTAAACGTTTTTAAAACGTGCGAAAGACAGTTCCTTTGCGCAACGTTAAAAAAAAATCGTGAGTTGCTACCAGGGAAGCGATCCAGATGAAAAGCGAAAAGAAAAAAAAAAAATTAGAAACGTGTTTTTTTTTTCGTTTTCTGTCACACACACTTCCATGAAGAGTGCGTTGAATTGATTAGGACCCCCGGGAAGCCGACGATGCCCCAATGCCCTCAGACTTATGAATCAGGAATACCGAATTAAAATTTAGACCGACTACTGGCATTTAGAATAACCTCGTCGCTTTTTTGCTTTTGCTACCGACGTAAGAGGCAATCGTCTATGTATTCTCTTTTTTTTTTCTACAGGAAATCCTTGAGTCCATGTTGAAAAGTAATACAGTCAAACATCAATTATTATACTACGATATCGATATCATCGATAGATCGATTAATGATCGAAGGCTGTGTATGTAGCGTGTTTCGAAAAAATATAGTGAGTCATTGCCGTCTCATTTCAGACATAATGGCGGATTTTTTTCCGCTTGTTTTTTTGTGGGTGATTTTATTTCTAGATTCATCCTTTCATGAGTGGAATAATTAGGCAAAATTAAAATTTCTTCCTGGTCGATTTAAAATGGAATCGGATAGCAGGATTAGAATTAGACAAGGGTCTACTTTATTATACAAAAGTGGGCAAAGGAGGATGCCAAGATTCAGGATGTTTTTGCCCCTGTATGTAATATTTAAAGGGATGCAGATATTGATGAAAACTGTTGGCCATTGGAAGAGTCATCGAAAAGGATTTTAATTAGGCTTGGTTCCCCGGAAATGATTGCATATTATAGTGAAGAATATAATACAATATATTAAAACATGAGCCCTGCACGGGCCGAAATTTTCAGGCCCGAGTCCGGCCCGACTCTAAAATTTTAGGCCCGGCCCGGCCCGGCCCGGCCCGACAACGATGTGGCTCGAGTCCGACTGTAGTTTCCAAATTCTCAGCCCGAGTCCGACTTTAAATTTTTATATTTTTTCATTGTATATTAATACTAAAGTATTCATACAAATCAACCCAACTTCATCCGATGAAGTTCATCGCCCATGTAAATACAGAATTGAATCGACTGTTTCTGGGCTGAGAGTAGCCCAGAGAGTAATGTAAAAAAAGTAGTCAGGCCCGAGTCCGGTCCGGCCCGATGATCTTAGTACACAATTCAGGCAAGAGTCCGGCCCGGTCCGACTGCCACCAAAATTTTCCGGCCCGGCCCGGTGCAGGGCTCTAACATATAGCGCTCTATATTGTGCAATATATTGTTCAATATATTGAAAGATATATTTTTTTAATTTTAAAGTCCAATTTCCCCATTTGCATTCATTGCCCCAAAATTAACCAAGCATGGTTAAAATCCCTATAGATGACCTTTCATAGTGGTCAAAAGCTTGCATCAATATCTGCACCCACTGAAAAAATTACAAGGGGGACAGAAACACCCCGCTTCTTGGCATCATCTACCCCTACAATCTTTAAAAATTAATTGCCTGAAAGATTCGCAACAGCTATAAATGTGGTCCTGAACAGAGCATTCTCTCCATCCTTTGACTAACCAATAACTTGTAAAAAAATCCCATGATTGATTTCTTTTATTCTGTAACAAGTTTATTTTTAGGTACATCCATTCACTATCAGAAAATAGAATGAAAAACCGAGCAATCAGAAAAAGGGCACTCCCCTGATTTTCTGTAAATCCATTTTAAAAATAAAAAAACAAATAACAATTTATACGACTCCGACTGAGAAAAAAAAAAATAATAGTTTTTCCAATTCATCAATTCGATCCATATAAATTAATAAATTAATTGAAAAAAATCAATTGGAAATTTTACGGAAAAGCTAAAAATTCACGCTTCAAAAACTAAGATAACCTTGCAATGATAAGATGAAGAGTACTTGAACAATTAACGGTAGAAACCTGCGGTTGCCGCGGGTGGGGTGTCGATCCCGGCCGCGTGCCCGTACGTCATTCCTGGGGGCCCGGAACCTGAACCTAATCCCACATCGACTACGTTGTCCGAGGGGGGAAAAAAACACTGTTCCACGATCCGGATCCCGGACCTAACTTAACAAATAAAACAAAAGAAAAGTGCGGTTCTTATGGCTAAAAGTTGTCAGGTTTTTTCGTGGATATGATTTGTCGAATAGGTCAAGTGTTTGTCGAGGTAATTTGAGCAGGCGCGAGTCGGTGCTTATTTTGAATCAAGTTTTTGCGCTCTAAGGGCCTTTATAAAAATAAATCGTGGGTTTTAAAAATTTACATTGAGGGTTATAATTTATTTAAATTTATCGTTCTTTTTTTTTCCGTTAAATTTTAAGGCTACAGACAACGCATTTGTCAAACGTTAGGAAATCTATTAGAATTCGACCACACTTGCATTATAATACAGCCCCGTGGTATACAGGGTTTAACATGTTAAGTTTTTTAATGGCGCGATATCTTCTATGCTAATAACACTTTTTTTTTTAAAATCATTAAATGGATGAAATTAATGACGTCTTGTTAAAAAATTTATACGTCCAGAAGAAGAGGCGTCATTAATCCCTTCGAGCGATCAGAAGGTGCAATAATGAAAATTTTTATCTCACCTTGCAAAATTATTCAAATATTATACTTTTTATTCAGAGGAAAAAACTTAATTAAATTTTGCGGTTGCGGTAATCGATTAAAAATAAGCAGTTTAGTCGTGAGAGTTAATTTTCCGGCTTTCGTAAAATAGTTAAGAGTTATAATTTTTTTGCCAAAAATATTGTTTATAAATTACATGCACCAGGAAAAATTATGTCAGCCAAGTCAATTTAATTCAATTGCTCAGTACTGGATTATCTTGAGAAATTTTTATTAGAGATTTCTTCCTTTAAATTCAGAGCTTGCAGATTTTAGTCTCTTCACTGAATTTTGGGAGAAGGTGGAGTTTCGTGGGCTATAAAAATGAAATGGGGCAGTTCATTCTTACCGAACCTGATTCTGATTTTTCAGTCTGCGCATGCGTCAAGTGCATTGGATGTGCAGTCGATGTAGGCTGGGGAAATTAGCGAAATACTTCCTCAAGCGTTATTGATAGGGGGAAGACTTTGAACTAGCTAGAAAGGGGTCCTGAAAAAGTTTTACCAAGTTTCTCTTATTTTACATTTTGATTCATGAACACGAAAATTTAAATAAATTAATTTTTTAAGGAATCATTAGAGAGAAATTTAAATTTAAATTATCAAGAATCAATCTGCACTGAAAATTTGCAGATTTTCTTTTTGAAAATTTTTATAAACTGTAATCTTTAATTTACTGGAGCAGAGACCTTAATTTTTCTCTAACATAGCTTTTAATTCTAATTGGATATCTCGCAATACAATGAAAATTAACATTCGTATCACACTCACATCTCTACGATTCTCTACACCCTTGTTCTTTTATCAACCAATCACGTAGCATATAAAAACCAGTTTGAATAAAATAACCGCCTTGAAAAAAAAACTAAAATACTCCCATTTCCGGTTTTCGTGTAACAAGAAAAGCGCAAAACTGCAAAACGAAACCTAATCTCTTCCCCATAAGCTAAACACGATCCATTAATAAAAAAGCTCATTATCGAAATGAAACTTCTATTCACTGCAATATCGAAAATTACTTTAGTTATCAATTTATAATGGATTCTAACGTTTGACACCTTGTTTTTTTTTTTTTTTAATCACAACTCATGTGAAGGTGAAACACACCATAATGGTTACCCTTAAGTTATCAACCTTGCTTTACACCATCAGTCATCGGAATCGACCTCAACGGGTAACGAGAATAATCATCGCCTAATTTTACTTTTATCGTATAAACACAATAATTCGTTATCGAAGGGATCGATTCACGTTTTTTTTTCTCTGCGCCAGTTTAAGAAGGTTATACTTAAATAGCCAATTTCCCGTGAAATTGCTCCGTGTTTATCTTTAACCATCTTTAATATTATAATAAAAAAAAAAAGTGTTGCGAGTTTCGCGCTCTTCTGTTTGTATTATAATTATGGACAGATACATAAAATGGTTAGGTAATGTGATAAAAAAAAAGGGTTAAGTATTTTCATAATTAGGCTGTACACAAAAACTTTCATGCTCGATTAATTATTCAAGTTTGAATTAAAATCATTTTTATTATTTTAACAGGGTAAAAATATATTTTTAGATTTGAAAAACTTAATTCATATACTCATCTAACTTTCATTTATGTTCTAATATGCTTATATTAGACGACAAAGTGATGTTTTAAGATTTAAACAGGTGGATATAAAATTTTATAACCTTGATATGCGAGAAAAATGAACCAATTTAATATTGAAAACTAGTTTTAATTTCTTTTTAGTGATGATTTGTAATATAGTGACTTCCTTTGCATGAAAATATGCTTGTCATGCTTATCATTCCAAAAAAAAAATGAACGTAAAATTTTTTTCTATTAGCCACTATTTCATAAAAAATGCCCTTTTCTTTAAAAAAAAAAAATAAATCGTAAATATCTAAAGTTATAAGAACGTTTGCCGAAATCTTGACAGGAAGAAAAGGCGACTTGCATAATAAGTAAACCGCTTTTGTAGTTTTTAATAAAATAATTCATTGTTTGGATCTTTTTAGTTATAGTAACTATGTATATTCATTCCGACGTGCCTTGTTTTTTCTGCCCCAGTAAATCTCGTCTCGACTTGATATTATTTTTTTTTTATCTTTTGCGCAAATAAATTCATGTCAAAATAAAGTTGTCTGAAATGTTAGACTTTTGCATGCTGGAGATTTTCTTGTTTTAATAAAATAGTTATGATTATGTTGCAGTTTGCTATTTTTAGACAAAAATGCAAGGACGTGTAAATTTAGATGTGGAAATTTTGAAAAAATATTTTTACTAAAAGCTCAAGAAGTTAAATTGTCCTGGTGCTCGCTGGCACACTGGTAGTGATTTTACATTATTTCCTGCTGGTTTGTGTATTCATGAAGCTCACACAGATATATGGGACCTAAAGTTTGGCGCGTCTTCAGAACTGCTAAGTAGAAAGCATTGTACAAAGCAAGGCACCGATTGCTAACTTGCCAGAAATGAGGCAGATTCATTACCCACTAAGCCAAAAGGCTGGCCTTAACATTAGGGCTGGAGTGCTTCATACAACTCTAATGTAAAATCTTCCAACAATATCAATCAAATACCTAGCAACTTTAACTTCGTATTCCAGGCTTAGTTAAAGTCTCGAATCTAGCTGTACATAGCTTTAGTCTCTAACTCTGACTGCAGCCGATCGCCGATGGACTTAATTAAAATTTAACTTGTGCTTCGTTTTGTCTAGTCAGTAACTGATAAGAGGATTGACCCTACTAATATTAGATTATCCAGGCTTACACTAGTTTAGTCAATCAAAATTAAATCTAACTTAGCCCGAGCTCAGCTTGGCTTGTGCTTCAAACAATCTTAACAAATTGAATCAGGCATCAACTGGGAACTCTGATGCCCTCAAGTGAATCAGCAATGCTTACCTAAGTTCTCCAATCAATGTGATGATTAGTTAGTATTTGTTAGTATTGATAATGATTAATGAGAATGAAAATGAAGATGATGACGATGACGATGACGATGACGATGACGATGATGATGATGATGATGACGATGATGATGATGATGATGATGATGATGATGATGATGATGATGATGATGATGATGATGATGATGATGATTGCTTTAACTGCTTACTCTCTGCCTTGGCCCTGATTACTGTAGAGGTTTTTACTGATCTAAGGTGGGCTAGCAAATGAGCTTTTTGGGCACAGCAGTATCATTAATCTTTTGGCTAAAAAGCTCAATAAAACCTTTAGCTACTTTTTCAAGTTACGATTTTGCTATTTTTTCGATGGAACTCAATAAATATATAAATTAAACTCTTCAATTCACCATAAATCACGGCAAAGTTCCGTAAAATCAAAGATTTTAATATAAGATACGAGATATTAAATGATGTGAAACCTCACGACCTGTTTAAAATTCAAGTTATCAGGGAAAATATACTCACAAAAAATTTTTGAAGAACGTGCTAATGATTTTTCAGCTCTTCTCACTTCCTTGGCTCTGAGTTTTCTTATCTTATTCTTCGATACTGCGTCATTATATCCGCTTCAAATTTCGTTCTTCCTCTTCAGCCAATTTCAATTCAATTAAATTATATGTCTGATCTGAAAACAAATTAAAATAGATTAGAAGAGAGTTTTATAAATCTGAACTTAAGCTGCAAAACTTATCACTCGCGAAAATATGACTAAAATCTGCGCTGTCTGATCAGTTTCCTTTGCGCAGATTCTCAACTATCTACCTAACTTTTTCATCTTATTTGAACTGGAAAATTAATTGAGGTTGTGTAAAAGCCCAGCCGCTCAACTCATTTACATTTTGAACTTAACTAATAGAGGTTAATGATTTCACTGACTTGCCAATAACATTTTCTTATTTGCAAACATTATTTATAACAGCTACTTATCTCCATCACTTTCCGCGTGCCCATTTAACAAATCAAAGTCTCTTTATTTTGATAGATGATTGAGGGCGGTTTAGCTAAATTCAAGTTTTCTTTACTTTACAATCAAGATCTAGCAAATTTATTAACACGATCTCATCGTTATCTAATTAATAATTCGCAATTTTTTTCTTCTTTGCAGATCCTTTGGTTGACGCCATGACACTAAGAACCGGGAAATAAGCCAACCATCGTTTCATGGCAACGGAGGAGTTTCCTTATCAATGGGATAAATCAAGTGAAAATCGGTCGGAAATATTTAATTTAATAAAGTGTTTTCGATGTACATGTCGAATGAAATTAATGTGAATGCGGGGAGTGAACTTTCGGAAATCCGGTTGTGCGGTATCATGGAAACTTTGGACCCGTCAACGGTCAACGATGATATTCGACAACCGGACAATGGTGCTATTCAAGAAGGCATGGAAACTGCAAATAAACTAGCTCTTGAAATTTTCCAAGATGTAAGTCCAAGTAAAATTTTTTTTAACAAATCCGATTCGATTCGTGATAGGCCTGATATTAATAAAAGTTAATGACTCGAGCTTGTCATTTATAGCTTGCCATATGTATTTTCGGTGTCGCTACCTTGATTACTTTTAAATTGACCGCTTCAAGGGTCTTAATAATCCTTCGTACATTGATTAAGCAATCAATCATTCGAAAAACTAAAACTAAATGAACCTTGATGTTTACAAACAAAAGATGAAAGCAGATTCGTTACCGGAGACGAGATTTTTCGTCACCCCTCTATCATTAATCAAAAGCGTGGAAGCTTTTTTTTTTTTGCATTTTAATTTAATCCTTTTTTTGTTTTGTGTGTGCATTGGTTAAATGCAATAGGAATCGAGGTCTTAAGGTTCGTCGAGGTTAAGTACACACTCTTAAAATGATTAATGTTATGAAATAAATATATTTATGAATGAAAATTTCAATCGGAGGCCTGGAGGTATAGTTTACTCAATATATTATCTCGTGTATTAAACTTGATTAGCCCTTTGTCAGATGAAACCTCGTGGTTCAGTGGTTAATGTCTGCCTGAATCACAGTCGGGAGATCTAAGGTTCAAGATCACATTTTGGCGAAGATTAATTTCTTGAAATTTTTGAGCCTAGGCATGTTCAGATTCCAACAGCTACAGCAAAAGGCCGGGAATTTGGCTTTATGAGCCTTTCATTAAAATTTTTGTACATCAAATTGAAATTGCTGGTGCACGTCATGCCTCAGTATTTGGATGCTAAAGACTTATAAATTTTGCCTTTTAAGCTTTGAAACATCAAAGCTTTTTTGGGTAAAGAGTCTGGCCAACCAAGTTTTAATAGTTTTTTTTTATTGGATCACCGAGTTAGACCCCGAAGCGCCCACAGGATAAAACCGCCTCTGTTTTTACCTTTATTGCTCCAAACCTATTGCATTTACATTTCGCATATAAAATTTACTTTATGAGGTCTTCCATCCTTATAATTTTATCGTTCGTATTGTCATTCACCTGATTGCCATTATGGCGTAAGTATTCTGCGACTGACTTGTCAAGAGTTTCATATACAATATCCCAACAATATTTTTTTCGATTTAGAAAGTATTATAACTCATTTAGCCGTGTTTTACAGCCCATTTTATATGCAACAAAAAAAGTTCGTGATATTTATTTACTGTAATATTGTCTATAAACGCTTGTTAGCGTGTATGATTATTTTTATAGGATTCATTCGTGAAAATCCCCGTGAATAGTTCTAAACTCACAACATTAAATAAGGTTCTGCTCTTAGAAATTAAAATTTTAATAGACTGAAATTTTCTAAATGAAGAATTATTTTTCCTACATCAAATCAAAATTTAGCTAAACGCTTGCACAACCATTTTGCTAAGGCAGTGGCGCCCCTCCCCCTGGAATTTTTTCTTCCATAAGCTAAGCATTGAGTGATGCTTTTGCTCCCTCCCCCATGATTTTGGTGAAATGGCACCACTGTGCTAAGGGATTTTTCTGGGATATCACAGATGTCCCTAAAGCGCAAACTAGCCGGTGAATTTGGTATCTCAAGGGTCTTTCTTAAGAAGGATTGCGCAAATTTTTTGGCCATGCAACTCTCCCGTGCAAATACTATCAGTCCACTAAACACTCTTAACAGAAAAAATTCAGCACAGTCCTAATCTTAACTTGGCGATCAATCATTCTACGAATTTCTATTCTTGCGATAACAAAAGAGAAAGAATGTTGTTTTTTGATGCGCTTAATTCACGGTTCCATCGAATTAAGCGGGAATAAAAGTATATGGCATAATGCTAGGGACCACTGAATTAGAGCACATGTTTCGTGATTACATTACGTAAGGTGAGACGCAGGTTTTCAGTAATGAATTAAACCTAGGTTATTATTTGAACGATCGAAAACGAATTTTTTTTCTATTATCTCTTTGACCTCATCTCAAACGAAATACTTTGTTATTTCATTGTTTGTATTTAGACGACCCCGCGTTTTGATTTGGAACTTTTCCCAAAAAAGAAGTTAATAATCTTAAAACTACAAAAGAGTTAACTGTTCGGGATATTTTTCAGCAGACTGACTTAAATTCGCATTTTAAAATGAACGGGACACAGAAACCCACATAATTTCACAAGTGCAGGCCTTTTATCGTGGATCAGAACTTACATGTGACGTAACAACAAACAGGTTTGATTTTTTTTTTTTTTTTAAATTTAATATTACACTCGTATATCAAAATTAATGTGAGTTTTGGTAATTGCCAGTTTCGATTAGGATATTTGCAAAAGATCCAGATTTACGATCGAGGAAAAAAAAGATTTCGGCATTTTAGTCCAATTCCACTTATTCGCCCTATATTCAACGTCGGCTTAATTATACCGAACTAATGTAATTACGGCAATTAATCAGGAAATGGAATCGAATCAAGTTTTCAACTTCAGTCCCTTTCGGGAAAAAAATAAAAGGGATAAAAAAAATGCAAATTCAATTTTCTTTTTTAGTTTGAAAGAAAAAAGTCTGTTGCATGTCAGCCGAGAGTGGTATCTCGGCGTTAACAGTTGGTAACTATGAATTATCTCAATTATTTAATTACCACGGTTTATAGATTAGATGAATCCGATAAATCTACCTCTAAAAGAAAAAAGATGTTAGAATCTGTTTTTTTAATTCGCGATGGATGTAAAACTATATAGACATAGTTTATAATCTTTAACTTTAAGAAATAATCTTGTTACGATTAAAAATTACAAAATAGACGTTATTTGATTTATTTAGTATAAAATAATCAAAGCAGTTATAAGGTGTAGGACATAAAACAAATTATAATAACAATAATGATTATAATTTAGTTTGAAAATTTAAATATGTCTGAAAGAATTTTATATCTTAATTAAAAAGATTATTTTTAAAATTGATTTGATGAAAGGAAAAATGAAAAAGTTGGAAATGCTATAAATGGAATTTTGGCAAAGAGCTACTATGAAAAAATCTTACATAGTAGCATTATCTAATTTTAGTCCAGGACAAGAAGACTCGATTGAAAAAATTTTGTGGTAAATTAGGAATATTTCTGTTTTCCTGTTTCAGTATCATTCCAGCACAGACCATTTTTATGGTCGGATTGATGTTTTATAAAAAATGACTGTCAGCTGGAAAATATTTTTTATAAAAAGCTTTTTTGCACGGTGCTAGGCACAAACTGGCGAAATATTTTAGTCTAGCCTAATTTTACCTCGAGCTTTAAAAGATGAGGCTTTCTCAGATATCCAGCAAAAGCTTGAACAATCTTAACGCTGGGAATCATAGAATTAATTTAAAACAAACTTCAGCAATTGGAAATTTTGAGACTAACCGAAAAAAAAAAATTGTCAATGATTAATTAAACCTGGTAACGCAGAGAGCAAGCTCGAGGTCCTGGGCACGATGTTACAGTTAACACTCAAAATTGGTTTTCTTGTGCTGCATATGAGCAGAAATAAAAGAAGTGGTATATGAACCGTCGGGACCAATACACATCCTATTTAAAAAAAACTGGTTACGAATAAAAGTTTAATCTTCAATTTAATTTAGGTCTTTAGTTCTAATAAGTCCTACTACTTTCGCAATATCAAAAAAAAAAGAAGGAAAAAACTTGCTTTGAGTGGCCTTGAATTTCATGTTGTAATGTAAAACAGTCCTTGGGACAGGTTTGTAAAGGTGCACTCAAAGGAGCTTTACAGGACATCTTTAAAGTATTTAAAAGGCTCTTGTCTGATCTACTTTTCTTAACAACATTATTCCACTTTAATTAATAAAGACATATTTAAATTAATTGAAAAGAATTTTAGTTTTTTGAAACATTACAGCGTTCTGAGAATAAAATCTAATGGAGAGGTACTGAGATGGACTTAGGAGTCCCTGGGCCAAAGTCTTAAAGAAATGTGCGGTTCAGGCCCAGTAGAAACTTAAAGACTTTTATCTGCCGCAGCAGCCGGAGGAGCTGAAGTTGTCTCAGCCACGAGGCTTTTTAAAACTATTAAGTTATAGAGGAAACGATACTGCTCGGCTACACAGCGGCAACACTAATTGACTTACGCGGACAAGACATGGACAATAGTCAGGATGGAAACCTTAACTGAAAAAAACTGAGAAACTTCAAGTAGCTGACTACAACTCTTAACATCATATCCAGTTCATTGATGGATCTCTGCCTAAACGCTCTCAATTCTCTCTAAACCTCTGATTAAAATCAAACGTTTTAATATTACATAATCAATAGTATTGATTTAATCCTAATAAAAATCATGTGAAAACTTCACACTTGTAGGCGTGTATAAATCAATCAAAGAAATTAGATAAATAAATAAATCATAAAGCAATAAATCCATCTCGCCCACATATCGCTAAATTTTCCATGGTTTAACTCTCTGCATTTGCTCGATTGTTTACTTTTAATTGTTAATAAAATATTTGTTTAAAATTCCCATGTATCTTCTCACTATAAACCCTTTCAAAAAACGCGGAAACGTAACACAAAGCCTAAAGGGATAAAAAAAAAAATTCCCCCACCGGAAAAAAAAAAAAAGGTATTGAAAAAAGATTTTCACAAAATGTTTAACACTAATTGTTTATCGTCTTATTTCCTTCACGAAAGGCCTTGGTAGATGCGTGGGTGGGAATCATGAATGGCCAGTGTGCATCACACCATTCTTCCAGTCACGGAAGCTTCACCTAATGCCACGTCCGAGGAAATTTTTTTCCTTTATATTTTCGTTCCATTATTTGATTGGTTTTTACCCGCCAGGAATTCTCGTCTACATCCGATGGTAATCAACTAGAAGATTTTTCCTCAGACATCCGGCCATTATGCATTAGTGTTATAACTGCCCTTAAGTTATATAATGCGCGTGTCCTGCCTCGGAAAGGGAAAATGAGAGATAACAACAACACAAAAAATCAATGAAGTGAGTGATGCTCATATACGCGCGGTTTTCGTTATATACAAAGGCAAGGCGCTACTCATTATAAAC
The DNA here is from genome assembly GCA_023512825.1 of Liposcelis brunnea. Classification (NCBI taxonomy): domain Eukaryota; kingdom Metazoa; phylum Arthropoda; class Insecta; order Psocodea; family Liposcelididae; genus Liposcelis; species Liposcelis brunnea. The sequence goes on along the minus strand of CM042068.1, from coordinate 14,387,133 downwards.
CCATTAAATCATTCTAATTAATTAATAACTGTTATTATAAAAAATAATACGGGAATCTTTTATGTATGGGCTTGCAAAAAATGAGGTTGCCCTGTCTTCTCAATGATTCCTTCTCATTCTTTGAGTGCGGTCTATCAACACCCGAGGGAGCCGTTCATGTGGTTTAATTTTAATTTTTTTCAGCGTTATTAAAATTTAAAATGCACGCTGATAGAAATGATTTAAAAGAAATTGTTGAATAAGAAAAAAAATCGGGCTAAGATCTAAATTTTTGCAGATTCTGTCTTCTTTTTTAGGTAACACGGTTAACTGCTAAACCGAATACTGTTATTTTAGAGAGTAGAAAATTCCGAGAGAGTTTGAAATTGAAATTCTACATAGCCAGACAAAAACAAAACTTTTCAGTGATGACTTCACAACGGAGTCTAACCCTTTGATCCTATTGGTGGAAATTCGGCGCCAAAAAAATCAGCCAGTGAAAGGAAAGAGTTTAACTCAGCGATGACGACGACCAACCATAACGTATGGTTTTTTTGTTGAGCTTTTTTCAAATATTTCAAATTGAATTTTCAGGTGCCTATTAACATTTTTCTGCAAACTTTTCTTGTTGAGTTTTAAGTATTTTAAAATCTCTTCACGTTTCTAAAATTTATGAAAGCAACCGATTTTTTACCGCTTTCTATCGTGCACTTTCCTGCTCCAACTGCCCCTACGGCAAGAGGCCCTAAATTAAAAGAGACTGGCGACTGTCATAAGAAGAATATTCAGCAGCCATGATGGTGAGCTTGCCCATCTAGATTCATGAAAATAAGAACTTTCACAGCGACCACGAAGGCTTTGTTCAAAAATTGTCTTTAATAGAAAGCGGTGTGTACCATTATTGATGTCGATTATTCTTCTCGTAGAAGTCGCCAAGATAATTAATATGGCGACCAATTTTCGTAATAGCTAACAGTTTGCTGGACTCTTTTAATTTAGGGCCTACCTACCTACCAGTCGCCTTATCGCAACTTTTGAGCCCCGGGGGTGATGGCTCCACCATTAACTCCGTACATACCTCCTAGTCATTATTTAGTGTCCTCAGACTCAACCAACAGACGAGGAAAGCCACATAAAAAATGCTTCTTCTGAGGCCATCCTTGGCGTCTAAGCTATCGATCTATCTATGATGATCACAATTGAAAGCCATCCGGAAAAGTTCTACTGCAATTCCATCCTCCGGATTCCAGATTACCCGCAGTCAGGAGAGGATTCCTTTTCTTCTGACCTGCAACAATAATAACACTTATTAGATTTCTGCTTTGTACATTATTTCTTAAGCTCCTGATTTCCTTAGGAACTCTCAATATAATTAGACGGTAAAAAAGTGAGAAAAGCCCTTCCTCCTTCAAACTCTCTTAAAAGCAAAATATGCCACTAGACTTACGATTTTACATAAGCATTAACCACTCATAATTTACAAGGAAAAGAAACAAAACCAAAAAAAAAATACACAAATCCATGGTGTAAGACCAGTATTTGATAAAATCTATAGCGCAATTATCGATGGTATCGATTTCCATCGATCTTAAATCCGTGATTGACGCACTGACCCTCTAAGACACTTTACCATATACTTTAACAAAGGTATATGTCCTATCTTTTCTTTTCATCGACTTAAAAGTAATCATTTTCGAGCCGTGCATAAAAACTCCTATAGAAATGTTCTTGTTTATAAATACATGTTACATAAGGTCAGGCAATAATTCTGCAATTATTGCAACTTATATATATCTGTTCAAAACTCGTAAATCGCTTTTATTTTTAAAACGTGTGTTGACGAAAAATATGTATTTAAAAAAAATACGATCAATAAGCTTTAGGGTTTAACACTTAATTTTAAAAATAAACTTATTGAAGAATCTTTATCTCTCTTAGAGGAATTTATGATTTCCCCTATTTCACATAATTAAGACCTAATTCAAAACCAACAAACATTAATCATTAAAATTAATTTTTTTTTTCATTTTACCGGGTGACCTTTAATTAGAACGTCACTGAATAATCATACGCTATTAAACATAGTTTTAACCTCTGTTTGGGTGGCCAGTCAATGTTTTCCGAGAGGAAGATTTTTCTAATTATGATCGAGATGCTGGGTAATTTCGATAATTGACGAAGTTTTTCTTTTTTTGAATATCGAGTTTTAGTTTTTTTTTTGTTTGCTAAAAGAGAAAAATAATATTTAATTAAATTACCGAAAGAAAAAAAAACAAGAATTTTCTTTTTTTAAAGGCACTGAAATACTGCGCCTGGAGTCATGGTCGAAATGATTATAATTAAACAGGCTTAATTATCATATGAAGGAGGGAGAAAGGGCATTAAGTTCGATTTTAATTGAATTGTCTAAAATGTATGAAGTTGAATGAGCTAAATAAGAACAGATTTAAACAGGTTTTCAAAGTTAGTGATATTCATATTATCGGAAAGTCATCCTACGAGCAGCTTCCAGCATTACGATATTTAAAAATGATATTTTTTTATTGATAGTTTTTATTATTTTGTAAATTAGTTTCTTAATTATAATGCCTCTTGAGAAGTATTCGTGTAAACTAATATTTTTCACATTTTTCCTAGTCATACTAAGTAAAAGGATTTAAAAAAGTTTGCTTATAGAGATCAAATTTGGTATTTTTTAAGGAATTTTTTTTTAAATAAATGAAATTTCAGAAATTTTTTCCAGAATTTGTGGTTTTCAGAATATGTTATTATGAAAACACTTTTCTTGTCGAGCAAATTTTTTCACAATTTCAATTCCTTGTCGAGCAAATTTTTTCACAATTTCAATTCCTTGTTGAGGAAATTTTTTTACAATTTCAATAATTAAATTTACAATCGACTCTAACCTAAAAATTAAACTTCTGAAGATACTCTAGATTAGAACTTTAAGCCTCGAAAAATTCCAGCGATTGCTACTGGAGCACTTTGAAATCAGGTCTTACTTCTTCATTTCAGAAAAAAAATCAAGACATCGCTGCCTCAACTTCTCCATAATTTGACAGATTCTAATGTTTTCGTGTTAAAATAGGGAATAAAACGGCCCCGTCAACTTTTATAACGATAATCCTACTAGTTTGACGTGTTAATAGATATATAGATGTTTCTATTAATTAATTGTTTGTATTTTTTTCTCAAAACATTATCTTCCCATCAGTCGGTATATGAAAAATCAAAAGACTAAACAGTTATGCAAGTAAGCCATCAATACCCATCAAATTATCTACTAAATCAAATATCGACGATAATACATCAATTTTGATTTCGGAGCGTTGAAATATTTTTTATTTTCACATTGGCGAACAATATAATTTATCTTTTAATAATCGAATCTATATTTAAATTAATCATCCGATGACGGTATTTTTTCCCTCAATCCCAACAAGTTAAAATGAAACTGTGGCTAATTTGCATACCTAGTTTTCCACTTAGTAAACAACTTCAACACCTTCAAACCGCAGTCCCTTTTTTTTTTTATTCTTACGTTTCGTGTTTGTGTGCATGTGTGTGGCGGTTTTTTAAGTGCCACCTGTGTGATGCTAACTTCAAATATTATAGTTATTTCTATTTAATTATCACAATTTCGTCACTTATGAAAATTAAATGGTTTCTTGACGCCGATTGAAATTGCCGCGACCAATTAGTTTTCGTTTAATTACATATGCATACATGAAAATTAAAAAGGAAGAAAAAATATTAGCATCTTTTAAACGAACGAATAAAATAATTTAACCAGGATGACATTTTAAATTTAAATAGTTTTGATGGTTTCGAAAATTAAGGTTTGGCCATGGGGAAACCCGAAGGTAATTTCAAAGTAATCGATCAATTTATTTATCATGCGGATGATTAATTAGAAACCATTTTAAGGGAAACGATTCGTTGATTAATTTGATAAATCAGTTAATCGATCTAGAATCAGCTGTCACTTCTGCAAATAGACTACCTTCTGGCAAACACTTTCAAGACCATTAGAAACAGTTTAAAGTATTTTGTTTTAAGGGGTTTACCATGTAAAATATCAAAGTGAATGATGACTAAGAAGAATTGAAATATAAATTCCTTAAAATGAAATTACCTTCAGAAAAAAAATTTTTTAGGGCTGAAAATTTTTAAATGAAACACAAGTACGCTAAGATTATTACTTAATTGTTCTGAGCTTTAACAAATAAAGAAACGATTGCTAAGAATTGATGCAAGTAAATGGACAGACATACAGCCTGCGGAATACTGTCTTAGTTCATTTCACATATTTGTATAAAGTCACTGGTCTACTAATGTGTACAAAAATGGCCGCTTACTACTTGTTCAAATCAAAAATATTTTTTTCCCAAATAACCTCACTTTGTAAATGCTTAGTTGAACTGGAAATTATAACAATTACGTGCTATTTCATTTTAACACATACAACACATTGGACGTTTTAAAAAACCTCACCAGTTTAGTGCTGATTTATATATTTATCAGGACAAGATTCACTTTCAGATTAAAAAAATCACTCATTTTCAAAAAACCTGATAGAATCGAGTCATGCTGCAACTGATTTTCCACATCCCAAAAGGATTTTCATCATTCCTAAAAAAAAATCAACTTGATACACCAAAAATCTATTGAATTAACACTTAGTCATTGACATTACCTGCCATCCTCGCTTTCATAATTAGATTATATCATAATCATCATATAAAACGAAAGTTCACATTCCAAAATGCATTAATAATAAGAATGCTTTAGACTTCCAATGGCATAAACCCTAACCTCAATCATTTGCATTAACGACATAAGATGGGGAAAAAAGCCATAGCGAGAGGATTAATCTGATTTTGTTTCAAATCGAAAACAAAACCGGATGAGATTTGCTTTCAAACACATTTATCACAAATAACTAACCTTATCCTTTAATGCAAAGCAAGCAAACCAACGGTTCTAACCTAAAATCCACGTCTTCCGTTATATTGCTTTCACAGTTCGTTTTTCCGAATACTTCACTTCATTCCTTCACGAATTATGATTGGCATGAGTTTGTGAATTATTTTTGAAAACTACCCAGTCACAATTATTCGAAAAAACTAGGATTTTTTAAAATAAAACGATACCAAGCACCCGGTGACTACGACGGATTTGGTTGACTGCGAAAATCAAAATGGCATCTTGGGCTATGACGTCACATCAACTAAAAATCGGCTGTCACATATGCGAAATTAATATCACAGTTATTTTTTTCAAAGTTATTTCATTATGCTACTAGTGGAGGTCATCACATTTTTTAAAAAATGAAAAATGTGGTGAGGTCATGCCGGGGTTGCATTTAACCTTCACTAAATGCAATCTTGATCTTCCAACGATATCAATTTTGACCTTAATCACTTGCAATGACGAATTGACATTGGGAAAAAATTTATTTTTCAGCGAAAAAGCTTGATTACAAACTACATACAAAACATAATATGACTAACCTCTGGAAAAATGCAGTGAGGTTGAGGTAGGAATCTAACCTCAAATATACGTTTTTCGTTAAAAATGCATAAACATTTTTTTTTTATAGATTTCACTCAAATTTTTACTGATCATAAAAATAGCACGGATTTGTGAACTAGTTTAGAAATATTCTCGGTCATATAAATGATAAAAAACCTGGGTTTTTTTAAAATGTAATGTACAGTACACTTAAGTTCCTTTGCGATTACTGATTTGGTCAAAACTAACTAACTGAAGATGGCGTCTGGGATGTGATGACGTCATTTTTGACTGTACTAAGGTTATTTTTTCTCTCATTATTGTTATTAAAAACTCATTTCATTGTCAAACAGGCAACAGAAAAAAGTGGCAAGGCCTTAATAGAGAAGGGTTTTAATTCGATCTTAAAATCATGAAATTAACCGTCTTTATGTTACTCTTTAAATGTAAATTTGCAATGAACGTTAAATCATAACTGTTCGAATACTATTTGCTGGTTCAAATATCAAGAAAAATAACTTGCGTCAAGGAGAATGGCTGATTGAATGGCAAATAATAAGGGAAAGGGGCATTAATTCTATTGGCGCAAAAATATTTTGACTTCAGAGTTTTGATAAAAAAATCCATTTGCAAATAATCAGATTAAAGAGCGGCAGTTTGTCAACTTACAGCAAGATTTTAGAGAATTTAAATTTAAGTTGTCTTGAGGACAGAGTCATCCCCAAAACATGACAAGATTTAGATTTTAAAAAAAATAGGGCAAATCGTTCTAGCTACCAAAATCGCGAGGTTGATGTTGGATATCTAAACTACATTGTACCTTTTTTTTGTTTCAGATGTGGCAAGACATAGAAAGCGTACTATTGGGGCAACCCGCGCCGCCGCAAGCGTCTCCAGTTCGACTATGCGGAGGCACTGTGGCATCCCGACATCCGGCGGAAATGACTTACCCCGCCGAACCTCAGTACATAGTTCCGGATCAAGAAGGCGAACACTTAACCTCACAAAGCGAGGAATTCGTCGACTTGGACATGCTCATAAACTGCGCTGCAGAGCAGCATAATTTTTATTGTGCGGATCAACGCGCTCAAAACATCAACATCAACGTGAACGTCGATTTAAACGTGAACGCGTGGTTCGGGTCGAAACCGGCTCATTCTCAAAAAATGTTTAAATTTCAAGATTCCGAATCGGAAATCCACACGGACCAAAGGGTGTATAGGTATCCGGAAAACGAACACGATTTGCCTCAACAAAGACTTATAAGGGAAGAAGTGTTTATGCCGGAACAAAACGTTACGGAAATGACGATGCAAGAATCTTACAATGTTCAACGCGATGCGAATTACATGACGGCTGTGCCCCAGTTTATCCCAGGGTCCGGGACCCTATCCCCGCCCGCTAGCCCCGAAGTACAAGGAACTACGCCTCACGAACTGTTCACGACCACTAGCTTTACTCAGCAAAAAATCATGCCTGAAAATTTACCATCTTTAAAAATCATGACTCCTCCGTCGTCTCCTAATCTGACCGATTATTTATCAACGTTACCAGTCAACAATCCAATAGAGCATAAAACTAAAAGAGGGAGGCGGAGCTGCGGTAGGAAAAAATTAACGACGCACACGTGTTCGAATCCTGGCTGTAGGAAAACTTATACGAAATCCTCGCATTTAAAAGCTCATCTGCGGACGCATACCGGGGAAAAGCCCTATCAATGCGGATGGAAAGGATGCAGCTGGAAATTCGCAAGATCGGACGAGTTAACTCGACATTATAGAAAGCACACGGGGGATAGACCTTTTCAATGCCGCCTCTGCGAAAGAGCTTTCTCGAGGTCCGATCATCTTTCTCTTCACATGAAACGTCATGTGAGCGTATAAAATTTTTGGGAGTTCCCGACTGACTTTTTATGTGTTTAAAAATTCTGTGCTGAGATTCACCAGGCGCTTCAGTCAACAAACGATCTCTGTTTCCAATAAGTGATATATGTTTTTAAAAAAAGCCTTAGCTAGGTTTTTCTTTCGGAAAAATAAGTGATCGAAGTTGCTTTATTTAAAAAAGAAAAACTCATTTTAGTGCGTTACTGATTTACTTTTAAAGAATTTAGGGAATGAATATAAAAAATGAGGATTTTAGTTACCATATAAACGTAATACTATTTTTTTTCTGAAGTTATGGTTACCTTGACATTTTAAACAATACGTAACAGAGAATTAAGCCTAAACCTAAAGGCATGAAAAAGTTATTGTTATACAGTAGCGGCCAAACTGAAAAATTTTTTTTCTTTTAGAAATGTTAATCTGTAGGATTTTTGCCGCATTGTTTAAAAATAGCTAGGGTTGCAAATTTTTTATTGTATCATATCTAGTTTGAAAGTATGCCTTCAACAAGACTGAGTCATTGAACATGTAACATTTAGCCTTCCGCATGGTTAACAATTGAAAAGCCAGAGGCGGATACAGATTTATTCCGGGTATGCCAAGGCATCCTACAGTTTTTTCTTTTTTGGCAACGTTCCTTTTTTCTTCTCGGAGAAGAATTATTATAGTCAAATTAAAAGAGATAAATCATGACCAGCACACGACTGACACGAGCACGTGATATATAAGTCTTGCGCGCGCAAGAGTTTTTTTATTTTGAAATTTTTTTTTTAGTTGCATGACATTTACTGCTTCATAACGCAAGTGCTACTAGGATTTATTAATTTTTTAAAGTTTTTTCGATTACATGGAATAAAGGGAGGTTTAATTGTTATTTGAATTTGGAAATATGGAAATAAGATCTTATAACGGAAACCGTTGCACACAAAATTCCGAAACTTTAAAAAAAAAGAGCAATGTCGCACAATTAAGTTTTGAAGTAATTTCTCATTAAACCGATCAGGTCTTGGAAGTTTTTAATTGGCTAAATCTTAATTTTTAGAAAACAAAGCAAATTTTTACTTACATATTGTTCGTTTGAAAATATCTGATCCGAAACACTCAACTCTTCAAACTATCATTTCTTCCTTTGACAAACACCAAATGTGACTTGCTACCTGATTTCAATTTTCTTATTGTTCAGCGAACACTACCCTCACACCCTTTGTGTTTTCGAGAAGTCACTGAACAAAAGGTTTCGACCAAACTTGGAGATGAATAAACCACCAGCAACTTCTTGACCTATAGAATTAGAATTAAAATAATCATACCATAATTTTTTCTACTTTTCAAATAATCCCTCGTTCTCATCCCCCAACTTAAAAAAATAATTTCGAATATTCCAATTCTTCTACTAGCCAAATTAATGATAGTTCATTCTCAGTGCTGATATGAATCAGAATTTTCTATTTCAACATGAGAAATAATTTTTAGAAAATTATTGAAGAAAATTTGTCGAGCCAAGCAGGAACCGCACATTTTTTCAATTCCTGGGCAAGTCTTCTCGTTTATTTCTCAGAGAACTCTCATCTCTTTTTCCTCAATAATTTTCTTGGGGTCTTACCAATCTTACCTCATTATTAATTTCGTTATTGTTCATCCGCTCAACACTAGCGCCATCCACCAACCACAGATTAATAAGCAGCTAGCTCCTCTGCCCGGTTTTTTCTCAAACCTCCGCTTCGAATCTGTATCCGACTCTGAATATTGTTCAACATCAAACCTGGAAAAAGAAATAAAGAATTAACAAAACGTAAAACCAACGAACTACGTAAAACTGCCATTTTCTCGTTAAATTTAAAAACATTGTATTAAAATAATTTAAACAGTATTATTCATCTTGTGTTAAAAAAGTAGTTTCCAGGTACAATTTCGAAGGCTTGATTAATGACCCGTGTTTTTATTGGAGTTCTGTGTTAACTTCTTGTTAGTTAGAAATGGACTATCTAAATCACATAACTTTGACAGTTGCTGATAGCTATTTCACTAAATACACAAATCCGAGTTTATTTTTTCAAAAAAAGAACTTTAAAATAATTCAGTAGTTCAAAAGGTATCCATACAAGTCAAAATCGTACAAATTTCGTGACCATGTAAATATTTCATATCTTTGCAAAATTTTGCAAAAGGAAAAGTCTATACTACCAGTGTTTCATATATAACTTTGTATATCGTGATTAATATCGTTAATTATAACATAGTTTTGACATTTAATGAATGTAATGAGTTATTGCAGCTACATGAAAATAAAACGACTGAAAGTATCTTTTGAAAAAGAATTCAGTTTTTTAATATATTTAATACCTGGCGCCATTGCAAAAAGCTTTTAAAAATACAACCCGCACGCTGTTTGAAAAAAACCTTCACATTTAATTTGACAGGCGCTCACATTTCAAGCTTAAAATTGTGAAGTATGAGCGTTGATTTTTATATACTATTTCCTTGTAAGGAAGATTCTGCCCCCCGAGTGAAAAGCCTATTTCTTAATTGAAATCTAATGAATATTTTTCCCTTTTATCTCATTCCGCGATATCAAGGTTTTGACCTTTATAAATAAAATAAACTGACGGTTTTGCTTGATTCAAAAACAAAATAAAATAGATTGCAATGTTCTTATAAAAAATTTTGTGAGAAATATTCCTGGTTATATTTATTTTCTTTTGTTAAGATTTTTCTGAAATTTTTTATAAGTTTAAGAAGCTCCAAAAAAATTTCAGATACTTTTTTTGCACTTTCTGAAGTTATTCTTTTTTTCATCTTTATTATATTTTCTTTTTTTCAAATTATATTTCTTTGGGAGAGAATATATTTACTAGCTATCAATTCTGGATAAGCACCCTACTTCACCAAATACTGTTAAATTAAATGAGATTTAATTCCAAACGGCGTTGGACTTAACAAATTTCTTGAAAAAAAAATTAGTGCCATTTATCCAATATGTAATATTTTCTTTTTAAAAAAATACCAAGTTAGTTTGTATGACAACTATGATCTGTATGATTGAATTGAATTTTAGGTTACCATGTCAAAGTCACTTATTAGATATTTTATAAAATTTCTTTTGAATTTTTTTATGTAAAATTAAAAAATAAAAAAAAATATTTCAGCGTGAGTGAAATGCATTTAATTTAAAAAAATATTTTTCTTTTAATGAATCACATTCGGTGAAACCGGACATGAATTTGAAATGTTGTAATAAAATGATATTTAAAAAAAAAAAAGATTAATTCACGTGAAGAATAAAACGAATAAATAAAAAAAATTATTCTAAAATTTTTTCTACACCTAATATCCTTTTGTCATATGAAAAGAAACACACTTAGCAAAAGGAATTACTCGGTTAGTTATCGTATCTTCATGCACCAGTGACAAAACTAATTTTAAAGCCAAATAAAAAAAACGCGAGGAGATCGAATTTCAAATAATTTATCGTTTTCTATAAAACGCGTTAAAAGACTCCCTGCAGTGGACATTATGTCAATAATAAAATACAAAATCGTTATTTTTTTTTTTTGTTTTGAGCTCGTTAAAATCTACAAATATTCGGAATAGGTCGTATCACGAAGAGCCTTTAGATACCTAATTCGTGCTCAGTGGTTCATTATTGTAACGTACACGGGATTAAATTGATTAACATCGGCACAATCGTGGTGGTTTCGGCTTTTTTCTTATTTAATTATTAATAGCGCCATATTTTTTTTTTTTTTCGGGGAACCAGTTTTATGATATGATAGTAAAAAAGTTTAAAAAGTTTATATGATTCTATTTTATTAATTTAATTTGATGGTAATTATTAATATTACGGTTGATATTATTACTACTACAAAACAATTTTTAAATGGGTAGAATTTCGAATTAAGTAATTATTTTGCGGGAAATTATATTTGGAGATAATTGAACCGGTTAATCGTTACGTCAAAAGCTAGTTATAGTTTATTAGCACGTTCAATCTATTACTAGATGTTTATATTGTTGTGAAAATGAAATCAAGGATACGGATAAAGCATCTATAAATATCATTCATTTAAGATTCAAAGATTTTAAAATTTTTCTTGTTGCTTTAAGAAATCCAAAAAATTAAGTGCTAAACCGAATTAATTTCATTGCTCAAGAATCAAACATCTCCCAATATATATTTATACATCTTGGCAAATTTCTAGCAGAAAAGTTGCTAATACTAAAATTGACCATCGGTAAAAAACATTGAAAAAATGGCCATTTTTTTCGTTTAACGGAAACCAAATTTTGCTGATATCTCGAGAACGCGTCCAAATATTTAAATTCTGCAAATTCCAATCTAGAGCGTAGAAAAAGTATTTTTTCTGTAAAAATAGATTTTCGACAAAGTTGGATTCTAAAAATTCGTTTTTTCTAAATATCTTTTTGAAAACGAAAAATTGAGTGTTCTACATAGTCTCAATCGATTCCTCAGATTGAAATACATCTCCCAGTATATAATTCATCAATATTTTGGCACGTTTGAGGCTAAAAAAATCATAAATCGAAATTGAAATATCGATTTTGAAACATAAAAAAAATAACAATTTTTTTCGTTTAACCAAAACTTAAATCTGCTGATATCTCGAGAACGCGACCGAATATTTAAATTCTGTAAATTCCAATAGATTCCTCGGATCAAAATACATCTGATAGGATGTAGTTTGCAGCTCTAGAGCGTAGAAAAAGTATTTTTTCTGTAAAAATAGATTTTCGACAAAGTTGGATTCTAAAAATTCGTTTTTTCAAAATATCTTTTTGAAAACGAAAAATTGAGTGTTCTACCTAGTCTCAATCGATTCCTCAGATTGAAATACATCTCCCAGTATATAATTCATCAATATTTTGGCACGTTTGAGGCTAAAAAAATCATAAATCGAAATTGAAATATCGATTTTGGAACATCGCAAAAATTTCCATTTTTTTCGTTTAACCAAGACTTAAATCTGCTGATATCTCGAGAACGCGGCCGAATATTTACATTCTGTAAATTCCAATACATTCCTCGGATCAAAATACATCTGATAGGATGTAGTTTGATGCTCTAGAGGGTAGGAAAAATATTATTTCTGTAAAAATAGATTTTCAACAAAGTTGGATTCTAAAAATTCGTTTTTTCAAAATATCTTTTTGAAAACGAAAAATTGAGTGTTCTACCTAGTCTTAATCGATTCCTCAGATTGAAATACATCTCCCAGTATATATTTTGTTAATATTTTGTCCCGTTTTTACCCGGAAAATTCATAAATCGAAATTGAAATATCGATTTTGGAACATCGCAAAAATTTCCAGTTTTTTCGTTTAACCAAAACCTAAATCTGCTGATATCTCGAGAACGCGACCGAATATTTAAATTCTGTAAATTCCAATACATTCCTCGGATCAAAATACATCTGATAGGATGTAGTTTGATGCTCTAGAGGGTAGGAAAAATCATTTTTCTGTAAAAATAGATTTTCGACAAAGTTGGGTTCTAAAAATTCGTTTTTTCAAAATATCTTTTTAAAAACGAAAAATTGAGTGTTCTACATAGTCTCAATCGATTCCTCAGGTTAAAATACATCTCCCAGTATATATTTCAACAATATTTTGTCATTTTTTTAGCCGGAAAGTTCATAAAACTAAAATTGAACATCGATTTTGAAACATCGCAAAAATTTCCAGTTTTTTCGTTTAACCAAAACCTAAATCTGCTGATATCTTGAGAACGCGGCCGGATATTTAAATTCTGTAAATTCCAATGGGTTTCTCATTGAAATAAATAACATGTGATGGAGTTTTGCATTAAAATTTTTGTTATGATATTTTATTATATTTTGGAATTGATTCTAAAATAATTTTTTTTGTCATAACTCCTCTTTATGGAAAATCGAGTGCCTGGCTCAATTATTATTGATCTTTCGTTAGAAAGCACAGCCGCCTATAATTCAAAAATTGACTGTACGTATAGTCTTAATTTTTGTCGTTTTTTATAGAAAGTTTAATTTTATATTATGTCGATATCGATTTAAAAATACTGAAAAAATAAAATTTCTTTATTGAAGCAGAACCGGTCAATAAAAAAACCCTGACAATGGGGACAGTTAGTGGAAGCCTGTACATACTGTCAAAAACTTCACGTCAAAACAAGCATTCGGAGATGTACCTTGCTTTGTTTAATTCGAATCATAAAATTCTGGAGATTACCTTTGCTAAGAAACTTTATATAAAAAATTTCATTTAAAAAAATGCTAATAAAAACCTGAGGGAAAAAATAAATTAAGTGAGCCGTACATATAGATTTCCATATATATAAAGATAGTGTGTAAACCAACAACAAATTATCAATTATTAAAACCAATTATCAAATGACCATGTTTTTATGGTTTGTTTGCTCACCTCCATGAAATGATTTAAATAGATGTCTTTTTTTTCCTAATCGCTGCCTTTTCGGTTTAATCCCTTCAGGCTAAATGGACCCATAACATTAGAAAAGAATTCATATCATTTCGATTCGTTATTAAAATGAAGCAATGGCGATCACCTGCTGGGGAAGTCATGACTGTTATTATACCAACAAAGTATCGAAAGTTAAATTACTAATAAATAGACAATATTTCATATTGGTTTGTTTTGAATTCCCGTTTTTGTTATCGCATGTATGATGTTGGCCCATTTCGAAAAAAAAAATAAGTGTAGATAATGATACTTTCTTAATACCTCTTAACGAAATATTAAAACGTTATTATGAGTCGTAAAAATTCTTGACCGCGATATCCAAACCTTATCGGAGAGGGTTTTTTTTTTTTTTTGCGGGGCTTATCGAAACGATAAATCGCGATAGCATGAAAAAATAATGTTTAAACATCTCCCATGGGTAATATTTCTATTCGTTTCAGCATTAAACCGTCACATGTGATTAGATTTACTGAAATACGTGTAAGACTTTGCCGATTTAACCGAAACGATCAGATTTCTTAACATCATGTAAGTTTTCGTCTAATGGGAAATAGAAGCCCAGAAGTCATGCTTCTTTGCGTATGTAAGGAATAAAATCAGAAGAGGTAAAGTTGCAATGTTGTATACTTCAAGAGATCCAAAGAATTTTGTTGTACTCTTAATTTGAGAATTGTACTTTTCAATTTGTTGTTGATCAAGATAAGAATTTTCGGCAGGTTTTAATTTGCAGAACAGCTATAGTTATGTCAGCGACCGCTTTTCAAGCAGAATTGTGTCAGCGAGCAGGGCCTGGGCAAGCCCTTAGTGCCTCCTCCTTTCCCAGGGAGCAATTGGCGCCCTTTTCCCTCTAAAAAATGTTGGGCTTCAAGCAAAAAAAAAGGTCTTTAGGTATTTATGCAGCGTCCCTTACTGTTGGCGCCCCTGCAACGCTTATGTCGCTTACCATGTTGCCCCAGTCCGACCATGTCAACGAGCACGGATTTAAAATCCTCTCATCCAGTCACATCCTTTGGCCCTACTCAAAGAAAATAGTGGTGGTCGCTGTGGGTGTCCAAAAAATTTTCACTTGATGAGAGGCACCAAAATCCGTTGTCGCTGGCACAAGATTCGATCTTAGAGGAGGTTGCTGACCGGCCTTCCACCTTTAAGAATATTTTATTAAAGGGGGTGAAATTTTAATGTCGAAAAATATGCCACTGGATAAGAGGATTCTGAATCCGTGCTCGCTGACACGGAATTCTGCAGGAAAACCAGTCGCTGCGCTGGCATATCTATAGCTAGTCTGCAAATTTTTGGAAATTCTTGTTGAGCCAATTTTCAAAAACTCTTATCGAACACAATTTTTTTTAATTTCTGGTGGAGCAAACTTTTAGGAAATTCTTGCAGAGAAAATTTTTTCGAAATTTCTTAATTTTTTTCGAGCAATTTTTACAATTCTGAGTAAATTTAATAATTCTAAATAAGTTTACCAGGAAAAAATTTCATAAAATTTTCAGTAGCTAAAAAATTCAGGAAAAATTCTTTCTGACAAAATACAATTTTATAAAAAGTTTTTGCAAAAATTGACCCAACAAGAAAATCTGAGCTTTTTTCTAAAATTAAATACAATTATTTTAAGTAATTAGTGAAAATAGCGACTTTTAAGAACTTCATTTTTTAGAGAAGAAAATTGATCGGGCAAATAGTGGCCAACTTCAACTCTGCATTAAATTCTTAATGCGACAATTCGCTTTCGTTTTTCAAACAAAACGAAATCCTCATTTCGTTACTTACATAACGCAATTTAATTATTAAAAATATAACTTTTTAAAATATGTAGAACCAATACATGGTTTACATAATAATGACAAAATATTCAATTGTTAAAATTAATTCGACAGATATACACATTGTTTACATAAGACTCACGTAACACCAAAAATATAAACACACGCGCAAGGTCTTCGATCCTTCTCAACGGAGAAAACTTTTCAAAAAGATACAATACGGAAAAATTCGAAAGATACAAAGGTCAAAAAAAAGTGACAAAATAAACTGACATGTGACAAAATGATAATGGTTTAGCCACTTCTGAAACGGCCATCGTTTACGATTCGAGCGTCAATCATTTATTTCCAAACCGATTAACCTTCCTATTTGGAAAAAACTCAAACTCGCCCGCGTTTAAAAAATACTAAAGTAATTAATAACGCTGATGTATTTTTTTCAATAGCTTAATCAATTGCTTATTGTCTAATGGTATAGTGCGCAGTCATGGTCATTAACTAACTAACGAGTCTCCATATACACAGTAGCTGTTGCTTTTAAAATCGCTGAAAGCAATTTTTTTTTAATAATAAGAAAGCAAAAGAGGAGAGAACGCATGACAAGGTAAGGTTATGACGAGGAAAAAACATCGTAGCGAGGGTTTGCTCCCTTCTAATTGGGATTAATTACGGCCAAATGATAAATGATGTGTTTATATTCGCCGATTAGTATTTTATTATTGGATTACTTTTTCATTTTTTAATGAATCAACATGGCGCCTAAATATTTCAAGGCCGAATGAGTATTTAATTCGTCTTTTTCAAATCTGGTAGTGAGTATTTTTTAATGTGAAGAAAATAGTTCGGACAATACAACGAGGAAAAGAGTGGATTGCGCAACGAGCGCGTATCAGATTCCAAGTTAGAAAAAAATAACAAGGATCAGCTCTGCAGAATGTCAGTGATTATGCTTGAAGCGGTACCAGATCGAAAGGCCTCGCATCTTGCATTTCTTAAGCCGTAAAAGCTCTAATTATCTTCCATTAACCTAAATTATAAAGACAAAAGCGAATCGCTTGTTTTAATGAATGCAAAACGTTATTACCATAGTAATTTCCCTTTCTTGAATATCTTTCAAAAAAGATTTCTTTTGACTTAATCAATATGTTAAAAGGTTTTTTAGTTTACTATTTCAATTACTTTGCATATATTTTGTTTCGGGCTTTATAGGATTTTCCGACAAACGAAATAGAATTATTTTTGCCCTTAGCTGTAGTATGCTGTTCAGCAGTTGTAGGCTTTCTTCAAAGAAGTTGTTACATTCAAAATGGCAACATTGTATTGGAGTAGAATCTCTGCAATATGCCAACTTAATTATGATGCCGAAGCCATCTTTTGAAAGTGGAACCAAGATGGCCGGTCTTCCATCTAGTCTCTCCTACATGACACTACAGGTGTTTACTGACAAAAGGGAGACTGCATGGACAATGTCGCGAACATGGGATTGCCGCCAGCAATCAAATTAGAAATTAAGAGTTACCTATTTCCCGATCCGTTAATAAGACCGTGATTTAACCTAAATGAACAATGCTACTTACTTTTCAATTTCAAAGAAGGAAGGCAGGTGCCAAGTTTTACTGCTGGTGCAGCTGAAGTAGGATAGCAGCGTCGTGTATAGTCGTAAAATCAGATCTGTCCAAAAACGACGTGATTTCTACGACGGTCTTTAAGGCCTGCAGACTTGTAGATTTAACGGGGTAGCCAAAGTTGTTTCCGTTGATTCCCGTCTAACTGTTTAGAACACTTTCTTCACCCAAACCTGAAACCAACAGAAACTTTAGAAGCGTTAATTGGCAATTTGGAACTTACCCTCACAGCACACTTCGTTCCAGAGAGGTTTCAGTAATTTTCAAGAAGTGGCAGGAACGTTTCGAGGCGTTGTGTGCTGTACGGGTAAACTTTAAAAAAAAAATTCAGATTTCGGAAACTGAAATCTTATCAAATAAAGTCAAATGATTAATATTCTTGCTGGGTATAACCACGAAAATTCGTTAACACAAACTTTCGATATCAACTGATTTAAATCCGAAAACGATAGCCTGATTAATTTTAATCACAGCGACTCGATTACATCCGTGTACATATTACAATGATGTTGCATATTTTTTTAGGATTAAGGCATTTTTTTTTTGTGTGACGCCATATTAGATTTTAACCATGAAGCAGTTTGATAGTGACATAAAAAGCGCTACTCATTGTACTGTGGGCGAAAAGTAACCGATCGCATTTTTCGATAACAAAAATTTTAAGTACGACATTCTCCTTATAAAGCTTCCCCTCCCCCCGACTTGCCGACTTTTTTTTAAAAAAAAAAAATAATTAACCGTTTGAATTATGAAGCGCGCCATTAAAATAACTGAAAAATGTAGCAAAAAAGTCTTATGCGTCACGCCTCTTATATGAATTTGCAAACATTTCATCGATCGATTAAAAACAAACATGTGCATCTGTCTGTCGGGTCTCCAATTTTTTTGTGGATGCTCGCCATTGCAATCTTGTTAATTACTGGTCTCGGGTGCATGATTATCAGACGGTTTTCAACTTGTTTGATTTAACCTTGTAATTTATAATTTCCTATATCGATAAGTTGTGTGTGGGCAATAAGAAAAAAATATATTTTTACTATATGATCTTCAGTTGTATCACTTTGACGTCTTTTTCCAGTTAATAAGAGATACAATTTACTTGCAACCGAACCCATTAAATTTAATTAAAAAAATTTTCATCGACGAATTATGATTAATAATGATTGCATTCAATGTTTGCATAAGCTTGCGAAAAAATCAAATCTCCGTCCTTGCCAGATCATTATTACGATCTCATTTTCTAATTATTTTCATCCTTTTAAGTCGGTTTGAACATATTTCAAAGTAAGAAAAAAATGTCGGCTCTTTAAAATGAATAATAATTAAAAAATTTATTTTATCATTTAAAAAAAGAAAACTGATAGGAGTTATTTAATACGCTTGAATGCAACTTTGTCAAAACTTTGACATTTGGCAAATATATTGAATTTAAACCAGTTATGCAACATTAATGTGCATAATTTCCAGTAAGGCAGATTATTAACAACACCTAAAAATTCATGTAAGTTAAATTAAGGGATATAAAAAAAATTTCAAGTGAGGCCTACAGCGGTTTTATTTTGCCAAATTAAACATTTCAAATTGAAATGAAAGATCAGGAATTTTGATAAAAATAAGTAATTGATTTTTGTATTGAAGCCAAGAATTTTTTGAGGAGATTTGTATTAAGGTGAAACTTATGTAACGTTTGTTAGTAGAGAAAAGAGGCTCTTTCAGGAGCAATTTGCCACAGCACTGCTGACAATTATTAACTAGTATTAGACCCTTTTAAAAATTCTCTTTTTGGCCAAATTTTAATTTTTCAAATTTATTTGTGCCAAGCAAATTTTTCAGATTTATTTGTGCCAAGCAAAATTTTCTCAGAATTTTTTCTTGTCGAACAAATCTTTTGATAAATTTTAATTGTCGAACAAATCTTTTGATAAATTTTAATTGTCGAACAAATCTTTTGATAAATTTTAATTGTCGAACAAATCTTTTGATAAATTTTAATTGTCGAACAAATCTTTTGATAAATTTTAATTGTCGAACAAATCTTTTGATAAATTTTAATTGTCGAACAAATCTTTTGATAAATTTTAATTGTCGAACAAATCTTTTGATAAATTTTAATTGTCGAACAAATCTTTTGATAAATTTTAATTGTCGAACAAATCTTTTGATAAATTTTAACTGTCGAACAAAACTTTTAATAATTTTTTCTTATTAAAATCAGTTTTTTATAATATTTTCCAGCCAAACCAATCTTTTCTAATTTTTCTTGTCAGAAAAATTGTTTAATAATTATTTCTTGACCTCAAGGGGAAACTTTTTTAAAAATTGTGAAAAAGCTTTATAAACACAAACATTTTTTTTCAGAACTTACTTTAAAAACAGACACTTTCTCGGACAATAGGGAGCAAGTCTGATTTCTGTACAATTCTCAGAAGCTTAACAAAGCTTAACATAAACCAATGAGCAAAATCTTTTTTGAATAAATATAAAGTGTTTTGTATAGTAAAAATTACAATAAAAGTTTTACCTCCATTTTCAATAACACAACAGTCACATTTATTACAAACGAAAAAGAAAGCGACGAGAAACGAAAAGCACTCATTAGAAAAATTGAATAATTTATGTGGTGCAAACATGAAATAATACAAATGAAAGCTCATTTTTCCAAATGTTTAAAAAAAAAAAGATACATATAAAAATAAAAAAGGAGAAAAATCGTCGGGAGGTCGTTTACGGTCCTGAAGGAAACGTGAAGACAGGATGAAAGATGAGCACGACAAAACGTCGGCAGAGGCGGGGAGGACGAGTCCGAATTCATTTACTAATGGATTCGACCCCTTACTAGATCCACAAGGACAGATACCCTCAGATAACCGCATGATAGACACGAACACGGACATAACATAAAACAAGCTTTATTCATTACTAAACTATAAACACTAAACCGAGCTTTTTGACACGAAATTACGCAATTCCGAAAGCTCTTTTGTGTTTAAATAAATGGAATTTTTCCTCCTTTCTTTTTCGTTTGACTTTTTTCTTTGCTTTTTGTGAACTTTGTGGTTTTTTCCCCTTTATATTTAAAAACCACGAAATCGTGAGCTTTTTGATAGAAAAAGAAAAAAAAACGATGAAATTGGAATTATGAGAAAAAATAGTCTGTTAATTGTGATAAATGGTGTGATGAGTGATGGAGAACGGTGATGACAGGTATGTCAGATATTATGAAAACGTCGCCGGGTGTAATTTATTTCGACCGGTAGGCCTGAGATGAACTAATAATTTTTGCACGAATAAAGCCTAAAGTGACGCTTTGGTTTTTTTTAAAAAAATAAACTTAGAACAGGTTAAAAGCCGATGTTACTCTTTCGTTTAGGGAAAGAACTAACTTGTTTTGATGTTTTTTTGAAAGTTTTGCTTTGTAGGCGGTTTCTGAGAAAATATGAGACGTCAAGAATGCCCGGTTGAAAAACTAGTTACTCCGAATAAAAAATTAGATCGATAGGAAAACTTTTAAATTTCATAGTTCACGTGGGTATAAGGAGCATTCCGAGAAAAATTGTTGTTTTTTTTTTAAATATTAAAAGGTCATCATCATTCAATTTCCGTGATGTATGAAGTCGATGAAGCTGCAAAGTTGACTTTGCGTGCATCATCGTAAACGGTATGTTTACGTAACACATGTAGGTCGGGTTTGATGAGCTATGATCGAATCACCCCTCAGGGAAAATACCCCTTTTTCCACCTTTTATTTTAACACCATATTAATCATAAACCGTGAAGTTAATTTTTGTATTTTTTCAAAATTAATTTTTTTTTTTTGGATTAATGTAATGATTGTATGCTTTAAAAGTTTGAAAGTGAGATGATTGCGTTAGCATCTGCTAACGGTGGCTTGGGAGTCGGGGTTAGCCATCTGGAATAGATTTGCGGTTCTGAATATGCTCAATTACTTCAAATCAGAGTGCTAAAGCTTTTAAAAATACCTGATTGAGCCCATATTGACATGATTCTGCCTAATTCCATTTATCCAATAATACAATAATATCTATCTATTTCCATTTCGCAGAGAGAAATTTACTTAAATCAAGAAAAATAAACCAACGTAATTTAAATTGCCCTCCATGTCATAAAAGAGACTCTCAAAGCTTGAAAAAGACAAATTAAATAGCCTCAGAGAAAAAAGGCATAATCACACAGCGTTCCCTATCCATATAGACCCTTTTTGCATTCAGCCGTTCTCCTCCCTCCTTTGTTACCGACGTCATCGACACCAGCGCCATCATCGCTCTTATATGCAGAACTACGTTCCCCACCGCCTTTAAATACTCTCCGGCTCTTGTATCGTACACATTTTTGTTTTTAAAAAATATTTAGCACAAAGCAGTAAGAAATATGGATCAGGTAAATCACGAAAAAAATAACCAGAATGAAAATACAAATACATAACTCATAATAGCTCAAAAAAATTGTTGAAATAATATGATAATGACAAATATTTTTCAGATTTTCTTCTCTATTCTTTGGTGTCCAAAGAAAGATGAACGCAATCTGTACAGCAAATGATATTTGACCTCTAGAACTGGAGGTCCTGCAACACTTCAGAGCAACAAAACATTGCTTCTGGTTGGTTATAGCGCTGACTATACTCAAAACAGCAATAAGCCAAGACTTTTTTAAGATCCGGTAACACCAGAACTTGGAAAAATTTCAGCTCGAAAACTTCGCATTAACCAAAACATTTTCGTGGCCTTGGCACGAAGGACACAACACAAGCAACTTATCAAAAAAAAAAAAGGAAATAATTAAACGTAAGCTAAGCAAACGTAATTTAATACTAATTCAAGTACTTTTGCTTCCTGTATAATGTACAAAGCAATTCGTCATGGCTCTTGTCGAATTGGACGATGCAAAAGAGTTCACGGAATCGCTACAGAAAAGGACCTTGAATATTTTTGTTCCTCGGAAGAAATAAAACCTTCAGATGTCATGAAAATCATGACTTTACAGATGAACAGATCCTTTGAAACGAAAAATAAAATAAAAAAAAATAAGCAAAAAAATCCATCTGATTCAGTGAGATTGACCCAAATTAAACGTCACTTAAGTTGATTAGTAGTTGGCGACCATTACTAATACGAATACAAGAGATACCAGACTCACGATTTTTGTCTCATTGTGTCTTATTTTGTGTGACAGACGCCACGATTTAGTAAACGATCTTACTTTTTTGTTAAAATGTAGTTGGCACCCCTGACTCGATTTTCTTCGCTACTGGTTTCAACTGATTGTTATCGGCTAGAGATAAGAATTTATAAATTTTGTGAAATTCTACTTTTTTTTAAAAAAAAGAAAAAAATCGAGATTTTAGCTAGCCATAGGGCTAACTCATTACTGATATTTAATCATGTAGTACTTTTTTTTAATTATGCTTATCAAATTAAATTATCAACCCGATTGCTCAAAAAACGATCGTAATTTCGTTATCTATTTCCATAACAACGAAAAATGTATTTAATTTTCGCCTCGCGATATTTTTACTCTTTTTTTTTATATTTAAACAAAGTCGGAGGGGCAAAAAATTAATATGAATAACGGATGTACCAGCTCGGTTAAATTCCATTTATTATTTAACATGAAAATCAGGTTAAAAGCGTATAAAAAATTAGAACGACAGTTGCTCGTTCATATCTTACAATATTAATAAATAAAGGAATACAAGTTACAAAAAAAAATTCAAGTCGGATCTTTGATTCGAAATGACATGTGACAAGGCTAAGTTATGAAACTTGTAAAATAATCGACTAATAAAAAAGCCAACGTTAAGCACCTTGCGCTTTTATTATATTTTCAGGTGCGAAATCTTTGTCAACAAGACTGAACTTTTGATAAGCCTACTCGCAACCAATTTTTTATTATAATAATTATAACGATTCATTCATACCCATGTAAATGCTAATTACTAGGGATGATAATAGAACATCAAAAATGTTCCCCTTTTATTATTTTACAGTGGTGGATTGGTTAATTTGAAAATAAAAAAAGATCATGACGTAGTAGGAATTCAGGATCAAAGCATAACGTAGGGAATTCAGGTAGGATTTTATCATGAATTCCAAAACGCTATGCTTGTATCCTGAAGTCTCTAGGCTTTTTCCTGAATTCCCACTACGTTATGCTTTTTTCCTGAATTCCCACTACGTTATGCATTTTTTCTGAATTCCCACTACGTTATGCATTTATCCTAAATTAACAGAACGTTATGCTTTTTTCCTGAATTCCCACAACGTTATGCATTTTTCCTGAATTCCCACAACGTTATGCATTTTTCCTAAATTCCCACAACGTTATGCATTTATCCTGAATTCCCACTATGTTATGCATTTATCCTAAATTCCTACAACGTTATGCATTTATCCTGAATTTTCACTACGTTATGCATTTATCCTAAATTCCCACAACGTTATGCATTTTTCCTGAGTTCCCACTACGTTATGCACTTATCCTGAATTCCCACAACGTTATGCTCTTTTCCTAAATTCCTACAACGTTATGCACTTATCCTGAATTCCCACTACGTTATGCACTTATCCTGAATTCCCACTACGTTATGCACTTATCCTGAATTCCCACTACGTTATGCATTTATCCTGAATTCCCACTACGTTATGTTTTTTTCCTAAATTCCCACAACGTTATGCATTTTTCCTAAATTCCCACAACGTTATTCTTTTATCCTAAATTCCCAATTTACATGGGAAATGGGATAAATGCAAGTCGTAATGGGAATTCAGTATGATACATTACGAAATGGGAAATTTCCCGGCTGTAATTAGTTTTAAGGTCTTAGACTAGTAAGCATTCAAAACCACATTAAGTCCCACGAACGAAACACCCTTTTCCAGGTTTGAGCCATTAATTTATCAACCCTGCATACCCGAAATAGAAACCGATGTGTTTGGTCTTCCACTCCGCCCCTGTATTTTTTAGCACGATTAATAAATACCCCAGACAGATTTTTCGTTGTTGTTTTAAAAAAGAATTATAATGATTATTTGTTGAAATTTAACCTAATGTAATGAAATGGCGTGCTGCGAATGATAATACCCCATTACAAACCCATTCACAGGTCATTAAGTAGGGGAGTCGTGTTGCAAGGGCGCGTGTCCCGGCCATTATGATCCCATCTTTTCTATACCCTCTTTCTTTTTCCTGTACATAACATCTTTAACCCTACCGGGGTAAATGCATGTTTAAAAAATTAAATTTTTTCTTTCGGTTTGGAGAAGTCATTAATAATGAAAACGTCGATTATATGTACAGATCGAAACGCTGTGTAATTAAATATTTTGCATACATTAAAAACTTTAGTTTTTGCAATTAAATTCGCATTTGTATGTACTTTTTTAATTCGAGTTTGCTGTTTCATTTTCATTTTAAGCTCTTTCATTAAAATGATCAAGCTTGTCTTATTATTAATAAATTATTGTTATTATGGCATTAAGAAATTTTTTTTCAGATTGCAAGCATTTACAATACACTGCTAATGATACTGCAAGTAAGAATTTTTTTAATTGAATAAATTTCAATTATAATTGAAATAAAGGGATTATTCAAACCTAAGAATTTTAATTATGCAAATTATGCTATGCAGCCAATCTATTCCCGGAATTTGGGAACTATATTTTCCAGGAAACAAGAAGCCCAGAGTCTCGAAAATCCCCGGAAATCAAGACTAAAATCAGTAGTCAGGACAAGAATTTTTAGCACAGAGAAAGTCAAAAATGATGCCAGAAACTAACAAGCTAGAAGCAATTCAAGGTCCGAAGAAAGCTCAAGCCAGGTCCAAGACCTGTTCCGGTCGATAAGAAAACGGGACAGTGATACTTTCCAGGCGAGTGTGGCGCGAACTTTCGGCCCTTTTCGTTTTCGGCCCTTTTCGTTTTCGGCCCTTTTCATTTTCGGCCCTTTCCAACTTTTTAATTTTTTTCGGCCCTTTTGATTTTCGGCCCTTTTCGTTTTAGGCCCTTTTAATTTTCGGCCCTTTCCAATTTTTTAATTTTTTTCGGCCCTTTCCGTTTTCGGCCCTTTCCAATTTTTTAATTTTTTTCGGCCCTTTTCGTTTTCGGCCCTTTCCAATTTTTTAATTTTTTTTTCGGCCCTTTTAAAATTTTTATTTTTTCAATCACGCGTAACTCTCGGGATCTTACCCTCCACCCCCCCTTCCCCCCCCCCCAGTCTGCTCATCTCGTTTCTAAAATTTTTAATTTTCCATGTTTTAAATTTTTTTTCAAACCAGTTACGCGTAACTCTTAGCTTTTTACCTCCCAAACGGGACAAATCAAGTTTCATTCAAAAAAGAAGCAAAATCTGACCGTAAATCCATTTCATCCCCCTCAGATTATTTAGAAAGCAAAACTTCACTCGGCTTTTACTAAAGTAAAAAGAAAAATATTACAACAAATTGAATCCCATTTTCCTAATTAAACCAGCTGAAGACGAAAGAAACCGCCGGAAATGAAAATTTAATATAATTAAATCGGTATTCCGGAAAAAAAAGAGGTAAATGTGCAAGTCACTTTATTTTCCGTGATGCAAGCTAAAATTTTCAAAGGGGCGTGGAAAGAACTAAAAAAAAAATGGCGTCGGGAAAACTCTACGGGGGCGGTCCATAACCGATAAGGAAAATCCCCTTTCTACGCATGATCAAAAAACTCAATTTCCCTTTCTTATTCCTCAAAACCAATCTTATTTCTTGAACAATAAACGTTAAGAAAAAAATCATTATAAATTTTGACGTTAATTTGTCTTAGACTTATTAATAATATTGATTGATTAAAATATTACCCCCTACAGGTTCTTTTTTTTCCAAACCTTTTTTTTTTCCTAATAAAAATGTGGGAGTCAATGGAGCTACGTGACATATAAAAGTCAAAGCGTGCATTCTTATAGGTTGTACTATATCTGGGACCTGACCTTGCTGGCCTGATCAAGGCCAGGCTTTACTCGAACCATTTCAATCCAATAATATAACCTAATCTAAATTCAATCAGTTTAGTTGAACCAGCATTAAAATTTATTATCGCTCCTAATCGCAGACGAAATCATTTCTATTTCTTTTAATAGTTTTTAACGTTGTGCAAAGGTGTAATTTCATCGATTTTTAATTCTAACATAACTCGATTAAAACAAGCTTTTTAACGAGAAACAAAAAAAATTCAACTTGGCCAACATTTTTTTTTTTTAAAATTAGCGGCTACTTAACTGATTTTCAACACAGATCCCGTGAATACCCATTTTCCGATATATATCGTCGGATTTTTATTAATAATTATACGGTAATCGTTTTTGGCGATGTTTTTTTTTTGGTGGATTAAAAAATATGTATTTAATTATTTTATTTCCTTAAACTGCTTTTTTGGGGGGTTTTAGTTTTTTTGGTTGGATGTGTAATAACCGAAAGATGTAAAAATAAGATTTTTCCTCGTGGGATCCGGTTTTAAAATATGGCTAATCACAAAGACATTAATTCGTGGACGGAAAACTAATGGCTATATCAAGAGAAGTTTATAGTGGACATAAGATGACTGCTAATGATTACCATGGACGATTAAGTATACTATTTGATGATATTGCTACTCCGAAAAAGAATTAATGACACCTAATTTTTTTGGTTTGGCTTAAATTATATTTTTAAGGGGATTTTGGGAATTAAAATAAGTTTGTAGCCTCGAGTTTAAATCCGAAAATAAAGGCAGTGGCAGAGTTGGCAGCAGGCACGGTCTTCCAGGTCTTGAAACTTTTTTGTTGACGCAATGAATTATTTGTCAGACTTGAAATTGAAAGTTCCATTTTCAAGGTTTTGGGCTCTCTTGGGAAAATTTGATTTTTTTTCGCTGGAATCAGATAACTTCCACGAAAATAATCATTTAGCAGACAAGGCTGGTGATTCGCGTGCTATACTCGATTATCAAGCTTTAATATTCTCTATGCAGGCCCATTTTCATTCATTGGTGATAGGCAAAAAGCTCAAGGATGTAATTTAATTATAAATACAAAAAATATTAGAGAGTGAAAACTCAAAAGAGTTGATTACAAAAAAAGCAAATTGAAATACCATTGGAGAAAACTTACTAGGCCTACAGTTCAGCAGTCGCCTTCACTTAAAAAAATGGCAACGGGTCTGAACAACGCGATTTCAGAGAAAGGAAGAAACATTGTTGGGGGCCACCGGGATATCGGGGAATTCCAGATGGGTCGGTCTCACCAAAAATCTGGATTTATCATAAAATTTCTGCTATCCTTTCAAAGTGTAAAAATACCTGATCGAAAACACATCACTCAGTGCAAGCGGAGGCGGAGGGGTCTTGATAAGCCTTATGGGCCGGTTGTATGTTGACATCCCGGTAGGCCCGTATACCCCAGTCCGGCCCTGCATTGTTGAATCAGACCAAAGGTTTGATCTTTTAAGAAATTCAAAACGTGCGAGTCAAGATAATAGAGCTTAATTGTTAAAAGACAAAACCACACCTGGAAAGGTTTTATTGAAGTAAGGTAAAAGTAGTAAATCGAAAAAAATTTTTTTAACAAAAAAACCAATCCTCTATTTTTTAACCCAACCTCACTTGTCTTTCATATTTCAAAATATTTTTCGCTTAGTACTGCACATCTCTTGTATCGTATAGTCGACTATTTTTTCGCTCAATATGTCTGAAAAAGTTGACGAAACAGAGTTGAGGGCAGACGACCCGACTCAATTTTCTGAACCAGACAACAATTTTATTTGTACTAAGTGTTACCGTATGTTTAATGATGAGGAAACTTGGAAGGAACATTCACGGACGCATAAAAAAAGGCCTACATTTGAATGTGGGGACTGTGGCAAACATTTTAACGAGAAAACTCTTTTGGTAAATCACGCATCAGAACATTCTCGCGAAAGGAAGTCGAAAGAAGAAAAAATAGACGTGATAGACTTAACAGAAGAAAAAAGCGGTCACAGAGAGACTGATACGAATATTATTGGAAAGATTAATTTCAAGTGCAAAAAATGTGGAAAGTGTTTTAAACATAAAATTGTTCTTCAATCTCATTTACAGACTCCTTGTGAAGCTCAGAGTTTTGGTTGCGAGGAATGTAACATTTGGTTCGTGCAAAAATAAACTTAGCAGCTCCGTCGGTCTATCTAAAAACTTGCTGAGGAGGAAAACTCACAAACTCACTCGATAAAAAAAAATTGAGCGTAAAATATGCGGTAAACATTTTGCGAGAAAAAGTTTGCAAATTCATCAAATCACATTCAAAGAAATTTAAATGCAACAATTGTGACATGACATTTTAAACTTAAGAGTGTATTAAAGCACCGCATTTTTGGTTCGTAATATTTCAATCAATCGTGGTAATAGTGGAAGTGCTATGTGCTCAAAAACATTATGGACAATAACTTTAAAGTTTCAAATTGTGTTAACTTTGAATAAAACAATTATTAAGAAAATGTATTTTTTTTAAGCTGTTGACGAAGACACTAAGAAAATAATCCCACTGCGTTGAAATTCGCCTTCTTAAGCTGCAACCTGATAGGCTTGCAGGATAATTTTCCATTTTTTCGATCAGCAGTGTTTGGTAATTACCAATTTCTTCTGGGGCGTAACAATCTTTATCCTTAAGAAAAAAACTTTGCTGAGCTTCAGCATCCAGAACATGTTGCACATCTTCCAACCTAATTCTATTGCTCTTGTGCATATCCGATATAGACTACAGTCATGGAATTGGATCTTTTAAGACTTTACTGACCGCTCTAATCTTGCCCAACATGATTTTTGTTAAATGCAAATCACCCAGACGATTTATCAGATGAACTATCAATACCGGATCACCCAAAATTTTCTTATCCCTTTCAATTAATCGTTTGGGTTAAATCAATATACGCAAGATTAGATAATTTACACATACACTTCAAGTATGCAAAACATGAAACCCCGTTTTCTGCTTCAGTAACTCCAGCAACATGAACATCTCATTTACGGGGACGTCTTAAATTTCACGAATTAAAAAAATTATATCCTGATCCAGAGTATTTGACATTGAAATGATGGATTATGTGCCAGGAACAAGATCCGATATTGTAAAAATTCCTCGTGTTACAAATTCTTTATACTTCCATCTCGATTTCATCATTCGTTTTTTCCCTCAAAAAATCTAAAAAAAAAAAACCTTCACACGACTACGACTTCGTAGTTCTCATTTAAATTAGTTTCTAATTTATTATTTTAAATACGAATAATTTATCAAACTTGTTTGGAGTTAAATATGTTATTTGTGTCGCTTACTCTGGTTAATGTATCGATCGGATTAATCACTCCTCTTGGTTCCAGCCAAAGTCGACTGATGAACCGCTTCGTTTTTTTTTTCATCAAAAGAACGAGTTTAAATCATTAGGATTTGCAAGTTTGATGAATAAGTTCTGAGTTTATTTCAGACCTTAATTCGGATTTTTTTTTAAACAGAATATCAGTCATCATCATAACATTGAACAACTTGTCACAAGACGGATATTATTTCCCACTCTCCTCCGACTCATAAATCACTCGATTTTTCTCGCGCATTTATTACAATCGTCATTACTTTCAAAAAAAAGAATCAAATAATGACCAAAATGGGTTTCCTAGTTCGGCAAAAAGGACGAATAATTAAGACGTTGCCTCACCAACGTCCCTTGTAAGCAATAGCTCCGTGTAATTGACCCTTGCAGGTAAAGATTTTTTATTATTAATATTATTATAATATCAACTACGGCCATGAAATGAAATATTGAGACGTCAAATATGAACTCTTACATAAGTAATCAACTTTGGCACGGTTTAAATTCATATGTTCGACATTGGTAGAACCGTATCGCAGCTATCAATCTCGTGTATCTTGCGCTGGACCAGCCGAGCATAAAAATTTTTTAACTCTTCTTTTGTTATTTTCAGTGTTTATCATACGAATATATAAAGACATACGAAAGGGGGACTTGGGCAAATGATATTGTGCTCGAATGTTGATGCCTGTCCGTTCGTCCTTCCATCACTCCGAATGCGAGCATTTTTGCACGAAAACGAGATAGTCATGTTTGTTAAAGGCAATAAGGAGCTGGATTATGTGATGGCGCAGATAACAAGGTAACAGTTCTGGTGCCACTTAATGGTGACCAGATTTTTTTTTTCTTTTTTGTAGGCGTGCGATCTGATTTTAGGTAAATTGAGTTTTTGTTGTTCAAGTTTTATATGACTGATAGATAAAAGTAATCGGTGTCCTGACCTAAGGAATGTTCAAACTCTTTGTCAAATACAGAATCGGTCTCTTCAGCAACCCGCAATTATCCGCAGTAAAAAGAAACCAGATACCCGACGCAACCCGATCGGACCTATGTTCGTACTTGATTCAGCAGTCGACGCATATGCCCACCGAGTCCGCTATTAGCAACAAACATCATCAATATTCAATTCCATCTTATCCAAAACCTCAACACCATGGTAACCATCCACTCACACATCGCGCCCCCTCGGAACGGCCACGGTACAGTATCGCTAACATCAGCGATAAAGGAATCGAGAAGGACTTAGCAATACGCAACTGGAAACTACCCTGCCTCAACTACCCTCAGGGATTACCCCGATGCTGGATCGAAAGGCACTCAAAATAAAAAAAATGTTTGCTTACCTCATGTATCAAACTCCTCTGCATATTCCACAAAGCTTCACAGATCACAGAATCCTTATTTTCTTAGAAACCATCTGGATTATCTAAAAATCTAAAAGAAAAATAATTATTTTTCAAAAATCTGATTCTTTTCCAGAGCTTTTAAACTTGTACTTACAAGGCCAAATTCGAAAACTTTTTTGAAGAGGTTGATCTGAATTCGGTAGGTACTAAGCAGTGCTGATCTTTTTTTCATTTATGTTGAAGACGTAACTAGAAGCTATCTCTAAAACTTGGTTGTCTTAATTCTTGGTAACACAATAAGCTCCTTCTCCAGTTGCGCAAACGGCCTTAAAATCTTTAGCTGAAAAAAGACGATTAAAACTTTAAAATTTTTTCCAACTTTATGTATTTTCCAAAAAACGATTTTACCTTTGCGATTACTTATCATCGGAGTTTAAGGCTACGTTAAATTGGCTTAGGCGATGTCTGCATGACGGTTGTTCCAGTAACTTGCTTGCCTTCTCCACAACTGTACAGACTAATAGTTTGCAATAATGCGGCCGTGCTGTTCTTTCTGATCTCTGCTGCACTCATAACTACATAGCCGGCTGCTCCTTAATATTTGTTTAGGTCACCAAACTACGGTGACCTGAGGCTCGTCAAGGGCAGGGTCGCCACTCCCTGATGAGGTTATCAAGATACCTCAGACTACCCTAAAGATTCACTGCGTTTCCAATCTGAAGGTGCTAATTAAGACAAAGTTAAGGACCTAGTAACTCTCAGAAGATTTATAGGCCAGCAAAGCGGGCGGACCCATCCGTCTTCAGGGGCCACCAGCTAAAAATAAATAAAAAAATCGGATAATTTTTGCAGACAAGGTGTGCCCAAAAATTCAGCTGTGCGGGCGGGCCCACCAAACCTTAGTTACGCTACTAGTTACTCTTGATCCAACCTAATTCCGACAACTTCTCATGCATAGGTATCTCCTCTGACTGAGCTCGCAAAGAGAAGCGGATTGTTAATAATAGATGAAGCCCCTGAAATTTAGAGGCTAGCGAATCTAAAAACAGATTAGTAACACCATTTGAAAAAGGCAGCTAAAGATCTGCACTTTCCTTGGTTTTTCCTTCGCATAAGATAAGCGTAGGCAGTATTTTATGCCCTTTCCTCCAATAAGAGGAAAAACACTGCTGAAGTCTACGTTTATAAGCTGGCAGGCTCTCAAATAGGAGCAACTACAGGAGTAAGTAATCCTGGGAGGTGCATGTGATAAGGGTCTAACCAACACTTTTTCTGAATGCCCGAAAATAATGGATGTCATGAATCAGAAAATTGAAATTATGGCAGGATTTGAATTTGCTTACAGAATACTTTTGCTAATTTTCAAGATTTATAGGAAAATGACAGACATAAATCAGGTAAACATAAATTGCCATTTCCCAAAAATTTTTATCTTATGATCGGCAAAAATATACCCCAAGCATATACCGGAATTTTAAATGATGTCATCGTTTTCGAATACAGCTTGCTGTAGTCAGCAAAAGTGATGGTTAGACCCTTCTTATCCGTACTTGTAAGCAGTAAGTCCTCATAGTCACATAAATCATCGATCGTAACTTAATGATCGACCATATTTTTTATATGTTACCATCTTTTATTCAGCAGTTCCGCTTTTAAATACTGCCAAAGTATTCTTGTCCGTTGAGCAATATTCAGAAATTTGCGATAGAGCTACTTCTTACGGCCATTACGAGGGACATATTACTATTCTATTTCGCATATTGGGCATTGCTAAATCCATTGCCATGGATTTGAAATCCATGACTTTTGGAAAGAGGAATGAGGAACTTTCTTTCAAGGAAACAATTATTAATGAACCAAGGTGCCCAGAGATAAAAATGAAACACTTAACAAATGGACAAATTAGAACCTTATGGAGGACATGAATCGAACTTTGCAAAAACGGGTCTTGTCCTTTGTGTTTTTTATAGACCATGCCCATTTTCGCAATCAACGATTCAAATATGGTGCTTCATTTTCAATTGGGGTACCTTAAATTTTAAATGATAAATTATTTATTCAATATTGACAAAAGCTAAAAATAATTTAGTTACCTAACAAGAATTTTTCTGTCTTTGCATAAGCTGACTTGACCAGAAATCAACCACCTGGTCATGTCAACGATCAGCTCCGTTCCAAGGAGACAGCAATGTCAAAAAGTCTTGGAGTGATTTTAAATTTTAATTTCCTGATCTGATAAAACCTGTAAATGAAAATAAACTTTACTATCTGTTCTGGAGTGGCTTTAAAATAAAATCCTACTTGCCTTCTCGGTAAAGATTCTTTAGGATTTAGAATTATTTTCCCGAAAATTTCTGAAACTGGCTACTGCACTTCCCGCGTTGCTTGCTATAGACCAACTAGTAATCCTGTAAAATAAAAAAAAGAATTAGTTTGAAATTTACACAAACAAAATTTATATTTTTGTAATTACCTTTTGAAAAAATGTCCTGAAATTATCTAATTGAGCCCTACAGCTTCACTATGGCTCCTCTTATAGTTAAAATAAAACTAGTATACAGGAAAAGCTTTTTAGCAAAAAACAACAAAAATTTTAATTTTTTTAAAATTTTTATTTGGTTTTATTTTTCTTTATTTCTTTGACGACGAAGTCCGAAAAGTGAGTGTTGTAATACAATACGAACTGATTTATTTACCCTTAAATATTCATTTTGTTTTCTAATTATTTCAACCATTTTATTATTTTTCCAGGTCTCATGTTCGTGTGTATCTAAAATGATTCAAGTCGAAAAACTATTTTTTTTTAGAAGTCACAACAGAGATCGAATTAATTTTTTTCATGCATAATTATTTAGTTATGTATTTTTATTATTTATCATTATTATTATTATACCAGAAAAAAGTTTACACTGAAATCTCATATTTAAAAAGCTAAAAATATTTATTTATTTAATTAATCATTTTTTTCCATTTTTTTTAAAAATCATTATTTTTAAGTCGAATTTATTTTTTCTCATTCTTTGAATTTTCGTTTTATTTTGCAGACTCAGCCTGAGTGAAAATAAATAACATGTAGATCTGTACATTTTTTCCTATTGTAACAACAAATAACGATTAGAGTAGTACTGAAAATTAGATGACAACAGCAGTTTTTTCTTCCTTTTTTTAAACGATTTTTTCATTTTTTAATATTTTTTTAAAAAATGTTTTATTTTATTCAGCGCGAAGAACTAGATAAAGCAGGACGAAGGGACGTTAAAATAATTAAATAAGCAATGTTTTTAATTTCCAGAAAAAAAAATTTGAGCAAAATAAAAAAATAACTTTTTATAAAATATAAACTGAAACCTGCAGCAATTTTCTATTTCACTAAAACGTGGCCACATCGGGATGATATGAACGAATTTTTTAAAAAAAATGCAATGCTTATTTATTTTTTTACGCCTCTACGTCCGTTTTTTTGTGGTACTAGCCAAAACCATTACACCGGATGTTTTACAACAGAACATCAACTCACATTAAATAATAATACGATGACTGATGATATTTTTTTTAAAATTAATATCTCTCGATCGTGAAAATTTCAAGTACCAGATTCGGTTCAGCCGATTATTTTAAAAATAAAATCGACAAGAACCCAGAGCTTTCGCGCTATTCAATTAACTAAAGGATCTTGCATGTTTCCTCTCTTTTTCATCGAAAAAGTAACTCACTTTTGAAAATTTTTATACAACAGCTAATATATCTAACCCGATTTTCTGAAAATCACTTTCTTTTTTTTTTACATAACTAAAAACTCATCTTTTCTATAGACCGTTGGCAATCGATCTCAATTTTTACAAAAAACTGTTGGTTAAAAAATTTGTACGAGAAGTGGTTTCATCCACTTTAATATTAAGTAAAAATCGTTAGGGGACTCCAGTAAAAAGAACGAAAAACTATTGCTTAAAATGAAAAAAAAAAAAAAAAAAAAAAAAAATTCTCCGATTCGGTACTTGAACTTCGCACATGAGAATGCGGCTGTATATATATTTTTTTTAATATTTTATTTTTTTTTCTTTTCAAAGTGGCAAAACTACGAGTACATAATTATTTTTTTTCCTTCCCAATTTTAACTACCAAACGCAGATAAGCTTTTTTTTTAAACTCACGTGGTAGAATTATATACCTAGTTTAATATTTAATTTCCTACCATTTTTTATTTACATATTTATTTTCAAGTTACTTCCATCGGGAGTGAATTATTTTTCCTAACGTTCATTTGTTTTTTATTTTCAACAGTTATCTCTTGACTGCTTTGTTGCTCCTCACTTTCGCCGCCTTCGCTCGCTTCAATGTCTATTGTTTCTAAGCTGTAAAGAAAAAATGAAAAAGATAATTAGTTTTCAAAGAGTACCCTAGTTGAATTAATAATTAGATGGCGCCATTGTCGTTTTAGTTTGCTAAATGGCCACTAGGTGGCGTTGTTATAATTACCTTTCATTCCCCAATTCCACATCAACGGTTTCACTGGCTGCTACCGCCTGGGCAGGATTTACTAACAAAGAAACTTTCCTTTGAGGTAACGAGACTTGTTTTAATTGATTTCCGCTCAACATGTTTTGATTGGTCGTGACATAACTAACCGTCTGATTACCTCCCAAAAAATTAGCGTTTTGGCTCGTCGTTACGAAACTTTGATTAACTACAAAGTTTTGATTTGAAGCGACGAAATTTTGATTCGTCGACATCCCTTCTATTGTAAAAACGCTTGGATTTGTTACCAATTGAGTTACAGTCGGATTCTGAGCGCTAATTGAAGTTGTTTGCTGTTGACCAGCAACCGCGGGTGCCGCTCGGATTATCCTTCTTTGATTATCTAAAACAGAAATTAATATTTCAGTTTATTTTTTAAGAAAAGAAACTGGAGGTTTAAGAATTTTAGAACATTTCAAAAAGCCGGTCCAACGAATTGGACTAGATTGAGTTTCCAGAATCAATAATTTGAAAATTGAGATTTAGTCGAATACTTACAACCATGGGTTGCAGGCCCATTAGAAACCGTTTTTTTATTAGTATCCTGGACTACTACATTCCCATCTGTATTTAAGTGCAAATTTCTAGCGTTATTGCCCCTGTATGTCCTTAAAATACCTGGACCTGAAAAGAAAAAGAATGAGATATAATTAGAATTAAATAATTCACTGTGGGCAGCTGCTATAGAGAGCACAGATATTTTTGTAAAGCACTAACTTTGTGAAGTAGGTAATTAAAAATATGGTCTAGCTTTTGTCATTTCTTTTAAAAAAAATATTAGGCTTTGTCCCAACTTTTTTGATTTAATTTTAAACCTTCCTTATAAAATTAATCATTAGCCCGCTCAATGAAATTCGAATGCATATTTAGTGCTTTGGGTCTCAATAATAATTACAATGGCCCAAGTTATTCGATTTGAAAGAGGGAAATTTTAAAAAAACCGCCTGGCCTGGATTCCCAATTTTTAAAATTTTCATCTCTCCAACTTTAATCTCCTAAACAATAAGAGTAATCTTAACTCAACTACAAAACTAAACAAGATAACATTATCAACGAATTTATTATCTTCGACCCCATTCTTGCAAAATCCCATTCAATAAACTTAATTACCCGCGAAAATGAAACGAAAAAAATCGGGATCCTTACCATCATGATTACTTGTTTTAACAACTTCCTCGTGTTTTAAATTTCTAGAAACGGAATCCCCGATCCCGACAACAGCCGCATTATTTACAATAACTTTGGGTTGATCACGAAGCATCCCAGATCCGGTAGGATCGTGATTAATCGTAGTATGCCCAAGGTTGTGAGTTATACGAGCTCCGCTAAGCGCCGAGAGTTTAGTAAACCCTAACGTCGTCGTCGGAGGTCTCGTTTTAACGTTTTGTTGATTCGTCCGAATTATTTGACCCGATAAAATGTTCGCTATCCCTTGATTACTCGACACGTAATTAGAACACACGTTTTGCGGTGAGGTTCCCGAACCGCTGGACGAAATATTATTCGACACTTCACTTTCTTGCCTCGAATTACTATCAGACGAAGTCTGTTTAAAATTATAACTCGGAGGTCCGGATATCGTATAATTATGATGGTTTAAAGCATATATATCGTTCATGGTTTGTTGAGGTTGAGTCGGCTGCTGAGTCTGCTGAACCGGCTGAGATTGTGACTGTTGGGATTGTTGTTCTTGCTGAGAATTCCCTTCCTGGTACCCATCCGACTTCATGTTTAAACGACTAGTTAAAATATTGGAGGGAGCATTATTTTCCGTGTTTTGATTCATTTTAAGTTGCAATGTCACCTCATGATTTTCTATATCACTACTAATGTCCGCTATTTGCCCGTAATTCGATGACGATTGTCCTAATTTATTATCGGATTGAGTAAAATTTAATTTTTCCTCGTTCGACTCCATCGTCTCTTCTAGTTGGTCGTTTTCCGATTTCTCGCTTTCGAGCGGTAAATAAGTTGGCATTATTAAATTAAATCTCGAATTGGGGGTCAAACCGAACAATCCGCAACAACCGACGACATCGTTCTGAACGATGTCCGGTAATAAATCGTCGACGTCGCAGTCTGTTTCGTATTTTAAAAAATCCGTTTCGGAAAATTCAAAAATATTTTTATCTATTTTTAGTCTCTGTTTTTGGAAAGGGTTAGACTGACTATCTGAAAAATTTTGACCCGTTTCCGTTTTAATTAATGCATCGGACTTATCCATCGTGTTATCAACGTCGAGACTGATTTCCGGTTCCTTTTTAATGAAATCATCATCCAGTCCCAACTTGTCTAATATTGCGAACGAATCGTCATTGGTTTCGAGCTCCGGTTCCGGTATTAAATTAACCGATGAATCGGCGAATAAATCCGGAAGGGATATTTCGCTTGTTGTAAAAACACTCGGCTTTTCGTCTTCGTTTTCGGTTTTCTCCTTTCGCTTTCTTCTATAATTAATATTTTTGAAACCTCCTATCCGATAATTCCTTCTAAAAAAATGTTTCCCAGGACGATTCAAATCAGATATTGAGTTAAAACTAAAATTATCAGTTCTTCTTCTGTCGTAGAAATGATTTCGTTGCCCGATATCTCCATTGGAACCACCGAACCGGACGCAATTTCTCGCACTTCGAAAGCGATCACTAACACAGCCTTCACCGTTAATTTTCTTCGCGTCATCATCGATCGTTTGAACCGTCCTAGTTCGATTCTCGATAACACTTTCATTTTCGGAATTAATTACTTGAAGGGAATCACACTCCAATTCCGGACTCGTCAATTCTTCACTTTTATTATTTAACTGTTCACTATCATCAACACTTCTATCTCTTAAAACCAATGTTTCGTCGGCACTACTCCTTTTCCCTCCTGTGCTCGCCGCGTGCCTTTCCGATCTACTATCACCACTTTGTTCGTCGTCCGAGGTGTGAAACGAATTAAAATTTCCACAGCCGTCTAGATTTTCGACATCAATAATAAGCGTATTAGGTAAAGAATCGACAGCGTTTTCGCTATCTGAATTTGTCCATTGGCTTTCGCACGGTTCTGGAGGTGTCTTGGGTTGATACAGTGGCAAGTCAGCTTTGTTATCGTACACGGTGAAATCAACGGATGACCAAAAGTCGTCCGATAACCCTGATGTTCTGTCTAATATTACCCTGCAAAAAATAAAAGTCAATATTTTAAAATCAAGTCTTAAAAAAATAATTTAAAAAAAATTATTTTAAGTCAGAGCTAATAAAAAAGTCCAAATATTTTTCGCTCAAATGGTTCTTTTTAGAATTTTTAGCTTCAAATTGATAAATAAAGAGTCTCATTAAATTTCTTTGTCAAATAAAGGCTTCAAATTGTTGGTAATAGTTATGAAGGGGAAAAAAGTGATGAAAAATTGACATTAAGATAAAGTCTAACTAATTACAGTGATCTATAAGCCAAACATAAGCGAAAATTGGATTGATCTTAATACCGTCGCTCGTGTAATAAAATGAACACCCAATGACGACCCCAAATTTCCTATTTTATAAATTTAAAATATGCTAAAAGCCCACTTGAAAGAATCCGAGTGAATAGCTAACTCGCAAGATATCTCAAGTCTCAGTTCCAGTTTTCCTTCCTCCTCAAGAGCTATAAATCCGTCTGAAGTGACTCCTCTAATCCCCAAATACCGACGACTATAAAATCGGGGTTGTTGATTTTTATTTACTAACCTTCCACCTCGACCCATTCGTTTTCTGGCTAAACCGATGTGCTTAACGCGAGGCGTTGCAATGTTTGTTGGACAGTATCTAAACCTTTTATCGCAGCCTCCATTCTCGTCTTTTCCACACCATGGCCAGTTTCCGAACCCAGATGTCGGCTAGAAAAAATTTTAATAAAATTTATTTAGGGCAACAAAATTTCATCTATCTTTATAAAATTAACTAGTAAAAATTTAAAGGCAGATTTTAAAGACTAATCACTTTTTGATTTTACCATCAAATACGCTTGGGTAATGCTAGAATTCTGTATGGGTCAAGGGCCTGTGCAGGATTAAAGCCTATACAGAGCTCAATTGGATCATCGAATAGACAATTTTTAAAAATCAGCTCCTAAAAACTCGATCAAGCAAATTCTTTGAAACTGCACTAATGGCATTGAGACAACTGGAAGTAGAGACACATTTTTCCTGTGCCTCGATTTAACTAAGCATTTTTTTGAAAAATGCTGACTCTAAAATAGTATTTTTTTGTAACATTACATCCATTGAACTAAGTTAGACTCCAGTTAGCTTTCAAATATTAAAATGTAATTATAAAAACATTTCATGCTCGATTTTAACTTAATTTCCACGTCTCTTGCTAAAGGCCCTAATGCCTTCACTTGCTTTTAAAATCTTCATTTCGGGCTTGATTACTAACCAAATAATTTCAACTACGGCCTAAAAAGTTGGCTACAGGTTTTACTACATGTTAAAAGAATTTCTATAATCATTCGGCCATTTTCATCAAAATCTGCCTTGCCTCAATTTTTATATATTTCCTAAATTCAACAATACTTACAGGTAAATAGTTACAACCAAATTTTCTTCTAAAAGAAAATATTCCTTCGGAATCACACTGCGAGAGTTCTGTAAACTCAGGTCGTGTGCTTTCTAATTCCTCTTCAGACGACGCCATTGTATCTTGGGAGCCTTGAAGAGACGACATTAGGTAACCCCCCCTTGATATAACTCCTCCTATGCTACCTTTATGCTTCCGCCTTTTGTACTGTCGTTTTTCTTTACGAGGAAGCAAAACCTCTTCCTATAATAAAAAAAAGGACCTAGTGCTCAAATTCTCAAAAATTAAAGAATCAAACACTTGAAGGAGCTACGATGAAGGCTCACCTTAATAGGTACTTTACTGAGCCAATGCTGTTGATTGAGACCGAACTGATTTGAAAAAATAGGAGCAAAAGCTGGACGAGGTGTTTTGATCGCAGAGACCTCCGCTAGTAATTGACCGCTGAAGTCTTGCGCTTGATACCTTTAAACAAAGAAAAAAAATTAGTTCAAAGCTTCTCCAAAATCTCAACGAAGCGCTGTAATCGACAAATGGCTGCGATGCGAAATCACATTAAAATCGTGAGTTTCAATTATTTACCTTTTCTCAAAGATTTCAATAGTTAAGTGAAGATGTTCCCGTTTCGTTTTTTCCCTACGTTTAACTAATTCTAATAACGTAACGGTCCGCTGAAGATCCCTTCGCAGTTTGAGCATCTTTTCGTATGATGTTTCGTCGTTTTTCCTATTTTTTCTAGTTTGCATTTTTTCTGTCCGTCGTCTGAATGCTAAATATGGAGTGTTTGCCGCCGTGCCAATCCTATGCTCTGTTTTTACAACCGGTGTTAAAGGTACTCCCTAAAATTATGAAAAAAAAGTTATTTCGGTTGTTTTAAATTTTGATTCCCAAATAACTTACAGATTTGAGTCTCTTATTTAGCCAATAGTCATAAACTGCTATAATAAGATCATCATCCTCCTTCAGCAAACCCTTTGCTTCATGCAACTGGACAACTGTCTGACCGCTTCCTTTCTCGAGCCTATCCATCATTTCCTCAAACTGCAATTAATACAATTTTTTAAAATTAGAAATCATAAAAACCAGAAAAAAGCATAAAATGATTAGGTTTAAATGCTAATCTTACAACAGAAACAAAACATACCTTCAATGGAGTTAAATCCATTTTCTTAGCTTGAGCATTGACGAACCTCTCATCCTCTGAGTCCATATCATAATCCGGGATGTCCTGTTCCATTGCAAAAGCTGCAAAAATTATTTTAATTAGCAAATATTAAGTCAAAATATACAATTCCAATAAATTAAGATGCTTACGCTGCATGTGTATTAACTGCCTCGGCATTTTAAAAGTTGTACTATAAAGACGATCATATGCCTCTGTATCTTCTATGCTAGTAACTTCTGGAGTGGGAATTATGAGGCCTGTGCATATAGCTCTTTGAAGATGATGTTCCTGTCAAAAGTTAAGTCGATTAAATTAGTTTACAAACACAATACTAAAAAGCATCTTCAAATATTCACCAATTTAAAAATTTTAAAAGTATACATGTTTTTTTTTTACTCAATTTTAAAATTTCAGTTACTTCTCATGTTCATAAAGCATTTTTTATTAATTTTAGCTCATATTTGTAACACACAACTTTAATCTAACGTGAAAACATGAGGAATTTAAAAACCACAATGTTCGAACATGGTAATTTTTCAAATGAAGTTTTCTTGTAGTGTAAAGGTCTAATATTACTCAAATGTGTTTAATATGCTTAATGAAAGTTCAGACTAAGATTTTTTAGTAATATTCTACAAGCAAAGACGATTTTTATATCAAAATTAACAAAGTTTTTATGACCATCACCATAACCTAACTTGGTTGGGCCATTAGTTTACATTACAAGTTTTTAACGTAATTTTTTAGGTTACGCATAAAAATTGCCCCAAAACATTTAAAGCAAGGCTTTTTGAAGATATTTAGAGCAACATAACATCGTACATCTCGATTTTTTAGTTAAAAACTAGAAAACAATTTTGAAAGGTATACTGATGCCATGGTAAAATGCCATCCATTTTAAACGTTCAATATTTCCATATTTAGAGTTTGATATCATCAAATATCCATGCAAATCGATGCTTTGGGGCCTCGGGAATAATCCCGTGCAAACATTTTGCTTATTTCGTTTGATTTATGTTAGAAATTAAATATTTTAAATCATGTAGCATCATTTAACGAGCCATCGATAGGAGTGTCATCTCTCGGATCCAGGAAGAAACAACGTAAACAAGATGGCTTCCCAACCACACTCCCCAAATGATTTTTTTACCAAAAACTTACACATTCTTCTTCTTTTTCCATCCCACTTGGCATTTGTGGGACTGCACGATTAATAGCCGAGTAGTCCGGCAAGTCCGGAAGCTCCTCAGCTTTGTAAATCGGCATGGGCTTCGCGGCGTCCAGCGCCCGAGCCCGAAATGAGAGCTTGCTCATTTTGTTGACAGCCTACAAACACATCACTCTTCCCTAAAAAAATTGACAGAAAAAGCACTTTTGAGGGTCCCGTGAGGGCTTTGCCCCGTACTACGTTAAAATCTAAAGTCACTACTTTGTACCCATGTTGACATTTATCTTTCACTCTGTCACAATAAAGTAAAATTCGAATACAAACATTACTATTAAAGCTGTTTTGTAAGAATACATCATGGCGGCTCTA
Source organism: Liposcelis brunnea (assembly GCA_023512825.1). Classification (NCBI taxonomy): domain Eukaryota; kingdom Metazoa; phylum Arthropoda; class Insecta; order Psocodea; family Liposcelididae; genus Liposcelis; species Liposcelis brunnea. The sequence goes on along the minus strand of CM042068.1, from coordinate 14,344,436 downwards.
TTCAGTTGTGATGATTTTTTACCAGAATACTTTGCGCGGAATCGGCGCTCATTTAATTACTTGTCTTTGAGTGACTTATAACGAAAAATTTTCCCCTTTTACATGTTAATCCGTATTTTTATAATAAAATAAAAATAAAAAAAATGAAAGTATAATTATTATACGATATAACCCGGCGCAGGATAATTTTTAAGGAAATTTCCAGACGCTTTCAATTGTTTTAATGACATGGCGCGACTTCCGTCGACATTTTACAAATTAACCGCTAAAGATTGTTTATTTCAAATTGGCTTCTTCAAATCAAAATTGAATTCATGCGAAATGCTTTTATTTAGCAGCTGGGTAAAGTCTAAATAATAGTTGTTTCTATTTATCGGGATGGAAAAATATTAAAAGTAATGGATATTGATTATCGTTTGGCCTATAAGTTTCATTCGACCTTTTGGATTTTTATAAATATTTAATGATGACGCAAAATATTATTATGGTCATTATACGACACATGTGGACACATCATCCGTTTTAAACTGTTAGTCATCAAAAAAATCAGATTGTACAGCTATTCAGTAGCTTCATGTGTTCAATGTCAATATGTCAGCTACTGGCCATTTGCATTTCCCAGCAATAGAACAGTATGATATAAATATTGTAGCTTGGCTGTAATTTTCCCATGAATGAAAGCCATAAAAAATGACATGTTAAACAAAAAGTTAAGAGCAAATATTAACTTCCAACTTCAAATTGGCTTTTTTGGCGGGCGAAGAGGTTAGATTTTTATCAATTCAAGACGATAAATGGGTCGAAAAAAATCACCCAAAAACTGACTCACCAAAAGGTGTAGCAGTCACGCGGGGTAAAGAATATTCTCAAAAGACCTTTCCGCTTATGTTTAGCTTTACCTCAAAATTTGTTTTAAAGAATCTTTTTTTCAAAAAATACAAACACAAATGCATAGAACATGCTAGAGATAGGCGCAATGTATTAAATTAAAAGCCTCAACGTGATTTGTCTTTAAGGGTGAACATACGATTCTTCGTTTCAAACGCTTGTTTCCAAAATTTTTTTTGATAGTGTACGATTTTATTTAGCACGTCAAAAGTACTGAGACTAACCTTTGATTTTTAGGCTTCATTTTTTATTAAAATTTAAAAGCCTAGATTGCAAGAAAATACTGGCGGGTTCAAGGGGGAACAAAAAATGAGCTCTTTTCTTCCAACACAAAATATCCCACTGCAATTAGTTCCAATTAGTCTCGCTGAAAAAAATAAAAAAGATGGTAAAGGAAATATAATCAGAAAAAATCAAAACTAAAATTAATTAGACCAACAAATATTTATTTGGAATATTTTGCCACTGTGCCTTTTACAAAATCAAACAGCAAGTTTTCTTAAAATGATACTTGCATCATTTTAGATTATTTTAAGTGTTGTTTACATTTTACTGTAGTCAATAAAATGCTTTCAAATGCTTAATTTAAAAAAAATTATCATGTATAAAAAATAAATCCAAGAAAATAAATTCAAATATTTGGGCTGCTTAAGAAATTATCAGTACGGAAAATAGCTTGAAATGATACTGAAATGTACAAAATTTTTGCACAGCTTTTACATTAAATTAAAATTAAGACTACAGTTTACCATTTTAAAACTTTTGAAAGGAATGCAAGCAAAATTTTTAAGTACAAAAAGTATTTCACATAATGTAATTTTATAAAATATCCTTTTGAGGCCCTCCTTCGTCTGGTTTTAGCCCTCGGATCGACAAATCGTAAACGACTTCCTCGATTTTTTTAACGTCGTATTTCAGCGCATCAAACCTTTTCCTCAAAGAATCGTTTTTAAGATTCAGCAACCGAAACCCAGCATTTAATTCAGTAACGAATTTTGAAATGTGAATAGGACGGTTGTAGTCTCCATAAGTGACGCTGTTTACTGCCATCCGCGACTAGAACAGAAAAATAAATTGGTTATTAAAAAACTCAAAACCATTTCTAAAACGAAATCAAAGCAAATGTCTTACCAATTCTGATGATAATTGAAGTAGACCCATCAAATAATCTTCTAAATCTAAATGAAATCCATTCTCTCGTAGTGAGCTAACTAGTGTACATTAAAAAAATTATTTTTGCATTATTTTACATTTTTTTTAAAAATCACGCCCGCTTGTCCCATCTCCTCGAACTTACTTCCTAAAGTGTCAGCCACCTCGTCACGAGTCACCAAGTTCCCGGATTCCAAATATACAATCAAAGCCACAAGGAATGCCATTCGTTGAGTCACAAATCTCCAGTGATCATGGAAGCGATAGTACTGACTTGTAGAATGAAGCTTTAATAATTCATCTAATTTTTGGTATCCTGTTTTGACATCCTTTTCTATCAATTGTCTGGAGCTCTTGCAACTCGATAAAACTGAGAAACAATTATTTTAAATAAATCCGATGATTAAAAATTGAAAAGTTGAATTTTTTAAATTCTTTTTTTTTTTTTTTTTTAAATAAAAAAACTTTCATTTTGAAAAAATTTTAAATTAATTAATTTTTTGAAAAAGTATTAATCCTTGAAATGAATCCTGTTTTGTTGTTTAAAAAGTTAAAAAAATTGAATTGAATTTTAAAATGTTAAATTGTTAAATTATTAAAATATTAAGTTCTTGAAATTATAAAAAAAATTAAGAAAAAATCTTGTTAAATTTAAAATGAAAATTTAGAATTTTTTAAAATTTTTAAATGGTTAGTTAATAAGACGCTCATCAAGTAATGAAATATTTACTTTCGGCGGTTGTACTTTTTTGATGAACAATTTGTAGAGCAGTGACGATTTCCCGTCCAGCTTGTTCTATATCCTTAACAATTTTTCGAATGTCCTGTAATAAAAAATCATCATGTTCACTGTGCAAATAATAATATTACCATCATACCACTTTCTGGAAAAAAAAAATGAAAAAAATTTGCAGCATTTAGAAAGCTGAAGCCAAAAAGGCTATGTTCTTGCTTTGGGTAAGTCAAAATTATCATAGTAATATTTTAATTGCAATTTAACACTTCCAGAGCAAACAGAATTCTGTTGTTAGCATTAGGGTTACATTTGTTTTATGAAACAAAACGTAGCAATATCACAATCTGGATCAAATTTGATAAAAATATCACAGTCTGCAATAGATATCAACATATCTTTGCAGTTTAGCGTTAGAATGCTAATATAACCTAAAAATCATATGAATATTCGTATTACATGAAAACAAGATGTTATCTGATACTGATTCATGTATCAAAGCTTCTTTATGCATCATTATCTGAAATATGTAAAAAAAACAATCACTGAGCCTTTTTAAAACATAATAGTCTAATCACTTGTATTATTAACCCTTGGGTTGTAACTATACACTACTAATTAATTGCTATAAAGCAAGCATATGAATTGATGCTTTCCTTTAACCTAACGCCTCATTTACTGTCACGTTCTTTGCATCCAGATCGCCGAAATCAATTTCCCGGATTTAATCTTTCGTTAAAATCCATTCTCAGCTTTATCATTCACACGTAGAGAGGCTTAATTCCAATGAAAAACATACCTCGTGTTAAAATTATCCGATTCCCAAGCCTACCGGCATTTTTTTTCCAATATCAGTCTACGGAAACCGAGTACTTACATCTCTTAATTCTTGTTCCTTGTCTAAATAATCTTGAAAAGATGAAAATATATTTGACATGTTGGCCGCCATTATTACATCCTATGAATAATTTTATATTGGCTAAATTATTCCGGCTTGTCAAAATTATTTTCCTTAAAAGCGTCCAATCAACAGAAAAAATGGCGCATGTAAATAAGCAGAAATACCAACTGGCGACATTTTTCCCTGCATTGAACAAAGAAATCATTTTAGGTAAGAAACAATGCCTCCGCTATTCGCTTCCTTCTTTTTATCTGTCTTAAGGGAGTGATTCAATGGTCATTTTTCATATGACTAGGAGAAATTTATACAATTTCCGTAAGGGAATCAGAATTTTAAAAAAGAGATTAGCGTAATCTCTATATGCTGAGTACATATCACGACTGCAGCGCTCCGCTAAACCTATGTTTAACTTATAGGAAAGCGTAGAATTCTCGTAAGTTCTTGTAGGATATATATCCGGGACATAAGTTAACCATGGTATATCTACGGATATATATAAATAAATTTGCTAGAAAACGCTATAAAAAAGCGGAAATTTCGAAGGGGGGAACAAACTATTTTTTATAGTTATTTTTAGCGGGTTAGCGAAAAAGAAAACGAATTTTTAATTTTTATGTCACTGATTTTTTATTGTTTTTAAAAAGCAGCAGAGCTGAATGGCGTGTTTAGACTTGGGGAAATATTCCAGACTAATTCGGAACCGCTAGTAGAATCGCGTAAAACACAGTATAAGGTTATGTAAGTTGATCCGATGAAAACCACGATGTAAATTAAATGCGGGGACTCCAAAAATCGGCAAACCAGATCTAAATAAATGAGATCGTATGGATTAAAATAAGATTTTTGCATTTTCGAAATCGGGTTTGATAATACTCACTGAATAAGGAGCGAAAAGTAGCTCGTAAGTCAATTGTTAAAATCCGAGTCTTGTTATTGCTATTGCCATAATCGTTAGTTAAAGATGATGATTGTTTCAGAGTAATGTAATCTATTAAGCTAAAGCTGCGGACTGATTTGATTGATCTGTTGAAAAAGTAGTTTTTTGTGCCATTAATGGACTTAGGCGATGAGTGTAGAAGAAGAGATTTGCCAACTTAGAGTTGAGATTGCATAACCAGTAGGAGGTAGAAATACGACACAGCATATCAGATTAATTTTAAATAAATGCTTACGAAACAGCAAAATCCGAGGTAGCACCAGAAATACTAATATCCGTCGAAGAAGGTTTACTCTCGAGTTCTACATTTAATTCTGATTTTACATTTGGGATATCAAGTTCAACCACGTTTTTTTTCTCACGTACTTCTTCAATCGGACAACTAGAAAATAAAATAAGCAAAAAAACTCTCTTCTAAAATTATCCGTCATTTTCTTTCTAATTCTTCAAGAATATTACCTTTGTGGTTTCGCAGGTTGAGTTATGGTTACTAAACGAACTTCAAATTCCTTAAGGCTACAACTATAAAACAGATTTCCCAACGGTCTAATTTCCGAAAATTTGCAAATCTCAGAATTGACCCCCACACTATTTTTTAAATTAATGAAAGGTATTCGCAATTCGTTAAATAATTCTTCGTCAGTGTACGGACAACTTAAATCGTCTATGTCACTTAAATCTTCCATATTCTCATTCGAACAACTATTTCCTCGAATTTCAATCAATTCTCTAAAAAAAATAAAATAATTTTTACTAAAAAAATTAATTCTATAAAAGTTAGAAGGATCTAATAACCACGTGCCCGTGCGACACTAGCGCCATCTAGTGGCAGCCATTTTTAGTTTCCCTAACTTCATAAAAACCGTGAGGACTCTTCAGTCATCTCGACCCTAAATAAATCGAACTGAGACTAATTTAACTATGGGGCTACATAAAGAAAATAAATAAATAAACCTTTCTTTTTTTTCTGATTCATAATGCTCCTCCAAATCTTCTAAAGTTTCTTCCTCGATCGTTTCCAGTGTGAACTTTTTAAAAAATTTCTTAAACTTTCTCTGATTTGCATTTTCGACGTGGTTTTCTTCAAAGTCTACTTGACTTACAACAACTTCCAAACTTTCGCTTTCAATATTTGAAGCCTCTTCATTCGATTCTGTTTTTAACTTTTTCTTTACTGACTTTTTACCGATTGGTTGACTCTTATTCAAAAACGTAAGCTTTGATTTATCCACCTCATACTGAAATATTTTCTTGCTTTTCGGCAAATTATTATCGATTTTCATGGTAAATAATTACTGCCTACAAAAATAAGTTTTCGAGGGGGAATTGTTGACATTTTAAATTATTCAGAATTAAATGTAGCTGCTGGGAATACAATTTTTTTTACCTTCTTAAATAACGTCTATGATGAACGGCCATTCTGCTCTGCGCTTGGGGCCGTAATATACAATTTAAATATTACTGAAAATAAAGATCGTTTACAAAGTCCATACCAAAAAGATTTTCTATTTACAAATGTTTTGAAGCAGACGAAAAACCGATTTAAAGCTGAAGTAATTTTGGCGCGAGATTGAACAATGATTTTCGTATCACAGACCCGTGGAATCGCCTTAGATTTTGCAATGCGATAACATTTAATTAACGCACTCTAATCTTTCTACTCTCATAATAGATGTAATCCTCAAAGCGCAATAGCAATAGCTTATCAATTTTATTGTAATCAGATCGATTTAAAATTCCGTAAAAGGACAATAGAAAATTTCAAATAGTAGCAGCGAGTGATCAAAGTAAAATCATGCTAATATTAAAAATTTTCTATTAAATTTAAAATGTGGAGTTCTTTTATAGTTATTTCAATTTTTATTCTATCACTGATTTCTAGCACTCAAGAATATGAAATCGGTGTGGGGATATCAGACATCACGGGGCCAGTCGTCGGAGTTACCTTAGTAAGTTACAAAAGTATGAAAATCAGTGGCGTCACTTTAGATTTTTCTTGGGGGAGAGGAGGTGAAAATTAAAAACAGGAAAGCTGTATTGTTCGCAGTTTGAGTGCGAAGCCTTTCCAGAAGTTTGGGGGGAAAGAGAATAAATACACTGGGGCTTGAGGAGAGGGCTGGGCACAAAGCAAGTGCCTATTTTATGCAAACTGAGGGGGAAGGAAAAAATAATATTTGTCCTTTCCCTAATAATTCCACTGACGCAATTAATTATTTTTAGATGGGCTATGGAAATTTAGACCAACAAGGTTCAGGACTACATACAAGATTATGGTCCCGAGCTTTTATAATAAACGATGGTCAAAACCGAATCGCTTTTGTAAGCGCAGACGCAGGCATGATGGGCGATGGGATCAGAATGGAGGTGAGAATTTCAAAAATTATCACAAATCTTAGTCATTACGTCAATTTTCAAAGTCTACTTACCGTATGAAATACAATCCTTATCGCTTATCAACTTTTATTTTAATATCACTGATTTTTTTTAAAATCACACAAAGTAATCGCGGAAAAAGATTCCCGGTCATTTTTCCTGAAGAATTGCAGCTAGAGGCCATGATGCTTTCTAATTATAAAAGCTACCGCTAGATGGTGTTGGTGACACTTGGCATAGTTATTAATCTTTCTACTGGATTGCATTGGTGTCGCGTAGTCCCGAACATGTCCGCTTCTAGTGGACGACTTTGAAACTAAGTCCCCCAGCGACACTAGCTTCACCTAGCGGTAGCTTTTATTACTAGAAAGCTTCAAAGTCTGCAACTATGAATTAATTTATATTTTTGTTTCAGGTCATTAAAAAATTAGAAAAAAAATATGGCGATTTGTACAACATGGATAATGTTATGATTTCCGCCACGCATACTCATTCAGGCCCTGGTGGATTTTTAATGCACACATTATTCGATCTTCCAAGTTTCGGTTTCTCAAATCAAACATTTCAAGCCATGGTATCAGGGATCGTAAGAGTGCGTATGGGCAAACTATCCACAAGTATACACCTCATGCCTAAAAATTCTTTTAGTAAACTATTCAAATCACAAATAAAATTTTTCTTTTAGAGCATTTCTAAGGCCCATCAAAATTTACAAAATGGAAAATTATTTTTAACGAAGGGTGAAGTTTTCGATGCGAATATTAATCGAAGCCCGAGATCGTATGAAGCGAACCGGAAAGAAGAACGCGAGAGGTATTTGTCAAAAGAAATTATTTTAAAAAACTCACCGAGTATGATGTTATCTCTTACTCTGTTGTAGATATCCTTATAATGTAGACAAACAAATGACGCAGCTTCGATTTATTTCTGAGATGGGCGAACCACTTGGCGTCATCAATTGGTTTGCAATCCACGCCACCAGCATGAACAATACTAACACTTTGATTTCTTCGGATAATGTTGGATATGCATCTGTAAAATTCGAAGAAAAAATGAATCCTGGGAAATTAATTGGAAAAGTAATAGCAAGAAGCTTTTAGGAATATTTTTTAAAGGCAAACTGAATGTATTTTTAAGAGCTCTCTACTTTTAGGGTCCTTTTGTAGCTGCTTTTGCATCTAGTAATTTAGGTGATGTATCGCCAAACGTTATGGGACCAAAATGCCAAAGAAGTGGGACCGAGTGTGATATGTACAGTCAATGTGAATCTATTTTCGATTCTTGCTTTGCAATGGGGCCAGGAGTGGATATGTTTGAAAGTACTCAGATTATTGCAGAGAGATTATTTGATGAAGCTTGGGTGAGTTTCTGAATTTCTTTTTGGATTTTTCAAAAGAAATTCCTTTAAAATTTTTAACTCCTAAAATTCTTTTAACAAATTTTTTAGCTCAAAAATATATATTTTGAATATTGCCTTGCACAAAAAAATTATACAAATATTTCCTAACTCAAAAACAATTCTTAATTAATAAAAATTTCTAGCTCGTCAGACAAAGTCTAAAAAATTTTCTATTTCAAAAATTATTTTTTTTGTTTATAGGAACTTTGGAACCAGGACAATCCACTAGAAATTAGAGGATCCATCCATTCAATTCATCAATATGTAGACATGCCCACTGCAGAAGCTGAAGTACTAAACAAAACCACCGGCAAAATGGAAAAAGTTCACGGATGCAAGCCAGCTATGGGCTATAGCTTTGCTGCAGGAACCATAGACGGCCCTTTTTCTTTTATAATGAAACAAGGAATGACCAAAAATTCTTGGGTCTTAGATTACATTAGAAATGCAGCACTAGCAAAACCAGGCCAAGAAGATATTGCTTGTCACTCGCCAAAACCAATATTGCTCCCTTCAGGTTATGTAAGTCTCATCAAAAATATTTTTATAGTCACCCTTTACGATATCAAAATCACTTATAACTTCAGATGACATTTCCTTTCGAATGGCAACCAAGAGTGGTATCAACACAACTTGCAACTATAGGCAACATCGCTATTGCTTGTGTCCCTGGAGAATTCACAACTATGTCTGGGAGAAGAGTAAGAGATGTCATCAAAGAAACCTTGAAAGATGTTACAGAGGTCATCATAGCAGGGCTTTGTAATACATACAGTGATTACATAACAACTTTTGAAGAATATCAGGTTGGTTGAGAGAACAGAAATCATCAGGGTAGAAAACTGGAATCTCAACGATGGCAAAATACTTGCAGATTCAAAGATTTGAAGCAGCTGCAACTTTATATGGTCCATACACTCTTACATTACATTTAAAACAATATGCCATTCTTGCAGAATCTTTGAAATCGGTAAGTAAATTTAAATTTATGAGCTTTCCTCTTTATTATTCCAGGTTCAAAGGTACGAAGGTGCTTCCACTTTGTTTGGCCCTAATACTTTGTCGATACATTTAAGTCAGTTTAGAAAATTAGCACAGAGTATTAGCAAGGTAAGAACTGAATGTCTTGTTAAAATGTCTTTGAAATATCTCTACAATTCACTAAAAACTGTAGTCAATTCTGTATTTGTCCATGCAGACTAATAATGATTATCCAAAAAAGTCGCCATTTTTAGGCTAAAAAGCATTGATAGCTCTTGGATTAATTGAAATATATGTACCTTGTTGGCTTCCAATCAGAATATCAAGACTAACAACATTATTTTCACTGCCTTCGATTTTAAAATGCTCGTCACTCATATTTACAACGGTATTACACTACGAACCGACAAATATTTATCAGCAACGCGAATTTTTAAAAAAAACTAAGACGATGAAGTAGAGAATTTTGACAGGTGACGTCACGCTATAAGAAAAAAATCGGCTTCCCACAGGTTAAACATATTTCACTTGTCCCCGAGTCAAAACCCTCTGATAAATTATAAAAGCAAGAAATGTAGCACAATTTCACGTTCATTCATTGATTTCACACAACAAAAATCGAATACTAACGCGACACATTTTGCTTAAACGATTAAATAATACAATATGGTAATTTACATGGAATTTGACAACCAAAATCGTTTTTCTTTCGTGTATGAGTGCGCGGTTAAACTGCGACACACCGCTTGCTTAGGTTGTTTGTCGTGGCGCTAGACAATTAATGGCACGTATTCGTTAATTTAAAAAAATGCCGCCATCTTATTCGTTCAATGTATTTTTTTTCTGCATTCATTTAGCTTTTGGAAAAGTTACAACTGCAATAATTTTTCACTTGCAGGGAAAATCTCTTGACAGAGGACCTGAACCTGCAAACCTTAAGCAAGAAAAAATGATATCATTGATACCGCCTGTAGTATTTGATGTTCCAAAATGGTTCCATAATTTCGGGAATGTTTTGGTCGAACCGACTTTGGAAAATCAACCGGGAGATCTCGTCACTGCAACATTTGTAAATTTTATTTGAGTCTGAATGTTTACTTTATCAAAAATACGATTTTTACTGTTTTAATTTCTGTCTACAAAAATTAGGTTGCTGGGCATCCCAGAAATGATCTCAAACTCGACGACACTTATTATATAATTGAACGACAAGACGATTTCGATTTATGGACAGTTGTAGCCACAGATGCTAACTGGGAAACCAGGTATATATAAATCATATTGACTGTGTTTTTCATTGAAAATCTGACTCAAATTGGTTTTTATCTTAGAATGCACTGGAGAAGAACTTGTTGGATATTAGGCACAAGCGAAATCGATATACAATGGAGAATTCCAGAAAATATGCCCGATGGCTGGTACCGAATACGCCATTTCGGAAATTATAAGACTGCTTTTGGAAATATCGAGCCTTATGAAGGTGCTACAAAAATTTTCCAAATAAATACTCCTCGAAACGTCTGCTTAATAAAAGCATGCAAAAATATCTTTCTATGTAAATAATCTTTAAATAAAATAAGACTGATCTTTTTTTTTTAAATAATACATTCAAATATAAAATATTATTTACATTACTAAAAAAATAGAGTAGGATAATTCTTAAAAATATTCAAACAGATAAATGGATTTTAAACTTTTCGTATAACTTTCGATATAAATAATTATTGTACATTATTTGGCAATTCTTTAAGAGACTATTTTTTTCGTTAACTTTTAAAAATATCCTGCATTTGATTAGAAAAAAGTTTTTAAAAATTGGTTCTCGTTACTCTTAGGACGGCACTAAGATTCAAAATACATTTTTTAAAAAAAATTCACAGCGCTTAGGCATCTAGGACGTCCTGTAGATTTCATTGACTGAATTGGAAATATATAAAACTAAATGCATCGAATTAAATGCATTAAAAATGCGAAGGCAAATTTCTGTTTTTTCAAGAAATATCACTTTTCAATACGAGTTCTTTAATATTAATGTATTCGGGATCGCTTGAAAATCTATCGAATAACTGAGCAAAAGTAGGCCGTTTTGCCGGTTCGAAATTCCAGCATTGTTCCATGATTTTGTACACTTCTTCGGGGCATTTTTTAGGTTTAGGTAATCTGTCTCCTTTTTCGACGAGTTTGATTACTTCGCTTCCTTTTAAATCCCCATAGGGTTGCAGACCGAATGAGAACATTTCCCAGAGGGTGACACCGTAGCTCCAAACATCACTAGCGTGAGAGAATGTCCCGAAATTAAAAGATTCAGGAGCATACCTAAAAATTAAAAAAAATTCAGTAAGTCTAGTTTGAGTTTTTTCAAAAGAGAACAATCAAAGGTAAAAATTTTACCATTTAATAGGCCAACGTCCCCCTTCAGTAGCTTTATAATATGAACTATCGCTTGCAATGACTCTCGAAAGACCGAAATCGCTGATTTTGGCTTGATTTCTCGAAGCTAATAAAATATTTCTCGCAGCTAAATCTCTATGTACAAATCTTTGCTCCTCCAAATATTTCATACCTGGAAAAATATATTTTTTAGACGCTAGGCTAACTAAAGAACAACTAATTTTTTTTAAGTTGTCAGAGAGCTATTTGAGCTTGCACTGGCACTGGCCATATCGACCATTTTGTTCACTTACCACAAGCTACTTGAGATGCCCATAATTTTAATTCAAAATTTGGATTAACACGATCCGGGAATTCAATAAGATAAGCTAACATTGAACCTAATGAGACTAATTCTTGTACCATCATCAAAGGAGGTCCTTGCGAGAGACCTGTAAAAAATATTTGATGGTCACAAAAAGAATTTTAAAAGTCAGAAATAAAAATATTAATACTTTCCTATTAATTTCACAACACAATGATGATTCAAACTCGTCATGACTTTTGCTTCCCTGAGAAATTCGTTTCTGTTTACTGGAAAATGTTCGTTATGCAATGTTTTGACTGCAACATCAATCTAAAAAAATCAAAGATTATTATTTCAATTTTTTCCCAAAAAATTAACAATATTTGTATATAATTTTTCTCACCACTGTACAATCATCCAACTGATAAGTTCCCCTATAAACAGATCCGAATTCCCCTTCGCCCAAAATATTTCCAAGTTTGAGCCGACTCCCTTGAAAACATCCAGATGGCTCGGGTACATTATCATCCTTTGAACGTAATACCATAGCAGTACAATTATTCACAATCGGTGCCACGCTTTTCGACAATGTACTTTTTTTACAATTTTTTAAATTGCTAGCCACAATCAACGGGGTGGAAGCTCTGCGTCCTGTTGTATTTGTAAATTCAGTAGCGACAGGTAAATCATTTTTCGTATTTTTTTGAGTTCGCTTCTTTAAAGGCATCGTGGCTGAAAGGCCATGTCTCGGAAATTCAGGAACTGGAGGTTTCGGTTTAGGAGGCACGGGAATTTGTAAAACTGTTGGCAATCCATCTTGCATTCTGCTATAATAATCAATGACGTGCTCTAAGCTTTCAAGTAGAGGTCCGTCATCTATGAAATAATAACCATTTTCGTTTTTGACTTGAAAATGAAAACTTCTCTCATCGACTATCATTGTTAAGACGTAAACTCCTCCATTTTTATCACTATAACGTACTAAGTAGGAACCTTGTTTATTTCCGTATTCTTTTAAGAGATCTAAAGCCTCCTTTCTGTCTAATGTACCATGATACCAATTTTCTCTAGGTAAAACCGGTTTTGGTGCTTTATAATTTCCTACAAGAAAAATTGATAAAATTATTTTTTTTAAATTCAAAAATATTTAAGTTAAAACTTACTTAAAATTTCGACGCAGTCCTGAAACCCTTTTCTTTGCGCTAACATTAATGGAGTTTCGCCATTTTGATTTCTTGGATGAGCAGGCGCATCTAAACTAAGCAAAACCTGGATCACTTGAGACAATCCTCGAAAAGCTGCTTCATGTAAAGGAACCCATCCTGTATTTGCATTTCGACTTTGGATTTGTGCCTGGCCTTTTTGTATTAGAAGCCTGATAGTTGACAAATGATTATACTGGCATGCATACTAAATTTAAAAAAAAAATAGAAATTAAGATTACATAAAACTTAAAAGAGTAATTTTACTTTTTACGCACATGTAGTGGAGTATATCCTTCTGTGTCCCTACAGTTTATATTGGCACCATTTTCAATGAGTTTTAATAAAATATCATCAGCTCCAATTATACTTGCTAAATGAGCAGCAGTTTGACCATCTTGATTTTTTGCTTCGAGACTTCGTGTTTTGCTTTTTAAAAGCTCCGAAACTACTGTGTAATTTCCTGGGGGAGAAAAAAATTAAAATCTTCCTACTCATTAAGACAAAATAAAGATTAGCTTAAGTTTGACAAAACCAGACCTTCAAATTAAAACTAATTTACTATTCATTAAATAATACCTTCTTTTGTAGCTCTGTGTAATAAATTAGTTCTCCCATGACATCTCGTGTGATGGGGAGGAGGATCCTTTTTACAAAATTTGGTTAATTTTGTTATTAAACCATTTTCAGATTCCTGATGAATACTAATTAAGGTTTCTAATCCATGCACTATGTGCTCTTTATCTGTATAACAAAAAAAATACCTTTACTGTTATTTAAATCTTAACATGATTGTCTCAGAGTGACAATTGCTGCTAAAGAAATATACTTGTATTACTGGCAGAAAATTTTAATGATCCTGGAGCAATAGCCCGTTTTCTGAAATTGCAGACTTACCTATACTAAAAAATGCATCTTCACCATGCCTTAATATTTGATAATGAACAATTTCGTCATCATGGAGCAAAGTCAACACAAAATCGCCAGGAGAACCAACACTTTCCCTCACAAGGAATCCACCTTCAACATTTAGTTCCCTCACTAATTTTTCTGCCTCATCTCTAGCTAATTTCCCATGGTACCAAGAAATATTTTCTTCTCTTGACATCTTCCTTCCACAGTATTTGTCACTAAAATGATATCAATTAATAAAAGTTAGGGTAAAAACCAAAAACAAAATCATACATTTCTTCATTGAATAGAACTTGTCTTATTATCAAAGCAATCATTTAATTGTATGTAAAAAGGCATAAGAAAAAATTCTTGGAATTTCATGTTATTCATGAGTTTAAAAACAAGAAGTGACCTTGATTAGGAGCTGATTTAGGTCTCTTCAAAATAATTTTTACAATAATTATGATTTACGTACCTGCCTCTTTATCGTGAACCATTTAAAAAAACAGAGATCACAACATTTCCAATAAGATATAACAATAATTATTTGTGTAAAAATAAAAATGTTTTCATATTTGTCAATTTGGCGACAATTACGACGACGTTTTTCATTCAGCGACATTTTTCTCGGTAACGTGGCTTTGTTTTCAGGCATGGCGCCGGTGTAACGTGACCACTTAAATATTTTGGCGGTTTTAATGAAAATTAAATGATATATAACAATCATCTTTACTTTACCTGTCCATATTTCCGGAAATGAAGATTCGCTCCCACTAATATGCCCAGATGAATCACGCCTTCAATTAACTCTATCATTCATGGCTAGCTGATTTTAAATGCCATCATCAATGTCCCCCTTAACAATATTACTATAATTTCCAGTTGCAGTAATTTAAAAGTCCTCATCCCGTTCCAATTGTATTCGTTCACAGGTGCCACTCGAAATCTTTGATTTTCAGCTTTAACAGCATCATCAAAAGAAAATGGTATTTCAAGCCCCAAAGAGAGCTCATCCCTGCGATCACTGGATAATCCTTACCTGAAAAAAAAAAAGAAAAAATTATTTACAACACCTGTAAAATCATTTTCAACACACATCCAATTATTTGACAAACTCAAAAGTTTTAAATTCATCTTCCTCAAATTTTTCTTGTAAAAAATCTGCTGCTGCTGTGATTATTATTTTTTCCTCTCACTTTTTTTTTCACGGCACTCATGACTTTTTCTTCAATTTTTCTTTCTTTGATTATTATGGCATACCCTTCTAACATATTTCCGGATCGGTCCCGTTTTCAGCAAAGCTATTGCTCGGCCTTAACTGATGATTTTTTACTTACCGCAGATGAAGAATCATCGTTGACGGCAAAAAAACTTATAAAATCCGAACCAAAACAATAACGAGCGATCCTTTCTTCTTAATCGTCGTCTCGTTTTAATAAAAAAAGAAGATCCGGACGGCCTACCTTCCGACAACTATTTATAGGCACATTTTCCTAATTGTTTTAAAATATTTTCTGGATTCACTTTACATTTTAAACACCGAATTCAAAATAAATAATATTTTTAACACCGACCGACATTTTGGAAAAAGAAAACATTCGGTTGATTTAAAACCACGCGGGTTTGCTTCTGCTGCATTCTATCACCACGTCGTCTTCTTATATTTCTCGAGCAAACGAACGCATGTTAATTTTCATCTATGACCCTGTTCCATTTGCCGGGATCTCCCATAAGACGACGTTAATTTTAAGAAGAAGCTCCATCTTCTTACCTTGCTTCGAGTATACATTCAACGGTGATCCGTCATTTACTTATCCAATTTAAGAAGAAATACGATTTTAACACGGCGACGGCTCCAATGCAATTCTTATGGACGTTACATCGGACTCTGAACGAGAACCGAAAACTTCTAAGAAAACCTTCAAACCATTTTTTTTCCCGAACAAAATCAATCAAGGGATAATACAAAGTTAATTGCTTACCATAATTTAAATATATTTTGCAGAAAAGTCCATAAAAACGCGAAAATTTCACACGGGAATTTGACTGATTTTTTTCCCTCCATTTTTTCTCGACTTAGTCATAATAGCGGAAGAATTTAATCTCGATTTCTTGTCGAATTCATTTAAAACCTTTACGAAAAGGTTCGAAAAGGTCTAAAAAAATTTTTTTCTTTTTCGAAAGTCTTTTTTTTCTTCGGAAACTACATAATTTTTGAATTCGATTTAAATCTTAAAAACTCCTTCAAAAAAATGATTATGCAATATGATCCGTTACAGCTTTTTTATGTAAAAAAAAGCGATTCCATTCCGCCACAATCAACGGAAACAATAGCAAAAATCGAAAATGTAATTATAACACGAGTCAAATCATCATGTCATGGATATTTGCAGGACACTCGATGGAAACTAGCTATAACGTTTTAGTAGCAGGAATTTTTTTTTAAGTAAAACTTTTATGAAAAAATAACATTACATTATATTTATATATAATACTGTTTATAATTCGCTTGCATAAAAATACTTTTTTAGCATTGTAATCTTTTTCCCAAAAAATATAATCATGTAAAGTATCTCTAATGTATGATTGATATCATCCGATTCAATACAATTTTCCAAAGATGCCAAACCAAAAAATCATCAGGTCATATAAATTCTTTAAAGAAGAAGTTCCCTAGATTATTTATCACAATCAGAATCATTATAATCGTATCCTTAGGCCATATAAAGCTCGGCTAGAAAATAGTTTTTAGGCCGTTTTGGTAGTAAAAAGATGGCTATTTAATCAACCTAGCATTTTTTTCCTAATATTCTACAATTATAAAAGCTATAATAATTGAATAAAGTCATGACCTAATCGTCCGTTTACTTTATTACTAAAACTCTTCTCGATACCCTGCTTGAATGATATGACTTTTCAAAAATACGTCCCACTTGAATCATGATACCATGAAAATAGAAACAAATAGTATATTTTTTCTTTAATTTGACATCATGTACAGCTTTAGAAAAAAATATAAGGCTTTGAAGAATTGGATTGGAACGTGGTTAACACAAATTTTTTTTAGCATAAATACAGAATGCCAATAAATTTGCGTGGCGATAGCACAAAATTATTTAAATACTATAAACAAATATAACATCTATTTTTATACTTAACTGTGTAATGATTTTTTTTTTTAAATTTCCCTTTCTTGTATAAAATTATGAAATGAATTTGTAAAAATTGATTCAAGAAGCGGGTTAAGAATTTGAGAGCTTAAATCATCATTTCAAACTTAAAAGGTAACATTTAAAAAAAAGATAAAATGCTAAGACATGAATTAGGCTAAGCAACACGTTTCGGATTTTTAAGATGAATATTCAGTTCATTCCATATATGATATTCAAAGGGTGGTTTGCACAGTGATCTCTTTCAGGTGTACTTCTAGAGGAATGAGTGCCATTAACATATTTTCAGTGGAAGACCAATCAATAGTTGCATTAAATAAAATTAAAAATGAATTTTATTTTAAGGAATGCTAAGCGATATTATTGAAGTGATTAAATAACTATCAGACTACAAAACCCGCTTAGTTTTACACACATCTGATTCCAGCTTTTAGATAATAACGTTGTATTAATTAACCACTTTGACATGTTGAGGTAGCATTTTAATATTGGTGTGTTTCAGTTTTTTATCCTAAGATAAAGTCTCCAAAATTTGACAAAACAGTTTTATTCTGCTGCAAAGTTTTTAATGTAACAAACTTCAAGTTTTATTCTGAATAAAAATCCAAACACATCCCAATTAATACTACCTTTTAATTGTTTATATCCATAATAAACAATATTTTGCTGATGACAAAAATAATTTAATACTTTGTGATCTAATAGCTTTAAGATTTAAAATTTCAAAAAATTAAACGAAAAAATGCTCTCGCAGCTATTAGACCTCCATTTTTGTATACTTTTCTCCATGAAACAACAAGCATACAATAATAATATAAATAAATTAATATACAATATCATAAGCGTTTTCGGTACAATTTTTAAGACATCTATTTAAATCTACCGTAGCGTGTGCCACATAGCGATCGCTTTTCTTGGTGATGCTATCATATCATTCCAATGTCCGCGTTCAGCTCCATCTTCACCTGGACCGATTAAACAACATCCGAGGAGGGGATTATGGCCGATTAAATCCGGTCCTTGATCCAAAACGCAAATCTAAAAAAAAAGAAGATTTTTTTTAGAATAGATAAATGAGCCAATGGTTCGGGCGGCATTTAACCAGATGACTGCCGAGCCCTGCTTTTCGCAAATACGCAACTCACGTGGGGCTCTATTTTTTAGTGCTAATGTTGAACCTACCTCGATAGCTGCTTTTGACAAACTGCTAGAAGAAACATTAAAAGTAAGAGCTTCGTTCCACACTGGATTTCTACTGGCTTTTCTTACTGCGGTTTTCTTCTTTTTGCTACGTTTTCCTTCAGTTATCAGATAAACTTTTACAAATGGATCTGAAAAAGTAATTAAGGATCATAATTCTGATGACTTAGCAAGTAGAAAGCCTTGGTATACAGTGAAGGGACCGATGCCATTATTCACTCGCAGCCCCGTCTACGAATAAAAGGCTAGATGTTAGCCCACATACTACATTTTCAAATTTTCAAGAAAATTCTGATGATGGACACGTGTTTCACACTTTTGGGTTGTCCGATGGAAAATGAAAGCAATGGCAATAGTTAAATTGAAAAAATTATTAACTTTTCTAGTGCAGTCGCCTTTTCTTTACGTCAGATCGTCAGAAATAGAAGTTCATCGGTCCCTCTTCTGATTTAAAATGCTTTCTGACTGAATCACAATCCAGAACAAAACCTTACCGATTGTTTCTTTGTCCTGAGGTAAAAACAAATTTCTGGCTTTTAATATAACAACAGTCAACCGTTCAGCAGACGGTAGGTAACTTAAGGAGACTAACAACTCTTGAAATTCTTCTCTGGGCTTCTTATTTTTCGTGATTTCTCCCCAAACTTCAACGCTTGACGTGACTTCGATGTCCTCCATTGGAATTCTAACTTCACCGACGACGTCGTTCCTCGAAAACCGATCATAATCGAAAACCTGTTAATTAAAGAGACATTTTCTTTATTGATTTCAAAGATTTTAAGTGTAGCGTGGGAGATTCATTTGATGTTCACTTCTCTCCTTTCTCGCTCTCGCGAAGCTTTTCGCGTCATTATAAACTTCCGTTTCACTAAGTACGAAAATTGATTCCTTTTTATATATATTTTTTTTTATTCGTTTCGATTGAAGGACGATTTAAACGTCATCGAGGAATTGTTTACTTGCGGGAATTCCTTACCTGCAATACCAAAGTTTTATCTTGTAAATCTTCATGGGAAATCGGGAATTTAAACTCCTCGTCGAAATATGGATTGTTGTTGTTTCTATGTATTGCGGTTTCCCTTTTTTTATTGTCTATCGCCGGAGAAAGTTCTAATCTCACGTATGGATCGTTAAAACCCCCGGCTTCGCTTCCTGCCAAATCGTGAGCTAAAAAGAAGAAATATTGATAATTTTTTTTCGAAGATTAAGAAAATGAAAAGGATGTTCGTTGATGAATTTACCCTCTATGAGATGAACTTGAAGGTCGGATCTATCAAAATCATATTTAAGCCTCAAGTGTAATCTCCCCAAGCTAGTGCCGTTTGAATTATTAGAAAGGAACAACGGTTGATTTTTTTTGGTGTAAAGATCTGGCTGTATGGCGCCTAACGGGCTCGCTGGCGGAATGGGCGATTCTGATGAAAGTGAACGCACTGCTGTCGGTATGAGTAACGGCGATAAGCATCTGTTAGCTCCTAAAATCAACAAACCGACGTTAAGTAATTATATTAGAAAAAGAAAAAGAAAGATCGTGTGGAGCATACCTTGGTGTCTAGGTGATGTAGGCGGAATCGATGATACGGAGGAGACGATGCTTGATAGAGAACCTTGACTAGAGCTTTGAGTTCTTACATCAGATCCAGAACTTCTCATATCAAGTGAAGCAGCTCGAAGAGGCGATGGAGATCGAATGGCTCCGCCGGTTGATGGTTCTCCACCGAGGCTACCGCTTTTTCCATCGGGGGAAAAGGTTCGGATTTGAGGAGATGACACTCTGTGTTCTGAGCTCTGCAACAGAAGTAGAAGGTTATAAAAACGAGATTTTTTTTAATTCATGTGGTTCCTCCAGGAAAATAAGGCACCCTAGACAAATTGGTAAGCATTGCGAGCATATCTAGTCTCTCAGTGGTTCTTGACCATGAGAACCTCCTTGTTCGCGGGTAAACTACTCATTTTAACAGACAAATTGATTCCGCAGGAACCCAGGGAGGCAATTGTCTCACTTTTAAATTAGCAAAGAACGGTCAAGAATAATTTCAAGTCTTTTCATCGAACGTTCTTGGTCATAAGTTATTTTTTAACAAAATATTGTTATTCGTTACATTGCCATGATCATTTGTTGCCATGTTCTACGACAAATATGATTAAAGTAAGCAGTAGTTTAGGTTAATAATGAATCATCCTTAATTCTGGCCACCGTCACATTCGAAAACCGTATTGCTTGCTCAGTGTTTATTTTGAATGTTAACAAAACGTTAGGCACAACACACTCTGAGCTTATCCAATCTGCAAAGGTGGAGGTGAAGCGGTGTCCAATTGGATTTTAAGATTTTTTCCACCATCCACCATAAAAGGTCTTGAAATCCACGCGGAATGCACTGCTCCTCCTCCAGCTTTGCAGATTCAGTAAGGCAAGACATGGAATGCAATGAACTGTGTCCACTTGCGCTGTCTATCTTAATAACAAAATTTACCCATAAGCTAAGTATTAGTAGCAAACGCAACGCAAGCTCTTACTGCATCTGCCTTAACAGCTTGCTAGATTTGATACAACGGGCTGAGATTCGAACTGTCAGTAGTATTGTATCCAATTGTAAAAATTTTCCTACAGGATCAAGGCATAAAATCATCTTCTATTTGTGACGAGACTATTTTTTTTTTTCATTAATAAAACAGCAATGCTCCAGTCACTGTTTTCGACGAGAGAAACATTTTCGACATTTTGAACCTTGTCTTTCCTGTATATTTTTACAAAATAAAATATTCACAATTTCTCGACGTGAATACCATTTTTTTTGTTACAAATAACTTCAGAATATGAAATTGCGCCGCAATATAAAGATGAGTTTTTACTCGTCCTGCACGTTGGAGGTTTATGGTTCAATAAGCGATTCGATATCGGTCACCCGCCTCCTGGTTTCACTTTCCCCGCTACACAAATCTCTATTACTTCTTAGAATTCATAACCCAAATCCCGACAACAACACTCAATCGCTAATCTACGTGGAAACCAAATGCGCTCCGACTAAAATCAATATCAGGGTGCATACTCATTTTCAAAAAAATAATATTTTCTCTTTAATTATAAGCAACAATTAATTAAAAAGGAAAATTATGGGTTTTATAATTTACCTGTTTAGAAATACAGCTGTCTAAGCTTCCCTGAGACGAAACACTGGGTGTTCTATTTAATCTTCCAACACTTCCACCAGGATAAGATTTAGCTTGATGGGTCAATTCTAAAGGAGACCTAGGTAAATCGGGATTAACAGAATGCGGCGCAACTGTGCTCGTTGGTTGAACTATTCGTTGTTCCTTGCTTACTTGAAATTCCTGAAATCATTCAACCAAAAAAAAAGAAAAATATAATCAGAATAAAAGAAAAAATCCATAAAAGAGGACCTTTCCTGAATTTACAGCCACGACAGTTTTCAACCTTTAAAAAAATCCTGTTTCCAAAGCCAAAGATGATAATCCCTTCCATTCCCTTTTACATACGCATTTAAATCTTTTACGAAAGGGTGACAAACACATTTCTAGTTTATAGAAGCAGAAGAAAAGAAAAAGAAAAAAAAACTTGCTTAGCAATTTTCGTTTGAATCTTCAAAGTGAAAACCTGCATAGAATTCCAATTTTACAGTCCCGTCTTTAAACAGGATAAAATCAAAAGATTTTAAAATACATCGGAAACCTTTTTCGCTACGGCTCTGTAGCTTTCTTAACAATGCATAACGCTTCTCGATCATTATCTTTCGAACATGAGCTTTTTTGCCTTTATTACGGGAGAAGGTCAAAGGCTTTCTCCTTATAACAAAACTCGTTCCACGTTATCGAACAATCTTACTCTTGTTTTTTTTTTTTAAGGTCGTAAATCAATAAATAATCATAAAGGGACGATCGGGACCCTTTTCCTCACCTGGCTTTCCTTAGGGGAGTCGTTATCCTCGGATTTTTTCTTTTCGGGGGTTGTTGGTGTTGATCTATGCCTCTCTTTGGCCAACCTCGCCCATGTTTCTAAACCTTTATGGGTTATCCAACAGGTTGCAGGTCCGAAACCGCTACCGAGCGACATTATTTAAAAAATCTCACTTCATTTTTAAACTAATGATTGTTATCGAATTATGTAAATTTTCTAATACCGACTGAAATGGCAAATACAAATCGATTGACACATATGGAAAGGTCCGGCGAAATTATTAACTTGTTAAAAATTCAATATCGGGGCGTGTAAAGAGCTGGTCGTAATATTTTCCCCCGAACCTTCGGATACGCAAAAACCTATTTATAAATCCACACAAACACGACACTAATTAGAAAAACTTTTTAATAAGAATTAAAAGTTTGTAAATAGAAATTTAAAAATAAAAAAAATCAAGCACTCACTAAAGAGATGTAAACACTTCAGGTGCAATCAAAAAATAATAATAATAAAAAACCTCCCCCCGAGTTAAAAAAAATTTTTCAAAGTTATCTCGAAATTTTTTCTTTCCTAAAAAAGAATAATGATGACGAGGAAGATAATAATGATGATGAAAGTTTTAAAAAAATAATAAATAAATAAAAACAAAGCACAGAACCAACTAACGTTTTTACAATGCTGTATGCTATCAACAGGTAAATTACGAGCTGGGAGCTCATCGCACCCCTTCTCTTCGACCCTCTCCTGCTGCTAACCACCCATCAGTCCCAGTTTTCAGCTATCCTTAAGACCCCGACACACGGCTGGGTTATTTAACACATATTGAAACGCAATAGATATTTTTTTTACTTCTCGGCCGCAATGTATTCGGTTTTAAAGTTTTGTGACTTACTTAAAGTGCTAAAATTTTTAAGATGTAAGGAATAAGCAGTAATAAAAAATATTTGCGTTTCGAAAACTTGAAACTAAAGATCTTAAGAATAGATTTAGAGGTGAAGCTCAGAGGTCGAGCATTTCTTTCAAAATCAGGGTCCTGAGTTCGAGCCTCACTTTGAACTAAGATTTCAAACAAAGGTTTGAGTATTTTCTCGACAGTATTTATTTATTTATATTTCTCTGGGTCATCAGAGTAACTGTAAGTCGCGAAGCTGACTTTGCATCTTATACACCTTTGCATGAACCCCGCACAGGCACACTCAGCAAGCTCACAATATGCCAGTGCATATATTTTCTCGATTCGGTCGTCGAGCAAAGATTCCCAGGCCAGCCTAATTTTCCAACGAAAATAAACATAGAAGCTCATACAAGATTACTTCTCAAAAAATCCGCTGCCACCAAATTATAAAACTTCCACAATCATCACTTAGCCGCTTGATTCGAGATTGACATAGTAAGCATTTTTGGAGAAATGAGTGGGAAATCAGTCTGTTAAGTTGGAACTGCTCTTGACAAAGAAAATAAAACTGACCGAACTTTGGCTTTTGCTTCAATGTACTTTCTTGCGACTGCTATCCAAAACAGCTCAAAGTTTGATAGGTACGCTTTCTATATTTCCGACCTTTTGTTGCTGAGTCTACAAGGGCTGCTTTTATCGAAGCTTTTTCATAAACGCCATTTTCCATAGTCCCTCACCTGGCGTCCTGCCCTTTAAAACCTTTTTGACTTACTATCACACATGATTAAAGATTGTTCCACGAGTCACACGATGTCATGGTTACTTCAGAGTTCAGACCAAGTTATATTTTTCTGTTGCTAGTCTACATGTTCACATCCACTTGCGATTTTTTTTCCTTCTTCTTTCAATGCCTCCTTCTCGACGGAAATTGGCAATCAACATGTCGATTCTGAACCAAAGAGGGATACTAAATCTGAACCATGCAAGCCTTTTAAATTCTTCAGGCAGGATATGTTCCTCCGACCTGATCTGCGTTTTTGTGAATCTTCCTCTTCAACAGCAGCAGGAGGCGGTACTTCCCGTTACGAAGAATATGATCGAAATACTTGAGTACTCGATGACTGATCTCGTTGATCATTTTACCTTCATCTTCTTGCTCGTACGATTCAAGACTGCAACATGGCTTTTTCATACGGTCCACAGAATTCGCAAAATGCGGCAATATATTAACATTTCAAAGGCCGCCAGCTTCCTTTCCAGCACCTTTTTTAACGCCCCATCTCCACGCCAGAGCTCATGTAACAACTGACGATACGGGTTCACTGAGACCAAGTTCGGACACCAAGTTTCGCAATTTATATTTATTTATTTAAAAAGATTTAACCATAGGCGCCGTTAGGCATTTGCTATCGTTTACTTGCACTAATACTAATCACATTCCAGCCCACTGAGGCACCTCTCAACCTCAACCAAGTTATAAGGGGCCGTATTTATTAAACTTATTTAACCATCTTTAGAAATCTCCTCTCGTCCAAAGCCCTTACTTTTTTGGGGATTAAGTTAAAATATTTGATAGCAGCATTTCCTGGGAGCTTTTCCATTAGAATATTTTTACTAATGCTGTTTTGCAGTAGGTGACCATGTCTTGTATCATAACTATGCGTGCTACCCATTTCATGACAGCATTCTTGGCTTGCTCTATTTGAGCCATAACTTCATGGCTTTAATCCCACTTCTCAATTAGTAAACACCCCAGGTATTTGTATAAAGCCACTAATACCGGGCATAAAAATCCTTATCGATTTGATAACATAAAGTTCCTTGTCGATAACTGATTTCATCCTTCTGAAAAAGAAAACCCGATAAAAAGCTCTTTATCGGGAAATGAGAAAAAGGAAAAACAAGTGTAAACGAGGCTTTACGTTGCTTTCCGAATCCCATCATGTACGCATGTCTATCCCGGGTGGATTGAACACTCTTCTGCTGTGAATATCTCAATAGCTTCAACCACAATGTCACACGATACTTGACATCTCGCAATTCTGGTACTTCCAGTATTTTTTATTTATTCTCTAAATTTCTACTCCATTTTCCACCGTTTCCGTCTTCCCATCTTCCCATTAGGGAATTTCAAATATTTCGAAATTATATCAGAAACTCAAATAATACGTTAAATTTCCGATGAAATCATTCTTCAAAGGAACGATAATGACTGTCATGACGAGAATTATGGGGAAATTTCACAATGCATTCATAAAATACAACAACTTCAATTTTTCTCCTCCCTGTCAGGATTTCCTTCTAAAAAGGAAATACATTCGATGAAAACTAACGACAAGCGAGACATCTACCGCCATTTTCCTCGAATTCCGATTCCTCCAAAGCTTTCATCTGCCCTCTGAAGCTTTTATATCGAAACAATTTTTACTGTTTTATCTTTCGGCGTTTGAATTTTCCTCCTAGATGGATCCTATAAAAAACAAACTTTCCTATCCAGAACTGTTTTATTATTTATGACCACAGAAAAAAATAATCCTGTCAAAAGGGAAAAACTAAATAAAATCCCAGGGAAACGCAAAATCAAACTACAAAATTTGATATTAAATAGTCTAATCTTATTTTCAAAAGAAAACCGCAGGGAATTCGAAAAGGAGAACAAGAAAGAAGTTTGAAAGCGCACGAACAGATAATTGGTTAATAAACTAGTCAGAAAAGTTGATTTTGCCCTGTACACAAAGCACGTAAGGAAACGTTTTTGATGTTGCTTTGAGCCCTTCTCTGTTATTTTTAGGAGCGGAACAAGCGTAGGCTTAAAATAAAATGCCAGGGAGATTGTTTGTTATAGGGTCATTAGTGGGCGAAAGATTAAAAGGATTTAGCAAGAAATAATTTACGCCAGGACGACTCCTCATGAGATAATGAACATCAGAGTTAAACGAGTTCGCAGAACTCGTTAACGAATTTCTTTTTTTCGGGGGAGCTGAAAAAGTAAACACTCTCGGAAATTTATAAATAAAACGTTTTTCTCATTTTCTGATCAAAAAATCGATATTTATAATAAGAAACAATTCGAAGAGCTTGTAAGAGTAAAAACCAATCATGATTGATTACTTTTCTTGATTCGAGTTGACTGCCATGAATTTTAATCCAAAATCTTAGCAAAGGTTTGCCCATGGCTTTGGTTTTAGTATTTTTGGGGAGGCTGATGTTGATTGTCGGAGAGAGGCTGCTAATTTTGCCTTGAAGCGCCCACGTTCTTTGACCGTATTCTCTTCTCTGATTTTGCTAAGAAACGTTGACCAGTTGAAACTTTTCACATTTGTCAGCTTCGGTCTTTAATTAGTAAAGGAAAGAAGCTTGGGCGAGAGCATGGGAAGACTTGAAAGAAGGGAACGGTTGGGTGGCAAAAAAGCACTTTAAGCCAATGTCTCTCTTATCGAGCAAATACCTAAGTAGGCCTATCATAACTTCAGCTGTAGGAAGAAGGTCTGGCACTAGAGGAACCAACACAAGGTTATCAGCCACCAGTCACAATATCATAACTAGCGTGACTTCATACTTTATTCCAATATTTTCGAAATATATTCATGGACTTTCAAGGAGTTTTTATTTATTTAAACATTCACTCGGTCCATGGCGCTCAATGATTGATTATTCATACTTTATTGACATCCTCAGTTCGACGAAACTATATAGCTGAAAAAAATAGGAACAGCAAAGTTTTTTCCAATAAGAAAATCACTCACCGATAGATCAACCTCTTCCCGTTCTCGTTTCAGGAATAATTAGAAAAAAAATAAGCCTTAAAGCAAATTTTGAAGAAGAAAAATTTTTCGATTAAAATTTTTTTCCAAAAACTGAATCAAATCCCGATTCTTTTCTAAAAGACCACTTTTTCCCAGCGTTACTGCTGGTAAAAATTAATGTCCTTTCTGATAATCCTAACGAGCAAAAAGTGACGCAAATAATTACCACAAAAGCGCCTCATTGCGTCTTTAATGGATCAAAAATAGCAACAGTAGTAGGATTTATATAGAACAAAGCACCCTACGATATTTTTAGGTTAAAACCGTAAATATCAGTGTTGACTAGTGACTAAAAATAGTCTTGAGAATGGGCTTTACCGTAAAGCACTCGATGACTTACGAGCGTAATCACTCAAAGCTTCTCAGAAACCCACGTACGTTATAATGGGAGATTAATATCATACGTATGCGGAAGTGCTTCGTGATTGCGATTTTATGATTATACTGACTTTTTAGTGTTGGGGAGTTCCAGCTATCTCATTTTATAAGGGAAAGATAATATTTTTGCAGAGTTGCAAAGGGATTTCAGATTTTTTTAAAAAGATTTTCCTCGAGAAGTTAGTTAATATATCGTTCGCTTTATGTACTTGAACTCATGCTGTGTGGATAGAAGTAATAAGACTGTAGGTAGATGCTCAGAGGTTGTTGCCCTTATTATCGTACAAATTCTAAACGATTGGGAAGCAGTGGGTTTTGCATCCGGCTTACGGAACCGCTGGATGCTTGATTTTTACAAAAATGAAATCAGAGACTGTAAAAAAGGGTCAGGAGTGTGTTTTAAGATATTTTCAGTGTCCTATGAGGCAATCACCCTGACGCTCCCAAGTAAATCTCAAACCCGAAGTACCTAAACGTAACCTAATCTTCGGCACTTTATCCCTGTGGAATTTGAGACATCATAACTGCATCAAAACTCATTTAACAGTGCCAGAAGTAAAGGCAGTATTTTATGCAATCTTGAAGTTAGCAGATAACAAATAACATGAATATCAGCCAAAAGGCTCAATATTTTTCAGTAATCTGTTTGTTGTCTGTATTCGCTAGGCCATGTTTTCTGCAGTCGAGTCTTATCCAGGCAGGCTAAACTCCGCATCTATAATGCCGTTGTTCGCCCTGTTGTCACTCACGGCTGTGAAACTTGGAACCTGACAGTTTGTGCGCAAAGGAGGCTGCTGACTTTTGAGAACAAGATACGTCGGATTGTCGGACCTAAGCGGGATCCGCTTACGGGGCGTGTACGAATGCGCAAATGGAAAGACCCGAAGGCTTACCGGTTAGCCCTTGATTACTGGTATAATCAAGTCGCATAGGCTTCGGTGGGCGGGACATGCGCGGGCGCCACCGACGCGGTATATACGACAGGTCCTTGACGGAAGGCCTACAAGTCCCAGGCCTCATGGCAGACCTCTGCTTCGATGGGAGGATAACGTTTCAATGGATGCGGGTCGGCTCGGAGTTCCTGATTGGAGAATTTCATACCAGGACAGGTCCGCGTGGCGAACGATTTCGGATGATCCAATAGGGCTTCAGGCCCTGTAAATGCCGTAGTTAGTTAGTTTGATTTTCAGTTCTGTATGAATCGGATTTTTGCTTTTTTTCATCTGAAATTTTATGATAAATTTAAAAATGTAAAATACTAAAAAGAAAATTGCTTTTTTTAAATCATTTCATTTTTCGCTTAGTATTTTGACATGTCAATTCACTTGCATTTAATAAGGCCAGTCGCAAACTAAATCCTTTTCCATAAGATCGTCAATCAATGTGGTCGTTTGCACAAACGATTTTCGAAATCTTTCGAAGAAAAATTTTGCACTGGTGCCCAAGATCAAATCGTGTTATTTTATTATTTTTCCATGTCTTTGTTTTAAATCTTCGAAGAAGTTTGACAAACTTGTCTATCGTTTCGATGCATCGCAAATTTTCCCATTCGTAGAATAAATTTCCAAAATGCTTTGATAAACTTGAGACCAGTATAGACCCCGGAATTTCAAAATTTTAACAAAATTTCATTACGATTTTTTGTTGATCCGCAGTTTCCGACAATTTCCCTTCACATGTTGGCATAGATCGCACAATCATGGTGAGTAATGTGTTCTCTACTGAAACTACGTTGATGAGTCACGGCATTCCCCAAATTTGACCTGTCCGGCCTATTCTTAAACATTAAAAAAAAATTGATGATCCGACCCTGAGTTTTTGAATCAAGACGCCGGAGATTTATCACTAAAATCATAAAAAAAATTTTATTAACCCCTTTTTATGTACAATGTTGTCAAGAGGGTTAATACGACGTTTGTTGAGGTTATGCTGATGGGTTAAGCAGGAAATCAGTCCTGGCACGAAATAGGGAAAGCCGACGAGACGAATAACAACTACGTGACTTTCTTTTTCGCCATCAAAAATAGCAAACATATAACTTGACATGAGAAAATTCTCGCCGCTCCTCGAATATTAAAAACTCTAGCCCCATCTCAAGTCGAATGAAAAGTAAGATTTCATTTGAATTTCATTAAATGAACACTCAATCAAACTGTCATGGCTGTTTCAATAAATACACGAGACGTAAAAAAATTTCAGGCAAATTGTGTAAAAAAACACAAAAGAATACCTCGGTTAACATTTTCTTTTTAAAAGTTTGGAAATATAAAATTTTGTAGAAAGGTCGCGGAATAAAATAATAATCCCCTCGCCGAAAAGCTGGTTGATATCGCTGTCAGAGTTATCTTAATATTTAATTATCCCTGGTTTTTCACTTTAATTTGTAACTCAATTATACCTCAATTTTCTTCAGGATATTATTCGAAAGATAGTATTTTAATTTATAAGAGGGGGAAAAAGAAGAGCTTTTGTGAAATGCAGATATGTCAAGTCTTAATCTCGAGACGATGACAGCTTTCTTTTGCCGAGGAAATTAAGTTTTTTGTTACCTTTTGAGTAATGGAATATCCTTTTTTGGTGTACGATCCTCTCGAATCGCCAAACCTTTCTAAATCGCTCCATTCTTTTCCGTATCTTTTTTGAGCGTAGTATCTGTAGACGACGATGGTCATCGCTACAACTAGAGCTAATCCAGTACCGGTTGCTGCACCAAGGACGGCTGATCCTACCATCTGAAACAAAGATATAAAATATGAGATAAGTTGAAATTTCTAGTCATGGGTAAATTGTTAAACTGGATACTTAAACAACTTTGCCTCATTTCCAAGAAATGTAATTACCTTTATTAAAAGAGATTATTTTCTCATAAATGTTTTTGAAAGTTTTGGTGGAAAACAAACACAAGCTCAAAACAGGTAACTTCAGACAAATATGAACACATAAATCTCTTCGCATGAGAGGACTCAAACAAAAGCCTGTAATCACTTCAAGCTCATTACTCTTAGAGATGCAGAAGCCAATGTTAAACCTGGGCTAAGTTTCTTAGAGCTACCAGAAATATGAACATAGCCCATTAGCTCCTTCGTCCTTCGAGAAACTGCAATTCATCCCTTTTACTCTTTCTCACAGAAAAGTCGTCAACAGTCTCAATTATTTTATAATCGGTCAGTCTGGGAGGTCTGCGAAGCTAGAGCAGTTAGTAGCTATAACTATCATCAACCATAAAAATATAAGCACTTTCAAAAAATGCAAAACTATGTTTTTATATACAGACAACAATATGCTACACTTTAAACCACACTTAAAAGAGCGGAATAATAATTCTATGGTCGTTTTAGAGCATCAGCATCAGCACCCAGAAGCGAAATCCGTCGAAAAAACGGTGGGACAATGTCACTCCACGTGGCACGAAGTCTCCCCGTCTAAATTAGTAAAAAAGACAAAAAAGTTTAAGATAATTTTACCCAATGAATGAATATTCGATAAATTTCATATTGATGAAAATGTATTACACCCGAGAGACTAGTGAAAAACAAGTTCACACGACGCGTCAAAGAGAAACTCAAAATCTTCACCGAGCGTATATTTTTAAAGCTTTTGCCAACACCAAAAAGTTGAAAACACACCTTACAAAAGACAAAGATACATGATTAAATAAAATAAACTTTAAAAAGCATTTCTTCCAAGAGCGTAGCAACATGAAATGAAGCAATGTGTCAATTCCCAGTGGAATTACTTCAAAGACGATCGGAGTTTCCTTCTCGAAATTATGTTAGGGAAAAGTTACACACCGGAGTTTTGCTATTTTCTTGTCAAGATTTGCATAAGATAAATTATTTCCATCATTGCCATTCAGAAACGGAAAAAAAAATGCAAGACTTTCTTGCTCATTTTTTCTCACTCAAAGTTCGAAGTTTTTTTTTATAATTGATCAGGGTCGTAGCGCAGTTGTAAAAATTGCTAAGGGGGCTTGGAAAGTGGAGTCGCAGGAAAGAAACCTCCAATTTTCAATAACGAAGCCGGACTAAAGATCGCGTCCTGCACAGGCAGACTAAAAAATATTTCCTTGGCTACTACATTCGTTCTCGCTACGGCCCTGCAACCCATTTTTCTTTGAATTACCACAAAAATTAAAAATGTGGGTCACGGAAAACATTAAAAAAAAACCACCTGAAAAAAAACCAACCGCAAAGGCTTCTTTCGGAATTTTAACAAAATGATGTCAATGGGCGAATGCGGACGATGGGGTGAAAAAATAAGGGCATCAAGATTTTAATTGAAATCCTAGGATTATCTGGGGCGAGATTTGCATTGAAAAGAGTTAGGCCGTTGCCCGCAACGGGATGTAATAACCGATTTATCTTCGTTTAATTACCGACTGCGTCTTCGACAAACACGCAAAATGGAGATTCTTTCCCGTCTTTTTTTTAACCCTCTATATTACGAAATCGGGGGTAAAGAAAAACATTCAAAAAGATCTTTTTTCTCCCGCAGAAAAAGCACAATAAGGTTTCCGTTTTAAGTTGTTTGTAGTGATTATATAATGCAAGCTCGACGGTTGTAAAGCTTTGGGGAAAATTTTCAAAAACGAGCCTTTATGTACATGATTCATGGTTAGGGTAAAAAAGAAACCTTGAAATAAGGATAAGAATCCTATTTGTTACAAACTTTATTTCCCTTTTCAGAGAGGAAACAAGAATAAGGAGAAATGGAGGATAAAAATCCTAATGTTCTTATCGTTGAAATTCTTTTTCTTTTTTTCACTTCCAACTGGAAAAGTGTAAGGGTCGAAGCTTAATCAACATAAAAAAGAGGAAAAAATGGGAAGGTATGTAGTTGGACCGAGTTGAAATGATCAATTCTTGGGATTTTTTAGCGTGGGAAGAATCAAATTTGTTAGCTGCAAAAGTAATCCTGCTTCTTGGTATTAAACCGAAATTTTTAAAAGAGAGTAAGATCAGAAGAATCGTCATGGGAATGCGAGGTCTTCAATATTTGTAATTTAAAATTAGTAGGGTGCCGTGCGGCAAAAATGAGACAGCAATCAAATATGGTAAAAAAAAAGACACGGAAAATTTGTTTAGCAGGGTGGGAAAATTTTTTTTCTGTAAATGGCGGTTTATTTTGATTGATGACGATGAGAAAATATAAAAAAAAGAGAGAAAATATACGGAAGAAAACCTGCAAAAGGCCTCGAGAGAAGTTAGTAACCACGAAACATCTTTGAGGCAAGCGGCCAAAAAATATAAAATTGATAAAAGTTTTTTATCACGGAGGAGGAAGCAAGATAGTAAAAAAAAAGAGGTAGGAAACCTGTATTTACCGTCGAAGAGGAAGCCAGATTGGCGGAGGCCTTAAAGACGTTAGCCAAATGGGGATTCGCGAGAAGAGATATCTCGTTTAGCAAAACCGAGCGCTACTTAAAAAATGGCGCAACTGTTTACGAAAAAATATTATGTTTATATTTAAAAAAATAATTTTTTTCTACAAGAAATCAGGTAAATCTTTCTTTTATTCATTCCTTTGATTTCATTAAGTTTTATAGCCGCTGTAGAATGTATAAATAAGGAGTGCATGCAGCAAATTCGAGCTAATTTAAGATGCCTTTGATGATGTCTCATTTTTACCTCAGATGTGTCTCATTTTTAGACTTTTCGCGCGTCAAAAATGAGACATATTTTTTCTCTTACTATGAAAACCCGAAATTTTTCATAATAATTCATATTACAGTCGGGAAGAACATTAATTTTAACATTTGGGGAAATTTTTTTTTCAAATACCATCGGTTCAAATTTAGTTGTTATTCGAAATTTTTAAAAAATGTCTCATTCTTGATCAAGGTTTGACTTGCAATTTTCATTCTAATACAAAAAAGAGACCGGCGTTTTTTTGCAGCACATGATATTCTTACTAACAAATATGAGGACGTCGAAAAAAATTATATAATCATAGAAATATTTATCTAGTGTTTATAGAAAGACAAGATCGCTAAGCAATGAACTTTATAAATGATCATTTCGTTAAATTTTCATTTTTAACCAAATCAGGGAATCCCCGCAAGTTGAATACAATGTATTATTAACATACCTCGAAAACAATAAGATGCAAAAACCCTTTTTCAGGAAACCGGAGGAGGACGAATCCCTTTCTATTGCCTTAAGCCCACGATAATGACCTTACTTAACACAAAAGTATTTCAACCCGAGAGCTCGAATTTCAAATTCGTAACAAAAGATGATTACATCTCCGTCAATTTCTGTTTTCCCTCAGATAAACTCCCAGGGACGAAAGATCTAATAACGCGTGTTGTTTCCCGAGGAAACAAAATCGAATAAGCGGTTGCTCCTTCAAAAAAAAAGAAATGTGTAAACCAAAAATCCGGCTAAATCGAATTAACGGAAACCTCTCCCAATAAAATATATAAAGAACAAGAAAAAAATGGGGGAGGGCGGATTTAACGTAAATCGCGATTCAAAATCGTGTTGAAAAACATTCTTAATAAAATCCCCCGGCTTTCCTGATTGAAATCGGAGTGCGAAGCTATTGTTGATCAAAGCAACAGGCAACGCGGACGAGTGGAAAAACGGAGTGCGGGAAAAAAAGATTTCCCGGGGAAATTATTTCTTGCATAAAATTATTCTGAGGCTTCTTGGGAAATCGTAACATATGGTTTTTTTTGTCGAATTCGGTTTGACGGATTTGCATGACGAATGAAGCATAATTCAAATAAGAGTTGCATGAAAAATGGCTGGGAGATATTGAGGTGTCGTGGAATACGAATATTTTGTTTGTCATGTTTTTATAAAAAACGAGGAAAACCGATATTTGCTTTTAGGGTACATTGAGCAGGAGGAGTTTTTTTTTATATTAAAACGCTTATCGGATAAGGGTAGTTTACTTCAAAGCTGTAAAAGTTTATACGGCGTATTAAAAATTAATACCTAAAGGTTTAGAAAAGAAACAAAAAAAGGTCAAGGTAATATTTTAAGAAAAAAGGCTAAAGGCTGCTTCCAGTCAAGTCCAACTATTTTCACGGGTTCTAAGAGAAAATGGATACAGTAATACTAAATGACGTCACAATATGCTTCAGAGTTTTCAGAACTTTTGAAAAATATAATTTGATTGATGCGACCGTGACCTTTTCTTTCAAACATCAATTTTTCTTGAGATAGTTTTAATTTTTTAAAAAAAATACGTGAATTTTCTAGAAGACCCTAAAGACCAAGGCATCAGCACCGGCAGCATTACTTTTTTCTACAAAAAATAAGCGCGAAGAAAAATTCCTTACAATGTCTCTTCCCTCTTAAACCATTTTTCTTATTGAAGACATTCCAATCACAAAATTCCTGCTCCTTTCGAAACGTGTAAAACTAACAATAAACATTTTCGAATCCGTGACCTTTGAAGCTGAACAACGCGACAATCTAATCTGGCATGAATATTTCATCAAATCGATCCCGCGTCAACGATTTTCAAAAAAATAAAAAAATAAAACTCCGGAGAAAGAAGATTTAAAAGCTTTGTAAAGAAGTGTTTTCACATCCCCGAAACTTTGTTTTTATAAAATTTTCATTCATTTAGCTCGATACGAACCGGATATTGTTGTGTGAAGTCAAGGGTCGAGATTCCTTTTCCCGAAAAGATTATTACATAAACATTTGCGTAAATATATAAATAGACCGAGAGGAAAAACAAGGCTTTTCAAAAGCTGACGATCACGAACATGATAAAAGATTTCCATCGAGGTTTCACCTCGTTAAACACAATAATTGACACAGCGCTCTGATGGAAAATCCTATCCAGATAGAATCATAACACGTTTTGGAGTATCTGAAAGAGATTTGCGACGCAAAAATTTTCTTTTCCTTTATTTAGGGCTCCTCCTTACTTAATGTAAAAGGGATTGAGAGTCGGAAATAAAAAAAAGGAAAATATACATATATTTGAAGAGATGGGGATAATTTATATTTACTTCTGAGAGTGAACTCAACTTGGGGCTTTTCACATGAATAGGATGTGCTAATTTTAGAAATCCTTGAATTTAATGCCGGGAAATAATGTAAATGCTCCCTCTATATTATAATCTTTTCTTTTTTACGTGGGAGGAATTTCCAGATTTGAAAAAGAGAAATAAGTAAGAGCCAAATCTGAAAATCCAGTCAATTAAAATGGAAAGGAAAAGCAAGAATGAATTGTAATATAAAAGTGGAAGGCTGTAGTTGACATGGATGGAAGAAAAACATTGTCTCAAGTTTTTTACCTCCTATCAAGATTTTTTTTTTTTTTTTTTGTAAAAAGAAAATAATAGAAACTGATATGATTAGAATGATTAACAATTACGACAGCTGGATTATTTTCATCCTTCGAAAATCAAGCACGTGGCTACGATTGGATATTGCCCACGTTGCATGTCATAACTTGTCTCAGGCAGATTTCATCGTGACGGGAAATATAGCTTGTCGACCTCCTCGCGGTTTCCAAGATGAAAACGGCACGTTTCTCGGAATATCAATTCAGTTCTGGACGTTGGATGTCTATTTTCGAATCGGGGAGAATCCCTCACGTTTGTAATATGATTGAGATGATGTGTTAAACAGGATGTGACATTTACACCATTGAATTTGAATCTATTTCTTTCAGCAATTTTGTTTCTCAATCGAAAACTATTCCTGCACTCCTTCCATCGCCGGAGGAGCCGACCAAGAACTCTTCGTCCCTTGCGTTTTGCTCGGAAGAAGCTAAATGCCCCTTCGATTAAATTCCGAAGAACTTTCTTTCCTATTCTGTTCCATCTCGGCTTGTTTTGCATGATTATGATCTCAAATGATTTTACACAAATTCCTGTTGGGAAACCAAATGCTCTTAGCTCTTTCATTTTGCCAATTAAGCTAATCCCAGTACGTAAATTAATCCTCAATAATATCAAACTCCATGTGATGTAATACGTTATTAAACTCTGTAGACAATTAATCTATTTACTAATTTGATTAAGACGTATTATACCATGTCAAATGTCGAAAAGTGAACACACGTGTTAACTTGTCGCGTGTCAAATTGGTAGTATTTTGTTGCATCATATAATTAAATGAATAATATAGTAGTTTCAATAAGTTTTCCTTTCAATTAAAATTTTTCCATAAGAACGATCAAACGGGAACTTGAGAGAAAATCAGCAAGAACAACATAGGATCAACAGCGGTTAGTTCGGATTAGAAAGAATATTATCGAACATCAGAAAAATTTCTGATCAAAACGTCAAAACCTAAGGAAATTCTATCTTCAGCAAAAATATAAAATATGATCTTTTTCTTTTCAATTTTTAAATGTATCACCACGTTTTCAGCCTACAGCAAGAATTAGATAAGTAGCGCATAAAATCCAATCATCCGACATTGATTTTCTGACTCGAACTCGAACTCTAACAAAGAACTATCAAAATTCTATGCAGAGAAGGCTTTTTCCAGACAAACATAAACTAGGAAAAACATGTTTCCATCACAATTTTGAGACGACTTTCATATACAAAATCTGTTGACAAAGCTTCCCACGTACTCATTATAATTATTGATTTTAAAAAAGCGTTCGGCACGCTGACCCATAATAAAAATATAAAAGCGTTGGAAGATATAAACATTCCGGGCGGTCATAAAAAAAGATTTCAAAAATTATTATTCCAACAGACGTGTAGCAAGTACGTTGATGAAAATTAGTCGCTTGCTCATTACGAGCACCGCAGGGATCGATATTAGGCCCGAATTTTTACAACATTCATGTCAATTAATGGGGGACTCTCCAAACTTTAGTTTATCAAATTATACAAGAGGTGGCGCTAGAGTTTAACATTGACGAAGTTCAGCACCGCCATCTTTTTTCGATTTAGGGCCTCCTTCAATTTTTTCCCAACATTATTTTACACAACCTGAAGTTTATGGCTTCCAGCTATAAAAAATTACCTGCCTGCCCGTTAAATGATTTACAACAACCCTTTTTTTAATTTCCCTGAATTTTTTTTCCAGAATAACTGTTTGAATAACTACGTAATTTGAATACAAAATCAACGGGCACACTGAAAACCCAAGCAATAACCCAAAGGACGGAAGTAATCCTTTTTTATTATACGATGAAGTTCAATTTTATTACCACGAAGAGGAATCGAAAATTATTCTCATTTCGTGATAAAAGCTCAAGCGAATATTACGCGTGTGTTATGACTCTCGACAATCCTCTACGGGATTCGCAAAAAAAAAACTCGAAACTTATGGGTTCCTACGTCGAGACAAAGACGAATTGTATTTTTGATACGAAATGAAAAGAAAAACCCCTGAAGCATTTATAAAAACTCCCATTTTCTTTCTTTTATCGAAACGTAATTAGTTGTAATGTCCATCGGGGCAAAGAAGGAAGTAAAAGGGGAGTGAAGATGATTGATTTTTGTTTACAATTTCTTTTTTTCAATTTTTTTTCTTTCCTAACCGATTTAAAATTCGTTACCAGCAGTTTGAAAAATGATACAAAATTTCCCGCCACCTGAAAACCATTTCACGCTTTAACCCGTCGAAGCATTTTTCCCCAGGCTAAAACATCAGTCATTTAAGCTAAAAGTTTGTTCGTGCTGAAAGAGAATCTTTGTAACGTGGGAGAAAAATAAACTTTGTTAACAATGGAACTTCATTGAAAGGAGAAACAAAACAAAAAGGACGGAGGCAAAGGAGAAAAAAAAACGGGACGCAAGAATTTTCGATTGTGCCGGATCGTATAAGTAAAAAAGGAAATAAAAACAAGCGGGGAGACATAGCATTTTTTGCGGCGGAAAGCGTTTCGCCTCGAGTACCTCTTCCCTCTTCGTTATCAACGAGACCCTTCGACATTTCCTCGGAAATGGTTACATCGAAAGATGTTATTTCATAACAGACTCTTTATTATCCTCATAAAAATAAAAAAAAGACTAGCAATGCACATTAACTTTCGCCCTTAAAATTAATGTTCCCATCAAAAACTAGTTAGGGAAGAGGAAAAACAGGTCACTTGAATCTCTTATTAGCAATCTGTTTTTTTTTTAATCCCGAAGAGGAAAAATGATAGCTTGAGGATGTATGGAACGTGTATCGGTTGACTGACTATATGGAAGAGAAAAGCTCTAGCGTGACGATAAAATATTGGACCCGTCTAAAGAAAATAAAATAAAGAGCCGAAAGGTTTTGCTGACAAGTCAAAATGTTCCAGCGTCTTTTTGTCCTTTAACCCTTTTGCATCCACTCCTAAATATAAGCCTCTCCATTTCTCCATGCCATGCTCATTCTCCGCTCTTCGGGACCAACCCCTTTTTCCTGTTTGTATGTTCTCGAGCCACCGGTTTTGAGGTCTTCCCCTGCATCTCAACGAGTCTGCAGAGCGTCTCCGCCCTTTAATCCGGCATCCTCCAAAACCAAACAAATGGTCAAACTTTAAAATGAGTATTTACAAATGAAAATCCCGAAATCATTCAAATAATTAATAACTGTTTATTTTCGCTGAATGAAATCAGATCAAAGTTTGAATAATAAAAAGGTCATGAATTATTTTGGTCACAACAACGATTCCTGTAAATTTGCATTCCACGAATTACCGTTACAGGGAAAACTAAATAATGAAAGCATCTACCTACGTTAAGGAAATCATAAACCGAATTCAACGAACCAAAGGCGTCTTCACAGCAAAACCGCAACACATCTGCTAGAGGAATTAACACAAAAGCGGTAGATTGATTGTTGTTCCGAAATAAGGGTTTTAAAAGCAACTTTCACAACTAAATTAGTTCTTAATTACATACCGGATAAAATTTTATCACTTATCTGAATGTGTTAATCAAAAGTTTCAAATTATACAATACACGGTGGATTGAACCTAGTTGGCTTTATAGCCCTTTCAAATTGGGCGAAATTCTAATGATCTCACATCTAGCTTACGTCTGTTTAAGGTGAAATCGACTGGCAAATCCAAGCCAG
This sequence comes from Liposcelis brunnea, assembly GCA_023512825.1. Lineage (NCBI taxonomy): Eukaryota > Metazoa > Arthropoda > Insecta > Psocodea > Liposcelididae > Liposcelis > Liposcelis brunnea. The sequence goes on along the minus strand of CM042068.1, from coordinate 14,304,947 downwards.
TTTTACTTGGAATTCTGGAAGCTACCATGTTCGTGAAAGGAAGTCGCCATGATGGCAAATACTTAGCAAGAATGGTGACTCCCTTTCCGAGAACATGGCAACTTCCAGCAGTTTAAATGGCGTTCCCGTATGTAGCAGACGACTCATTAAAGTGTCGACTCCATGGTCTGCATGCACAAATATCTTTTCTTCAACTTCTTTCAACCGATCTTCATTCACTCCTGAACATAGGTCTCTCTATCCAACTTTTCCGAACTTGTCTGGTCCAGTTTTTTTTATATGGTTGTGCCATCGCTTCTGCAACCTGGCAAAGCTTCTTTCTGAAGCGTGAGGTTCCACCTTATGACTTATTCCTATGTTTACTCGATCTGTCCCTTCACTTCAGATGTTTCTAGGCGTTGTTCATCATCTTCTAAATTGGCACGCTTTCTCAAACTATAGTATCGAAAAGTTACCAACATAAAATTTTAACATTTCCTGATCCCAATGAACAATTTTTTTGGAATAACGTCACTTCCTGTTATATTACCTCTCAGGTAAGATTTTTTCAACAAGTGCTAAAAATCAATTAATGAGCCCATGAGTGAAAAATTGGATGAGCAATTTTTTTTCCAACTCTCCTCTCGGCCGTATTGTTTAATCATCAATGAAGCATTAACTTTTAATTTTCTAACTCAGTGATAAAAAAAAACGTTTTCAAAAAAAATCGAGAAAATAAAAAAGGTTGAATTTCCTGAAGGAAAATAAATAGGGAAGCTAATGAAATTACAAAGAACTAAAGGAAAAGTTCAAAGAGTCAACCTGTTAACTTCGGTTTACCGTTAACACGGAACTCGAAGCCATTTACCGGGTCGGATGACCGGAAGTTGATTCGATTTTCGCTTTAAAAATGAAGCGTGATTAATCAAAATAGAATTTCCCATTTCATAATAAAATAAAAAAAAAATCGCTGTCGGCTATTATTGAAAATGGGGTTTTCGCTAAAATATTTTATGGAAATATTTTAAAGATCAGAAGTGGTGGGTTATTATTGACCCTATCTTGAAAACCAGCCACCGGCTATTGTGTTAACGAAAAGGTTAAAAACATTATTTACTGTTTTGAAAGTTAACAATCTACACAAATAAGGTCTGCAGCAACGTCCCTTCTCTTTTCTCTAAATACCTTTTGCTGGTGTTAAAATATTTTTGTGTGAATGGCTATTTGTTAGATTGTCAGAGTCAGGTATATTGTGAAGGAGAAAGTTATTAGCCGAATGACATGAACGTAAACCTTGGGAATCTTCTCGAAACGAGCTTTATGATAAATCGTCAGATTGCATGAACTCAAAACATAAAAACGAAAATATGAAAAAAATGCATTTAGCTTTTCCCAATCAATTCGTTTCAATTGTTTCGATGCTGCTTTTAATATTTTTCTTCGTTCTAGCAAAATTTACGGTTCGCTACATAGTCACATTTGTAAAAGCAAGAAACAAATGAAAAATGAGATTCCACATTCCGGGGGCATTTTTCTATCCAAGCGAGTCGTTAAATTTTTTACATCCGGTCTAAATGTTTCGAGCTTGAGTTGGAAAAGCTATTTTAAAATCATTCCCCCAATAAAGTATTTTCTTCGCCATTCTTTCAAAATCGAGACATACTTTGGATTTTATTTCATTTCTGCGCAGATTGATGATTCGCCAGGAAAAAGTGCAAAGAAATTTTTCAAACCACAGATTTCAAGGTGCCCAGAGCTGCAATCTAGCTTGTTGATGCATTCCAGATAACTAAGCAACCCTAAAGATTTTATCTGATAGAAATGTTTAGTGTTCCGTATTCGAAACACGTAAGGAATAGATATCAAATGCTGACTGAGAAAGTAAAATCTCTTAATTACACCCCATGCAAAACTGGAGCTTAAATTTTAAAGACGCCTGGACATGTAACTAGTTTCCTGTTGTATCTTGGGTTTTCCCAGCTCTAGATCGAATTAAATATCCATTAACCTAGATGCAGGAAATCGAGAATTGAATCGATGGGAACACAAATATCCAAATCCAATCCATTTCTCCCAAGACCAATACAAACCTTCCATTTCTTTCTCTTTTTTTTACACGACAGCGTCATTTTTACTTGTCAATAAACAAAAATAACAAAGAAAGACTAGGCCTACGAACTGTGTTTTTCCCATTCATTAACATTATTTCCCCCTTAAAAATACAACGTCGACGTAAAAAGCCGGCTTAAACTCAAATTAATAAGCTGACGTCACACTATTTCTTTTAATATAAAAAAAATCTTTTTTTTATTTTAACAAGCTCGAGAGGAAAAAGAATATACACTGACAAAAAAATCAAGGTGACAATTACATTTTCACCTTCTCGCATCGTGAAAAAACAAAGAAATCCATGGAACAAACCGACAATAGGTAGAAAAAGAAAAACCTCAAAAGCGATTTATCTCAAGCTCGGAAGTGGGCGGATTTGAAATTACTTTTACAGAGAAAAAACCATCTATCTCTTGCGTTCATCAATTTTTGATTCCTTTACCGCCCTAAAACAGCCCCTCTGGCGCATTAATAATAATAGACCAGGATTAGAAAACCGCGGTTTGGATTATAAGTGTAAACAATGCTTCTATGCAAAGTAAACTATATCAACCGGAAAAGGAAATGGAAAATTACAATGGCGGCAATGATCATAGGGAGAACTCTAACGTGATTATTTAGTTTCCCTTTCTCGTATGAAATTATTAACAGTTTCTCCCGTTATTTTTGCTTGATGAAGCTCTTTTGATAAGCGAGGATGTTGGAAGTTCTTTTTGCCGAGCAATCTCGAAAATTAAAAAGAAAAAAAAATGATGAGAGGGGTTTCACCTGCACTGACCGTTAACGTCGCCCATTGAAATAAAAAAACTCAAGGTCAATAACGTCAAACTCAATTAAATTAAGCATTTTCATTTTTACTGAATGGAGAATTTTCGTAATTAATTTCTCAGGGATAAAAAAAAAGTAAACGATGAAAAGGGAAAAAAGCTATCAATTTTTTAAGTTTTGAAAAATCAACAAGTCATCGATATTATTATTATACAGGTGTCCCTCGTTATCCGCGGGGGTTACGTTCCAAGGAGTTGCCGCGGATAGCAAAACCGCGGATAACAATACTAAAGTCTTATGGAAAAAGGGGGTTAGGGGAATTTTTTCGAAAAAAATTTGAAAATGCTTATAATTTTTATTTTTTTATAACTTTTTTGAACTAGTTTTTTTTCCACAATGCTTATCTAATTGTTTTTATTAAAAAACTTTGTAATCTCGCTTTGGGCCATTTGATCTCTCATTTGCGATCTTAATTATCGACCTTTTTATTGGATTTCCAAAAAACAGGAAGATCTTTTTTTGGCTTTCCTTTCATTTCAAGCGTAAAAATACTAGGATTTGTCATTTATTATGATAATAATGAGGTATTTGACCGGAACAAAACCGCGGATAAGCAAAACTAGACTGCGTATAGCAAATTTTCTTCGCATTTTCCCCTACCGCGGATAAGCAAATCCGCGGATGAAAAGACCGCGGATAACGAGGGACACCTGTAGCAATTTTTTTACTTTCGAGCTCCCTAGAGTGAGGAAGTATTGCGGTCGCCTCAAAAACGAGATTTTGCCAATCTGCGTGTTTTGCCGTGAAATGGCGAGAAATAACCGTAAAAATGTTTTTTATATTGTATGATATTTCCTCAAAGTACTTCCCATTCATTTTTACAGCAATAAAAATTCAACAAAAGTTCCTTATAAAAGGGATCTTTAAAATATTGTGAGAAACTAATTAATTTTAAACGATGAAAATTTATTGAGCTACTTTTTTCTTGTATATTGATCGATCGTGATAAAAGAAAGTTTTTTTTTTATACTTGACGGGAGAAGTTATACTCTTCATTTGGCCAATTATTTCCGATCAGAATCCTGAATAACAATTAGTATTAACTTTCCTAATTAAAAGTAAAATGTAAGAGGAAAAGGATTTTATCATTGAAATTTCTTGGAAGGATATCATACTTCAGAGGAAATTATCTCTTTTACGAAAAATTAAAAGCGGATGAATGGGTTAATAGAAAATTTCGAAACCGATGAAATAATTTAACTATAGATTATCGAAGTTCATTACTTACATCTAGGAAAAGTGTGAGGAGGAATTATCGGGGATCGAGAAAATGTCAATTACTTAACATCAGCAGAGCTCGATGGCAACCGGATATCGGAAATCCGATATGTATCATAAACGCTATCCGGTTTATTTGTTTTTTTCAAGGAAGAAGAAATTCGTTTTGAATGGGGAAAACATTTACGGAAAGGAGAATAATTTATTTCGGATCCGAGAACCTGCTGAGATTCCATGATTGCGAACAGAAAGAAGATAAAAAGAAAACAGAAAGAGACCGATATTTTCTCATACTGAAAACGGAAGTGGAAAAAACCCTCACGGGAGGGCAACTTTTTCCGGAAAAGAAAGACCGAACAAAAAAAACCGACGGCATCATTTCAACCCTTCGTAATAGTGGGCACGTTTAACTCAACTACAAGACGATATTTCGTTAAAGAGAACGCATAACTTACATTCAGTCAGGGAAAAACTATTTGTCATAAAAATATTTGTAAGACATGAAATTTCCTTTTTTTTTAAAAAAATAATATTCAAGAATTGGGAAGGCATGAAAAGCATTCGGTGATTTCATACAAAAAAGTTTGAGCGGACAAAAATCTGCCAGCTGAAGCAGCCGCTAATTAAAAACGATGAAAAAATAAATTACGTGAACAATACCAGGAAAACCGTTGAACTTCGTAGGAAAAAAATCAATTGCTTTAATCTCATCGCACCAAATTAATAAAAAAAAAATTAATTTTAGAAAATATCAATTTCAAGGATACGGATTAATTTAAAACCGTTAGAAGTGAAAATATAACCGGGTTACATAAGTGTGTTGTTAAGAAACTTTCCATTATAATATAAAAAATTTTGATTAAGTTTCTAGGGAGAGATTCGGTGGAGGGGCTTTTAAGGATGCGCTCGAATGAAGAGATCCGAAGGCTTTCAGGACAGCTGCTGGTCACTAGTATGATCAAGCCACGTCGGCTTCAGTGGGCGGGACATGTAGCGTGCGCGCTACATGTTCATCAAGGTTCATCATCATCATCATCTATTCCTTTCATTCCTTTCGGAACATAGGGCTGCCAGGAAGGACGTCCATTTGTTTCTGTCACTTGCCAACGCTTTCACTTCTTTCCAAGTTCTCGCCACTTCTTTGAGCTCCTCTTCAATAGTTCGCTTTTAAGTTTTCTTTGGCCGTCCTCTTTCTCCCTCCTGGAGGATTCCAGTAGAGCTCCATTTTTTCCACTGTTAGATAGATATGCCAAATTTACTTACTAGTTATTAATAATTCAATAGTTACTAATAAAATTGTAAAATTTTTTTTGGGTGCACCAGTGTCAAAGTCATCCAAGTCTTACAACATCATCCAGGTCTTCGTGAGCATGCACCGAGGCTGAGAATCAGGCCCCTTGCTTAACCAACTAGCTTTTACAGCACTTAGAAGTCCTATTTCTGAATTGTATATAGCTTGCCAGGTAGTTCTGTTCTGTCTTCCTTACCTCTAATCAGGAACTCTATGTCGACTTGCATCCTTCGACGATCGGAGTTGCGGCTTGCAGTTCAATCGTAGACTAATTCCAAGCCAAACACACGTCACTGCATAACCAATCGCTTCTACTGTCTAGACCTAGAGAATTGTTGCTAACTAAATCTTTAAAATTTCTAGTACATGCATGACTTCTTTCATGCCAGACAAACTCTCAGCTTTTCGAAGAATATGAAAATGTTTTTAAACTTTTCGAACGCTTTGATCTTACAGTTCTTAAAGTAATCCCCCATTACCCTCCTCCACTCTCTTACAACTTAAGCACTTAGATACTTTAATAAAAACAGGAAAAAATACAGACTTTAAAATGATAATCTCTTTTATAATATTTCTCCTCGCAAGCTAAACTTATAAAAGCTTGGCCAACTTCAATATGGATACAATAAGTAAAAACCAAACAAATCTGAACCGCAAAACAGCAAAGGTAAATAGAAAGTATATTAAATATTGTTCCTATTTACTTTCTTTATTTACACTTCCCTAATTCGAATCGGAGGTAAGTTTCCGGTTTGTTACTTCCGGTACGTTACTTCATTATACTTCCAAGTTAATTATCTTAATGAAGCAGTATCATAAACCTATTTTTCAAAGGATTGAGAAACACTATAGCCATAGATTAGAAGTCATGAAAAAAAATCGTATTAAAAATTCTTCGTCTGAAGGCTAAAATATATCCTTTTTTTAACTTTGTAATAATTAAGCTTCAACAAGGTTGAAAACACAGAATAAGCGACAATTTCAAGGATCCCGGAAAATTAACAAACAAATGACAATTCCAAACAAGTGAAAATTTCCCAGGATACGACAAACAAAAGGAGCCGGGAGAGAAAATGTTGCCATTTTAACATCAAACCTTCCCTACAACGTATCTTCTTCTTCTTCTTTAAATGCCCGCTCCTCGTCGGAGATTGGCGATCATCATGGCGATCCTAACTTTGGAGGCTGCCGAACGAAAAAGGGATACTGAACTTTGGCCATACCAGTCTCTTAGATTCTTGAGCCAGGATGTTTTCCTCCGACCCGGTCTACGCTTGCCCTCAATCTTACCCTCCATCACCAGCTGCAGAAGGCGATACTTTCCGTTACGAATAATATGGCCGAAATATTCAAGCCTTCGCCTCTTGATCTCGAAGAGCACCTCCATCTCCTTGCCCATACGATTCAAGACTTCGACATTGCTTACTCGTGCGGTCCACGGAATTCGTAACATGCGGCGATATATCCACATTTCAAAAGCCGCCAACTTCTTTTCCAGCACTTTTGTTAACGTCCACCCTTCATGCCCATATAAAAGAACAGGGAAGACGTAACAACGGACGATACGGATTCTTGTATTGAGACTAAGTTCACGCTTACACAACAGGTTTCGCATTTTCATGAAAGCATTCCTGGCTTGCTCTATTCGAGCCTTGACTTCCTGGCTGTAATCCCACTTCTCATTCAGTAAACACCCCAGATATTTGTAAGAAGCAACACGCTCTACGGCTTCGCCAGCGACACTTAGTTGAGCATTAACATCTCGCTTGCTAACGACCATGAATTTCGTTTTACGGATATTCATGTTTAGGCCATAATTGCTGCTGACCGCGTGCACGCGATCCAACAGTGCTTGCAGGTCGTTTTGACTCCCTGCAACCAAGGCCGTGTCATCTGCGTACCGCAGATTGTTAATGACTTCGCCGTTGACGACGATCCCTCTGTCAAATCCATCAAGCGCCTCGGAAAGGATTGCCTCCGAATAATTATTGAAAAGCATCGGAGACAATACACAGCCTTGACGTACCCCACGCTTTATAAGGACCTCCTCCGATAACGCATCTCCGACCCGAACATTTGCTCGCTGGTTCCAGTAAAGATTGGCAATAATGCGAATATCTCGATTATCAAGCCCTATCCTTTGAAGGAGATCAAGCATTGGCTGGTGCTGAACACGATCAAAGGCCTTCTCATAATCGATAAAACACATAAATACGTCATTGTCCACATCTTGGCACCTTTGCACAAGAACCTGAGTTGTGAACAAAGCGTCTCTGGTGCCGAATCCACCGCGAAACCCGAATTGCGTATCGGTCATTAGCTCCTCGCACCTACGAAAGACTCTTCCATGAATTACCTTTAGGAAGAGCTTTAAAACATGAGACATCAAGCTGATTGTTCGATGATCCTCGCAACGCCTGGCGTTCGGCTTTTTCGGGAGGGGAATGAACGTAGATCTCAACCAGTCCTCGGGGATTACGCCGGTCCTATACACTTTATTGAAAAGGGATGTAAGAACATTAAGGTCTTCATCCACTCCTCTTTTGCTATGCGGTTCTTGGATTGAATCTGCCTGTGAAGCGCGTTATTCCTCCTTTGGTCCTACAACGTATAAGGTCAGACTAATTATATATACTCGTCAAAGGAAATGAGACGAAATTCTAATCTTAACCAAACGTCCGAGAGCTTTTCCAGTGAACTTTTCTTAAAACTCCCACCTGACCTTTAAATAATTTAATTTTAGCAAGTATTCCGAGAAGTCCTCTTCAATCCGATCTAAAATTTCTAATCCGTGAAAAAGTCAATAGACCCTTTCCTGCATATATTTTTCCAAACTAAACAAAGTTTGCGGAAAATAACAAAAATCAGCCACTTGCTCCTTGCACGTGACGTTAAAGAATAAAATTCATATATGCTTAAACGATGACGTCATGACATTATCTCACTAGTTCGGTCTTTTAATTAAAAGCCAGAACAAAAATCAACGACTGTAATGATTGATCACGGGATTATATTATATTCGATCGGTAAAAAAAAAGTCCTCGCTTCGATTTCCAGCTTAATAATTAAATTTTTGCTTAGAAAAATTCGAGCTTTTAATTATTTTTCATAGTCAGTTCGAAGCCGAACGTGTAATCGTCACGTTTTAACTGTTTATAATGGATTTGTTTGTCGTCGGGAAAGGTCTTCGTATGAAAGCTAAAGCTTTTAATAAATTTTCCAAACGATGTTATGAGTCATTACGTCATTCACGTTTGGTTGTTTGATAATCACCGATGTGCGATTTTTTTTTCTTTCGAAAAACTTTATTAATTATAAGATTGAAGCGAAATAAATGATTTATTTAATTTCGATCGAGATGGGAAATTTAAATTCCTGTGAGGAGTATATTATCATAGCATCCCGGGGATTGCTTCGTTATGCGACGCTGCCTCTCAATGGACCAGTTTTTCTTGGATTACAACATCAGACAATGATGAAGACTGATGAATAGGACATGGTGTATTTACACAAGCAATTCTCACCTCGACTTATTCAAATTACGTATTCTGTCAGTTTGATAAGATTTTCGTGCGACCTTTTCTCGGGTTTTCTCAGCTAATTTTATTATTTCTTCCTCATTCGTTTTGTTTTTCGTTCGATGGGGAATACTAAAATTTACTCAACACGCAATTGATTTTCCTGGATTAGCAGTAATAGGAATAAAAATTCCAGTCTCGAAAAAATTTGATATAGAAAGTTGCAAATGTTAACAATAGAAGATTTCTTTCAAAAAAAACTTCAAGGTATTTTAAGGAGAAGATTAACAGTTCAGATTTACTGTCGAACAAATCTTTTGAAAATTTTTTCTTGTCAAACAAATCTTTTGAAAATTTTTTCTTGTCAAACAAATCTTTTGAAAATTCTTTCTTGTCGAACAAATCTTTTGAAAATTTTTTCTTGTCGAACAAATCTTTTGAAAATTTTTTCTTGTCGAACAAATCTTTTGAAAATTTTTTCTTGTCGAACAAATCTTTTGAAAATTTTTTCTTGTCGAACAAATCTTTTGAAAATTTTTTCTTGTCGAACAAATCTTTTGAAAATTTTTTCTTGTCGAACAAATCTTTTGAAAATTTTTTCTTGTCGAACAAATCTTTTGAAAATTCTTTCTGGCTGAACAAATCTTTTAAAAATTTATTTCTTGTGAAACAATTCTTTTGATAAAAATCACTTCATCTTCAACTAACTTTCAATTTCCCCGACCTGGCTGACATTTCCTCAACAACTTGAATTCTTCATGCGACCTCATACATTTTCCTCGCTTATACTGACAATCCCCACGAACCATATTAAAAATATTCATCTCCCGTTTTACAAAAATAAACTCTTAATACTTCAAAGTCATTTAAAACGACAAACGAGACGAACATGCGAAAACATCAAACAGACTTACACACGAAACGAATACGCAGTTAAATTCATTCATTCTTGAAATCTCCTTAAACGCTAACATTAAAATAGCACGTAGTTGAAGAGGAGAAAGATATAATGAGCTATGTAATCCGATTTTCCATATTTTTAAATCTTGTTGCAAACTCTCAATTTACAAGACTTTTTTTGAAAAACGCAATGTATACACGAACATCACGAAAAAAAATATAGAAACCAATTTCGATTTTTATCTTATCTTTCTCGCAAAACCCCTCAACTTGTAAAAAAAAAAAAAAAAAGATCAACAATAGTATCCTGATCCAATTTAGAAAGTTTCAGAAACCTCTCACCAGTTTCGCCACTTGTCCTTTAAAAACACTTTTCCAAAACCAATTGCCAAATTCAATATTTAATGACATCTCAAGTATTCTTCAAAGATTCTATTCCGTGTTTTGATAAACCAACGATTTTAATCACTCATATATTAAAATGCTCTTTTACTAAGTTCGTGGGCGGAAAAAAATTAAGAACAAGGCGAAGATCAAATCAACCCAACCATTACATTATCCTTTCTGGCTAATCAATTTAGGAAACTTTTTTCTCATCCTTTGAGGTTGAGCTAATTGCTAATTATAAAGGTCGAAATAACTCTTCTCTTAAAAACTATCAAAATAACTTGATTTCTAGAGAATTCCAGAGAGAAAGAAGAGAAAGAAATTATTCGGAAAAAATTTAACGGTCTTCTCAATTTTTTTTTATTTCCGGATCAGATGCTGAGGAAAGGAAAAAACCATCGCACCTTTTTTTTTTTCATGTTAAGCATAAGAACGTTTTACGAACGTTTCAAGGAAATGCCCTGGTGTGGGTTTCTCCAAGAAAAACCCCAAGGGTATGTATACGGAGTGATTTACGAGGAAAGACTTAGAATGATAATAGCCGGAGAATAATTTTACGTGATCGTGCTATACAGGATGTCTACATAAATAATCTAATCTGAATTTTAGGTTAATTTATATAAAATCATCGTTTCTCGGTAAATCAATAAAAAAGTTGCGCCAAACACTCGAAAATGTTTGTAGTGAGGTATATATTTTGAAATCGTGCTTGATACAAAATTTTCCCTGGATGAGTCAGGGGAATTCAAAAAACAAAATTTTCCGGGAAAAATAAACGAAGTCAAAACTTTTTTTTAAAATTGATTTTGAAAGGGTTAAAATACAAAATAAAAACATTGCTATTTCGAATCTACTCCGCTTTCCTTTTGTTCTATTGCTATGTCTCTTGAGTAAATTGTCATTCCGCCAAATTCAGTTTCCGTTTTTTTTTCTGAATTTTCAATTCGCTTCAACGCCTTTTCAAAGAATTTTCCCCTAGTTACAAAGTCACTAAGAATTTTCCAATTACAGCTAATATCCATTTCTTCGCCCATTTTTCCAACTCATCCTAATTTTTTGTTTACTAAATAATTTCTATGCCTCTTCTCATTCAAATTAATAATAAATTATTGATCATTCACAAAACACATTACTTTTGCTAAGCTTTTCTAAAAACTGGCCCCTCCAAATGCAGTTATGCCACCGGCTATTCATAAGAGTTCACATATTGCGTAGATACATAAGTTTTCTAAAAATAGGCCACCCTACTGCGCTTATTCTTCAATATTTCAAAATTCTACACTGAAATTTCAAATCAGTGACTTCTGAAAGCCCTTGGAACGAAAAAGAATCCAATTCCAATAATTTTATGTAGCTACTGGCAATGTATATGCAGTCATGCACGGCATGTTGCATATCCCATGTTCTGCAATTTAAAGTTTATTTGGATTAAAGGAAAAAGAATACGCAAATCTCAAGAACCTAACAGAAGAGAGTGGAAATATGAATTTTAAAAGGTAACGTGAAGAAAAATACTATTTGTGTCATTAGTACTGAAGGAGGGGAAGGTTGAGGGCAGGCGCAGACCGGGTCGGAGGAAAACATTCTGGCTCAAGAATCTAAAAGACTGGTACGGCCAAAATTCGGTATCCCTTTTTCGTTCAGCAGCCTCCAAAGTTAAGATCCCCAATCTCCGTCGAGGAGCGGGCACTAAAGAAAAAGAAAACTGAAAAGAGGGGATGCCATTCTTTTTTGCTTCATCGACCATAGGTAGATAAGGCATTGTTTTCGCAACAAAGTTAACTCCACATTTTTTTGACTGTTTTGGATTTCTTGAAGCTTGAGAAGTTCAAAAATACCGATGTCTTTTTTAAGTCTGTGAGGTTGGTGGGTTGTCTGTTGGTTGTCCGGTTGTATGTTCGTGAAAACAATGCAAGCGATCGATACAACCTTTTTCAAGCTCAGTATTGTTGTTATAACAACCCATTTTCAATTTACATGAGACAAACGTCATATTTCACAAAAGTGAATGTGCATGGCGAGCACGGTCAACATTGTAAGATGATTTACTTTTGTGAAGTATGGCATCAATTAAATAATAGATGGGTCGACCATCTCCTTCTAGGTTCTCGAGCCAAAACCCTTCAAGAAAAAACTCCACTGACACAAAATTGCGTCGAGGTCTTTTGGAATTATTTACAATCATTAAACAAATTTTAAATATTTCTACTTCAAATAACTTTGATCAAATAATCTCCCCCTCGAGTGCTCATCAACTTCCAATCCTCCCAACACCTCGACAACTTAATAAATCAAAAAACTTTAACAATTTATGAATATAAAAAATATTATTATAAAACCGGCAAGTTTTAAAAAAAAATAGATAACGAAAAACGCATTATTAATATTTATGGGAGATTTTGCGTGGAGTCGTCGGAATAACCAAGCAGAACCTTGTTAATATGTAAATACTTTGGGTTTGACATTCAAAATTCGAATGCTTTAGGGGTCTCCCCATTGTAATAAAAGACGACCTTATGAAAACTTCTAGAAAGACACGGCAGGGAATGTGAACAAGAAAAAAATAAGATGGGGAGCCCGAGAAAAACGTGGGCGTGAGGGGAAAAATATATTTTCGCATTTTATTCCATGGAAATTATTTCATGATATTAAGAACAAAAGGCTTCTTCAGGAGCTTTGACTTTTTCTTCTGAATTATCGAACTTTGTTTTTGAATAATATTTTAATTAAGTCTCAAAGCTCATTTATTCATACTTTTATAAATAGCTAAAATTGTTTCATGGAATTTTTTTTATAGGTAAAAAAAAGTTTTTCCCAAAAGATTTCAGAGATAAAAATCCTTGGAAAAAATGTTCAGTAAAGCGTACGAGGTTCAATGCAAATCCTCGTTAATATTTAATAAAGCTACACAATACACGGGATGCACGTTGCGTAGCAAGTCAATATAATTTGCAATCAATTTATTAAAAAATATGATTTTTTTTTGGGCCTAATCTTTAAAAGAAAACATTCCCGTTCATAAGAAACATAAACAGAGCCGATCACGCCGATAAAGCAATATGTTAGATCAAAGCTCCTGATAAAAATCCCCGCAAACGTTATTTTATTTACAAAGCAATCCCTGCGTGAAAAAGACAACAAGCCGGGATGGAAATAAATATGAATGGAAAAAAAAAAAAAAAAACTTACGTTGCCGAAAGAGTTGAGAAAAAGTTAAGTAGATACGAGAAGACCGAAAACCGCGGGAGATGAACTCGACTGACGAACAACTGAACGGGATATGTGGGTGATAACGATAAACAGCCGGGTAGAACGCAGACGCTTGAACGGGGGGTGACGATAAGAGACGCCATAGTAACGAGAACCTTATAATCGTCCGTGTAATACGCAATACTAACTGGATTGGGCTACCAAAACAGCTGGAAAGTTACCATAAATAATTTTGCGGCTTTTTTCTTTCATTTTTTTTCAAGGACTTGGCGGAAGTTTATTTTTTATTCCTTCATCTCCGACAGGAGTGATTTTTAATTTCAAAAAGCGATTTCTACTTAAGACTCATTCATTTTCTTGTTAGTGCTCGGGCAGAATTTTCATCGACAATTTTGTCATTTGAGAAATATATATCTTGTTTGTCGTGACCAAAAAAAAAAAAAATATATAGGAATAAAAATAATTTTTATGGCGAATTTTATTTTCGTCGGCCTAATAATAAATAAGTTTTTGTCTAGTCAAAGTTTTAATGTATTTTCATAACTTTTTACTTGCAACGATTCTGAAACTCCCATTTGGAAAATTAATAAGCAAACAAAAACTAATGGATAATGCCATTACAGTCAGAGCTATAAATGACAGTGTACGCTGCTTCCATCATTAAGTTCCAGGTTAATGTGTTTAAAAAATGATTTGATTTAATATCTCATACTGTAAACATGCCCCACTTTGGGTTCAGGAACTCATGGTTAGACACGTCAGAGAAAACGATTAGATATATATGCAAAGTGGGAGGCCAAAGTGTTTCGAATCTCTTGTAAATACTTAATGACTGGAGGAAAACAGCAAAAATGGTTCTTCGGCCTGCCGGTTTGACGATCTCCTCGAACAAGAAATTAAGTGATTCCTTAGGAAGACAAACAGAAACTGTACACTACGCAACTACGTGAAAAACGACGACGCAAGATGGCCTGATTATGACCCCAGCCAAAATCAACCATAATTTGTACCTTAATTTCTGGAGCGGTCAAAGCCAGGGCATTTTATGACACTAGCTTATTAACATCACCCCCAAGAGTTGAAGTTTAGCTGAAATCAGCCAGAAATAGCTGGCTGTTTTTTTTCACCTAAGACAAAGCCTACGGCGGAGAATACAATCTGAAGATTTATGGCGCAAAAAGCCTCGTACTCTCAAAACTTTTTTTGAAAAAAATTTGGATCAACGAGCAAGTCTGCAAGTATGGAACTGCAACTGAAAATATAGGAACATGCAAAGCGACTTGGGAGGAGAAAAATCGGAAACTTGAATCAAAAAGCTGTAGAGTTTAAGTTAAAGTTTGTTTAATATGAGTAGGTTTTACGACGTCAGATCTAGAGACCCTAAAATGAGAACAATGTCTCATATCATAATGCCGGGTACATCGTAAGCAGAGTTGAACTTTTAGACAAAAGCTGCAGCGATTGTTTTCTACCATTGATTTCGACTAGTCAAAAAATGAACATTTCAGCAGACTAACCTCGCTAAAAGAATATAAACAAAACCAAAAAAAAATTAACTTTGAGAAGTTCCTTTTATTTCGCGCCGAAAGTTTTGACCAGTCTCTTTTAGGGTCTTTGGCAAGGCCAAGCGAGAAGCCTTTGAGCCTCGCCTGTTCTACGTTCAAATAAAAATCTAGAACTTGCCAAAATCCAAAATAATCCCCATTTCAATCACACTAAAATTCTACTTCCTAAAAAACCTTTTTCCTGGCTACGATTTCAACAAATACAAATACAAACTCATCCCCTATAAATTATCCAAATAGCCTCCCAGCCCATTTCTAAAATTGAAATCTGAAAAAGAAATATTTATTTTCATCATCTTCAAAAAATATCGCAATTCTGAATCTCACAAAAAAATACATCCCAAATCGATAAGATTCTAATTTCTTAAAAAATTTCGGCATCTACATAAGGGAAAATTAAATTTCCAAGAAGCATTTTCCTCAAAAGCTATACGATAAATCAGCAAAAAAAATTTTCCCAGACCATCGCTACATCTATCGGGAAAAATGGATCTTACAACGATTGCAGAGCGCCTCCCGCTCCAGCACTTTACTTTCGGCAGGAATCGGTTACTTCCGCTGGTAAATCTTCGGGAAAATCGCGGACCCTGGATACGTAGTGAACGTACGAACGCTTTTAGTGAAACGGTGAACGCCCATTGGCGTAGTGCGTTTTTCGTTCAAATTATTTATTTTTTTATTTGTTTTCTTTTCTACATAGTAACATCGTTTTTTTATAACGGTTTTTTCACCAAAATTAAAAATTTATTTTTGTCTAAAAAAAATTCTTTTTATCTTAATTTAAATGGATGTGGGAGTAACGCAAAGATGATTTGTATTATTAAAAAGTAAAAATACTTCGTACAAAAATTTTTGATTTTACATTAATCCCAATTAAAAAATTAAATATAATTAAAATCAAGAATTTCTTTCAAAAGAAGAATGCAAAAACAAAGAGGAAAAACGTGAAGACGAAAAAAAAAAAGAGGAAAACATTTTTTACAAACGAGGCTTCAACCAGCTAAATTAAACCTTTTTTTCCTACGGTTACAAAGTGAAAAAAAAATGAATTAAATTGAAGCTTATCTATTTATTATATCATTTTACTTTATTTTTCGCTCGGTTTCCCGCTTTCATTTAAATAACAAATGAAAATGTTTTTTTTTTCTCATGAAAGCACAAAAAATCGCATTTAATTAATCGATAATTATTTCCATTTTGACGAGATGAAAACACAGCATCCATTTATGTTCGGATATGTAGGTCAAATGAATAGACAATAAACAAAAAAAAGAGTGAATGAAATTCAAAAAACAAAATGTAGAAACTGTGACAATAAGTAAGATCATGACGGTATTTTTTAAAATAAAATTTCTCTAAGTGTCTTTGCAAAGTGGCTTTTTTATCAAAGTTTAAAAAAAAAAAGTTTAACGAAAAAAAAATATCTCATTGTAGTTTTTCTTCTAGTTTAAAAATTACTGTTGACAAATCAGAAAGTTTTTCGGGTGGTTTTTCCTTTTTTTAAGATACAGCAGTTATTTTTATTGGTAAGTTGAAAAGCTTTCGAAGACCTGTCTTTTGTTATCATGACACGAGAAATTAAATTTGTAAAATAACGACCTCAAGGGAGCTTTTGCCTTTTAAGAAGAGACTTGACGTTATTTCCGGTATAAATTGACAAACAACAGTTTCTTTTAGTTTCCACTTGAAATCATAAATATCTATTTTCATGTATTGAAAAAGGCACGTTAGAGTAAGGGAGAAAGGAGTTGGGAGATTTTTTCGGAAAATAAATTATTAGTTGAATGTTGCTGACATCTTCCTCCCATTAAAATAAGTTGGTTATTTTTGGCGATCGGTTCATAGCTTTAGCTAGGAATTTGAAAGCTAAAAATGAGTTTTTAATTAGTGTTTTTTACAAAATGATCTTTCTTGGTACAATCTGGTACAATAGTACAATACACCAAATTCCCCTGCACTGGCGTTTCAATTAAAAAGTCAATAAAAATTTTGAACGAAAGCGGCCCGAGAACTGAGCCCTGAGGCACATCATACCGAACTACCTGCGGTCTCAACCTGCTTCCGTCAACGTCAACAAATTGGCTTCTACCACCCAATAAATAAATAAATCCTAACCCAAATTCTTTTTTCAACAGGACCAAATCAGACCTGCACAACAGCTCAGCCCGAAATTAATGCTTTGATGTGGCCCGAGCCTCAAAGAACTAATCAACAAAGTAAACCCGTGTTTTACGGCTAATACTCTACTCAATCCTCTTTTCTTTTTCTTTTTAATTTCAAAAAACATTTTCCTTTAAAGACTAAAAAGCTAAAAATCCCTTTTTTTTCGAGACATCCGTGTCAAAATTATTGCTGCATTATTTCCTTTACAATTTTTTATTTTACTTTGACATTATTACAAAGCTGGTTTTATTACCATAAAGCCAGCCTTTTAAATTATTCTTTAAAAATATACTCCATTAAAAAAGAAAAAAGGGAAAGTGCTTGAAAGCAAGCAAAAGAATAAAATAACATTATTTTGACAAAAAGTTAAAAAAAAGTAGTCAAAGCATAAAACAGGAGTAACTTTTCCCAAAAATCGATTCAAAAGGATTAATATTTAAACCCATATTACTTTCCACCTGAGACAACTCCATCTTCATTATTTCCTAGCCAATTCTCTTCCTCAACTATATGAAATAAACTTTTTCCTACAACGGCAAACTTATCGACTGGTTGGTCGGATATTAACACGTCCATTAAGGTTTCTCGTCCATCAATTTGAGGTGGTTGTCTGATGCAAACCTTTCATATTAAGTTAAATTAATTAACGTCCAGATTTTCTTTAAGACGGGGAATCGGAAAATATATTTGCATATAAACGGGGACGTCGTAAATATAATTTTATACCTTTCCACTTTATATCCAGTTTCCAATTTATTCACCCATGTGGGAGAGCGGAATAAATGACAACAGCACACGGTTGTACTGTTAACTAATTTCTCTTTATGTAACTCATTTACACACTTCGGCACCCATGGGATTAAGGTGTAATATTTCCTTTTATAATTCTCTCTTAAACATTTTGATATTAATAGGAGTAAGTAGGTGAGAACTTAGTTGCATTATTGTTATTTGAATAGAGGAAATGTAAATAAACCGGAGAGAGAATTCCGGCTCTGAGTCATTTGATCAAAATTTAAAAGCGGCTGTTCCTACCATCATAAAAGAGAACTGTGTTATTTTGTTCCCACCGAAAGTCAGAGTGTTATGATCAGAGGCCGCTGAGCGGGTCTGCAGATCTCCTCATTAGATCCTGCAGCGGAAAAAGGTTCGAATTCTCCCTGGCTCACTCCACCAGGGAGGTTTTTAAAATATCTACGACTTTTTCGAGGCCTACGCTAACATAAATCGCTGATCTAAAATCATTTTGTGCGAGTATCAGGTTTACAACTATTTTCCATAATTAACATAGTAAATAATGATCAACCTGAAACTCGCAGATAGCACAAAATTATCTCGGACTTGTGACGAGATCTCAGGACGTGTCTTAGTCGACTTGTGCTATGAAAAATGATTTTCCTCCTTTTTCCTCCTCTTGAGACCGTGATAACAAACACGAATGCCTAATCAGTATTTCTCAGGCGATGGAACACAATTCTTCCCGAATATACGACACGTTAAAACTAACAAAACAGTCTTCCGTTCCCTTAAACTTACGATCTCAAGTTCTGAGTTTTATTCAAGTCTAGCTTTAAATTGAGGTGCAAACTTTTCATCTCCCCAGTTAATTCCTTCACCTTTCCTAAGACGATTTGTAATAATCAATGAAGAAGCCCAAAATTTCCTAATGTTAAGTAAACTTTAAAATATTAAATTAACTCGACTTTAATTTATTGATATTCGAAAATCCATGATTGCTCTAATTTCCTTCTTAATGGATGATAAAATTCATTTCCGGCATATTAAATTTGTTAATTATCAATATCTCCAAGAATATTTGCCAGCGAAATTGGCGGTTCTGCCAAAATCAAAAAGGAATATTTTTTAACTCGAAGAACTCGACCGAGAAAAATTTCCCAAATTCTTTTATCGGGTTTTCGCTATCAATTTATCGAACCAAATTTAATGACAGCCGAGTTAGAAGTTTCAATAGGAAGCCGTATTGAATTCCTACTCGTTATCTGCGGTTCATTCGACAGAACAAAGAAAGCCTTTTAGAGAGGAAAAGTAACGATACCGCGCTCTTTCCCGCGGGATTCACGTTTAGCAATCGGACGTTTAGATGTCTAATTACGATTCTTTTATGCCGAAAGAGGATTTAGGAATTTTCCCCTTTTCGACCTAAAGAGCTTACGTGAATCCGAAAAACAATAACTATTCTTCGAGAATTCCTGTTAACAAAAATAAGCCGATTTTTGTTTCTTGAAAAAAGAAGCATTCGAAAGGCGAAGGGTTGTAAATTTTAATAATTCAACAACCCCCCAACAGCTGTAATTCATTTTGGAAAGGAACTGCTCTCGACAAACGTGACTGGTTCAAGTACGATGCTGAGTGGATTCCGTTCGCGCACGTCAAAACTTTATCTGATAACGGTTGAATTTTGAATTGAGTACGTTTTCTCTTGGATTACTTTTTCTTCCCTTCTTTCGGCTCCGTTAAAATCCTGTACCTTTTTTTTCCCTCTCGTGTCTCTGTCGAGACTTTCATTTTTTTTTTCCTTGTTGAAGTGCGATCAACCGCTCTTCCCCCTTTTGTCTGCCAGACAATTTTGTATGAAATAAAAGTGTGAGGAAAAAACCGTCTGTTCGTTCTTTTTTGTGTTTTTGTTGTTTGAAAATTTTATACTTTAATGTTGTTATAATATACTTGGCGGTTTTTCTTCTATTTTAATTAGACTTTTAAGATGAGAGGCTGAGGCATGGAATATTTAAGGAAGTAATCAAAATTTTAGTTAGATGAAAAAGAATGATGTTTAGGAAGTAAGGCCACGCAAATAAGCCGCTGATTTTTGAATTAAGCTAATGGGGGGTTAGGATTTTAATCCTGACGAGGCTTCTGTATGTCGCTGAAAATAAGGGCTGGCCCGATGACATTGATCTCTTTCACTAACAAGAAGTTTTAAAGTGTGGGTTGAAGGGAAACCCTAATGCAGACGTTCATTTTTCGATATAAGCCTGACAGCAGTTTATCAACGTGGGCACTTCCACAAGTCGACGACAAAGCTTCTATTGAAACGAAAAATGATCGACACAACATTAGAAGCTTCTTACGGACTGAACACGCTGTAAAACAGATTCACAGACTCTTACTCTGGACTCTCTACATGGACCATTCTTCCTTATATATTCCTTCTGTGAGGCCTTTAAACTTCTTACTGAGCGCCTCTCGCCGGGCAGGGTGGTCCCTTCCAATTGTTAACTATGTTAACAAGCCACATTTCAAAAGCAGTCTTTACTTACAGTAAAGAGCGCTCGGTGAGGCCAGCAGGGGAGTACACAGCCACTGAGCCTCTTTTTTGAATTCCTCTAAAAGTGAAGCATCACCAGCCGACAATTTTATGTCGTCACCAAAGTATACGCCTGTCGTCCCAATACTGAAAAATATTTAAAATCAATAAAAAAGTCAAAGAAACATATATTCTCCCTCTTTCAAATTAAGTCCCTTAATTTTAAATTAACTCTTAATCTAAATACTTCCCCCAAATTATCAGTTAGACTACGCTTACACATCAAATCTATTACTGTCATCATGTTGAAAGCTTCAAAGCAATAATAAATCGTTCAAAATACAATACGATCTTAATAAAACGCTTTTCAAAAAATGATGAGCCATTGTCAGCTTTTTTCCTTAGCTTCAAAAAGAATTTTTAATAAATAATAACGTATTTGATTTAAAACTTTTAATAAAGGAAAAATCTTAGCATATGAGTGATATTCCTTTCTTTCATATCAAAAAGCTAAGTTCGCCTACTGGCAAAATTTTCATCAAGGAAAAATATTTCTTTTGAGAAAAACGAGTTCCCTCGTCTGGGTGAAAAAAAATCAAGACGCCGAGGATTTTTCCCTTAGGACCTTTGTTGTGCCGGAAGTTCAAGTAGCAATACAAAAAAATATTCAGTATTTTACCTCGACGGGATTATTTTTTAAAGTTCAAGTCAGTTTTAGAGACGCAAGTAAATCAGCAAGCATTTCCCCGCGGGGCATAAGTTTCTTTTTCGAGTTTGTTGATCTTGAGAATAAGCTTTTTGAGATATTGGGGTTGAATTACATACAAAAAGACACAAGGAATACATTTTGATGATTGATAGCCACCAGCCGCTGTTTGACCATGTACACATGCGCTAGCCATCCCCGTAATAATTTGGTCAATCACACAACTAACGCCACCGGAACTGACCTTTCTGGATGTGACTTTTACGGATTTGGAACACACTGCATTCGCGCGGCACCATGAACGAGGGGACAGAGCCGGCGTTGGACCTAGCAACGAAATCTTACACGATGCGGGACATAAACGCTCTGATGGTGATAGCCGCATTGGAGAAGAGGGACGGCCGACGTCATCTGGATGGGGCGCCGCTGGTGAAGAACCTCCTAATCACTGCTTTTCTGGACGCACCGTTTCACACGACTGACACCACATACGCTGTCCCAATCAAACGAATGAAATACAAACAGCTTCAAACGACGACCAGTTTACGGCAGAGCTGGAACCTGCATTCATCCAATGCCGTCAGACATTTTTTGGGAAGCCAATCAAGCCCCATTCGCAAACTGCTACCAACACATTAAGCCGGCTGAGCTGGACGCTGGGATCACTGCGAGCACAATCACTTTAGAGATGCTGGACCATCCGGCTCTTCTCAGTTACATCATCAGTTTTACATCAGACGTGTCCTGGCGAGGGACAGTGAATGTGCAGAAGGATTACTTCTTCTTGTAGGCAAATTGGGTCACGCAGTCCCCGACGTCAGTTACAGCTTTCCCCGCAGCGAATCTTGGTCGACAGTTACGCGTGACAACGATAACAACTACGAAGTCAACGCGAGGATCCAGAGTGGAAACCGTTGTTTTCAAGCCCTTGGCCATCTCTTCCGCAGCAAGTCGCTATCCCGTCGTTCCAAATGAATTATTTACAACTCCGTCCTATGCCCAGCTGTTTTGTACGGCTGCGGCCCTTCGAGAATAAGGTGCTGAAGAGGATTCTAGGACCCAATGTAGATCCTGTTACCGACCGGACCGATCCTGTTACCAATTAATGGATGTTCAGTGAGCCTTTGGATCTTCTCTAATGACAACACGATCACTTAACTTGACCGCTTTCTCAAATCTTGGTGCCTTCTTTAATTTTTGTGCAAGTTCCTCGTCTAAATCAATCTGCCACCTTTTCAAATTCCCTGTTATTTCCTGATTTAAAAATCCGGGAGCAAAAAGATAAACCCAAAAAGCGTAAATCGTCCTCTTTTTTTAGGTGTAAATTCCGAACGGAAATAAAAAAAGAAAAAAAGGGTCCTTATTTCCTTTTTATCCATCCGAAGGATAAAAATCGGTCGGGCAGAACAATCTTATCTCAAAGTAATAATGTTTTAAAGATTATCCCGGTTTAAAAGGATCCAGAGCAGTAAGTCGACCATGCGGAAGAGATGAGCCGGGAACGGTGATATAATGTTGATCAAAGCCAGGCCGAAACTCTCAAAGCGATTTTCAAACACTGAAATATACAGGTATATACGAGCACGAGGCATTCGGATAATGGTGTCAGTAGGAACGAAAAAGGGCTAATTCAAGGTTGGGAGACATTCTAGCATCCCTTTTTCCCGGACCGATACTTTTTTTCCATCCCATTTTCACTGGAACGCGTTTTTAATTAAATCGCACGTCGGCAATTTTCCAGCGTTGAAGCCGATTTTAATCGACCTAATGTTTAGTCGATGTGTTTGGTTGGGGGAAAAAAAGTGCCGTCGTGTATTTAGAAGGGTAATAAAAGAATATTGAGATTTTAATTTTGATCGAGATAGGCAATTTACGAGAGGGTGGTAGCGGAGTTGTAATCTTCATTATTAAGAGGATTATACTCTTTCACGACTTCATGGCATTTTGTATGGAGCCCTTGGGATTAAAAAAAAAAAAAAAGTAAAAGGAAATGTCAGCGTCGATTTTTATACCTTACAAAGAAAAAAAGTTTTTTTAATATTCTCCCGATTTGATGTGCAAGATTCCATTCAAATGGATAAAATGTATGTTTTTGAAGTAGTTTTTTTTTCTTCTTCCTGTCGAGGGACTTGCACATGTGGCGCATAAAATGAATTATTGATTTTTCACTGCCCCTCAAGGGGTTTGAATTAAAAGTGATGTGTAAGGCATGATATTTATCATTTTTTATAAAGATTTTTTTTTGATGATGAGGGGATCAAAAGAGGATAGAATAATTAATGTGAGAAGGAAGACTGCGTGGGGAGTTTTAAAAAGAATAACGTTGCTAACTTTTTTTTGCGGAGAAAAATTATTTATTCAAGAGATGCAATCTCGGAACAGTGGCAATGTGCCCTCAAGAAAAGGGACCGGAAGCATAATTTAAGTTGCTCATTATCTGTCTTCACTCAAATCGAAGTAGAGAAAAAACCCTGGGATTAAACTCATTGCAAAATTAATACAAATTCCGATTCAAGAATTCTTTCAATAAAATCGATTAGAAAAATAGTAACACAAGGCTGGTATTTTCTGAAAATGTCTTTATCAATTATTTATGAGAAAATTGAAGTCGAAGAGCTATATTTACGTTTGAATAATTTCCAAGAGAGCGGGAAATGCGAATCTGCTATATTCGTAATTCAATTCATATGTTCAGGGCAAAGTTCAAAGACTTGGGAAAATGTTTGGATTGCTTGGGTAATGTACATTTTATCCGCATCCGTTTGAATAAAACACGGAAACCTTGTTAGATTAATTCTGCTTTACAAAATGGGAGAAATGGAACGTGTTTTCCGGTCGTGTTATGACCATTTCCAGTTTGTCTCGTATATGTAAAAGCTATGCTTGTTTATCCGCACCATCATTTTTTCAATAACCAAATTTGGTTATCTTGAAACAGCAAAAGAAAATGACGCTTTTTAAAAATAAGAGATTTTAGCTGAGTTTTCTCTTACTGGGTTCAAGCCAAATGTTAAAAAGAGTCTGATTATACGCAATGGAATAATTTAAGTGTTGAGCTTTTTTACTGCAATGGTTTTTCATTCAAATTGCGATTAAATAAATTTGATTTTCGCTTCAGTGAAACGGCTAACGGATTCGATTTTGGCAAGGGAGTTCAGGTGCTAGGCAAATACGCAGCTACCACACTCAAAAAATGGGATTATACTAATGTTCAAGCAAAAGCCTGAGGACAATGAAGCCAATGTAAACTTTAAAAATTCTGATAGGATTAATTTTCCATTTAATTTTTAAAACAACCCATTAAAGTAATTAAGTTCAGTTCTCAAATATCTGATAACTAAACAAGAAATAAAAATTCCATCAGCTAAAGTTCAATTGCTAAATCGTAGATCACATTACAGCAAAACTTTTTATCTTCTCAAAAAAAATTTTTTTTTAACCCTGAATCACGACTACGCATCAAAGGGAGAAAACTAATAACACCGCTTGGAAAAGAAATCTATGCAACGTTTAATCGGAAAAAAAAGCAGCACAAAAGACGGAAGGGGAAAAAAACGAATAAAAATTCCATCGAGAAGAATAGTCGAGAGAGAAAAAAAAAACCTCGCAATAAAAACCAAAATAGAAATATTATTTCGTGTTCAGTGAGCTATGTCGAAATCTATAGGTTAATCAAACTGACATTCTGCATTGAGAGATCATCCTGTATAAACATTTCTCCCCTTTTTTTTCTTCTTGAAAAGTCGTAATCATTTTTTCTCCTGAAAACATCGACCCGTCACTTCTTTTTTTTTAATATGACGGTCAAAGCGAACCGCGCGATTAAATAATAAAACACAAAACCTTTTTCCCTTTTCTATTTTTAGGCACCAAAATGGGAGAAGTTCAAGTGGCCATAACGATGCTCTGCCTTGCGGCACTCATATTGCTTGTCATTATGTCATTATGTCGCTTTATGGGATTATGGACTTGGACCGCGACGTGGATATTTTCCACCAAGGAAGAGAAAATGAATTTAACGAGGAGTAAGGGACATTATAACGCAAATGGATATTTTGTAAGTGTTTCATGTTGGAGAATTATACTTATGTGTAATGGAGTAATTTAAAAGAAAAGTCAGGAAATTGTTTTTTGTTTTCAACTTGATGATTTTGTCCTTGTTAGAAAAATCAGACTTTACTTCCACTGCTTTTTGCTTTGTGTCCACGCTAAGGCCATTTATTATCATTTCTTTTGTTAAGAATTTTTAAAGAAAAGAAGGCGTTGCAGAGGGGAATCAAACTGATATTACCCAAATTTTGCCTAGCAGGGGCTGCATTGGGTCTGAAATTCGCCCGACAACCAATCAAGTATATAATTCATGTGATCAAACTCAATTTCTTCCCAAAATTGTTTAATTAAGGTTTTCTTGGTTTTCTGAAAATTATTTAAAATAAAATTTTTTTGGCCTTTGACCCCTTAGTCAGTTTTTTTGGTGTAGAGCTAATTTTTTCAGAATTTTATAGTCGAACAAATTTTATGAAAATATTCATTCACAGTCGAACAATAATCTTCAGACAATTTTTTTTAACAAACTAATCTCTTGTTAATTTTTCCTTGTCGTATCAATCATTTCACCTTCTCTTCAGAATATCTTCATCTTTTCATTCAAAAGAAATACTAAACGAGAATCAGGCACAAAAAATCTCAAAAAAGTAAAAAATAAAAAGATAAGGGCCAAGTTCGATCACTGAATATTTCAACTCTATAAATTTTCTCGACTAATTTAAATCTCACACCTCTTTTCCAGGTATCTTCCGATTCGATGGGAGATATAAACCTTTGCTACAGCGGGAGTTTTAAAAGATTCGACCCAGTCGATCACGATTACAAAATCGCGGTAACAACATTATCCACACAACCGCAAGAAACGGCGGCTCCCGTATATCCGGTATCACCGCAAGGGGAACGACACCCAAATTACCCTCAGGATATATCCCTTCCGTACGGAACCGTTCAATCAAACGATCTCTCAGGTACGAAAATAAAAACACCATAAAAAACCCAAAAAGCACGGACACAATTGTTGCCACTTTCCCAACTGGAAATAAATCGGATTAAGGCTTTAAAAGCTATAGGAAATTAACTGAATTTACCCGCCCATAAAACTCGTTTTTTTTATAACTTTGTTACAAAAGAAAACTCCTTTTCTCCACTGCATTTGACCGTTTTAAGTCAGAAAGGTGAAATCGATTTCCTGCAGGGAGTAATTTTTATGAATGACCTTTTCCGACTATTAAAATGAGGAAATATTTAAAAGCATAAAAGGGAAATGAACATTAAACAAGATGCTCTCTTCAACGGTAGCTATATACCTTTTCCTTTTATATAAAAGTCTTTTCCCCCGGTAGTTTTCAATATGAAGAAAAGGATGGAAATCAAATCAACTCCTCGTTTGAAATTGAAAAACTTGGCATTCAGTTTGTTATTACCGATGTCGAAGTTATTACTTCTTACAGAACCCTTCCGAGTTGCGAAAATGAAAACGGGGAAGGGAGAGAAAAAAAAAAAGGTCTTGCTTTAAGTTTCCCGTTCCGAGGTAATAACTTTTTTTTAGCTCTCCCCTACGTAATCCACTCGATATTTCCGGGATATAAAACAATGGCGCGCTCCAGGAATGACATTTTAAAAGTTCATGTAATCCCGCAGAATTCACAAAGCCTTCATGCTACACAAGCAGTCAGCAACAACAACCCTACGTTATTGGTTCTCTACCAAAATTCAGCTCTCAACCTATGCTCACGGCAACGGCCGCGGGTTATATATCATCGTCTGCTAGTTTCGGAGGAACGGCTCCTATGAACATTCCACCGCAACCGCTTCGGCCTGCTCCTGCGCCGCCACCTTCGCCACCTATAACCGAGAAATTAAACACTCAAGATGAATCACAATATAAATTACCACCCAAGCGGCCTCCTCCACCGATACCACCTCGCAGTAAGTTAACTATTATAATATAATAAGTGCCCAAGCAAGTGAAATATTAGTAAATTGAAAGACTAAAACTATTTAAATAGTAAAACTATAAAATTTTTTTTTGGCGATACATTATTGTAAAATTGTAGAAAGTTAAAATAAATAAATAGATAAATAAAAAACTGAAGATTCAGGTGCAAGAACTTTTTTAATGTTTAGCTTACGGCGAAAGTGCCCTTCTTGCACAAAATCCCCAACTATTTTCTTAAATTCGGAAATGGAACCAATACATTAACTTGTTTTCAGGCAACATTCCAAAGCAAAGTGATCATCGCCCGCCGTTAAGATCACAAGCTTCACTTGAAACGGAGGAAGCGTTACATCAAGTTCAAGGGTTAAAACGAGCAGTGAGCTGTGAATCTGTTTGTTCAGATACTTCAGTGGTTTTAGGCGATTTGGAAGAACCGCATGTAACAGGGTATCTTTGCGTAGGATTAGACTATGACAGGTAAGATCTTTAAATATTTTAAAAATTCAATTATGCCACCAGATGATAGGCCCAAGAAAATGATGGCTTCTTGTGCTACTTAAGTGAGAAATAAAAGTTACAGCCAGAAAGTCGAGACTCTGAAAATCCTTACACCTCAACAAGCTTAGTATTTACTATTACTCTCACTCATCCGCTGGCACTAGGGCTTGAAGCCCTACCACCGCCTCCACAAAGTTCTTCCCCTGCAATCCAAGACCGTACTCTGCCACGACCCACATGAAAATTTGTGGCCCAACCTTGGCCCCACTCAGAATTTAATTCTGGCGCCGCCTCTGCTCTGATGCATCAATTTGGCGCTTAAACTACGGCTAAAATTCTCGAACAGATAAGCGTCTTTGAAATGAATCGTTGAGCAACACAAGCTTTTAAAAAAAAGACAACTTTTTTTGTGTCTTTTCTTTTTCTTTGGCCGACAAAAACCAAGGACTTAAGAAAGGCTTTCTATCATGTCCATGACGTGTTCTTTGTCTTTTTGAATGAATGAAAATTTTGTTTGTGAGTCAAAGGACAAAAACCACATTTCGCTTCCATAATGAACGAAAAGAAATCCAATTTCACACGAGAAAACAGTAATGGAAATATTTGTAATGGTGTGAGAGATAGATTGGTTTGATAAAGATCAAAAAAAAAAAAGTAAATTAAGTTCTCATTGGTCAGGGGAGTTTAATCTCAGCATTAATTTTGAAACGTGATCGTAATTTTACACTACTGGCAGTGGAATTACAATCTCAGGATAAATGATATGTCGATATTTATATACAGAAAATTACAGGTCTCAACAAACGCAATCGAGTCTAGTCATGAAGTTTTAGTCAGTAAAAATACTCTTATTCTTGCCTCAAAAGCAAATTCGACTAATTTTTCTCATAGAAATGAATTTTCAAAGTTATTATAAAAATTACACAATGTTCTTCTACTAATATCAACCTCAATCATAATTTTTACTGTGCCGAGGGGAGAGCTCGACGACACGTTCACTCAAGCTCGCAAAAGGACAGAGTCAACTTTTGTTGCATTGAGCGAATTAAATTTTCCCAAAATTTTTCTTGAAGATTTTCCTTTCAGGAATTTTTTTGAAAACTGTTTTTTACTCACAAATGTCTTATTCCTCTTAAAATTTCAAACTTCAACCATTTTTCTTTTTATTCCAGCGATTGCGCTGACTTATCTGTTAGTGTATTGGAAGCTAAGGACTTAGTAGGACCAGACCCTGACAATCAAACCCCCATGGACACATACGTAAGAGTTTACCTTTTACCCGATAAAACTACAAATATTCAAACTAGGGTAAGTAGAAAATAATCAACAAAAAAACAAAAAAAAAAAAAAAAAAAAAATTCAGCTTAAATCAACTTACCATTATTTTGCAGGTTTATAGAAAATCAAATAGTCCCAGCTACAAAGAAAAATTCCTATTCGGTTTAGAACCCAGCGAATTTTCAAAAAGAAGCTTAACATTTTATATTTACGCTAGTGACAAAATGTCAAATACCCTCATAGGGGAAGCGGATTTACGATTATGTGACATTTCTTCCAAGCAGGGGGTAACGACTTGGGTCACGTTAACGGACACTGGACAGGTAACCTATCGCATAAATCTTTTTTCCAAAACAGAATTTACAAAATGTCACCTAAAATTAAATTTTGTTTTCCTAAAGAACCGAACGGAATGGGGAGAATTAATGTTATCGTTGAGTTATCTGCCAACTGCTGAAAGACTGACTGTTGTAGTTGTCAAAGCTAGAAATTTAGTCTTCCCCCATCACAGGGATTCAGGGGACCCATTTGTTAAGGTAAGACTTAAAATTAATCTGAAAAATTCGATCCTACAAGCTCAAGCTAAAACTTCCGTTATTTTTTTCAGGTATATCTGTTAAAACAAGGTAAAAAAATTCACAAAAAGAAAACTTCCACGAAAAAAGGAGAACGAAGCCCAATTTTCAACGAGGCAATGATATTCAACGTACCTGCAATGTCATTACAGGTAATTTTTCAATTAAACTTAAACGAGATGTGAATCGTTTTTAAATTTTACCTATAGGGTTGAGTATACAGAATATAGGAAAATAGAAAGTTAATTAGAAAGCATATATGAACCTTGAGTAACCATGGCAACGCTCTTGACATGCATTGGACTGTTGAATTTGGTGCTTTCGGTTCAATCAGGCGATATCATCTTTCCTTGGACTAATTAAATTTTAAAATGAAAATATTTGTAAACTTCAAAAAGAATATTAAGTCTTACCTTATTTTAATTTCCAGACGATACAGTTAAGACTGACTGTTGCTGAGAATACAGGAGAACCAAGAGCTTATGCACTGGGTCACGTCATCCTGGGATCGCAAGCATCCGGAAAAGCGTTATCTCACTGGACGCAAATGCTTTCGTCTCTTCGAAAACCGATAGCAATGTGGCACTCGCTAAGGAAATAAAAGAAAACAAATTAATGAAAATTTTTCAAAGCTTTCTTTTGATGGTTTTTCGCCTTTATTTTTTAATGTGATCTTAATGTTGAAGAAATTGATTTTTTTAAAAAAAAAAAACTCGAAAGGGTTTCCTTTTCTGAACATATCTTGATCTAGTTTTGGACCAACGGAATAAAATTCAATGTAGATGAATGGTTAGCACAAAATTTTTTCATCATTGATAAATGTAGCTTAATAGTGGCACAATATACATGCTTATGGTTAAGCCAGATAAATAATGCAACAGGTTTTTTTACAACTGCTTTGAGCTTAACCAAAAAAAAATTGTGCCAACGAGAGAGGTAGATTTTTTTATTTCAGTCATTTAATTATCTTCTGCAAGTAAAAATCAGTATTATAATAGTAGTTTGACAATAAAATGATTAAAAAGCTCAAGTTTATCGACACAAGCAGAAGAAATTAATGAGCATTATCATCATTTAATAATAAAAATCAATACTCTGTAGATTTTTCACTTCAATTGTACTTACTGTAGTTTTATGATAAAAAGGATAGAATTTATGTTCCTACAATCGAGTGCAATAAACGCCATGATTTGATATTAAATGTCAGCTCTGCATTAACAAACGCTCTGTAATAAGCAACAGCTTAAAAATGTTATTGTTACAGCTAAAAATTTACTGATCGTTTGTTACACTTCTTTTATAAATAAAAGTTATGTAATGAATAATGAAAACAAAAGTTAGTTAAGTAGTGGTCGACTTTGTTTCTCTTTATAAAATTGAAAATGCATTTAGATATTTCGACAATCTTTCATGTAATACAAAAAGTCTTATTCTTGTTATTCATGTTACTGATAAAACAAATTTGATGGTTCATGTGTGGGCATGTAACTATGATTTGATGGCCCCAGTCAGTCATCAGAGCATTTCAAGGTCATTCAAAAATTAAACGAGTGGCTCTGATACAATTCATTGTTTTTCCAGAGCAGTAAAAGATTAAGCGGTTATTATCAAATTAATTAAGCAACTGAACAAAAAAAAAACCGCATTAGCACATCTGAAAATGTACTATGATTACACAACAGTACGTAATTACACAACATAATAAGTATAGCATTCGTCATTATGCCAAAAACAAATTTTCACTTATACATTCATTATGTTGGATGTCATTTCTGCAGATTTTACAAGGAAAAACATCACTGATTACCAAATCACCCATTTTGACAATGACGAAATGGCTAATTGACGGCCATTTTGAAGATGACAATGGCTGCTCAAGTACACATTTATCCAAATCCCTAAAACTTTCATTTAATATAATAAGGCCTTTAAAACCAAATGTACCTATAATGACAATATAGTCGCCACTACTGTTCTAGTTATTTATGAAAATCCATGTACAAAATAAGTTATACAAATGTATTTATGTTAAATTATATAAGCAAAATGCGATTGAGTTATTTTTACTCACCATTTTTTCCTCCATCCTTCGATTAAATAGGAAAATTCAACCCTTTGATACACACGCGTTCTTCGCCGAAGTCGAAAAACGTCCGAAAAGACCACAGCATGCTCGGAAAAAGAGAGAGAACATTTTCACTGATGCCACGACCTCGTGGAATTATCTGGAATTTTCGCTACGCATGTCTATGGTTTTGTGGAGTGGAAATGGCTTCCACGAGATGTATAATAGGAATTTTTAATTTGAAAAATGTAAATTCAAATAGTTTAAAATCATTTAGTCCAATTATTGGTAGAACGTTTTTAAAGTGTCATCGTTGTAAAATATTTTATTATAATTCCTTAACGACTTTCGCTGTTGTTCAAAATTTCCCTACGTTTCCACGTAAGTTTTTTTCCGGCTTTACTAAATTTTGATTGTAGTCTTAATATTCAATTATTGCATCAGGTACACTTTTCCCATTACTTTCTTTCAATCGTGCATTAATACTTCTGTATTTTCCCTATGGATTGTGATAAAGATCATGGAAAATCATACATCAAAAGCTTCTTTATCTATCCTCATGTTTTACACATGACCATGGAAAAGCCATTTTTTTAAAAAATAAAACTGCTATGTTGTTTTCAGAGAATCAAATTAGAAAGTTTCACGTTTCAACGAGTAGTTATCAAAAGAAAAGAGATTACTATGAAGTTTTAGGTATTACGAAAAATGCTTCTTCCAAAGAGATCAAAAAATCATACTACGAGTTAGCTAAAAAATATCATCCAGATACCAACAAAGATGATCCAAATGCTGCTAAGAAATTTCAAGAAGTGTCAGAAGCATATGAGGTAAATTATATTTGTTATACAAATATTGTAATATCAAAAATTTTTTAACAATTCTTTTTTTGTGGCAGTGTTTAAGTGATGACGTTAAAAGAAAGCAATATGATCAGTGGGGATCAACAGCAGAACAAATGGGAAATATGGGACGAGGCACTGGCAGTTCTAAAGGATACTCAGCTCAAGACTGGCAATTTAAGTCAACAGTTGATGCTGAAGAACTTTTTAGGAAAATATTTGGAGATCATGGAATGAATGCTAATCCATTTAGTGATTTTGAAGATTTTGCAGAGAGTAAATTTGGCTTTGGTTCTGCTCAAGAGGTAAATTTTGAAAATAACTACAATTTATTTTAAATGACCTTGAAAATTCAATGATTTATTTTTTATTTTTAGGTTACTATTAGAGTGACTTTGGCACAGGCTGCAAGAGGTTGTAAAAAAGAAGTTAATGTTAATGTCATAGACACATGTCCCATGTGTGGAGGTTCATGTTGTCGACCAGGAACAAGGGCTGTGAGATGTGAGCATTGTAATGGAACTGGATGGGAGACAATCAGCACAGGACCTTTTATGATGAGGACAACTTGTAGAACATGTCAAGGACGTAGAGTTTATATTAAGTATCCTTGTAATGAATGTGAGGGAAAAGGAAATACAGTTCAAAGGAAGAATATTGCTATACCGGTTCCTGCAGGTATGTTGTAAATTGTTTTATGCAAAATGACAATGTTGACTGTTATAATATTAATATTTTTTTGAATTAGGTACTGAAGATGGGCATGTGTTTAGAACTAATGTTAACAGAAAGGAAATCTTTGTGACTGTCAGGGTAGAAAAGTCCGATTATTTTAGAAGAGATGGAGCAGATGTTCATACAGATGCAAATATATCAATATCTCAAGCTGTTTTGGGAGGTACTATTAGAGTTCAAGGAATTTATGAAGATCAAACGATCCAGGTAATTTAGTTACTTCCGAAATTTGGGTAAAAAATGTTTCTAGCTTTTTTTACATAAAACTTTTTTTGAAGAATTATTTGAAAATTTATAGTTTTGAATTTTTTTTCTGCATTTTAGATATCACCAGGAACGAGTTCTCACACCAAAATTAGATTAAGTGGAAAAGGCATTAGGAAACTTACTTCACCAGACTATGGGGATCACTATGTTCATTTAAAAATAATAGTCCCTATCAAATTAAATGATAAACAAAAAGCTTTAATTCAAGCCTATGCAGAACTTGAAGACGACACGCCTGGAATTATATATGGAGTAACTTATAGAAAAGACGGTACGTCAAAAAATTTATTTTTCATCGATTCTATACCCTTTAGCGAACAAGGGATTTAGAATATCAAGGGATTTATGCCAGAAAAGGTGTACACAATAAAAATGTCAGTCAACCTTTCTTGCATAAACAATTTCAATTATTGGTCGTACTGTTGTCTGCGTTTTTGTCTTGGCGCCTGCCTTCGTTCCCGATATTATCAATTTATGCGGGCTTTTAAATGAGATTTTAAACTACCAACAGTAAAAGAAATATAGTTGATGTTATTATTCTGTTGGCAGGTACAAAAGACACAGACTCAGACGGCATGCCTAACATAAAAACTCAAACAGGATCGAAAGAAGAAGAAACTGGAATTCTTTACAGAATAAAAAAAGCTATTTTGGGTTAAATTAAATTAGTTACCATTCAACATCTCAAGGTATTAAAATTTCTGCTAGATGATAAAGTAAAAAACTAAATTTCTATTTTAACTAATGTAAAGGAGGGATTCGTGATAAAAATTTATTTTATTGTTGCAGGAAGCAAATATTGCATTTCTGAGCCACAAAAATTAGTCAAAGCTATAAGAGAAGCAATTAGTGATGAAACAGAAATAAAAAGAGAGCGAACGCCAGAATCTCCAAAGCCATTTACCACCGAAGAAAAGAAGAATTTTGAGAACGATTCAAATACAGTTAAATGTGATTCCAATCCAAGTAATGCAGGCATACGTTATGAAGATTGTTTAAATAGACAGAAAATTTCCAAATGTTAATTTTGTCGTTTTTATTTAATAAACCAAAACCTGAAATAAGGTAAGATGTGGTCTTATTGACCCCTTTTCTATAAAGTATTCGAAGTGCATTAGTTAAGAACCCTAATCAGCGTTGTTGATCATTTTTTCCCATGAAAACTTTTAACAGATGAAAAGACGAAATGCAAAGCTATAAAATCTTAACAAAATATTGATGCGAAGAATTATAGATAAAATTTTCATAAATATACGTCTTTTATACTCATTAAGACATTTCCTAGTATTTGTAAAATTCTATCAGGATGAAATAAAAAAGGATAAAATAAAACTAAATCAAGAATTTCGGGAGACCACGAGGTTTCTTTTTTACTTCCGTCGTGGCAGCAGAATCGTTTTCTTCATTCAAATATTCATCCAAAAATCTTGCGAAATAATAATTAATCCCTTTTGTTCAGCTTATGTATCCAAATAAAAGTAATTCTGAAATAAATTACAACCCTGCCTTTCACATTGAGAAACAAAATTTCGTCTAAAACTTGTTCATAAATCGGAATAAAAAAATTTTGTCAAATTCAAAACAAACTTTAATTTTTATCGAAAAACTGCTTTTATCTAATTTAGAAACTCTTTTAATCAATCGTGAACTTAACCCTGATGTATATTGCAATTATTATGTCACTTATTACGAAATATAACGTAATTTTTTGATATGACGGTTATTCAATAGCGAATGACACGATTACCATTATTCGCCCCTGAATCAGCCATGTTTTTATTGGAGGTTAATATTTTGGAATTGCATACTATGTAGTGATTTACAGTTTACAATATTTTTAGTTTTAGAATTAAATATTAATTGTCTTTAGATTATATCAATAATTAGAGAAAATGGTTAAAGCTAAAAAAGGAAAACACACCGGGAAAGACGACGATTTGTAAGTAAATGGAATACGTATCTGTTGTCATACGTCTGTTGCAAATAAGTTCCCTTTAAATTTAAATTAATTAATATCTCCTAATGATCCCAACTGGTCAGAAGATTCATTTTGTCGTAATTAAATAAGTTTTATAAATCATTAAATCGATTTTGGCGTTTTTATGAATTTTTGAACAAATATATGGTGCGATGTCGGTAACCATATTAGGTTAGAATTTAAACATTTTACACGTAGACCATATGTTGATTCGAATAGTTTAATTTCTTGTTTGGATTTAATCCTTTCGTGCTGTAAAATTGTTTTTTTAGAAATTAGTGGTATTTTTAAATGGCATTGTTTTAAATTTTTTGACAGGGATGATGACATTGATGTGGCTTCTGTGGAAAGTGGGAATTCCAAGTAAGTTATTTTAAATCACATGTTACGTCTAAGTTGTAAATTAACTAATATTTTTTTTATATTTAAAGGAAGCGAAAAGATAGTGAAGGTAGTGTAGGAAAGAAAGATAAAAAGAATCATAAAGGTAAAAAGAAAGGAGATGATGATAGTGACGATGAAAATGTTAGTAAGAAGAAGAATAAATCAAAATCAATTGGAGATAGTGATGATGAAGAAATCATTGATAAAAAATCAAAAAAGGGGAAGAAAAAGGGAGATGATTCAGATGAAGAAGAAGATAAAAAAGCAAATAAGAAGAAATCGAAGAAGGATAGGAAAAAATTTGATGATGATGACAGTGACGAAGTGGCTAGTTTAGCAAAGAAAGTAGAAGCTGTTGATTTATCAAAGAATAAAAAGAAGAAAGGAAAGAGTAAAAATGTAAGTGTTAATATTATTTATCATGTTTGAATAGAATTTTGATTTATTTTTTCTGTCAGGATGATTCTGAGGGGGATGAAAGCGATGATGACTCTTCAAAGAAGAAAGGAAAAGCAAAAGTGGATAAACCCAAAGGGTTTGCATTGTTGCAAGTGGAAGATGAGGGTAGCGATAATGATAATGGTCCAACTTTGGAGAGACCTGACAGTCCTGAGGAAACGTTTGGTAAGTAGAAAAAGTATGTTTTAAAATTATGAATTTTGCTCATAATTTTTGCTTTTAGCAAAAGGAAAACCGGATAAAGGAGGGAAAAAAGGTAAAAAGAATCGAAAGAAGAAGGATGATGATGATGATGAAGATATTGATAAAGTATTAGCAGAGTTAGAAATGGAATATTCAGGGATAAAACCGAAAGAAGAAGAGAAAAAGGACGAAGGAGGGGGAAACGAAGAAAAAACGGAGAAAAAGCCTAAAAAGAAAGACAAAGGCGCAAAAAAAGTGAAGGAAAGATTCGAAGATGAATTGTATGATGATATAGATGTAGATGTCGAAGATGACGAGGAAGAAGAAAGAACTGTGAAATCAGCAGCTCAGAAAAAAAAAGAAAAGAAAATAAGGCAGAAAAAGGAGAGAAGAGATGCCAGTGCAGATTCCAAACCAGACGAAAAACCTGAACCGGTGAAAGAAGAAAAAAAGAAAGACGATGATGAGGATAAGAAGGGTAAGAAAGACAAAAAAAAGAAAGGAGACGAGAAGGAAAAGGAAAAAGAAGAAAAAAAAACGAAAGGCCCGGGAAAGAAAACTTTAGCTGCTATGCAAGAAGCGCTAAGGAAAATTAAAGAGGAAGAAGAACGTTTGAAACAAGAAGAGGAAGAAAGAATCAAAAGAGAAGAGGAATTGGAAATAGCGAGGCAAGAACAGCTTCGTATTGACAGAGAGAAAAAAGAAAAGAAAAAACAAAAAGAAAAGGAAAGAAAGGAGAGGTTAAAGGCTGAAGGAAAATTATTAACAGCGAAGCAAAAAGCGGATAAAGCGAGAGCCCAAGAAATGATAGCAGCGTTAAGAGCACAAGGGGTTGCACTTCCCGATCCCGGTGAAAAGAAACCTCGACCTGGAACTAGAATCAGAACAAATAAATCGAAAACTTTAGTAACGCAAGATTCGGGCGATGGAAACGAATCTAAACAAAAAGAATCCTCCGCTGAAAAAGTTACGCCACCGCCTGAACAAGTTCAAGTCGAAATTGTTGATACGAAGGAAGAATCGAAAGATGTATCGGATGCTGTTAAAGATACGTGGGATGCAGAGTCGTCTGGTGAAGAAGATGTGTCAGAGAAGAATGAAATAGTTAGAGAAGTTCCCGCTCCTGTTGTTGCCGCACCCAAACCCAAACCCGAACTTGTAGAAGAGAAAGTAGAAGTTCAAGACGAATCGGAAGAAGAAAGCGAAAGTGAGGAAGAAGATGAAGAGGATGAGTCAGATGAATCGAGTGATGAGGAAAGTGAGAGTGAAGATGAGCATAAAACGGATGCGGAAAAGAAGAGAGAAAAAGCTCTGGCTAGAATAGAGGTTCGCTTTTTTATTTTTTTTAAATTTTTTAAGATTTTTCTTCTACTTATTCTTTGAATTATTTTTACAGAAACGGAAAGAAGACGCTGAGAAGAACAGAACCCTCGATAACTTGCGCGCAGCTGTTGTATGTGTATTAGGCCACGTAGATACCGGTAAAACTAAAATATTAGACAAACTTCGAAAAACTCACGTTCAGGACGGAGAAGCTGGTGGAATAACGCAGCAAATTGGTGCCACGAACGTACCAATAGATAACATTAAAGAAGCATGTAAATTAGTCAAAAGTGTAAGTTTTAAATGAAAAAGCGAACCTTGATTTTTAAAAGTGGCAAGATCTTAAATTATTTTTTTAGTTTTCAGAAATGGAACTGAAAATCCCGGGCTTATTAATTATTGATACACCGGGCCACGAGTCCTTTAGCAATCTTCGTAGTAGAGGTTCTTCTTTATGTGACATTGCCATTCTCGTTGTCGATATCATGCACGGGCTGGAACCCCAAACGCTAGAATCAATTAATTTACTCAAAACTAAGAAAACACCTTTTGTTGTTGCTCTTAATAAAATCGATCGGTAAGAAAAATAAATATTATTTAAAATTATCAAATTTTCAGAAAATAATTTCATTCTGATTTTTTTTTTAGGTTGTATAATTGGCAAACGGGTGGTAGAAAAGATATCCGTGACATATTAAAATCGCAAGCAGAGAACACTCAATTAGAATTTAAGCAAAGAACAAAAGAAGTGACCGTCCAGTTTGCAGAGCAAGGATTAAACGCGGCATTGTTTTTTGAAAATCCTGATCTCCGTAGCTATGTTTCTCTAGTCCCAACTAGTGCAATAACAGGCGAGGGAATGGGAAATTTGTTAGCATTAATTGTTGATTTCTGCCAAACTATGTTGGCCAAGCGGCTTATGTACTCAGATCTTTTACTGGTAAGTTTGCTAGCTCCGATTTAATGTTCAAGCCCAGCTCAATCGCTTGATGAGCTTCTGATTGCTATAGAAGATAAAAATTAAGTCTGTAATCTCTCTAGTTGAGATTCAGAGTGATTTCTTAAGCTTTCGATCTGTATATACTAATGGCCTAAATTACAAAAAATATTTTTTCAGGCTACTGTATTAGAAGTAAAAGCTATACCCGGATTAGGAACAACTATTGATTGCATTTTGATTAATGGAAAATTAGCCGAAGGTGATACGATTATATTAGCAGGTACAGATGGACCCATAGTTACTCAAATTAGATCATTGTTAATGCCGCAACCAATGAAGGAGCTCCGAGTTAAGGTTATTATCGTAAGAATAAATTTTTAAAAAATTGTATTTGTTTTTTAATTTAATTTTTTTATTATAGAATGCGTATATAGAATATAAAGAAATTAAAGCTGCACAAGGTGTCAAAATAGCTGCTAAAGATTTAGAAAAGGCCATTGCAGGTAAATTAATTGTTTTATTTACTTTTTTTAAGCTGAAACTTGGTTTGACTTCATAATCACTTTCTGAGCGTTGCTTGGTTAAGTTCTTCCATAAAAAATTTTCAAACCATAAATCTATTTGGTTTCTATTTAACAGGTTTAAATATGCAAGTCGCTGAAAAACCGGACGAAATTCCTATATACTGTGAAGAAGTTGCCAAAGAACTGAAATCAGCATTGAGCAGTATAAAACTTAAAGAAAGAGGAGTTTATGTCCAAGCGTCGACTTTAGGATCTTTAGAAGCGTTGCTTGAATTTCTTAGGACTTCTAAAATACCGGTAATTATATCCTATTTTAAATGATAATAAACCCAATCCAATGCTGAGGGATGTGCAGGGACAGTGCAGGTCCGCCAGGGGAATTAAACAAGCCGTATCCTGTATTAATTAACACGAAAGGAAGTCGCCCATTCAGCTATATAGCCGTTTGCTCTCTCTCTGTCGTCTACGATAGAATCGACCTACTTCACATTGAACAAATTCTAATAAACCAATATTTTTTTTTTTTCAGTACGCTGGAATAAGGATCGGGCCCGTAGTTAAAAAAGACGTAATGAAGGCTTCTATCATGCTGGAACATGAGCCTCAGTATGTACTTTTGTGAGATTGAGGAATTTGTGCTTTGATGGGATTTTGATTTGAATTTTTTTTGGTTTTAAAGGTATGCGACGATATTAGCATTTGATGTTAAGATTGAAAGGGACGCTCAGGAATTGGCAGATTCGTTAGGTGTTAAAATTTTCCAAGCGGATATCATTTATCATCTGTTTGATAAATTCATGGCTTACAGGGAGGAATTGAAACAGAAGAAGAGGGATGAATTTAAAAATATTGCAGTCTTCCCGTGTAAGCTAAGGGTAAGGATCAATTTTTATATGTGGTGGCACCTCTTAAGAAAAATACTCTGACTGCGTTTGTCGGAAAAATCCGACCCGTCAAGCTCAACCCAGAAAAAGCAGGATCTCGAAATTTCGACAAAGGAAATAGGCAGGAAAAACTGTTGGTTAAATCGAGCAAAATTTTAAAAAATATTTTTTAATGTCCGTTTTTTTTTTTGGGCTTGATTGAAAATTTCCCCGAACCTGGTTCCGGTTTCGGTTCGAATTTCAACTTTACTGCGTTGCGAATTATTATTCTTACTAAATGAAATTTTGCTGCTGCTTGATGCCTATCCCCAAATTTCACCAACTTCGCAGTTCTGATTTCATTTGCCCAAACTAATAACTTTTTCTCCTCTTATGATTTTTTAATCCTATTAATTCTTTTCTCATTCTCTTTCAGATATTACCACAATTTGTGTTCAATTCGAGGGACCCTATCGTAGTCGGAGTAATGGTAGAAGCTGGAGTAGTTAAAGAAGGCACACCTTTATGCGTTCCTAGCAAAGAAGTAAGTAAACTTACTCGTTTCCTACATAAAAAGAAGGGAGAAAAAAAATTCGATTCTGCGCATGTAAAAGGAACAATTCATCTTTTCAAGTGTCAATTTGGCCTGTTTGTAAACATCTTTTTTTTTTTTGATGCGCGATTCACATTTCACACGCATACAAGAAAGCCATTCTCTAAAGTTCGTAGGTTCTTCAAAAAGTCATCTTTACCATCTTCTGTCAACAAATTTTTCGTTGAAAAAAACTTTTCGCACACATTGATCATCCTTTTTAAGTCAATACAAAATCAGAGATAACGCACAATTTTTTTTGCAAATAGAGTAAATGCGTTTATTTTTAAAATTAAACTGAGAAATATTCAGAATAGAAACAAGATCCATAATTCGGATAGAAATTAACTATATGGCGCCTGGCGTTTTATCGAGTTGATGCTGAAGCAAATTTGGCCAAGGAGAAGTTAGCTGGTTGGTCAGCAGTCCTAAATCATCTGCCACATACAGGAGCGGCATTTTCTTATTGGAAACTGTCGAGTTTAAGTCCGCCATGATTACTTCTTGAGCTTTCTCTAAATTAAGATCATGACTGGAAAACGTGGCAGCTTCCAAATTTCAAAATGGCAACATGGCAACACTTCCTATTAGGCTCCCTAGCTACCTCTAAAGATTACCTCAGCCCTGCGCCCCTCTGTTCGTTTCTTAGCTTAAGCCCGCTAAGCTTTTCTTTATTTCTAAAAGCTGCTACCTCTCTTGTAAGGGATTCTTCTAGCTCTTCTCTGTCTACCCAGCTCAGGGGAATCTCCCATCCCTAAGAGCAAAAACTGGACCTTAATCAAACCATATGGCGATTCCTACGAGGTCGTCGATCTGAAAATATCCAAATAAGGCTGGGACAGCTGGAGAAAAGTAGAAAATGGTAAAAGTTGCGAGGTTCAATTATTATTTTCTTTTTTTTTTTTTTCAAGTCGTCATTAATCAAGTGAATCGAAGGAAACGGCCGTCATTATTTACAAGGTGTGTGTGGTGTGTGTGGTGTGCCTGCGTGTGTGTCGAGATTATCAGACGTTGATTTAGAAACTGCGTTGGTCGAAATTCAAAGCAATCAGGTATATATTTGACATTCCAATTGAGAATTATTACGCCCAAACTTGTTCCCATATGGAACTTTTTCCCCCTGGTTTTCTCGTTTTTATCTGTCATTTGACATTTTTCTTCCGAAACGATGAGATGGAGTTTGATGTATCGCTCCGTCTGGTCCCGGTTTAGCTGGAAATAAAAAAGGAGCCGGTTCCCCCGTGAAATTTTAAAAATCAAATGGGACGCGCCTTAGTTTAATTAGGAAATAGGTCTCGTCTTCATTCATTTAATTTTTTTTTCTCGAATGACGATGGGTTGAGAAAGATTGGAGCTGCGTGGACGGTGTGAAAAATCTCGTTTGTGTTTTTCTATGATGGAGAAGCATGGGTTTTTCAAGACGGGTGAGATTATCAAGAGTTCCTATCAGCTTGTTGAAGAGGTGATATCGTTAAAAGAATGGAAAAGAAGCTTGAATGAGTAATTTGAATTGTTCTGGTTTTAAATTAATGTTGTCATTGCTTTCTATACGGCTTTTAAAAGATGAGATAGGAACTCATCAGGGCGTTGCAGAATATTTGTCACGAAATCATCCTATTTGCCTTTTAATATTCATACTTATACTTATTGTCCTCGCTTATCTATTTTTCTATTGATTTCATTTATGTGTGTGAAACTCCTTTGGTGGCGCCAATTTCGTCAGCAGAATTGAGGAATTGAGAAATCAGAACAATAGGGGAACCAGTAGGTTCGAGTGCTTGATGAGGCTGAGATCTTTATATTCCAAAGGTGTCGACGAAGAGTCTAAGTCCTCCTGGTATGTCAGAAGGGAAGGTGTCGGGTTGTCTGAATGAGCGACTCTTGGGTCCGTCCTGCTGTTGAATTTGAGGATCTTCGCCATCTTTATAATGTTAGCCTGGCTTTCGTCTCCAGGGTAATGATTCTCGAAATCCAGGAGCTGCATTAAAGAAAATATAAAAGCTTCATGAGGAGGCTGCAAATTACGCGCGAAACATTCGGTCAAAATATTACAGAGTTCTTTCTTCAACATGGTTTCCATCTACCCTCCATCTTCCTCTCCATCGGTATTTGCAGAAAAAAGTATTTCTCGTCGCGTTGACCTCAGCACTACTCCATCGCAGTTGCCACCAGAGCTTGACTCTTCTCGAATACAAAATAGCTTTTTTTTCTGTGAAGACAAAGTCCTTAACTGATTTACTGGTCCCGAGCCGGCGCCCATTTCTTTCGTTCTTATCGGATGCGCTCCCTAAAAAAAAAATTAATCTTCACTTAATTTT
Organism: Liposcelis brunnea; assembly: GCA_023512825.1. Classification (NCBI taxonomy): domain Eukaryota; kingdom Metazoa; phylum Arthropoda; class Insecta; order Psocodea; family Liposcelididae; genus Liposcelis; species Liposcelis brunnea. The sequence continues at coordinate 14,261,998 of CM042068.1, read as the reverse complement.
AATTTTTTCCTTCTCGTTATCGAAGTGGACCGAAAGAATTACATTAAAGTGATAAATAATGAAACGATCTTATAGAGTGGGTATAGGAGACGCGTGGGGCAGGGCACTCCTGCATCCTCAACCTACGATTTTTTTTTTGGAGATTCCGCTGTCCTACATAGAAAATACACCTTACCAAGTTCACCCACTTGTCATTTGTCTCATCTCTTCGAGTGCTTTGACTCTTTTTCGATTCATTTCGATTCCCTGCCAGTCTTAATTATTTCACTTAAAAAAATTCTTTTCGTTTTTTTCTAGTTTCTTAACGTCGGGATCGTGACTAGCGTGGAAGTGAATCATAAACCTATGGAATCTGCTAGGAAAGGACAAGAAGTCTGCATAAAAATCGAAAATCCACCAGGAGAAACTCCTAAACTTTTCGGGCGACATTTCGACCATACAGATCTGCTTATGAGTCGGGTAAGTATCACTTTTTTTTTCAAGCATGAACGAATCGAAATTCATTCAAGAAAACCAGGGATAGAGAAGGGAAAGATAGAGGATGAATGGATGGGAAAAATAGGTCAAGCCATCGGTCCCCATTGAAAAAGGGCCCCGTTTATGAAACGTTAAGATAGCCTTGGAAGGAAAGTTAAACGTGTTCGAAACGTGGCTCTTTAAAATTGGGTTCATCCCCTCCACGTGTGCTGGGAAACCCTTCCATAAAGCACAGCGAAAATGGTGAATGACCCCGTTACACGTGCAAGGAGGGTGCAAAACTCGCAATGACGTCACACTTCTCCAGCAGGATGACACGTGGATGACCGAATTCGGCTCTTTCCCTTCTCCCGGATCGGAATTTTTATGAGATGAGAATAAAGGGCTCGAAAAGTTGAACGGGTTAATTTTTTTCCCCGTACGAGATGACTGCAAAAAAAAAAAATTAATTTTCTGCTTAGCTGGCCTGCCCGAATAATGTTTTATTTATTTTGTTTTTTTGCCTGCGAGCTAACAATTCAGTTTTAATATATCCTTTTTGTAGGCTTCTGACAATTTTAGGGATCTAGTGGTCGGAGCCTAATTAAGCTCAAAAAGACTTTATTTGGGTAATTTAAATTTTTTTTTTTAAAAAAAAAGTAATTATTACTGATTCCAAGAAAAGTAGATTTAATCGAAGAAAAAAAAAAGAGACGAACCCACGTATCATCAACAGGAAGATGAAAAATCAATTTACAGATGAGATGTCTGTAAGCCTATCAAGGTTCATGATTAATCGTTTTCATGGTAAAACGTAAATAAACGGAAGCCACATTTTAAGGGGCGATCAAAAAGTAAACGATTAGTTTTTTGATAAAATATTGATAGGCCATTGATTTGCATCAGTATAAAATAGTCAAAGAATGGAATCTTACCCTAATTTATTTTTAACCTTTTCTTGGCCGATCATAATCCTAGGCCTTCATTTCTAGCCTTAAGCCAGTAGTTGGAATTTTGTTCCTGAAGTGATAAACTTTCCAGTCTGGATCTTCAGAATACTACTCGGCTCCTCTGAACATAATGGTTGCGGCCAGGAGTGGGCTAGAGGTCCCTTCAAAGTCGTCTTTTTGTCATGTTCCTCTGAAAAGAATTAAATTGTGTTTTGAAGCTTGGCAGATTCACTTGAATGGACGACGTATCCACGTAACATCAAAGCTTAAGAGTCACATTGCTGTCAATTAAGTCTGATTAGACATCAACAGTGGTCATGTTGATTGATTTAATATCTCAGCCTTTTATTATTTGAAGTAGACAGCATGAAACTAGAATTTTTGGATGCCTTTCTTCGATTCGTTGAGATCTTCTCTGATTCTATCCAGTTCAGACAACTAATAGCATTTGCAACCAGTTGAGGTTAAATAAATTTTTAAGCTTGGTCAATTACAAGTTTGATGGCAGTACGGTTGATAGCACTCTTATTTCAGGCCCTAGAGCTAGACTGATTAATTTTGCAGATGCGCAGTTGCACGGCAGAAAGAAATTTTTCAGTTGGTTGCGCTGCAATGAACATAGACCCAAGACTTTAACTAGATTGACAGTCAATCGGGAGATAATAAATTACTAGAGCCATGACTTGGTCACAACTCACAACCAATCAAAAAGGAGCAATTAAGTTAGCAGCGCTCTGCTTTCAGGCTCTTTATTCGAGAAAATGTAAGCGGTGCTACACTAGCGGCCCTGGTGATTGAGTTTTGCGTCTGCTAGGTCTATGAAACCGGTTACTTACTTTCTAATTACAAAGACTCTTCATCAATTGCTGCTGAAAACCATTCGAATTTCCTTTCTGCTGTCAGGTCTGATTGCTTAGAGTCTGTGTCCTTTGGAAATCTTCGTTATTCCTCGTTTCTGTTCGGGACTCTTCGTTGTTTATCAATCGTTTATTTCCGGAATCGTTCGTTCCTGTTCGATAGTCTTCGTTGCTTTTCGGAGTTCTTCGCTTCAACAAAATGATTTTGCCTTCGAGAATCTTCGCTTTTGCTCGAGACTCTGTTTGACTTTCTGAAAACAAAATCAAAAAAGAATTTTAAAATAAATTTTTTTGGCTCTCCTAAAAATGGAAGTTAGGCCTAATCAAGATTTAACTAATATTTAACTTTCGTCTAAATCCTCATCATTCCGAATGAACAAATTTCCTCAAATTTCATATAAATGAAAAATACTATTATTAAACTTATTTACCAAGCAATATTTTTTAAATCGTGCATTTAAGGCTCTAATTCTTTTCTCCCCTCGGTTATATTCGAATGAGTCAAAGGACATTTTTAAAATTAAAAAAAAAAAAAACATTCTCGCTTTTCCTTCCTCACTGGGAAATTTTATTAGCTAACCCAGAATCCGCTCGCGTACGTGCGATTCCAGCAAAGCGTTATGGCCGAAATATCCTGGATAAGCTAAACATGGAACATGGAAAATCCTATTCATGTTTTAAGGCCTCGTTTTTCCCCCCATTCGTTATTTTCCCTGGAAATGGGAAAACGGGAATCTACCCCTTTACAAGTCGTGTGACGTCATGTCTTACGTCACCGTTTTATTTCATCAAAAATCTTAACGCTTAAAAACCTCGGAAATAATTTCCCGACTAGGGAAATGATCCGGCTTTCTTACGATCCCGCACTGGGGACAATAGGAAATGAAACCGGATCGTTTTCCGGTTTCCACGTTTTGAAGGGTTTTCTTAGGCTGAGGAATATTTGACACGTGGAATCTAAAGCGGGTGGTTTTAATTTGAAATCGTTATAAACGACTATTTTCCTTTTGGATGGATTTCCCCGATTCGATATGAACGCCCAATGAAATCTAAATCGAACGCGTGAAGCTTTTTGTGGCGAAAATTAAAAAAATGTAAAATTGATTTCTCTCATGGAGAAATCTAGAAAGATAATTTGACATACCAGGTTTTTAAATTAAAGCCCAATATTCACTGGGAAAAACATTTTTCCTCGCGACCTAATTTTCCTTCCCCTTATTTTCGAGCCGCTTTTGACCTAAATTCGGTTAGGAATCCCCTTCGATTCACAAAATATGATTTTCATTCAGTATTTCTCCGATCGTTGAAGGCTAATCGACTTCCCCAACGTTTTGTTCATAAAAAGATATTTTTAAAAAAGAAAATACAAGGGGGAAAATATTTCCAAGGGCAAAACGCGAGACTTAAAACATTTTCACTTTTTGCGCTTTTTAGAAATTTTTTAAAAGTTTTGTATACGCGGTTTACAATTGTACTTATAGTCGCGGTGTAGGTTTCGATAAGTTAATTGAGTTTCCGATAACGGTTTTCGAGATTGATCGTAATTTTACGACCCGACGAGATTTCCATTCATAAAATTGTTCTTCGGAGGTTTTGATGTTTGATTTTATTTGGATTGGACGTAAGTGTGAGTATCTATTTGAAATAATACGAGATTTTGAAAGAGAGGGGAAAATGATTTTGATGGCCCTGAAGAAAAAATTTATAAATACAATTTTGGAATAATTTGCAACCCTTTTTTATTTATTTGGCTACTTGATAAAGATAATATTAAATGATTTTAAGATTCACCCACGAATAGGACCTTAAGGTTTGACTGCTCTTGGTAAAAATATCTTTGAAGTTTCATATTTCAGCAGTCTTAGTTCATAAAAAGTCCATTTTTGATAATAAAAACTTGCAGGCCCAAAATCAGATTCCAAAATCAGAAATCCCAAAAGCAAAAATGACAAAAACGAGGGACCAGGAACATTAAAGCTCCAAAATGGCAAACAATGGTCAAAATCGCAGGAATTGCAAACCTGACAAAGTACAAAGACTAAAGTGTAAAAGTGAGCAAAACCACAAAAAAAGAACTTGCGAAAATCAAAGACATTCTTACAGATAAAATTAAAATTGGCGGAAATTACAACACTGAAAGTTAAAAACGACGAATTTATAAAAACCAAAATCAAAAATGACAAAATTTCAGATTTCCAAAGTAAAAACGACAAAAATTTCTAAGGAACGGTAAAAACAGCGGACCTAACCATAAATTTACAAAATCAAACATGACAAGAATATAAATTTCAAAAGTAAAAATTACCAAAAGCCAGATCAAAGACAAAAACCAATTTCGTAAGGCAAAATTACAAAATAAAGCTTACAGAAGCCACACACAAAAAAATCAATAACCACTGGTCACAAAAACAAAAGAGCTTGAGATGAAAAAGTCTCCAACTAAATTGCTGTTTTGTTGGCAGCAGAAAACCCATAATTTTTAACCAATCAACTGAAAGCAACTAAAGTCTGATTTGTTTATTGGTCATGATCTTTTGGTCCAACTTGATTGTTACAAAAATTTTGCTTTTTGTCATTTGTTATTTGTTAGTGATCTTATGAGTTGAGGCAAAAAGTACAAAACAAATCTTCAAATCTTTTAAGATTTCATCCATTGATCTTTCGTCTGATTCTAATATTTCTTTTTCTTTTTGTTTCAGATCTCTAGGCAATCAATCGACGCTTGCAAAGACTATTTTAGAGATGACCTTACCAAGCAAGATTGGCAATTAATGGTCGAATTGAAGAAACTATTTCAAATTTTATAGCATTCTCTCAGGTATATGCCGGGCTAAATAGAATATATTTATTATGAAAATAACCCTATTCTTTTTTTTTCTACCCACAAAAAAAAGAAATTAACATGAGATAATTAAAAAAAACATTTTTAAAAAAATTTTTATTTATACTCTTTCTTCAACCTTAACGAAAGTGCACCGTAGGAGGCTAATCCGATGAAAGATAAAATAAACATCGAAGAGCTATATGGGCTTATTCTTCCTTGTGCTATACAACTTCCGATCCTCGATGCGCGATTTATTTAAAGACTTCCTGCGTTCGGTACTTCCGGCGTAATTCTTTTTCTTTTGCTAATAATTCCATGACCGCGCAGCGGAAAAAAAGATGAAAGAAAAAAAACGTTATCTTTATGAATGAATCGTACTATACGTTACGAAACATGCTGTGAAGAAATAATATTTATTTACGTTAAATTATTGCAGAACACCCAAGACAAAACGGAAGTCCCGTTTCACCCACAGGAAGTCCTTATATGAGGAGCCTGGTAAGAAATACATAGAGTGTACATTCTTAGTATTGAACACGTCATATCCTTCTTCATTCGATAAACAACGAAGTTAACAATTGAGATCAGGACCGTTTTAAGATTTTAAATGCAGTAGGATTAATTCCCAACAGCAGGAAGCCATTTTCGATACTGATACGATATTTTGCTTTTGAGTTAGCCAAACACAAGCCTAGAGGGGTAAAATATGCTTACCTAATATTTTTTCTTGCTTCCCAGTTGACCCTTTCATCATTTTAATAGTTAAACTGCTTTTAAGCCAGAGCTGAAATTGTTAATTTTAACATGACCTGACCTGTTGAGGTTAGAAATTATGAACGATGCCGATGATATTAAACTGCTTCCGCACTCAGGTTAGAAAACGTTTAAATAACTTTCTGTTGGCGGTATTAACTTCTAAGAACGCTTAAATGAAGATGGACTTTAGAAAAAGAGAGATTTTCACATAAAAAAATCAAAAGGTTTGCCATAGATAAAAAGCTCATCTGGATACGTAGCCGTCGAACAGACCAAGGACGAACATAACCCTTTTGGGTGGAAATCGTTCTCAGAAATGTTTATTAATGAAAAATATTATTAAACTTGTCGATAATTAGATCGCAAAATGTTAGGAAAGACTAATTTTTTCTTTTCTACTGTAGAGACACATTATTCTGGAACGACGAACCTGATTTTAAAAAAATTCCATCCGGAAAGGGAAATATATCCCTTATCAGGGATATTTATCCACTTCCAATAAGATTCTATGTAATGGGTGGAAGTGAGAGTGATTTGCTTAAATTTTAAACGTAAATTGCTGTTTAAAGTTTTGGTATGTGCTGTAGAAGTGTTCTGTAACAGTCCGTGTACTTAATTACAATGAGTAAAAGTGAATTCGTGGAGAATCGAAGAAAATACGTCGGTGAATTCGACCCAGGAAGTGTGGCTCTCAAAACAATAAGGTTAGGCTTTTTTTATTTTAATGTTTGGCTTGAAATTGATCAAATATTATTGGAAAAAGAGATGATATCGTTGCATTAAATAAGGGCGATCGTGAATAATACAGTGTAATCGATATGAAGCTAATCATTAGGCTTTAAATGAAATGGCTTGGTTGACCATTTAAGGCGGGAATTCGTTTGCTAATTCTATTTGCTTTGATGCATTAATGTGTTGTGGTACGATGATATTTTTATGGATGTGAATAGTGTGTGTAATTTTGTAAAATAATTTAGGAAACAGTGATTCCTGAAACCTTTGAATGTCTGAATTTCAAAATTTTGACTGCAAAGATGATTTGTATAGCCGCCATTTTAGATCTTAATTTGGAGAATGTTGAGGTTAGGTTTAATTCATTGAATTCGTTTTATGACAGCAATATTGGTGTTTAATTGTTAAAATTCAGTGAGTGTAAGCAGGTTTAAGAAGATTGCTTGTACGACGTCGAATATTTTTTCTGAATTTTTAGTATAAATCCATTGATGGCTCATTTGATTTCAGAATAACCGTTTACACTCAAATCAGCCATTTCATGACTAAATAATGTCTTTTTGTTTTTTGCTTGAACTTGTATGGTTGCTTTTGTTTTGAGGTGGAGGAGATCATTAATGAGTTTGAGGTACAAATTGATAGAACATTGATTTTGCAATGAGCTTTCGGCTAAAGTGATTCAGGCCTTGAAATTAATTGATGCCTGCAAGAGGAGCTATTGTTTATGTGCAAATTCATGAAATTTTGCTGGTTCTCCGACATTTGGGATTGAGGAATTATACAAAAAAGGAATAATTTCACAATTTTGATTTTTTTTCAGATAATGTGAGCAATTGGTTGCATAGTTGTTTTTTATTTTTGAAAATCTGAGATCGTTGAGTAAAGTAATTGAAAAATATTAGTTTACTCTTTTTAAGTCTGTTGTTGAATTATGATAATGCTGTCAGATACAGATGACTTAACAGTTAAAATAATTTTGGTTATCCTAACTTTTCGGAATGAAAGAAAGTTGGTCACCAATTTTTCAGGCTTGTTATTGTAATATTATTGATAAGCCTCTGCTTAATATGCATCTCACCACAAATATTTCCCAAAAGTTGGGATTACTTAAAATTCGTGTCGGGATTTTTTTTGATCGATGCCTGCGTTTTTGAGCATATTGCGCTTAATCTTTTTTTTTTGCCGAATGAATGAATAAATTCGATTAAACGTAAGTAAATCGAAAAAGGGACGGTAAAAAAAAACGTGTAAGTTTTGTTTTGAAACGTACACCAATGCCCGCGCGTTCGATCGAAACACATCTTACGCTTATGGCAATTATACGGGTAAGAAACATCAACTTATAACGGAATTACCCGGTTGCCATGGTTATCCGAAAGCGCGTGGGTTTTTCAGGGTGGTTCCATCCCGCCCGAGTCCTCCGCAATTTTGGGACTATCCCGCCTTCCATTTTAACCCTTTATAAAATTTTCTCGGTTTCCTCCGTCTTCCTACTTGTATTAGTTAACCTAACTGTGCTGATAGCGCGTGTCGCGGGGGGAAAATCTCATCGGGTAAGATTTTTTGAAGTGCCAAATTAAAGTATTTTTGAGAGAAGAAAAAAATGTTAATCTACAGCAGGAAAGTGATATGGATGGCGATGTAGGCGAATTGAATGAGCGTGAAACCAGATCTCTCTTTCTAAATTTGGAGCCTCCGGATGTCGTAGGCGGATACAACCCGACTGGTACCTACCTGAATGATTTAGTTAACAATGTTACACTACTCGCTCACCTTTCATTTTAATGTAAATTACAATACAAACCGATGCTTCTTTATATTGCTTCCATTGAAGTCGCCATATTTCAAAGTTAGACATTTATTTTTTTTCATAACTTTCTTCTGAAAAAAAAAAGTTTGGTGTATGAATGAGCGAGGGAGAGAAAAAAAAAATTGAAACCCTTTGAGACGTTGAATAGAATTGACCCTTTTTTCCCCTTTGGCATTGGAAGTGGCATTTTTCTCAACGAAAAGCCAAAACATCAGGGAAGTAAATGAATGAAATACATAAAGTCGGCATGTATTAAAGTGATCTGTTTTCAATGAGGTCCGTAATCAATACATTTCTAATAATAGAAACTACTATTGTTGAAATGTTGAAGAGTAGGGTGGACTAGGGCACTTTGACACGGTTTTTTTTTTTACTTACTTTCTGATTGATCTTTAACTGATGAGTGGATCCTTTCAACATCCGGTTTCCGAGACGTTGAAATATACGAATACCGCATGTTGACTGATTGCCTGATTTTTTTAAATTATTTTAGTGAAAAGTTTACAATAGACTTAATTTATTTCGAATAAACATGGAATTTTAAAAAGTTTTAATAAATAAGGTTCGTTCTAAAATATAAATTCAATATGGAATTTTACCAAAAATTTTGCCGCTGGCTGATGTTTTTAGCACGAAAACTAAAGAAAAGTTCCATTGAATAATTTTGTTTTTATTTTGGCAAAGATCTGATTCAGGTCTAAATAAATATTTTAACTATAAAAGTGATCGAGCTTTTATTGAGACTTGTACAGTGGAGTATGAATAAAAAAAGTTGATTCAAATTCAATTTTAAAAACTGAAATTTCCCGTGCAAGGTCCATTGTTAAAAAATAAAAAAGTATGTTCAAAAAATTTCTTTTAAAATTTTGTAGCGAAAGAAATTACTTACTCAAAGAATCTTCCTTCTTTTCTAAATATGTATTAACCAGTAAAATTATTTTCTTTTGTTTTACTACTGTCCAAAGTCCAAAAAATTATTCTAAAAGATTTCTTACTTAATAAATTGAACAATGCGAAATAAATTAGGTGACATTGAAAATTTCAAACCGCAAACTATTGATTAATAAAAAAAAATTTCGCTAATTCATGTAATTTGATCCCGAACAAAGCATCGGCAACTTGCATAATTTAAAAACAAATAGCGGGTGGAACATTATTAGGCTTATCAATCAAAGAATTTATAATATTAAAAAAAAAAAAATTAACAAGTGTACATTAAAACGAACAATCATAAACATGTAGTTTCTTTTTATTATTTTATCAGTAAACACTCATTTTATTTAGATGTAAATCGTAAATTAATTACGAAAGCAAAAATTTTCAAGTTGTGTGAGAAAAAGCTTGAGTTAGCTAAAAAAATAAATAGGGAAAAAATAATTCAAGGAAGTAACGGCGATGCCGAGTCAGCAATTATTTTCGAAATAAAAGAAATGGACTTGCATCATTAATTATTATGAATATCGAGATTAAACAAAAGTTTTGTGAAACAATTGAATGGAGAGAAAAAAAAGAAATGTGTCATTTTTCTGCATTTTGTAATCGAATTTCTCTTATCTATGTAAAAAATTATTTCGCACGCGATGACATTTTTAAGGAAAATTCAAAGGCGCACGATTTTTTTTGAGATTTAGCACGTAAGGATTGAATAAATTACACGTACGTTAATTCATTCGGTTGTAACTAAAAAATGAGAGGGGTAGTAGTTTTAGAGATTGCAGCTGAAGATGCATTGATTTTTTCAAGCCAAAGATCTGGAAAGTCGATTTTTGTATTTTTTGGCGGGACCAGACCAGACTAAGCTTCTTAAAGCTGCTAAAGCTGCCCTCCAAAAACTGGAGGGACCAAACGGCATTGAAATTATCGGGAAAAGCCTGTGCTTAGAAGTGGATGCAGAAAGGCTGAAGGAGATCTTTCAGCTCCCGAAAAGATACAACCAATTTATGACCAAAAAATAAACTTGTTGCCATAACAACTTTGAAAAATGTGGAAAATGCCTTCCACTAATTCTTCTTGGAAACCCAACTTGATATCTCCATGCATTATCCGTGCTCTTGCCTTAGTCTGTTTTAAAACTACTTGCTATTATATTCCCTGCGTGCTATATCAAACTAATGCACAATATTTCTGAGAAACACAAACAATTAATTGTAATAACGCTTACGTCCCTGATTAAAAACTACACAGCATCCACTGAAAGAGCCATATAGGATGTGCTATCGGAAGAAATTTATTTCATATGTTCAAGTGAGCTAATTTAAAAAGAACTTCCATCTTACTTCCGTTTCCGTTTTCTTTTTTTTCCCATGTCTCCCATTATTAATTTATTTCTTTAAAAAGGATGACATTTTTTCCCTTCGCGTTTTAAACAGCGGAAATCGACGAAAAATCCTTTGAAATTAATCGAAGTTTTTTTTTTCCTTTTCATTCATACGCCAGGTTATAAGGCGAATTTTTTTATGAATGGAATAAAAGATATGACGTCACGACTCAAGGATCAAGCTTGGAATTCGAAGATAATTAGTAAAGGCAGGAATTAATCGTGAGAATATTGTGTACGGTTGAAAACACTCCTTAACATAAGTGTCGGTCAGAATAACCATGAACCCATTGTTCCGTTCACGGGGCCGCAAGTCGAAAATAAAAATAAAAACTTTAAAGAAAAGAATCGGAAGATGCGCGAAGAATATTCGTAAATAAGAAAAAGATGGAAACCGTTAGGATGTTACTTGAAAGAAAGCAGATGAACGGAGGAATTTGTTTTTTAAAGATTGTCAAAATACAGGAAATCGGGGAAAAGAGGAATTTCAAAACAAAAAAAAAATTAAAGAAAGGACATGCATTACATGTCAATTTTGAAGTGTGTCGAAAAACGGAACCCTAAAACATCGATAAGTCGGAAGTGGAAGTGGAAACCGGATGTTCATTCAGATGAATCAAGATTCGTGTGAATAGTTCCGTATATATATAAACTTCTCCTTCCCGCCCTTTTTATTTTCGATTCATTATTTTTAAAAATGAATGATTTGAGGATTTTTGAATGAGTGAAAAGGTGTTTGCGCAGATTGTAAATGTGGGTTCGCGGTTATTTTTTTTCCTATCCGCAAAGGTGACTTCACTGCTACACCGCACTTTCCCCATGTTTAATTTTTTTTTTACCTCCTTCGTCAGTTCCACTACGTGGGCCTGTTTCAAGCTTCTCCAAATTTATTAGGGGACTGCTTAGACTGATTTTTGGGTTTTGCTTAGGCACGACTCACCAACAGTGGTAGCCCGATCCAACTATACAAAGATTGGAGACGGAGTCCGGCTTAAGAACAAAGGCATCAAGGGTCCCTGAACCCAGAGTCCGGCTCCACCAGGTATGCCTGACCCATAAGTCGGGCCCGACCTGGCTGCAGACCTAGGTCTGGTCTTCTGGTATAGGTCTCTATCTAGAGAACTCTCTGCATTCATCCTAGTTCCACGACTTCTTGTGGGGTTGCCTCTTCTGGAGCTTGCTGACCCTATTTTTGGACAGTGACGGCGCCAGAAAAAAGTTGGCCTTAATGTGGGACCAAAGGCGATTGATAGTAATATTACTGTTCTTCCCAAAAAGGTAAAAAACCAAATTTTTTCCAAATGGGATTACCTGGTAGCCCCCTGGTCCCCCCTTGGCACTTTCCCTGTTTTTTGATGGGCGAGGTCTCCACACTGCTGCTCCCGAATTCCATTTTCTGGATGTTTCATAGACTGCCATTCGGCGTTCTACTATCCTATTCGTTCTGCAACATCTTCAAACCTTGTGAGCTTTTAAATCTTATTTTGAAACAAGAAAAGTAAAACTTTATACAAAAAACTTCTGACAATATTTGTGTTGACACAAAATTAGTCTTTTAGCTTCTATGATCTCACCACTTTTTCTTCTTCTTTATGCGCCGTCTTCGTGCTAGAAATTGACTATTGTTAAACTTGGATAATTATGCAGCCGCCTGGAATAGGCTCCGTGCATGGTTCTACCCCAGCGCCCTCGCTACTTCTACTCACATTTGACTTAAGGAAAAGCGTATAAAATTCTTGTAGTTTTTCTACAATGTATGCTGTATACATCCAGATCATAAGTTAAACAAGGTATATTTATAAATATGTATCCCAAAAAATCCTGCCAGGACATAGAAAGTAATGTAAAAGTAAAACCGTTAAGCCATGAGATTTTTCTTCTGTCGCCCTTTATCTTCCCTTTGATAATTAGGTGGAGGAGGTGGCATTCTCATTACAAGTAGCCATAACAAGCCGCACCGTGAATTTATATATTTGCATCATCAGAAAAATTTTGTCCCGCCTCCCTCTTCGGAAAATATGGTCACCTTAGACTAAACTGATTGGCGGAGCCATATTAATCACACCACATTGTTTTTTTTTTTCACTTTTACATTATCAATTTTACAAGCCTCAATTAAAATTTTTCCCAATTAAATACATGCACACTTAATACCTTCAAAATTTCTTTTAACAAAACATTCTTAATCGGCCACTTCCGCCTAAACATCACACCATTTAATTTAAAAACGGAAACGTCATGTACATGACCAAAAATTCAAATTTAAAAATAACGTCCAATTAAAGGTTTTAAGGATGTTTAAAAGGTATTCATAGTCATTTACACAAATACTTTCTATTCGATCGAGTTTTATTATAAAACATCGAAAATTAACCGGTTTATACTTTAAATCACAAGATTTATAGATTGTTTTTGATTTTGTTATTTTTAAACGTTTGATATATTAATCCACGATTCAAAACAATGTCGTTTTGAGAGTTGTTCTTAAATAAACTAATTTTTTAAATATTCAAAAAAAAAAAAACATTAGCTGGAAAAATGTTAATGAGCCGAATGAATGGTAAAAGAAAAAAAATCATATGAAATTTAATCAGGTGGATACTAACAAGCCCGCCTAATATTTTTTTAGTACCCAAATAATAAAAAAAAAGAGATCAGTCAAAAATTAAATGACGGCCTACGAAAAACTATGAATACATGCATGTAATTTTTATTGTCGTTTTTTTTTTTTAATATGACTGCAAGAAAGGGCGGAGTACATCACATCGGCAGCCATGAATGAAATCTTAATTCTAGGGTCTGCCACGGGGAGCGCGGGGGAGAGAGTAGCGAGGAGAATGAGGAGATTCGGACGATCTGCGCATGCGCATGATACAAAATTCAGTCAAAGAAGCTAGAATTGTGAACTGAAAACATCAGAATTATTATATTTGAAATTTCAGTTACACGTTTTAAATATCTTTTTTATTATTTCTGGTTTTGATTTCTGATATTGGATTGTTTTTATTATCATCGGAAATTGTGTCGTTGTTAATTAACGAGTGCGTTAACGGTTAACGAGATACGGTTAAGCTTTAAAAAAGAAGAATTTAAAAACGTAAATGTTGAATGTTTTTCTTCCCAATTTCGATTCACGAAGATAAAATGTTATGAAAAAAAAAATGTGTTGCATTGTATTATTTTTCTTTTCGTATTTTTATCGTTAAATTCGTAATGGCGTCGGGGTTTTTTTTAAAGTAAAATGTGCAGTGTTTGGTGATATTTACGTTTTCCTCCCTTTTTCTCTCTCTCCCCATTCAAAATCCCGCAATTTTGAATTATTTCCAAAAGAGGATAATAAGGATTCTTTATTTTTTTTCTTGGATTAGTTCAAGGTAGGCTTTATTTAATGAATGAATGAATTGAATGAATGACCATCCGCCTAATGAATGAATTTCCGTGATGTCGATCAGTTCGAGTGAAATTTTTTTTTTATTTCAAGAATCTTAATTTTTTCTCATAAACGTGTGTTCGAATTTTAGTGGATCGTCTTCACGCATGATGATTACACAGAAAAATCATTATAATCATGTGAGCAATGCTATAATTATCATAAATTATAATTAATGATTTTTTTTTAAATTTTCTTTTTTTTTCCTTCTCTATTCAAAACTATACTAGGTCAATTTCTAGAATTTTAACTTGTAATCTGAATTCATTCATTGCAATTTTCAATCAAAAAATAATAATGTTGTCATTTATAACCTAAATACGAATTTGAGTGGTTTCGATGTTTGTAAAAAGCATTTGGGTGTAGTTTAAGGGAAAGAGATATGAACAAGACCAATTGTGATATGATGATACGCCTATCCATCTCATTCATACAAAATTCAAGGATATCCGTTATAAATAGATGTTTCTTGTATGGTTGAATGATGCAAAGTGAATGAAAGATGCAAAGTATGAAATTATGAAACTATGAAATGTATGCTTGAACTGATGGACTGTGCTTTTTTTTTTCTTTGTATTAATGCAGCGAGTGAAATGAAAATGGTTTGATATTTAAAATCAAAAGGGTCAAAGGCTTAGCCCTCAGGGTCAGACAAAATAACTGACCGTCATTTGTTGGCAGGATTGTTTGGTTACTTTTAAATTGTATCCAAGTTTAATTTCGTCCAAAATTTTGGAGTGTGGATATTGTGTTTTATTAGATTTTTGAAACGTTTGATTTTTTGCCACTGATTGAGGTTAGGTTCTCTTGATGTTGATCAAATTCCAGGCCCATATTCTTGTGGAACTTAGGCTAAAAATGTGTTCTAATAAAAGCTCTCGATAGAAAACTCATCAGCTCTCCATATGTTAATAAATCTGAAATTTTTAAATTGATGACACTTCTCATCTACATTTTAATTTGGCTCTGTCATTGAGTTAATTTCCAGGAAAAATATTTTAAATGGTTGACCAAGTTAGGTTAAGTTTTATTGATTTAGGTTCAATTGAAGCATTAACGGCCAAAATATAAATATCCTCATCAAAAGTTTTTGCACTAAAAATGACAATTCCAATTAATAAACTCTCAGTTTATGTCATGTGAATTGATTGAGTATCTGAATCAATGAATTTTGATTAATTGATTGAGATAGTTAAAAGTGCAGATAGTATAAGGACTTGACTTTTGGATTATTTTGAATTTCAATTTTTAAAACAAGTTGATACAAACATAATCTTATCTGAATAAAAAATGATTTCAAAATATGTTGGCTCTCTCACATGGTTGTGTACTTGTGCCTATATTTTTTTGATTAGCTTCGACTTTTAATTTTTTTGGGTGATTGTTCAACTTTGTGTGAATTTAATACAGATTTGAGGTTTACGCTTGATTGTTTTTGTTGCACTCATTCAAATTTACCTCATACTCAATGTCATGTCAGGAATATTTTGTTTTCAAGAACTGCCAAGATAAAATTTACATTAGTTAGTGTTAGTTTTTGAAATTCAGCCTTTTCAGTTGTTTGAATGAAGGAAGCTGAATGCTAAGCTTTTTGACTGGGAATAAAATCTTGCTGATCTTTAAAAATTCAGTTGTAGCTGTAGTTAAATTCCTTGTTTATGAATACTGGAGAAGCCTGATTGTGTCTCTAATCAAATGTAATGCCAGTTTTTAATTTTGTGGACGTAAACAATTTCTTGGTCCAAACTAAAATTTCATAACCTAAACTTGTTGACATTATTCATGAGAATTTGTAATGCTTGTTGAAGAATAGATTCTAAAGAAGCTTCAATTTTGACACAACAACTAACGGTGTAGAATTTTGGGTTCATTTTCTGGTCAATTTTTTCAGGTTAAGAATTTTATAACCTAACCTGGTTAACATTGTCCTTAGAAGTATTAAAATTTATTGAATGAATAGAAGATTCTGGAGTATGTTGGATTTTGTTTGCTTGGATGAGCAAGTTCAGGGTTAGATCTGTTGTTAAAGCCTTCATGTGAAAATGAAATATTTTTAGATTCCGATTAGTTAAATTTTTTTAAACAGAGTTTCCTCAAGGAGTGACAAATGTTTCTATGAGCTTGCATGACTTTTGGGCTGAACAAATTATATTTACAGTTCACTTATTTTTACAAAATTCTAAATCGGTTAAAATATTCAATTTGCCATAAAATTTTTTGTCGATTAAAAAGAAATTCTTGAAATATTTGCCTTAAAAAGCTTTTTTATGCTTGAAAAAATATTTTAAGCTTATGTGAAAGTTCCTTGCCCCAAGTCAATTTGGTCAAACCCTTTTTAATTTTTTTTCTATTTTTTATTCAAAGTTGAATTGAAAGTGTTATTTTTGGATCCAGTCTGACAAAATATTTTTGACTCGTTGCCCGTTAAACTTTCTTTCAATGACTATGAACCGAGAAGTTTTTTTTATGCATATAAAACCTTTATATATTATTAATTTTATTTTTATCTGTTTCAGGTTCTTGTGGGAGGAAAATCCTCACGGTGAATTCATCAAAAATGGTGCAGTGAAATAAAATCATTAAAAAAAAGCTAAAATGAAATAAAAAAAAAAGTGTTTATGAAAATCAATTTGGAAAAGTGTTTGTGCGGGAGTGAGACTAAAATTACTTTTGGATTTATTTTGGATTTTTAACTGGATTTGGATCTGCCTAATCTCTTCACACATGCCCCCTTCAAAAAAAAGGTATGAATATTTTCAACCTTGATGAATGAATGAATTTTTTTTTTAATAAGGCTGGAGAGTTTGGTTAAAGGGAATGACGTAAAGTTGAGTTTGACTGTAACATGTTATGTAGATAGGAAAGGCAATGGCTGCGGAACGAGGTCGAGTGTACCCATTCATTTGATTTCTATTAAAAAACAGGCTTTTAGTCATTCAATACCGTTCCGTCGATCTAGTTTCCTAGGCGGTGTAGGACCTAAGGGGGCTCCACCACACAAATAAATGATGTAAGACTGGAAAAAAAAGGCGAATCCAGAAATTTTTTCGAAGGGGGCGCCACACCGAAACCATGAATCAAAATTTTTCTCCTGTTTCGTGGGGCGACTGCCCCCGCTCCTCCATTGATCCCGAAAATTGATAAACGGGTCATTATCGATTCGAGGCAGTTTATTAAGTAAATGCAATGTTTTATGAATGGGGAAGGAGGAAGGAAAAAAAAAAAATCCCCCACACTATTCGTTTCCGGTCCCGCCTTTCGAATTTCCGGTCGATGTTAAAGATCTTTTCTCAAGATTTTTTTTTTTAATTTTAAATCAGGGTTGATTTCTTGAGGGGTAATAATTATATATCGGGATTTCTCACAAAATGTGGAAAAAAAATAATTGCATGCGTGAAACGTGATGCTCGTCGGCCATTTTGTGAATGACATATCGTGTTGCGACGCTTTGCCTTTAAAATTCATTCATATGATTAGTCCCTATTGTTTTAATGATAATTGCTTTGCGAAAAGGAAATTCCTTAACTAGTCTGGGAATTTTTAAATAATGCTTCATTAAAATTTCAGGTTTTTTTTTTTTGAGAATGACGGATACGAAGTTATAGAAGTGAAAAGTCAGTACCGATTGAATGCATTGCGGTTGCCAATTTTTTTTTTTTTTACCTTTGACTCTCATGATCTCGTGATTTTCTCTCGGAATTCATTTTTTTTCCTCTTTCTTGAATGAAAGAGTTAATTAATTTTTTTTTCTCTTATGAATCGAGTCTCAGGCGCGGAAGGGAATAAGTCACGAAATATCGGAAAGAGGAATAATTATCTGAGGCAATTTCGTTTTATGCTCATTCTTTTTTAGATTTATTGGAGGTATTGTTAGATCAGAGGTTCCGTGTAGATTATTCTGTGCGGCAGGCAAATTTTCATGAGCTCTGAGCAGCCACAGTCAAATTGTGCGGGTGTCTTTCATCTATGTTTTTGGGGCTTCAGGGTCCCCAACTTATTTCTAGATCGTAATTTTTTTGGCTTGATACTTTTCTTGAGGAGCAATCAGGTCTCAGGTTTGACATGCACATTTTTTCCTCTCATCTTGTGTCAGAAATTTACATCTTTACTTCTTGTTACCGATCGAGCCATGGATCCAAATACTAACTTTTAGGTCAAAAGGCTAGGAAAAATTCTAGGATCATCAGCTCCCTTCGTTTTAGGTTCTCACAACCAGAAAATAATTCCCAACTGTGCTGGAGTTTCAGTTCAGCTTACTAACTAAAATTCCTTCTGCTTCAAAGAAAGCTTAGACTGGAGAGAAAGTGGAGGCGGGTGTGGGATTAACCATTCGTGATTTAAAACTTTTTTTAAAAATATAAAATCCAAGATTAACTTGTTAGACCAAGCTTAAGACATCACATTTTGCCTAACTGTAAACTCAGGCAGTTAAAAGATAATTTCAAGGAATAGCTGGACTGGTTAGTAAAATCGTAGCAGCAGAAGTGACATCTTTCTTCACTTCTGTCCTGGCCGTCTACCGGAATATGCCCACAGCTTTTAAATCTTAAGGATGGGATTTTTTTCAGAGATTGAAAATCCTCCGAAGAAAATAGTTTTTGTAGTTGCCAGACAATTATTCGAAATTGTCTGAGGCCATAATGTAAGCGAGGCCATAAAAGCCCCTTCCCTCTAAGAAGAGATTTTAAGCCGAACTGCGTTACCTCTTTTTTGATTAGTCGATTTCCTGTCAGCCCTAACCTCACCTGGTTATGAAAGAAATAAGAAATCCACCAAGCAGATTCTGCTAAGATTCAATTGTCCTTTCTCTCCTTGTAGTCTCTCTCTAGTCCATGGTTGAGGTAATGACGTCATAAAGGGAGCTCAAGTGCAAAACTAATCCGCCAGGGTTGCTAGTCAATATCTTCTGCTTTAGCAATCACATGTTTTTATTCAACAAGATTTCTTTACTTATTTATTGAGTTATCTGATATTCACTAGCGCCCCTATTGGTTTAGTTTTGCGCCAGACTTCTTTAATCAGTTCAATTTCTTGGTAACATTTCTATAGAAAAGACAGAGACACATAATTTTCCTTGAGCCTCTTAAAAAATTCGCACCTTGAACTAAAATTATGCCACTAGCAACACATAAAAGTTTACATATTTTTAAAATTACACCGCCATTGGATCTGCTTTTAAAATTTTGTTATCTTAAATTCAAATCCGAGATCAAAGACCCTAAAAACCTCTGAGCTCGACTAAAAATCCGATTTCTAGATGCAGTCAAGTATAACTGGTTGCATATCGGTGATTTTTAAACGCTTTAATAATGTGAAAATGTTGCTGACCCTAGTTCTAGAGAATTCTAGAGGGAAGAGACCGACAGTTTCACAAATTTTTTAAAAGAAAAACCCGACAAAGTTGTAAATATGCCATCTTTGCATTGGCTGATTTTTGTTAGCTTCCTTTTTTTTTTTTTTTTTTTTTTTTTTTTTTTTAGGAACGAAAGTATTTTTTTACAGGACTTCCATGACTTATTTAACTTTAATTGGTCGAAGCTTACTTCAGTACCTCCCCACAGGAAAAAAATAAATAAATAAAAAGGGTTGACTATTGCACACCCTTTCATTTTCATTCGTACTCGAAACCTTAAGGTATTTTCCTTCCTCAGTAATTAACATCCGTTCGGTTTTCTCACGTACGAAAGAAAAAAATATATATATATATAAAAAAATGAATGTTCGGTCGTATAGTGATGTCATGATCTCTGTTTACATGATTTCTATTACACGACCGGATTGATTTGTTAGTTCTAAATCAAAAAAAGAAAAAAAAAAAACTACCTGCCTTCGGAAGTATTAAAATTTTAGACCGAAGGATTTGGTTGAAAAGAAAAAAAATTAAAAGCCGCGCGGTTTGAATTAATTGGGAAGGTATGGCTCAATTTCGTCTCGCCCTGATCGGTTCCGTAGTGACCTGTGCATTTGAGCAGCTGTGGTTGTACCTTGCATCGTCTCGAGGTCGGATCTCCCCCTATCTCCCCCCTGGCCCCTTCCCTCTCTCTCTCTCTCTCTTCAATCAGCTCAGTGCCTAGATACCTGAGCTACCGAGTTACGCATCCCATCAACTTTCTGTTTCTCATCTCCTGCACTTTCGTTTGGGTTTGATTATTATTAACTTTTTTTTTTTTTTCGTTTTCTCTCTCCCTCTTTATTTTTTTGTCGCCATCTCTTTCTCTCGTTCTTCGGCTGTGGGTTTTTGTGCATGGGAATGGGGAATTTCCGGGAAATGTAGGAAAAAATTGAGATTTTTTTTAAAAAAAAAATTGGCCTTGAACTTGAATTTGAGTTTAATTAATTTGGATTTAATTTTGGTTTTAAAAATGGAGGGAATTTGACGTTTGTCGAGTGTGTTTCTATGAATTTTATTCATCATGAAGAAAAAGGCCATGAATGCTCGACCGAAAGTCAAAGTCAATGACGAGAGACCTTTTTTAAAGACTTTTTTAAAAGAAATGATTCATCCATACTTTCCAATTAATATTAGTTCTTATTAAATCTGAATAAGAGAAAAGAGAATCTAAAAGAATTTGAAAGCAGTCATTTTTTTATCTCCACCAAAAAATTTAGCCACTAAATGTAATTTGATGATTAAACTAGAGACAAAATGTTTGAGGGTTGTATTTGACCTAACCAGGCGAGACTAAAGTCATTGCTGAATCAAGGGATTTCTCCCGGAAAACATGGATCTTTTTTATTAGAAAAATCCTTATTTAAATTATTTTTTATTAATCGATTAATTTATTTATCTCAAACCAAAGAACTTTAATAATAATTAACCAAAGCAATTACTGCGATTATTTTTGAAGTTGCTTGAATACTTTTTTTAATTAATCGATCAATTGATTAATCAATTCATCAATCAACTAAAAATTTAATTAATTTTCAACCTAATGATTAATCAATTTATTCTCTTAAAATATTCAATTGAATCGAAGTTACTACCTATTAAAATTCTTGTTTAAGTTTATCGAATCCGTTTTTATTTTTGTTCAACAAAATTGGATTAATTTTTTAATTGATTAATTGAATACTTTCCTAATCGACAAAGATGAATGATTTTACTTAAAATTGATATTACTACTTCGTAATTTTTTTATTGGTTGACTGATTTCGGGACAAGTTGATTTTTAGTCGGGTAATGTAATTTTTTTGTTCAATTTACTTGGTCAATTATTTTTGATCTTCAGATTAAATCATTGAATTCTTTTCGAGTTCTAAAAGATCTGAAGGGGAAAAGAATTTGAAAGTTAAAATTTATATTTCTAGTAAAAATGAGAAAGATCTTTTAGTTCATTGTATTATGATTTTAGACCAAATTTAAAAAATAGATAAAAAAAAATTAATGTTTTAAATTTGTGATCAGATACTTAAAATTACAAGAAGCTAAACATAATTCTCAAATCCCAATCTAAAAAAAAATTTTTTTTACCTTACTAACCAGGCCTGATTTTTTTTTGAATTGAAAATGCGAGGGACGAATAATTGGTTACGTAGGTAGTCGAATGACTGGGGCTATTAATCCTAAAATTAATTTGTTGATTTGTGAAAACATAATTAGTTTGAGAAAAGAATCAGTTTTTACGATTTTTTTTAATGCGATCCTGATATCGGTCTCGAAAGAGAGAGAGAGATGACTACAACTTTTTAAAGAAACATTGTTTTTGTTTCCTATGCGCGCGCATTTATAAAAATTAAACCACATAAATAATCCCCGGCCGTATTAGATATTAAATTAAAAATAAAAAAATAGAGTTGACTATTTTCGGAAGGAAAGAAGGCGTGCATCAATTAATTACAGTATTTTAGAAGAGAAGGGATGAATAGAAAAAAAATGTTATCATACTAACCTAAGGTAATTTTTATATTTCTGACAACATAACAGGTCGAAAGAAAAATAACAAAAGTCAAAGATAACAAATTGGGATGCGTTTTTCTCGTATATACAGATGTATCTTCCGAGAATGTTTTTGTTTGCACCAGACTGTACCTGATTCTTGAACACCTGGCTTCCAAGTTGTATGAATGATGCATTAATAGTTCACCTTTAAATAAAAAAAAAGGAGGAAGAAAGAAAAAAATTCTTTTGTTGTGCCTGAATCAGATTCAATGTCCTTATACTGTCCGTCGACGCGGTCTCTTCCATTCTTTATTTGTAGTAATAGTTGTTTAACCTTTCTCTCCATGCCCGATGGCTCCTCGGACATCGAACTTATAATTTCCCAAATTATGAAGCAGACGAGTTGAGCCTAGAAATGAAGAGCTAGGGTTGGCCTCAGTTTAGGGAAAAAGTAAGTTCCAGCTCGGACTTAAAATTAAATCGTTTCGTTGTTATCTATTGGCGAAAATTTTAGCTGCTGAGATCGAATTTGGTCTGTATTTTTTTAAAACTAAATTTTTTTCTGTTTCTAAATTCTGAAAAAATAAAAAAAATTTAAGTTAGATTTTTACAAGAAATAAATATTTTTTGACATTTCTGAAAATTTTTTTGGCAATGAAAATTCTAAATTTTTTAGATGTCAAGATGTTTTCTTTTCAAAAATTTTTAGTGCTTATAGAGTTTTTTCAGAATTTTTTTGTGTTTTCCTTTGAAAAAATTTGTTCAGCTAGAAAAATTTATTGAAAGAGTCGGATGACAAGAAAAATTATTTAGAAGTTTTGGACGACAAGAAAAATAATCAACAGATTAGGTTGATTAGAAAAATTTATTAAAAGATAGTCGAAAAGAAAAATTCACCATAGGATGTGGTCCAAAAGAAAATTTATTTGAAAGAACTTAGACTATTAAAATTTTATAAAAACTTCTTCGACAATTGAAATTCTAAATTGTTCAACTATTAAAATTCTGAAAATAATTGTTTGACTGTTAAAATTTTAACTTGTTTGACCAATAAAATTCTAATAAAACTTATTCGACTAATACAATTCTAAATAAACTTGTTTGACTATTAAAATTCTGAAAAAACTTGTTCGACTAATAAAATTCTAATTAAACTTATTTCACTAATACAATTCTGAATAAACTTATTCGACTATTAAAATTCTACCTTGTTGGACTATTAAAATTCTAATAAATCCTTCCTCCATTCTTCAGAAGACTCTAAGTCCCTAAAATTTAAAAAGGAATTGAATTCTATCATCGTGCCTAATTAAATTTTCCACATGCGGGTGCTAATTTAAGAATTTAGAACTACTAAGATTTTTAAAATTTTTACTTTTTAAAAAACTTAGATATATTTTTTCCTTTAACTGGATCCTTATTTCTGGCTTCAGCTTTAGACCGGCCTAATTTTTTTTCAAGCCAGAACAATTAAAAATCTTTATTCACTACAGACGAGGGCGTATGAAAATCCATTTCTTTTTTCAAAGAAGGAAAAAAATGAACGTACAAAGTCTCGGGTGTTGTTTTCCAATTTGTGAGACCGTTTTTTGATAACGAGATCAGAGGTCAAATTAGAATCTAGTAGTGTAACAATAATCATGTCGCTTTCGAACAACGGTTATGTAAGAGATCCCGTTGATTCATTCGAACTGGCCCCTTTCAAATAAAAGCTAGGTGAATTCATATTTTTTTTTTTTTTTTTTTTGGTTAGGCCAAAAAAGGGGTTTGATCTTTGATTATTATTTTTTTTTTTTTGATAATATTTGAAGCCATCTGTCAGACAGTGAAAGTTCGATATAGACGCCATATGCCAAATGCTCCTACACACGCGAGTGCCAACATGATTTTTTTTTGTAATGACTTATTTCGTCTTCATTCAACCGAGTATGATTCGGATTTGAATGAGTTTGTTTTTGTGGAAATAATGGCTGAGGATTTTTTTTCGAGGGTAATTTTTAATAAGAACCGATTTTCTTCTTTATCAATTCATTTATTTCTAATAAAAATTCATTTAAAAAATGGAGTCATTAATTTTGTTTGATTGTGCGAATTAAAGTTTCTAAAAATAGATCGAGTGAATTTAAGGCCTGCTTTTTTTATTTAATTGAAAGCAGTGCGAGACACTGCCACCATGACGATTCCTTCTTTTTTTTTTTTTGAAAGGAAATGTATAGGGAGGATTTCGTTGTGCGATGTGATTTTAGATATAATTTTTGTCGTATCAATAAAAGTATTCATGGGGTTTTTTGATTGAAATTCTGAGAATCACTCCCCTATTTGGCAATTGCTCATTGGTTCTCAGAAACTGTTTTTCTTTTTATGTTTGTATTAAATTTGCATTTGGCAATGTAAAATTGTGTATTCTAAGAATTTTTCTCACCTGATTGTTACAGTCGAAATAATTTTGAAACACTTTTATCGTGGAAAAGTAAAAAAAAAAGTTCATAAAAAGGGGTTTATTATGGCTTGGATCAGCAGCTGGAATTAACTCAGTTTGGATGGATTTTCAGTGACATTTTCTGAGCAGGCGTTTAGTTAAAGTGACTTGTCCTTTTCTTCCTAGTAAATATTTATGGCAGTAGTTGTGACTGTGAGGCCTTATGCTGAGTCTCCACTAGTTGATTAACTAAGAACGTTGATTAACTAAGTTCGTGAGTTAATCAACGTACCGGAAGTACTTTGATTTTGAAGATGACGGAATTTCCCAACATCTCGCCGCCATCTTCCTACCTTATTTCAGGGCTTAACATCACTTTCATTTAAATCTAAGTATTAATATGGATAGTTGTACATACCTTTCGAAAGCTCGTGGCGAGAGCTTTCTCCTAAGATCCATGATTCAATATTTTTCTCGCGAACAACGATTTTTTAAGTGTTTATTTTATTTTCAATATAAACATTAGCAGAAAGCAACAAAGGAATGCAACTAGACGAATGTATCAGAAACCGCAACTTGTCCGAGTTCCATTCTTTTGTTGCCTTCTGCTAGTGTTTATATTGAAAATAAAATAAACACCGAAAAAGAATCATTTCACATAAAAAAGAATGGAATGATCGATATGAAAAGAAAGCTCTTCTTACGAGCTTTTGAAAGGTATGTACAACTATCAATTTTAATCCTTTGATTTAAATAAAAGTGATGTTAAGCCCTGAAATATGGTAGGAAGATGGCGGCGAGATGTTGGGAAATTCCGTCATCTTCAAAATCAAAGTACTTCCGGTACGTTGATTAACTCACGAACTTAGTTAATCAACGTTGTTAGTTAATCAACTAGTGGAGACTCAGCATTACTTGGAAATATTTGCTACAATTAGAATCTTGGTTGCAAACAAAATTCCCCCCCTTTACATCGAATGGAGTCTTACTGAATTTTTTTGACGATTTTTAGTTCGACTTCATGTCTGAAATGTTGGTGCCGGGACTTTCTTTTTTCTCCATGCTGATGAAGAAGAAGAACTATTGGTTTTTTAGTCTTATCTTTAGAATGTTGGATATCGAGTCCTTGTGGAGATCATTCCTCAGTGAGCTCAACCAAAAAATAGTGGCGTTGCTGTCTGCCTCCATCTCACAACTCTAAGAAGGGATGTTGCTGCCTCCTAAGGCAGAAGGTATCTAAAGCTTGTCAAGGGCAGATGCGCCAAACCTGTAGCTAACCTGTCCAGATTCAGAGTTGCCATCATTGTTTCTTAGTAAAAGCTGAAACAGGCGATTTAGTAGACGCATGCCAGGGCCGGGATGACTCTGAAAGCTGGAATGTGCCAAAAACCATTTGTTTTTGTCCTGACCGGGCCGGAGACCTGACAAAATCTTCTAAAAATGATTAAATTCGAAATTGGTTCCGCATATGAAATTACTTTTGTTTACATTTTAAATTTTACTGTTCTGTTGTTTGGTGAAGCTCTACAATTTTACTTCCCGTAAAGAAAAAAAGATTTTTGGAATGGAAGAGGGCGCGTGCTTCAAAAATCAGCCCACACAGACTCATAAAATTTTAGGGAAAACAGAATATTTAGGGAAAAAATTACGGAGCATTTTTAGGGTCAGAACTTTTGATTTGTAGAATTGAAGGAATGGATCTCAAGGAATTTCATTAGGGTAGGAAATCATAAAAACAAACCAGTAATCCTTAAAAACCTAAGTAGGCCTAGAATGTTGGGGAAGAACTTTGATAATCGGATTATTCAGGAACACACAAAAAAAACTTAAGAAAAATCCAAAAAATTAAATCCAGCCTTATTTTCTTTAATTGAGCTTTTATTAAGTTACTAAAACTTAAAATAATTTATAATACTTACAGATTACAATTTAAATCAAACGGACTAACTTTTAATTTGCTTAAGTTATTTTGAAATTTTTATAAATAAATCAGCAGACGGTTTCGAAAAAGGTATCAAAAAAGGCAGTGACCGGTCTGCGACCGACCGGCCTCATCTTAAGATGGGGGTCGCCAGTTGATAGAAGACTGGTTGTAAGTCATATTGGTTGTAAATAAACGAATCAGCAAGCGACTTGTGACAGCCCTGATGGGCCCTTAACTAATTTTTCTCAAGTTTATGGCAATAAACTACTCTTAATTAAAATATTTTGGCTTCTTATAAATTGTTGGACCTAGGGATCTAATAGAAAGTGAGTCGTCTACCATTTTGAAAACTGGAAGCTGCCATAATCTCAAATTCTCGAATTGAGAAATCATGGCAGTTTCCAGTTTTCAAAATGGCGTACTCCAGCAGACGAATCATTTAAGTGTCCATTCCCTGTTAGACTCCCTAGATTGACCCACCCGCTCCACCTTTGGATTGTTAAATACTTGATAAATCTCTTCCAAAAAAATAGCTGTTCATTAGGGGCATCCTCAAAAAGTTTCCCGCTGTTCATCAAAAAATACTTTTCAATCAAGTATGAAAAAAATTGCTTTAACCATTTTTCGGGAAATCCGCACACTATTTTTAGCTTTGAATTTTAATCCCATTCACTAACCCAAAATCCCCGCGGGGGGAAAAAAAAATCGCCAAGGTAAATGTCAAACCCAAAGAAACAAATTATGAATTTACATGAAGGGTCGCAACTCGCATTAACTTTAACACCCAAAGCACACAAAAAAACCGGGGGAGTGAAAGGAAAAAAAACAAGAAAAGGAAGAGAAAAAAAAAATAACGTATCGATCGTATTATTTTCATTCATAGCTAAATTTAAAAAGAAAAACCTGGAAGCGTGAGTATGCCTTACGTTTACGGATAAACATCTGCCGTGCCTTATTTACCGATTCCTTTTACAAAATAAGAAATCGAGGGAAGCACAAAAAAAAAAAAATAACCTTCCGTTTTCTTGGTGTATGCACGAAAACGATTGAAAATGGCTAAAATACAAATCTTGGCTAAAAAATCTTAAAATGACCTAATCATCATAAATAAAGGAATACCGCTAGCCTAATCATTTTATACTCAAGTTGTATCTAATTCTTATGGCCTTTATGTGTCCTTCCATCGGAATACACTTTACATTAAAATTAAATCCCGTTAGTTTGAAAACTATTAAGGAGGGAGTTTAAATTTGAAAAATGGTGTAACTCATTCAAAATATATTCATTCACACGTAAGGTAAATATAGGGAAGGAATGTATAATCCCTCTTCTCGAATTCGCTTTCATTCATAGTAGATATTTCATTGATAAATGGTTTTCACATTGATCGCTAGGAAGCAGCACCGTCGCGGGTTTAGTTGGCAAGTCCTCACTTTGCTTTAGTAAGTGACGCGTCGTTTTTGTGCTTGCTTATATTTGTCAAATTTTTTTTAATCCCCCGTTTTTTTTTTAAAAAAAAAATTTACCCTCCCTTAAAAGTTTCGATTTTGATTAATAAAAAAAAAAAAGGTAAATGAGGGGGGCAGTTGTAACGTGCACAAGTGGCTCCATTGATAAAAAAGTGTCAGTGAAATTTTCGGGAGTCGAGAGGGTGGGGTTTAAGGGTCGAGGGGGGAGTTTTCGGGGGTGCGGGTCTCGACTTCGCTAAAATTTCCCCCCCTTAAAAAAAAACCCCGTGAAAAACGCGTGGGCGTGCGGATTAATAAAATCCTCTCTCGATTCCTGATGTTCAATTTTTTTTTTTTTTTTGTAGTGATTTAGCCAAAATATTTGGATACCTACGTCGCCATGTTGAAATTGGTACAGCCTTGTAATTAACGTGTAACACCAGTTGTGAATTTTTTTGTAAATGTGCGTGAAATAAAAACATTTTGGTCAATTTTTTTAAAAAAAGAAATTTTTGCCTTGACATGTTTCTTGTTAGAATGATAAGTGATTGCATTGTTTCCGTGCCGCATTATGGATATCTCGACTCTTGTTTGGATAATTCTCGCCCGTTTGGATGGTCCAAATCTAAAAAGTAAGATATTTTTTTTCGCTGACGAACCGTGAGAAAATTAAAACCCTAAAAAAAAATTTTTCCTTATCTTGACAGGAAGTTCTTGTGTTTAGTAACAAGATATCACTATTTATTTATTTTATAATATTTTTATTATCAAAAGAATTTTTCACTCATTCATTTTTATGATTTTCTCCCCGCGCCAAAATAATTATTAAGCCCAAAATATGACGAAATGGCGGAGATAAGGCGTTTCGAGAGTAAACTCGATTTGAAAAAAAAAAAAAAATGTTCATTCATTTGTTATTACGCCATCATTGAAAATTAAATGACTCGACTTTCCCGTTGAAAACCAAAAGGAAACCATATTCATCTTAGGAAAAAGCAATCAAAACATGAATGAAAATATTTAAGAAGATTACGGTTTCGAATCGTAAGAAAATCCATCGAGGATGTTATTTAATGAGGATGAAAGGTTTTTACGTAAGAAAAGTTGGTTTGAGTTTCGGTTATCGAATCGAACGCTTTTCGACTTAGATTCATGATGTATTGACCGGTTTGATTTTGTTTGATGGGTTCGGGCTGGGTTTGGGTATCGGGGACTAGGGTCTTTTTAGAATGTTGGGACGTGATTCCGTCGGACGTAGGACAGATACACCGGATGTGCTCTAACATTGAAAAACAAGCTGTAGGTAAACCAAATACGAACTTCCTTAGATAATTTAGTTGAGTTTTTTTTTTTTATATATTTGAATTAATTAGTTGGCGCCTGAATTAGGGATGACCACGATAGGTAAATGAGGTCGAAATTTCCCAGTGCGTTGACTCCTACGAAATGAATTAAGGTCAGGGTCAAACCGGCTGGTCCGAAATTTTTTTAGGATTAGGGAGTATGTAAGGCAGTATGGATTGTAGTGGGGAGTAAATGATACTGAATCATTTTTGGGATTTCCTGGATTGGAGGAATATTTGACAATAATTCGCCATTAAAAATTTATGAATGAGTTTTATAGTGAGTAAAGAAAGATCAGTGTACTGCAGGAGCCTAGAAATTTCTGTAAGCCATAAAAGCCTAAAAGCCAAATCCAGGGATTGCAGTTTAAGAGATTTTTTTAATTAAAGATCATTGATCATGATATTTCTACAAAAAAATATTTAACGAATTTTTCCCAAAATTAATTCCGGTTTAAAAATTTATTTGCACATTTCTTTATTACCGTAAAATTTTTCTGGTTGCTGCTGCTAGTGAAGGGTTAAGTCCAGAGCTGCAATATTGCAAAGCGCTCTCTGACATTAATGTCTAAAGAATTCTTAGAAATTAGTGAAAGATATGTAAATGGAAAATATTTCCTCCTTTCTTCTTTCCATTCATTTTTTTGTCCATGTGTGAGTTACTTCGCCTACTGCTGCCCACTTTGGCATTAATTTAATTTCATTAGGGCTCTTTAGGCCATTTTATTTTTTGATCATTTCTTATATTAGTTGAGACATGTCGAGTAAATCCCCATGAATTTAAAAGAAAATAAATCGTCTATTCTTAAAATGCTTTCGGCTAGGAAAGAAACTACAACGGAGGTTTGAGTAAGCCCGTTGGCATGGTCATGAAATAATTGACAATATGGTGATTATTTCATGGCCCAATAATTATTTTTACTTGGATAACAATTTTATTAGCTTAAAAATTTTCAACTAAACGCTTTTCAAAAATTGAAATCCAAAACTCAAATGAGCCACATGAGTAAAATCATAATTTTTTGTGGACTTGACCTGAAACCCGGTTTTTACAGAATTTTCTCATTTTTGGAGACTACTGTAAGCTTCATCTAAAATAAAATTACAAAAATCTAATTTTCTTTGCCACTGATCACGATTTTTATATATCATCTCTAGCTATAAGCCTTTTAAGGCGTAATTTTTCTTGCTAAAGTATCCAGGTAGTTGTTTTCACGATTTCTCATTCATTTTGAGGCCATCAGATTGTTCAATTTGAGCCTATTTTGTTTTTACTGGTTAATCCATTTTGTTTGTAGTAAAATCTGAAAATCGTATTTTTTAAAATTGTTCAATAGATTCTTCTATGTCAATTGGTTCGAAATTTAAGTCCTGGAAGTTAAATTCTTTGCAGAAGTGTCTGTATTTCCTGTTTTTGGAGTTTTGTATTTTAGATAATTTTTTAGAGATCCCAAAATAATGCTGATCAGTAATTTTCTGTATATTTAAACTTGGGAAAATTCTCCATCAACCAGAGATTTTTTGCAAGTCACAAATACTGTAATCGTTTGTGGAACCTCCTAATTTTGAAAAATAATAAGGTCGCTTGTAATGAATTAAATGCATGTTTATGTCTACGAAATTCGTTCTTTATTAAAAAACGAATCGAATGATATGGGTTTTGACGGAATCCGACGGAAAGCCAAAGCCTGTGCCTGATTCTTGTCTCAATGAGAGTCCAAGTTTAGCTGATAATATTTCTTAGCAGAAGAAATAAAACACTTGTGAATTTATTTCGGTAAAAGAAAATCATTTAGACGCATGGCTTTTGAAAAGTTAAGTAACCGTTCTCCCACCCAGAAGAACTTGGCGCTAGCGTCGATAAAGCTTCTTACATTATATTTCTCACACTCTGACGATGGCGTCACAAATCAAAACAACGCTGGCACTTTTCAGTTTTATCAATTAAAAATACTGCAGAGTATCATGCGCTTTGCTGGCCAATCCAAATCGATACTAGCGCTCTACGACCACTGCTTAAACTAAAACAACACAAGCGCTCTCAGACGATCTCTCCGGCAATGTCACAAACTAAATGCGATTCAGACGCTTTTAGCGACCATTTGATGAACTAAAAGAACTCGAGCGCCCTCAAACGTTCGTTTTACTAACTAAAACAATTCCAGTGCATTTTAATGTTTTTTTTTTGTGCAAAAAAACTGTTTGTTGTTCTTAGGAAAAACAAAATTAAGCCGATAATGGCCTCAGAGTCTGTCGAAGACTTCATCGTAATTCACCAAATTGTGAATTGGTCACATAAGTGTTTAAAAAAAAACAATTTCTTTTTCCAGGTCATTCCCTCTTCCTGATTTTATTAAAAAAATAACGGGGAAAATTAAATAAATGACCTTGACGTTTTTTTTTTTAAACCGACCTTGACTCGATCCTCCATATATGGAAAGTATCATTTTTAATTTTTCTTTCGGCGCCCCCTTAAACTACAATAAATTCGACCTTAGCAATGAATGAACGCATAAAACAAGCAGATTTATAAATAAAGCGTGTGTCTATTTTTAAAAATATTAAAAAAGAATATACGACGTTTATATTCTCGAAGTCTCCAATTTGCAAAATTAATGTAGGCTGAAGGATAATTGACCTCGACAATTTTTTTTTCCTTCATTTTTAAATTTCGTCAATTTTTTTTTTTTAAAACTCGGAACCCCTTCCTAATTGCGATTACGCAATTTGAATGCATTTCACCTTCGTATTACGTAACATAACAATAATCATTGAGACTTGTTTGTTTTTCGCTCTATCTTCGAATAATAATAAAGTACCAGGATGCCTATCGGTTTTTTTTGTCGAACTGCGTATCAGTGAAGGTCGGTCATATCGAAGTCAACATCGTTTATGACGTTTTCTTATTATCGATATTAAAAAAAAAAGAAATTGAAATAAATGACTCGCTACTGCTTTTCAGTTTATAATTTAAAAGAGCGCATGCGCATTTTCAACTCGCCTTTTATTTATTTAAAAATAAATAAATCCGATGGATTTGTATGGACCGAGAATGACAAGGGTGAGTCGTATCTGTCTCTTAATAATAATAAATATGAATGAAGAAACGATTTTTTTTTTTTTTGAAAAAAAAAGGTCAAGAATGTAACGACCCCTGAATTCCTTTATTTAATTCAAATGAATTTGAATTGTTTTTGATGGATATGACCTTGTTTTTCCAATTTTTGAAAGGAAAAATCGAGGAGAGTTTTCTCTCCGAGTTCGATTGTTTGAAAGAATAGTCGAGTTGATGAGTGATCGTGACCCTCGTACGATTTTTTTTTCTCAATGGGATATTTATTTATCCGGTGAGATAAGCGCAATGAATGAGATTGATTTGTCATGTGTTTAAAGATTTTTCATATTTAGAATTTTGTTTGTAATGTTTAAGGAGCGGTCTAAGGATTTGAGTTTTGGGAGTTTTCGTTGGAGCCAATGTTTAGATCGAAAAGTTTTTTGGCGATTGTTGGTAATAATCGGAAACAGATGAGATATCTGACTTTTCAACCAAAATTACACTTGTTTCAAGAGGGTTTTAGGAAGTATTTTAAGTCTGAAGCACCGAGAACAGCTCCAAACGTGGAAGCGATAAAGACAGATCTAGAACATCAAAATTATAGTTTTTTTAAGTTCATGGTTTTGTGTTCATGAGCTAGACGTTTTTGCAAAGTAGCAAAAGTTTCGATTCAAGCTTTGGACTTTTCACGAAGCTTTTGCTACTTTTTGTCCCTCTGACTTCATCTGAATTTTGGTAGAAGCTTTCGAAGCTTTCGTCGTAACTGATTTCGTTTTATTTTAGACTAGTTTTGAGTTCTGTCTCGATTTAGCCAAAAATAAAGCTAGGTTTGGATAAAGTATTTTTTTTTTTTAGTTTAAACCTCAAATTTCTGGGCTGAGGTTTCAGCCATTATTCTTAAATTTGCGGAACTCAGCCTCCTTTTTTGTTAAAATTCTTCATTATTCGCAATTCCTGGCCAAGAGCATTCTCCAATTTTTTCCTTAAGTATTTAAGAGTCCTGCATGTGTCTCTCGACGCACATTCAATACTTTTATTGTGGTTGAGAGACTTGCGAGGGCTTAAGCTTTAGCCATTTTTTGAGATAAAATTTAGAAATTACAGGATTTTTTTTTTAAAAATAAGGTAATTTAAAAATTTTTCAGCCTTTCCAGTTTCATAACTTTTTCTCTTTTTCTAAACCGCCCTCAACTTTAGTATTTTCTTAATTTCTACAAATTTTTCAAACCATTCAAGTTATGACGGTTTTAAGCTGAAAATATTTTAGTTCTAATAATTATATTTTCGCCTTTAGTCTTATTCATTATTTAATTTGATCGAAACGATTTTTATCTCTGAATTTCTAGCTCTGGCCACATCAAATTAGTCTTAAATCAATGTTAAAATCAAACCTAAAATTCTGTTATCTGAATTTTATTTGCATGAAAAATCACAAAAAAATAAATTGGTAGAAAATTAATTTTTTCTTTGCAAAATTTTGCTTACATATTTTGAAAATGTAATTCTATCTTCCATGATTTAATTTCTTACCTATGTCTGTCAATTGAAAATTTTTTAAATAGTTTTCTGATTCTTGAAGTTTTCAACTTTTCCTAGCATGATTTAAATAATACTTAGTCTAATTTTTAGGCAGGGTTTAAGTCTACCAAAATCAGCAGGACCTAACCTGAGCTAGAAATTTTTT
The DNA here is from genome assembly GCA_023512825.1 of Liposcelis brunnea. Taxonomy (NCBI): domain Eukaryota; kingdom Metazoa; phylum Arthropoda; class Insecta; order Psocodea; family Liposcelididae; genus Liposcelis; species Liposcelis brunnea. Next base: position 14,228,114 of record CM042068.1, on the reverse strand, counting down.
TCAACTACTAATTTTTAACCTAAACGCCAGATTATGAGTTTGGCCAATGCTTTCAATGGCCAAATCATTTTTCCTTTTTTCCCAGTTGTCACAAAATTATTACAGACTTTCCACCCGACTTCGATAATAATCTTCAGCAACGATTATAATCATGATATAATTTCTCAGTTTTAAGATCTAGTATTTTTTTTTGCTATCACAGAAAAGCTAAATGGCTGAACGACCTTAAACTATTAAATCTCTCCAAACTTTTTACCTTCAATCAAATCAAAGCCTTCCTTTTTTAATATCGCAAAACCTGGCGATGGAATGTCCTAGAAACATTTTCATAATAAACCTTTTTGACCCTGAGAAAATTAAAAATCAAAGCTTTTTTTATCTTGTTCTTTTTATCTTGTTTTTGATAAAATGCCGGCTCAGCTACTTGAACACGTAATCAAGTCAAAATAGAGCGAACTGCTTAGATTTCAATAATTATCAAATATTTTTGCATATAAACATGGGAATGACATGGAATGATTTATAAATAATTCAGTTTTAAATGTCTAGACATTTTATAAAACAAATTTCCCTGTTACAATTTGCGATTTAAAGAATTATTTTCCCAGGAAACGCGAGATAGCGCGAAATATTTTACGAATACTCTTTTCAAGGCTGAAAACCTTTGCTGCAGACATCTGAACTTTGATTAACTAAGAATATTAGAACCACACGATTCTTTATTTGCCAATAGAGCTCTCTAATTCGTTTAGGTTTCTAATGGCCAGACATCCTTTTTTATTACACGGCCCTTTCTTTTTCGAAAGGTGGACCGAGTTAGGGGATCGGAAATTCCCAAGACTAATCTGATAATTTTGCTTGAGGAAATCAGACTCAGAACTGTCGAACAGGATTGAAAGTTATTAACTAATTTCATGATTAATGAGTCTATGATTATGAAGACATGAAGTCAAACAAATGACCAATATTTAGATAAAAACCGTTCAGCCTACCGTCTACTTCTTTGAAACCCAATTTTGAGGTTAGGTCGCATCTCGGGACGATGACTGCCATAGCAACTGCTAGAAGTCTTAAAGAGATTTAAAAAAAATTCGGAACTAGAATTATAATTTTAAATGTTGTCCTCAAGCGGAATTTACCAAGTCATCCGATGGCCAGTGGACCTGGCGTCTGAGTAGGTCCTCGCCTGAATCGAAACATTATATTCTATATCGTTAATTGGAGGCGCCAGATGGTAAACCAAGACAACCATCAGTTCTAGCTGCTCTGTTTGATTTTCTGTAATTTTTAATACTCTGGTGGTCCGGTTTGTTAGCAAGATGTCCTCAGCCTCATTTCTAAGAGCTCCGACCGAGATAAGGACGGAACAGGCTAAGTTTTAGTCATCGATACGGCTCATAGTCTGAACCCTAGCAGCATTTAGAATATGCCTGAAGATTATGCCATTATCTCGGCAAAGAGTTGAAGCGACTCAATTCCAGCTTTTTGGTTATAATGTAAGCAGGACCGCCACAGGGAGCAATTGTGCCCCCTTTTCCCTTTAGATTTCAAGCTTAAAAAAGGTCTTCAGGTAGCTGTGTTGGGCCCCTTGCTGTTGGCGCCCCCTGCGACGCTTACCGTGTTGCCTCAGCCCTGAATATAAGACTCAGACTTGGAGTTCAGATTCGAATTCCAGATTCTCGAAGGACCCATGAAACTTTATCTTCAGCTCACGACTTCCAACTAGTTGCGTATTTTTTTTCAGGGCTTAAACCCCTCGAATAGTCAATTTAAAACGTTTTGGAAAGGAGGAAATGGAATAAAAAATAAACGTACGTGTTAAGTTCAAAACCACAGAACTGAAATTGAACCGTTGCACGAAAGTATTTATTATCTAAATAGCATTGTTGAAAAATATCTCAAATTACAGCAACAAAAAATGCCAAACAATCATAACTATAAAAGCCCTTGTACTTCCACTCTTAGTATAAATCCTGCTTGTGTTTTCGCCTAAATCGATGACTATGGCTAAAACCCGTTCCCTATTTTTAGTTTCGATTTGCCCGAAATATATCTAGCCTAATTATTTCAATTACTTCCTCGACGATTACGTCTTAAATAGATTTTAACGACTCCCCATTAAGAATAAAACTAATCAGTCGGTAGGAAAAATCCTTGAAATACCTCGCGAATCGTTAAAAGAGAAAAAAAAAACGTCGCACACATTAAACAAACCTTCAAATCAATCATAACGCTTTTACATAACCGCGTAAAGTCATTAGGAAATAAAACTAAAAAAGAAAAATGCCTTGATTCGTCCGTGTGATGTAATGAGTGAATGCGATGAGAAAGATGGCCAAGCCCTCCATTCACAGCTCTGTTCGTCTTACCAGTCACCAGTAAATGAATTGAAGTTAGATATCATCTCGAGAGGACGCCCTTGCGTCGGTGGACAAACTATTTTCTCTTTTTCTTGTATTATTTTTAATGCGATCATTTTTTTTTTGTTGTTTTTTAGGCTACAAATGAAAATGTATGGCAGTACGCCCATTAAATTGACTTTCGCGGATTTTAATGAGGAATTTAGCGAGTCATGGGTTGTGGTCTTTTTAGCGCAAATGATTTGAATTGTCGTGGCAGTCAGATTTTTCTTGTAGGGCGCGATTATCGAAATCATGTGACCTTGTATCCCCAAGCTTATTGATTATGGGGTGTAAAAATATGATTGATCTCTAACTATTTGTTTGAACACCAGACAAAATTAGGGAAAAACAGGCCCAAGGCAGAGGAAGATGAGATATGGGGCGATTAAATTAGAAATCAAACAATTTTTAGAGATATGACCGGAAGAAACAGTTCCAGATATAGGTACCCAGTTTGCCAGCCACGTAACGCCTTCTTGAAGGTGTAAAATCGAATGGCTAGCACGAAGTTTGAAGTAACTCGATTTATTTGTTATGCTTTGCGGCCTACGCCTGATGGATAAAGCCGCGAATATATGATTTGCTTTTAAATAATATTGCTAGCTGCCCAACATCTTATTGTTTCTTCCCATCAGCCCTAGAAAAGGGTTCAAAAGAAGTTCGTATTCTTTTCTAAATGCCCGCTCCTTGTCCGAGATTGGCGATCCTAAAAAAGAGATACCGAATCTTGGCCGTACCAGTTTCTTAGATTCTTGAACCAGGATGTTTTCTTCTGACCCGGTCTGCGACTGCAGAAGTTAAAGAACAAGGACGCAGCCAGGAATCCAATTTTAACGGAGATTTGCCTCTTTTAACAAAAAGTGTGGCTTCTTTGCGTTCTCCACGACCGTGAACCGCTCGTTTTCGAGCGTAGGCGACCTCACTGCATATAGCTGGTGTGTGTGTTTCAAGTTGACACAGCTCGGGACCTACAGTTTAATCCGGTTCCAAACGGCTAAGTAGAGAGGCTCTTCTAAGCAAGTTACCATTTGCTGGTTTGCCATTGCCTTGCAGGGGGATGAGACCTAGCGCTAACACACATTAATCGCTTTTTTGGAATCTCCAAATCCTCGAATAAAGTTCACATGACGCAGATGACATTGGTCAAAGGTAAAATACAGTCGGAAAAAATTCAGAATCGAACCCATAAACTCCCGAGTGTGAGTCAGACACGCTATCCAGGCTTAATCTGATTAGAAGTCAACTGTTCGACTAGTTCACCGTCAGCCACATTACTGGTAGAAGTTTGTGTCTTCCTTCCACAGTCGCAACTTCTGCTTTCTGTTGTTTTTGCGTCAGCGATTGGCCCTCATCACAGCTGCTCACAGATTGAATGCTGTTGCTGAGATCAGAAACATGAAACCTCAGCCATACTGGTCCCTCTTAAAGGAAAGAATTTTTTCGCGCAGCCTGGTCCGTTTCTCGATCATTCCCTCCAGTATTCTTATTACATGACCAAAATATTGGAGTTCCGTTAACCTCCTAAAGCTCCTCCATCTCTTTGCTCCTGCGATTTGGGATTTTGCTATTTCTAACTCTGTCCACCCATATTTGATGCGGTAATAAAGCCACGTCTCAAATACATCTCCCTCAGATTTGGGGTATAATCTCGATTGCACCAAAGGCTTCTTATCCTCTCGAATATTCCTCTGCTTTGTTCTATTCAAACTTTCAATTTCCTGGTTGTTGTCCCTCTCTCAGCCAACATCCAAATAGTGCGCACCAGTTTTTTACCGACGCCAAATACAATCGCCTTGCTTCTTCTTACTGTTGCCTTCCCGAGACGGGAATTGGCGACCATCATGGTTAGAGAACTTATTGCGGCGTGCAAGAGACCCTAAGCTGAATCTACTGTCTTGGATCTTGCACACCAAAGCCTCTGCCATTATGGCTATATTAGTGAGCTTAATGCGGTGGCTTCCCATCACCTTCCTCATCGCAGCACAAGAGCCATACCGTCACTTCTCGACTCAGCCTCCTGCTTCCTATGGATTTAAGCCTAGCCAACTTTTACCAGTACTGGTAGGACTGCTGCCCCCTACCAGAACCCTTACCAGATTGCTACCTCCCGGGTCAGAAGGAATCTGGAGCTCGTCAAGGGCAAGTGCGCCAAATCTGAAGCAAGACTGTTAATGTTCCCACCGACTACCCATAGTCTCCCCACAGTCTCTAACCTTAATCGCAAATCTCTAACATTTGTTTTGTTTTAATTTTTCAGATGGGTGCCAAGACTGCACGATGAAGTGGTCCAAAGAGAAGCGACCGGTCCGATGAAGATTGGCCGTTATTAACTCGATGGAGAGTCATGGGGGCAGGTCCCTCGAGACCCCAAGAGGGGTTGCAATCCCAACCGAACAAAGAGCTACTATCACTCCTGGTTCTAATAATCAATTACCGTTGGACGTCAGAGAATGCGATGAGGATGGGATATTCTACAGGATCGGTAGCTGCGGTCGAGGGGGTCAAGTCCCTCCGACAGCTCCTAGAAGACCCGACGTCCCTGTCCGAGTGCATACGAGGCCCCAAATGGCCATCGTGACACAACCTCCGCCCCAGACGTGCGTGCTTCAACCCATCACGTCTTCGGGGCCGATACGGACTACTAATTTAGTGAGATCGAGTTCACGGACGACTAGTAGTGGTTTACGAAGAAATATTAGTGATTTTGCACCGGTAACGATCCCGGATAGAAACAATTCTTCGACGATTTCATCGTCGAGCGGCCGGTTAGAAAATGCAATTCCATCGACTCCGGTGTTAAACGGTAGAACTCAATATTCAAATTCATTAACAAATTCCGCGAGTAGAAGAACGGGAAGTGTCAATAGTTCGGTAGTGGAAACCGTTTCGTTGACATTGCCCAGGCCGGAAACGGAAAGGACTTCAAACGAATATGTTGAAACCCCGTTGAGAACCGGTCTAAGTCTTATCGAACCAAAGTTAGAACCTTCTCCTCATAGAACAATTAGAACGCCTAATAGTGGGATCACGGGAGGAGATAGTATACAAAGAGACTCATCTAATTTTGCTATGGTTACGTTACCAGTGACGAACTTTGATAGGAATTCGAAACACGGGGAAAGGAGTAGCCAAAGACATCACGGCGAAAAGAAAGTCATAACAACCCAACCGAGTGCGACTTTCAAAAAGGAAAGAGTTCCGTCTGAGTCTCAGTGTTCGAGGCAAAACGATGATTTCATCATTTGTTCCGAATGTAAAAAATGCAGATGCGAGTCCTGTCGGACTCCTCGTCCCCTTCCCTCAACATGGCTGTGCGGAACGTGTCATTGCTCGGCAGATACCATCGTCGATTACACGACTTGTCTCTGCTGTGCAAAGGCTTTCTTTTACCATTGCTGCAACGACGAGACTGTTACGTACGCGGATGATCCCTGCAGCTGCAGCCCCGATGGATGGTACACGAGGTTCGGATGCCTAGGTATCATGTCCCTTTTCCTGCCCTGTTTATTTTTATACTGGCCATGTCGAGGCCTTGTTAAATTGTGCGAATCTTGTCATCAGTTTGCTAGTAGTCAAGGATGTCGATGTCAGAAACTTCATCAGCAACCGGCGCCATTAAATTTTGAAAAACGATTATTAGATAGTCCTGAATGATTAATATCCTAAAAAAAGGCTTTAAATAAAAAAAATACACAAAATTTTTTAATATAACTGCGAGATTCTCCATAACCACCAAGCATAAAAGGAAAAACGTATCATAACTTCAACGCTAAAAATATTATAATCGCATCAAAAAAAAAAAAAAAAAAACTCAGCCATGACAGAAATTTCTTTTATAAACGAGACCAAAGTCTTTTTTTTAAAATGATTTTTTTTTTTTGGTGCAAGGAACGAGCCCAGTTTGTTTAAAGTTTCTGCATTTTCGCCTTAGGTTCGAAGCGTTTGGACTCACGTTTCATACATGGCTATGAATCTAGTCACGAAGTTCTTTAATTCTTCGGCCCGTCGAGGCGAAGATAATCTGCGCTTTTCTTCGCACCCAAATGTACATATATTTATTTTTTGTTGTCACTTTGTATAATTTTTTTTCTCTTCATATATTCTACATTTGTGCATGCGCTCAATAAATGAAATACTCTTTTTTTTTTTTTTTTTAAATTTCGGTTTTCGGCGTTGAAGTTATGATACGTTGAGGGAAACGGTTAATATTGTTGGGGAGGGTGTTTTTTTTTTTATCCGAGGAGATTCGTTTTAATTGTATTTAAAGTTAGGTCGACTTTCTGGCTCAAAGTCGATCTAATTTCGTGGTCAGAGGATTATTTTGTTTCGTCTCCGTTAAAGTTCTAGAATGTCTCGCTAAAAGTGAATGATTTGCAAAATGGAGAAGAAACAAAATAATTTAATGCTCGCGATTTAAATATTAGCTTCTAAGATTTCTGAATTTTCACGGTTTTGGAATCTAAGTCTGTGCTCAAATGGCTCTGATTACCGATTTAGTTCCAAAAAAAAAGCTAAACGAATGTTCACCCAAACAATTGAAAATTACTGTGCTCATAAAAAATTTTTTGCTAAAAGAAAATTAAAAATTGAAATCCTTTGTAAAACTGAAACTTGTTGTTTTAAGGCCCAGTATAAAAAGCTAGTAATTGAGCTATCGTAACAGAAAATAACACAAAAATTTGTTTTAAGTTCATTGTAAAACAGTTAAGAGTGCAACAAGCTCAATTAAATCGCCTGATTTAGCCTTTAAAGGGCCCTTACCTTAAATGGCTTAATTTTGAATGAAAAATTTTGTAGGCTTCATAGACCTCATGGACTTTAAATAAATTTTGTGACTATATCTGGAAGTATGATCCATGTATCGCTCAACTAGGAACTCTTATTTTTATTCCAAGCTGAAAAACAATAAAATTACTCTAAAAGAAATTTTTAAAATCCACAAAAAAGTATTTTTTGACTCTAAACAAGAACAAGGAGGACGCAGAACTTCACCACTAGTGTCGCTGAAGTCGCATAGCGGCTCCATTGTAACGTCCAATCAAATTTCACTGACAACAATATAATTGCTACACACTAGCGATCCTAGTGGTCTAGTTTTGCTCAACTAGACACTCTACTATTATAAAAATTTATTCCAAACTAAAGGGTAATGAAATTACCCCAAAAAAATATTATTTTTTTTATTAAAAACACGACTAAGGAGGACTGAGAACTTCACCACTAGTGTCGCTGAAGTCGCATAGCGGATCTTTTGTTAACGTCCGCTGCACACTAGCGATCCTAGTGGTCGAGTTGTAGATCAATCTCGTTTGTTCCTAAGAAAAATTATTTACTTAGCACAGAATTCTTATTTTTCTCAATTTTTTTTTTCAAAAAATATATTTTCAATGCAATTTAAACCGAAATCTCCTTCGATTAAACAAAAAACACCCTGTATAAATCAATTTCTTTAATTATTAATCATCTATCATCCTCATTATTATCGTTATTTATTTGACAGCGTTTAATAAAACATTTTAGTGTACCAAAAAAATTAAAAACATGAAAAAAAATTTAGTTACATCCGTTGGATTCGCTTGTTTAACAAGCGAACCGAACGGGACTTATAGCCATTTTATATTAGGAAAAAAAATTTTTTTTTAAAAAAAACCAAATTAATATATTACAAAGTTTTGTTCATATTTATAATATCTGTTATATTCGGGTTGGATAAAATTTTTAAAAATAAGCAGACGATTTTCATCCGTCATTCCTATTTAAAAAAAAAAAATTAAGCGGATTTGAACGTTTGCTTTTTTTTTAAGAAAAAAAAATCCCCCATTTTTTTTTTATTTTTAAAAAAATTCGAACCTGAACTAGATCGAAAAAAAAAGAAATGAAGAAGAAAAAATTTAAGTATATTATTTTAGAAAAAAATGTTGAGGTTATTTTTGCTGGTTCGATGACCGTGGTTGCGGATATGACGTCACGATTCAACTCACGCTTTCCGCCCGCGTTCAGACCTTGATGCTCCTTGGCATTATTTGATTCTTCGTCTTGGACTTGTTTGAATGCTCGATGCATTCTTCTTAAGTCTCTAAACCTGTATATGTGCCTGTATGGCCCTTATACTCAAGGACTTTTCAAGGTTTCTGACTTTTTTCTCTCTCTCTCTCTTTTTCAAACATTAGATATGTGTTGTTAGGTTACAGACCGGGGTAAAACTTCAGGTTGATCAACTTCAGGTTCGAATTTTTTTATATATAAAACCTGTACACCTAATCAAAAGAATTTACATTTTCGATTGTTTATGTATACAGGATGATTCGATTTTTAAAAAATTTTTTATTTAAAAATGGAATCATCCTAATCGGACACATATCAGATTTTTTATTTAATGATTATCGACATTTATATGTTTGGGGTTGAGAAATTGATAAAAAAAATAAATTTTTTTTTTCCCCTCGCAGTTAATAATAACTCCCCGTGTTAAACTTGTCAGTATTGATGAAGCACACGTTAATATTTAAAAAAAATAGGGTTTTGCGCCTGAAACGATAAAGACTGATTTTTAATAGTTGTTCAATTTTTAAGGTTGCGGCGAATAGATTAAGACGGGGAATCGGAGAAATTTTTTTTAGATTTAAAAAAAAAAAAATTTCCCCTTTTCCTTAAATTTTGTTGTGATTCATCATTTTCAATTTAAAAAACCCCGGAAATTTTGTTAATTAAAAGAATGATTAGGAGAAATGTTTTCAGTACAAAATAAAATACGATGAAGAATATTTTTTTGATTGGAAGAAAATGGTGTTTCCGGGGTTTTTTAGATATTGACCGTTTACACACTATTAGATAATATTTTTTATTTAAAATAAAGAGTTATGAAAAAATTTATATATTATAATAGAAAACCACCGCCTTTATATCCGGACCGAGAAGAAGAAAATAAAAAAAAGCCTATATAATATTTTTTTTAAAATTATCAATATTTTTGATACGAATTATGAAAATTAACGGACTCAACCAGTATTATCTATAGTAAAAAGAATTTATCTGTTTGTCTGCCAGCTGTACAATGTATTCTTTTTTTTAAATGAAAGAATTGGCGGATAATTGTTTTATTTTTTTAATTCAGTGCCAATTAAATGGTAATTCTTTTGGGGAAAAGTGTTCTCCTTAAAAGAAAAGCACAAAAAATGGCTGAAGCATTTAAATTGAAAAAATCGATTGCTAGTTTCGCTGTGAGAGTAATTTTTTATTTAGCACTAGTTACAGTAATTAAAGTTATTTTTTAAAAAAATGGGAAGCAGGCAGATTTGTAAAATTTTTAATATGAAATTGTGATAATTGATGAAATACTTCAAGCTCGGGAAAAGTTGTAAGAGAACCTGAGTCCTATTTCTCTCACCTTCTTCCTTTTTAAAAAACAGGCTAGCCTGTCAATTCTTTTGACGTGAATGTTCAGCACTCCTTCCTTTTTTCACGAGTTTGCCTTGAGATCTGAAAGTAACTAGAGCATATTCTGCCTCTCGCCTGGAAATTAAAACTTCAAAAATTGACACGTTAGAAATGTTAAAATCTTATTCCCGCAATCACTATCTTAAGCTCTGGTAAATTACTGGTTACTGTCTCTAATTCTAGTAAATAATTATTCTTAAAAAAATTTTAAAATTTCTTTCCTGCCATTTTGTTAGTAAAAATTACTCTTGTCTTATTAAATTAATATGTCTAGCTCTGGTAAATCATTACAGTAACTATCTTCATTAAAATTTAGTATATATTTTTACACTAGACTTGTTTTTCACAATTATCACTCTCACTAGTTACTGTAATTAATTTTCTGAATTAAAAACCGAAACTTTTTAAATTTTTTGTGCTTTTTTTAAAAAAATTTCACCGTGAAAAAATTTGACAAATATTTATTGGTGAAAAAAAAAAGAGTCCGCAGACGTTTTCACTTATTTTTTTTTATGTAGAGAAAAAACTCGGTATTATCTAGTCGGCTGATTAAATGATGTCCATGGACAAACATGTAAATGTCTTTTTATATTTTCAAATTGTATTGTATTTTAAAAAAATATATAAAAAACTAAAAAAAAATTCATACTCTGAAAATAAATTTGTACAATACTGTTTTTTTCAAATAATTTAAATTCAAATTTTGGGAAAAAAAATAATATTCTCGCAATTATTTAAATGTTTTCGCAAATCGTCCTATGAAGAAATAGAAAATAATCATAATAATCGTTTAATAATAATATTTATATCGTTTTTTTGAAAAAAAAATATCGAAAAAAATAGTAGTCACTTCATTTATATTTTTTTTTAGATGTCCCTTTATATTTTTAAAAATTGTAATAACATAAAATAGCCCTTCGGGACTTCTGTTTATTTAAAAAAATGAAAAAAGCTCGAGCCATTTATTTAAAATCCAAGCAGAAGTCCTTTCATTTTTTTTATATCTACTAACTTCTCGTTCTTCAATGGATGACGATTGAAAATAAAAAAAGAGATTCAGGACTGTAGCGATTTTTAATTTTTCGACAACGCCAAGGGCTTTTTTTTTAGCCTTTTGCTTTTTTGAAAAATTCACACAAAAAAATTTATTTATTGTTCAGAAACTAACATTTGATTATGGAAAAAAAAATCTTATTGAATATGAATTTGTTATGTGTCATAAAAAAATTGCTTGTTAATAATTATAATCTATGTAAATTGTAAATATTGCAATAAATAGGAAAATAACAATTTAATTGAAGTTTAGAAAAAAAAATTTTTTTATCCCCTTGAGATTTCTATTGTGAACGTTTTTAATGTCAACGTGTCGCTACTGATTTTCGTGTGTGGGCGATATTACTGCAGCAGAATCATTTCCAGCTTCCAAATCGATGTGAATCCGATCTGAGGACTTCAGGATTCGACCTAAGTTTTTTAATTTTTTTTTTAAATAAACGCTTGCACGTTGGTAGAACCGTGGAACGAATCAATGAGCCCACCATAAACTATGTACATCATTTCATCCGGGCCCTACCCTGTTTTGTATGGCACCGGACCTCAACTCGCCCACACCCTTGTCTTTTTAAATCAATTCATAATTTTTCTTTCATTTCATTTTTAGTTTGATCTTTGAATTTAGATAACATTCAAGATGGATTAATGAAAGATATGTTTCTTCTAAAAAAAAAAAGTTCTGGATTGATTTGAAATGAGTTTTTTTTTTTTTTTGAAAAATTTATATTTTGTAAAAGTGAAAGGAAGAGGAAAAAATCTCTTCACGTTTCATCTCTTCCCTCGTGGAGCTCGACAAAGACCGGAAAGACATCCGAGAAAAAAAAGAGTGAATGTAGGGAAGATAGGATTCCTTGAGTGAAGTATATGACTTGATCTACACAGGCAAGAATTCAATGTATTGAACACGTAGGAAAAATACATATATCAGTTTGCAGGTCTTTAACTCGGCCATCTTCTTATAACAAGATCCGATGGGAATTTTAAGAAGGTCGTTGCTGAAATTAAAATTGATATAGAAACCGGGGATATGTTAAAATAACGATTCAGACAGGAAACCGATTTTATTCCCAACCGAGCAACGTTGCCAGATTTCACAACCCACAGATGCTTGCTTGGTGCCGTTCACAGTAGTAGAATGTTTCAAATTCACGATATTTCTTATTTATTTTTTTTCTGGGAATTATGGCACAAACATAACTCAAACGAGAATGATTTAATTTGATCAAAAAATTTTGGGCTGATAAAATCACTTCTGGCTGATTCTCTGGAAAATCTGTGACGAAGCTCTGATTTAGTAGAATCGTTCTGTAAATATTTAAAATTCATCAATAAAACAAAACTCAAAGAAAAACTGATTTTTCTTTAAAAGTTTAAATAAATATGATTACTATTATTTTTAAGAGGAAATAAGACTAGAAAAAAACTATCTTTAAGTTGATTCTTGATCAGGTTTAAAATATGCAGGTTGTTTCGATCAAATTAAATTGTATATGCATCTGCAGGACGTATTTATGGACCTGATTACTATGAGAAAACATGAATACGGGTCTTCAAAAAGTAAAGGATTTAAAAATATCAACCTCAGCTAATTTTCTTGAAAAATAGCGCGTAGAAGATTGCAAGCTGAACTGAGTTCATAGTTTTTTCTAAAATTAAATTACACATGGTCAACCCTGACAACCTGCCCCTGATTTTGAGTTGTGACTTTAAACCTTTAAAAATCCTAACCTAACTTTGTTCATAATTCTTGGAACAATCCCCAAAAGATGAGTAAACGAAAACAACCATGTGAAGATTTACCATTTCCACGAATTACGAACACATTGTATTTGAATATTCAACGCTAAAGCCGCGATACATGGAATTAATATTAATCAGAGAAAAGACGCCATTAAAATTTAAAATTCAGAATGACCGTTATTTTCAATTTCTGCAACCACGATTTTCCAGCTTCTAATTTTAAAATCAAAAACTTTTCGAAAAAATCAATAAAATGAAAAATTACAACCTTAATTCGTCTTATATTAATGAATAAATCCAAATTCACACATATGAAGCATTTTTTTTAAAAAATAGGTTTCAAAACATTGAGAACAGGAACTTCCGGTTTATCGATTTTGCAAAAAATTCAATCGTAATGAAACTTTTATTTATTTCTCATTCCACAGCCCAAACAAATCATAATTCCATATAAAGAATCAATTCTCGCCTTAAAATTATGCCCATGTAAGGAATTTTACTTATAAAAATCAATCCAAATCACTCCTGGAAAAAAATCCGCCAACCGTCACGTCCGCCATGTTGGTATTTTTTTTCCATCGGAAAGGGTTGATGTATCGTGAGTTCTCATTCAATTTTTCAGTGTTTTTCATTATTTTTCATTCATATTCCTGAACAACTCAATCATTTAACGTTATTAAAATGTTTCGACGTATAAGATGAAAAAAAATTAGCAACGGATTTTTAATTTGGAGTCAACTCTAATAATATAACCTAACCAGGTGAACATGATTTTCGAGATGAAGGAATGTAAACGCCTTAACATGTAAGTATTAGAGAAAAATATTCAAATCGGCTAATCTAACTCGTAAAAGTAATAATTATGTTATATTTATCTCGTCACAAATGGATGAGGTCTGGGACATGATGTATAGTACTAGCTGTAGCCGCCTAGAGCGCGAGTGTTCTTCTCTAGAATGAATGAAAACTGGGTCTTACATCCCATTCACAAATCATGTCGGCATTCACATTAGCCTGTATTATGCACTTATTCTCTTTTCATTCTGATATAAATACCAATACTTAAATAGCAATACTGTAATTAAATTTTGTGGGATATTGCAAAATGAATGAGGAGGGTGGAGGGGAGGATTTTTATTTATTTTTTTCTTTACCAGGTACAAAAATCCTATTCATTCTTTTTTTTTTCATCCTGATGACTGAGGCGAATCATGTTTCCTGTTTACCGTAATATCATCTCAACCCTTTTTCGTTATCAAGGTTAGGTTAATCAATTTCCGTTTAATCTTGTTTTTTTTTCTTTCTTTTCATTTATAAATTCGGGTGAAGACGACGGAGGAAAAAAAAAGTAATATGGAGCGGATTGTTGAATAAGAGTAGTGGGTCGGAGTATTTGGGCTTGGCACAACATTATCAAGACACGGCCGCCTCTCGACGCCTCTGTTCAGTCGCCATCCTGATTATTTAACCCTTTAAGGACCATTTCAAAATCATTTTTTTAAACGTATTTGGGAGAAAGTGAAATTTTTGCAGGATTTTCAAGTTGGCAGCTTGAAACTTAATGATGATGATGATTTAGAAGAATAATAGTTCAGGTCAGTATAGTATTAGAAGTTTTGAGAAGAATTTGCAGGCAGACACGTTGATGAAATTTTTTGGAATAAAGGCTCATCCAAAACAGTTTTAATTTGGCAAAGCAATCTTTGATAAAACTGTCAACATTTAGCCAATTTTTCTGCAAAGAATTTGTTTTCGAAATTATACAGCTAAACTTTTTAACAATTCAACATTTGCCTTCAACATATTTTTTCCCCATTAACTACAATCTCCGTTATTGATGAGCATAATCAAAATGACTAATTAAAACTCGATATCGGATTCGAAAAGACAGTAGCGCAGCAAAAAAAAGTTTATATAATTACAGTTTAATTTATAAATGTCAGCGTTTCGGAAATTTAAAAAGCATAAGAAATTCCAAATAAGGAGGGCTTTAAAAATTGTAATTAAGTAGATTAATGAATGTCATTCACTGAAAACACCCAAAAAAAAACGAACTTTCTACCTCCTCCGCTAAAACCACGTATACATACAAAATAACAATTATTAATTAATTGATAATACAGTAAATCTTTTGATAACAAGACAACTCGTTTAGGAGAAAAAATAAAATATCCGTTAGTTTAACATGTCTCGTTTGAAAATAGCCTGATTATCTTTAGGTTATTGATGCATTTAACGGGAGCTATTTTGTTGCACCGACTTTTTTTTTTTGATTTGTGTTCGGATGTCTGAAAAAAAAAGATTCGGTTCTATTTAGGATTTTGATCAAAAAAATAAAAGAATATGGGGACTATTGTTATGAAACCTTCCGAGAAGATGAAAATTATTAACAAAGTAATTCGGGGAAATTGGATTTGGGAAGCGCACAAAGGTTAATTGTCTTTGGATTTGTTTTTCAGGAAAAAATTTAGGAGGAAATCCTGATAGTGGAATCAAATGGGTGCTTACGCGTCGAAGGCGAAGTTTGTATGTGGCAAAGAAAGCTCGCAGCGGAGTTTTATGAAAGTAGAGGATCATCTTCCACCTTAGTTAAATCTGGTCTAAAGCAAAGAACTTCAAAAGTATCAGATGAAGAAATAGAAGGAAGATAAATGAATGAAAATCAGAACGGGCTTTTTCACGCATTTACAAGTTCTATGCTGCCGGATGAGGAAAAAGTCTCATAGGACAGCTCTAGTTTATAGTGGTAAGTGAAATGGTAAAGCAATAGTTTTGTTTAAAAGTTTTGATTCTTCCAGACATGAAATCCGTCAGCTTTAAGAAATTATGAAATTTTAAAATTTTTAGGAATTTGTTCAACTGACTTTTTTTCTTGGATTCTCTCCGAATTTCAGATTTCGAAGTAATCTCTGCAGTGGAATTTGACCAAACGGGAAAAGAAAATTTTTAACGAAAAATCTTAATTTTATTGACTTGGATTCTAACAGAGAGGGGACCCGTTCAAAATCTAGCCACTATTTTTACTAATCAAATCTTCAAAGTTCTATAGTAAATCAAAGGGGAAGCGAAAGGGCGTTTGACTCCTTGAAATTAAAACATGAGAAAATTGTATGGCAATGCGCGAATTTTTTTCGAAAGTACCTGGGCTTACTGGATGGCTTAGCGCCATCGATTTGAGAAACAACATATTGCTGAACTTAGCAGAGTATGAGCCTAACACCCTATCGAGTCTTAGCTCTAGAGACAATATGATTTGCGTAAGCAGCTATAGTGATTAAATACCACTTCTGCAACCGGTTACCGACCCAAGTAGTTTTCGCAAACGGGCCAAATATAGCCACACGTGAACGCGCCAAAACCATCACAATTAAAGCAAATTCGTCATTGACCTAATTTTTCTCAATTTTTTTGTTTAACAAATTTTATCAACATCATCTGCAAATCTCATTTTATCACTTTTTTTGAATGGATTATCGATTCGAATCGAAGATAGGGAACGTTTAGAGAGGAAACGGATGTCGCGGCCATGTTTTAAAACAAAGGTACTTCCGGTACGTCATTCATCCTTGGCGAAGTTATGAATGGTCACGTCGTCTTATTTGGACAAACCGCCGCAGGTGTACGTGATCGATTTGTTAATTATTTTGTCGTATCGGGTTGAATTCTAACTAGGAGAAAATAAGTATTAAAAATTAACTCGCTGGCCAAAAAGAAAAAAAAAATAAAAATTCTCTCACCTTTTGTGTGCTAAATATCGTTTCGCACCCCCGTCAAATCAAAACCATGTTATCACACCGGAAGGCATCGAATTCCGATTCGGGGCTACAAATCGTTAAGAAAAAAAAAGGAAGATCGTATACAGGAAGGGAATTTTATAAAAGAGAGGGTATGCTTCCGGTAGCGCTCTTGATATCGTGGGAATGGCTGTCCCCTTATGTCGTATTATAATATTACTATTTGACCTAGTAGCACGTTCGTTTCCATTTGCGGGAATCGTTTTTATAAACGTTTTCGTTTAGGGCTTATGTAAGACGTGGGCGAAAGTTTTTTTTAAATTATTTCCCCTTGTAAGGAAAGAAGGAATCGTCAGCCGGAAGTTCCTTTTCTTCTTTGAGACTTAGCTAGATTTTTCCCTGAGCGGTTCGTCACTTTTGAAAAGCTCCGTATGACAACCCACTGTAGTGACCCTTTCGATCAATGAAGCTCTCCGTTTCATACAAAACAGGTCAACTCCTCCGACCCTCCCAGTTCTCCTCCTCCACCTCCTACCAACACAAAGAATCAACAGGTTTACATTTCATTCAAGAGTGACCTCCATCATCTCACAATTTTTTTTTCGCTTTTGCTTCTCTCTCTCTCTCTCCCCGTTTGAAAATTTCTGTTTTTGATTTTACAGGAAATAACCTTTGAAAAAGGATCCTCCAGCGAGAAGGATGATAATGATTAGGATGACGGTGGTTTATGTTTGGCGTCATAATCATCTACAAAAGCTTTATTTATGCGATTTTGATTGAGGAAAAAAGTGAAGTTTTTTTCCAAAAGGGCGGATATGTTGGTTTCAGAAGCTCGAAATTATTTTCGGTTTGTTTGATGATTATTCGGTGTGAAATTTCTTTGTCTAAATTAACAAAGTTTTTGAAATGAGAATAACTTGACCAGGAAAAATTTTAAACCTGCGCTTGGGGTTAAAGTGCAGAAAAGTTTTAGCAAAAAAATTAAAAAAAAATTAAGCACAGTGAATTCAAAATAAAAGTTTCAAAATTCGCCACTTGTAAGAATCAAAGTAAGAAGATCAGGTATTTCTTTTGTCTGCTCTCCCATTGCAGATCGTTGAGAAATTCAATTTTCTAGCTATGAACGATTTAGGGTTGGTGAATAATTTATCTGAAAAAAAATGGAGCTGCTACAAAAAAATTAGCCAGATTTTTTTATGCCCTAAACCTCATTTTTAAAAAATTTTTTTCTTTTTCCAGTGCCGTACCATATGTAGAAGTTTGAAAATCTTGAAGAAGAAAGGAAATTGTCCGAGACTGAGGCCTAATCCTGCTGTATCCATGAATTGCGGCGACATCATTAAGTTTGCATGGACCTGACTCTTAAGGAGGTGAGAGGAACTATCTCATTGTGAATCGCCGAAATCTATTCCCTTTTTAAAGGGGAAAAAATTTTAGGAACGAATAAGAATAGAACTCCGAGCACTCAGGCTAGAATCCTGATTTTAAACTCAAATATCCTAAAAAAATTAATCAGATTCTGAACTCTGTGAAAATAAACGGCGCTTATTGTAAACCGACTTCGTTACACGCGCGAGCGCAGCCTAATTCAAAAAGATTTCTTGAATGAAATCCAGGAAAGGAAAAACAACTTTCCTGATTCTTTTTTATCGATCAATTAATTTGCAATTTTCATTTACAAGTTACATCTCTTAAGCAACAAAATGTTTTTTTTTTCTTTAAAAGAAATAGTTACATGATGTTTTCTTTTGAAGAAAAAAGGGTTGTCGTGACAAATTTTAACATCCTTTTCCCTCCCCGTTTTATTTTTTTCGATTATGCGGTGAAGCCGCGATTCCCCGGCACCCTTTACTAAAACATTATCACAAGTAATAAAACGGGTCGTAAGAAAGAAACGAAATGATTTAAAAGCATCTGTCTTTGAGGATTTTTTTCTTAAAAACATCCCTTTTTTCGAATCCCCGGGTCGCGGGGGTCTTGACTTAAAAAAAAAAACAAGAAAGAAGTCGAAATTTATGTTGCTCCATCCGAAACACCTTGGGCCAACTCTTTTTCTCTCCGTTTATTGGGAGCCGGATAATTATAGTTTGACGAATGTGAAAATAGAATGGAAAGGGGGGACCGGCGCGAGGGATGTCACGAGTACGACGGACCGAAATAACCTTCGACCCTTCAGAAATTTGTTAGGTTGTTCCACGTTTGATCGAAAACAGATGATCATCGATCACTTTTTTTTTCTTTTTTAAATTATACATAAACTATTTCTCTCTTTTGACACTTGAGCTTGTAATATGGATCTTTTGTGGGGTTATATTTTGTGTTAAGGGATTTGGATTAAGTCCTTTTAACGACGAAATAAACAGTGTACCAATCTATTATTTTAGATTTTGGCCCCATTCAGTCCTCGCCCATTTTCTAATGGATGAAGCTCACGGTTTAATATATTTTTGATTGTCCAATATGTTCTAATCATGTTTTTCATTTTTCAGGAGCTCCAGCAGCAACTACAACCGACATTCAAAAGCCAAAAGATGTCTACAGAATTGAAGCATCTCCAGCGAAGTACAACGTTCTTGGAACTGGAAAATAGTGGCACAAAAAAACGACCCGAGCTTTAAGCCGCTCATTGCTTCAGTGATCTTCAGGCAATAATTTCAAGCCAAGCTGAAATCTCTTCAAGTAACTTGACCTCTTAAACATTCCCACTTTCAACTCGAAAGCAGATGAGCTGATTGATCCTCCAGCTCGGATTCGCTTAAGGCAAAGGTTTAAACTGGCTTAGCTTGAGCTTATTTCAGGTCAACCAGCCTTAATCCGGTTTTGTCCTTTAACACAATCACTCATTTTTTTAAAAGCCAAGATTAGTCAAAGCTTCTGAAAGCTTCTTCATTTATTTTATGGATCGTGGGCAGCCCATGAGGAAAACTGAATCAGTATTACCTTGGGAATTCCCTAATGGATCATTTTCCTCATCGGAAAATTCCTAAAAGTTTTCTAGAAAACCTTTCAACATTGTTCAGTTTATTTTTTTAAAATTTTTATTTCCCCCCAAAAAATCAAAATCCTACGAATTGTCCAGTTTCAGCAAACACCTCGTAGACAAAAACTCATCCAGTTAAAATATTTGAAAAAAAAAACATCACAGAATGTCATCTTGTACTGGTGAACATGTCTGTGGAGGAAGTGACGTCATACCGTGGGTGACCATGTCCCGGTCTCCGTTTATGTGGGAGCTCAGTTATCAAATTGAGTTTGCTTATAAAACGGTCTAACTTGCTTTCATAAGCGACTATAATTTTACAACTTTAATAGCATTTTAATTTATGCGAGGAAGAAAAAAAAAAGGTGGCGGCACGCATTAGCCGCCCCAAAAAGAAAAGCGAAGGACTTTAAAATTTTTTTTTAAAAAAAACAATATCTCGTATTTACGTCAATTTGTTATTGCGCAAATGATAAATTCAGGTTTTCATTTCGAAGACAGATTAATAGTTGGCTGCTGTTTTAGTTATTCACACGCCATATACTTATGCATATCAACGAATGCAGTTTCATTTAGGCTTTTTTATTTAAAAGGAAGTCAAGTGGGTTAACGGGTTTAACGACTTTATTCCTTAAACTCTGTATGAATGAATATTATGTTATCGGTTATAAAAACAATACTAAGTAGCAATTTTTAACAGAGCGTTAAGATGTTTACTCGCTTTGAAAATATTTAAATTAACCGCGATTATAAAATTTGAATCTGATCGCTTCCGGAATGTCGATTCAATTTTAAAATTTTATATCGTGTCCATTTTTTGGATACCGATGCAGGATTTTGCAGTTTTAGATTGATTTTTTTAAGAAGCCGATTGAATGGAATGATTTATGGTATTTTAAAAGCAATTCCGTGTTTTGAATCGATAGTCGAAGCGATTTTTAATGATGTCGATGTCGGCAGCCATTATTGTTTACAATTATTTGGCGTCGTCTGCTTTTGTCAATTCTAAAGGTTTTTTTTCTGATTTTCGTTTTGATATAATCAATTAAGGTTGATAGTTGTAGAATCTTCAGGTAATGTCAGTTGCACAAAATTAATATTTTTTTGTAAACTTTTTGCAGATAAAATCGAGTAAGCTAATATGGATGCAATTCAGGTTAGATTGGAACACTTGTTAATGTTTCTGCAGTTTTGGATGGGATTAGAATTGTTTAAAAGGGTAGGAAATGGTTGATGAAAGCATCAGTACCAGGTAAACTTAAAATATATATAGTTAAAACAAAAGATCCAAAATATTCTGAATAATGAAATTTTGAATCACAGATTTTAAATGAAAAAAAATTACAACTGCATATGGATTAATTCTGATAGGCATTTATGGTGTTTTTGTTAATATTTTCTTTTATTTTTAACAGCTCATCTTGTTATGGACTACAGAGGGCCAGTCTGTTGAAGCTGACTTTCATCAAAATTTAATTCGAAAAATTGTCATCAACCTGCTTAAAATGTGTTTGTCTGCATAATGCATCGTTGAATGATGCAGTTAAAGGTAACAGTATTTTTTTCCTACTAGATTACTAAACATCAAAATTTCTTTGTTCTGTTCTTGATATTGCGCAAAATATTGGTGAACTGGAATTGAGGATTTGATCTGTTATTATCTTGAAATGATTTTGCTTGTGGCCATAAATGATTGAAAATTGATTTCCCTCCTAATTTGTAGTTACTTTCAGTTCAAAGTGTTTCCATTATTGATGGACATAAGTCTTGATGGTTTTGTACATCTGAGGTAAACTGACAAATTTGAAAAAAAATACGTGACTTGTTTAAGAGGAAAACTAAATAAGGTTTCCGTATATCCAAAGTTTCAAATTTGTCAGTTCACCTCTTTCATACAGAGTTTCGAAATAATTAAGTATTACTTTGTGTTTTCAGAGATTGAATTGAGCTACATCTTTTAGTGAAGCAATGAATACATGATAAAGAATTCAGAGGTAAATTTTGAAGAACTTGGAGGCTAAGGATAAATAGGAATGTGCATATAGATTCTACGTCAAAAGGAAACCAGCTGGAAATTAGAAAAATGTTAGGTCATGTTAGGTTAATGAATAGGATAATGCATTTTAAAATAGCAACCTTTTACATTATAACTTAAGATAGGTAGCTGCAATGAGGGTAGTTTTTGCATTAGATAAACTCCGAAAATTGCCTTTATGACAGCTACCGCTTTAATTAAGATATAAAAGCATTTGTTAGGATTTTAGGTCAAAAAGTAGTAAACTGTTACTTGCAACTGAAAGCTTTAAAATCGAGCTGAAGAGGATTTTTGAGCGCTAGGCGTATGTTAGAGTTGTCTTGAGCCGAATTTTATTTCCGGCCATGCTTTTATGAAAGGAAAATTAAAGAATTCAGAAGAGGAAGTCGTAAATTCGATAAATTGCAAAGTTAGTTTGCAATAATCTGTGAACAATTAAACAAATTCTTAGTCACTTGATTGGTTTAAGATATACGCGCCTTCTAGATTGTCGTTCTGGAAATATTCTCAGAACTCTGCCAATTCCAGAGCAGCAATTAGGTTTAAGGATCTCTTTGTTTAAGCTTTTTATAGAAGTGCAGTTTTGATCTTTTCTTGTACTTAAAAATTTGTAATTTTGAGTTCAAGTTTTTAAAATTTAAGTTATTTTCTATTAGATTATCTAACATTTTATGACAGCATTTTAAAACATTCGTGGGTTTTTCTTAAATTTGAGTTTTTTATTGGTCTTGACGAAATATTTTAATTAGATAATTGGCGAAAACAGTTTTTTAAACATCTTTTTTTACTTTAAATAGATCTTGAGACAATTTTTAAGTTCAAAAATAGTTTTAAAAGAAAATTTCAAAAGCTACAATAAAATT
The DNA here is from genome assembly GCA_023512825.1 of Liposcelis brunnea. Taxonomy (NCBI): domain Eukaryota; kingdom Metazoa; phylum Arthropoda; class Insecta; order Psocodea; family Liposcelididae; genus Liposcelis; species Liposcelis brunnea. The sequence continues at coordinate 14,205,870 of CM042068.1, read as the reverse complement.
CTTTCTGGAAAGCTAATTAAAGTAAGCTAAAAATAAATAATTTAAAATTTTTGAAAAGCATTGTTGGATTTAGAAAAGTGAATCGTCATTTTCTTCTTTTGTAAGAAATTTTTCAAAAATCTTTAATTTTTACATGAATTTTGGAAAAAAGGCGAACAGTTTTAAACTAGGTTTGCCAATTGTAAAAAAAAATTCAAATTTTAAAATCAAGAATATTTATTGTTGTAATTAGCTACAGCATTAAAAATTTGAATGTACGTTTCCACTGGTAATCCAAGAAAAGCAGTTTGCGTTGATGGCACTGACGATACAGATCTCGCACTTCGTCCTAATAAATAATCATCATAGTTTTCATAGTCATTTATCGTATATCGTGCATAATATACGGCTGCGAATGCTGAATATATCAATATCGCAATCGTGAACAACTAAAATTGAAATATTTTAGAATTATTCATTATTTTAACTTAGTGTAAGCAGTTTTTGTGGCTAACTTACTTCAAACACCACCCAAAATTTGTAAGATCCTTCCGTTATTAAAAAATCATAATAACCTAGCCAAGGTTTCGATTTGGGTTTTTCCATATCGTGCTCAGCATGATCCATCATGCCTCTTCCACTCTCTACATTTCTCACATACCTTTACAATTTTTTTTAAAAAATTCATTAATTTTTTAGTATGCTTAGAAAATTTGCAATTATAAATTTTTTATACCTATCTAGTTGTGTGTTTTTGGTCTGGTTATGTATCCCTGGACAGCATTCCTTATTTTTAACACTCATTGATAAACTAATAAATTCTAAACAAATTATTGTGCTTATGGCGATGGCTTTGTAACTTGGCAGCATAATATCCTGTAGTAAAAAATTGAAAAAAAAGTTAAATTTTGTAAAAATATTATTAAGTTTTGTGACTTACCGAATTTCTAGCTTTTTTTTGAAACTATAAATTTTTATTTTTTACTCAAGCACAAAAAATTGAACTGAAAACACATAGTCGTTTATATAAAAACTGCAATCCTCGTTTTCCGACTATCAAGCAATAACTGCACTTTGAAGTATTACTGCTACAAATCACCACATATCAATTAATACTTCATTTATTGTACTAATTGGTTAGATACATCCTTGTTTGAGACAATGGCTGCATATGTCATGGCTATGTTTACGCAGCTCTTGTATGGAAATTTATGCAAGAGGAATAATTCTGTTAAGGGTGGATGAAAGGGGTAAGTTAGAGCTTTTAGTATATTAAAATAATTTATTTTTCCAGAACTATGAGATTTCGTACAATAATCAGCAAACATGAGCCTAATTTTTTTTTCAGGAGGCAGCCTTGCGACTGCCCTAAAATTAGGTTACTAAAACTGGAGTAATTTTAATTAGCGTTGACAAAGTTAGGTTTGAATGAATACCGTTGGATATCATCGTGCAAGAGCCATTACGAAGTTCATTATAATTATCATTTTTTTAATACCCGCTTCTGTTTTTTTCATGATCAATGCTTATGGCTCATAAAGCGAAAATCATATTAAATTGCCTGAGAAAATGTCTAAAAGATCATTAAAATGGTCGCCGGGAGGTGTTTCCGCTTTTTCGATTAAAAGTACTTCCGGTGCCCGAATCCTCTTTTTGTGTACTTTAATTCAATTTAAATTATATTGAAATGTTCCCTTGATTGCTTAATATTTTAATTGAAATAATTTTACAAATGATGCAATCAAAATGTTTTAATAAATTAATAAAATATTGGATTATGAAGGGGAAAAAAGGTAGCCATTTTGACTTTCGCAGTAATAGTCAACGACATTTTGAGGGAAATAGCGTGGTTGAGTGAAAGGGTTTTCTTTGTCGAAAATTTATCAGGAAAAAGAAGGGTAAGCTTAATTTGAATATCTTACCGTTATAAAAGAGCCACCAGAGCATGATTTGATGCATTTTATAACTCACAACTCGTCAAAATAATGCTATATCAAATGCAAAAAAGAAGGGGACTCCCAAGTGCATTTTGCGAAGGCATCAGTAGCCGCCATTAAGCCTCTGTATCTGCTTGAATTAATGGATTTTTTTTCCCTCTTAGAAAGTTTTATCGGTTGGTTATCTTACGAAAAATGACGATAAATGTGTAGTGGAATTAATTTAAGGTTATTATAAGACATAATGATAATGATAACCACCCTTGTGCAATATTTAACGGTTATTACGAAATGGTCTATGTCCTGACCTTGAAACCGTTGAGAGAAGTTCATCCGACAAGACGCATCATGTCTGATACAACATGGTGTTATTGTTGGGGTTGTGTTTTTAATGAATATAATGGTAGGTATTTGATCAATTTTTGATTTAGTTTATTGCTTTATTTTGTAATCTGAAGGATTAAAACATTCTCAATAAGAGCTACAAGGGATTTCTTATTGGTCATTCAATAGATCAAATTTTTGGAAATTTCAAAGGAAGGTCTTAAAAGAAGAATACGACTAAATTATTTTTTACATATATTTATTCCGTACATTTTCGATTGCATTTACAACATTTCTGGTGATGTTATTAATTCTTCTATTCCTTCTATGATGCTCATCTTCATGGTGAGTATCATGAGATGTATCATGCAATTCCCACAACTTTTCCGGAAACTGAATCTTATGCCTTGCAAGTGATTTCAATATTAATCCTCCAATATAAATAATGAAATAAACACTGAAAAACAAAGGAACGTACCAAAGCTTCCTGCCTAAATGAAAATAAGTGTAAGGTCTTTTGCTCTCTCTGTCTTCTTCTTCGACTTTATGATCTTCAGGAGGAGGTGGATGATCATGAAAATCATGATCCAAATGAAAGTCGTGGTAATTAATAGGTGTTTTGTGGTCGTGAGAATAATAAACTGGAAAATTATCATCAGGCATTGGATTTTTTGAAGGTTTTCGACTTTCATCATCATCAAAGCTATGCATATGATATTTTGATTTTTTGGGAGGCGTATCCATATCATCATCTGCGTTATCATCATCACCATCATCACCATCATCATCATTGTCATCTATGTACATTGGCTTTTTTGATTTTTGTGGCATGTAATCAGTAGCATCATGATGCTTCCAAGGTTCGTAGACTGGATATTTGGATTTAGGTGGCATCGAGTCCGTGTCCATCATTTGGAACGAGTCGTCATGCGGTTGATAAGCGTCATATCCACCTCCGTTGTCATCCGCCATGTTCATTGAAGATTCTTGCATTGGATATTTCATTTTAGAAGGTTTGTAGGATTGATATCCTCCATTATCATCTTCTCCCATATCCATAGAAGCCTCTTGGTTATTCGGTTTCTTCATTTTAGACGGTTGATAAGGCAATTCGTACGAATAAGACGGTTGAATATCTACATTATTGCTCATATACGAACTCATCTGATTTTTATTTCTCTTATACTGATCATCATCCGCATCGTACGACGTTTTAAGATTATCCTTATTATAAGTTTCTGCGTTAGTACCGCTAAATGGATTATAAGGCGGATACGTATCCACCGGTTGATATTGCTGATCGATTGAGTTCGATAATTTAGCAGCTTGCATTTTAAATTTTTTTGAAGCCGTATCAGGATGAAAACGATCCTGAGCTACCGGATAATATTTTACCGGATCTTGCAAACTATTCACATCACTTGCTAGACTTCCACGAGGTTTTACACTTTCGGAGTTTCTGTTTAGAGACATTAATGCGACGAGGTTGACGATTCCGTTTATAAATTTCAAAACTGATCCTGAATCCATTAGAGGAACTCTTGCAGTTGCGTTGCTTTCTTCGATATCATCGAAATCATCATAGTCTGGGACTATTTCCAGAGTATCATTCCCATTTGTAGTGTTGTAGGTTTCAATGCCTTGCCTGAAAAAATTCAGTTGACTATCTTGTCTTATCCTAAATATTTTTTTAAAATTAAAAACTTACCAAGTCGTGTTTGTGGGCTTATTTTCTTCTTTATTAGTTTTGACTTTTGCGTAATTTGAAATCATCTCAGCTAATCCAAAGGATTCGATGGTTTGCACATAGAGTGTAGCACATATTATTGGTATTAAAATTATTTTATACATTTTTATGCTGGAAAATAAATTTCAAAAATTTTTTAATGCAAAAGAAAATTAGGATTCAGTAGAAAAAAAATTAGCTTACCTTAATGCTTGCACCTTACTCTTTAACTGACAGAAATGACACAAATAAATGATTCTCCTGTAACGGTCAATATCATCACACTTGATTATTTGATCAGTACTAATAGAATTATCACATTGTTCTTGTTTTAATAAATTAACCGTTGTTTTAAAAATCTATATTTGCTTTTTTAAAGCTAACAGTTTAAAAAAAATGAATCAAAAGGTTGGTGATAAGCCCAACTATTATTATTACTAGGAAAAGTAATCTGGCTGAAAGGATGAGTATCAAGAGGTTTTAATCAACTCTTTTTTGATTTTTAACTAAGAAAGCCTAAGCTAGGGTCTTTGACCGGCTTTAATGAATCTAATCGATTCTACAGCTGTTATAAACCTGTCTTTACCTTTTTAGGTACTCAAGAGGCTTGGAAGTCTTACATCAGTCCCTTGATGAGCTTAACTGCAAACAGAAGGGATGAACATGATGACATTTTCTTCGGCCTAAAATTCATGGAATTGCCCTAACAGGCTGGACTCGATGTTGTAAGTACTCTGGCAGCTCCTAATGGCTTAACACGGACTTAGAAATTAAATATTGCGTTTTGTTGAGGCTGTTCCATCAGCAAAGATTAAAAATTAATCAAAGTCTTTTTTAAAATTATTTTTATTTACAACATTATACAACAACTTATCACTTGTATAAATCAAACTAAAAGCGCTTTCGAAGAATTTTGGGCGCCACTCACATTTATTGAACGAGCCTTATATACAGTTCTAGGCAAAAAGAAACCAAACATTCTATTTGCTTCGAATTTTTAATAAATTTAATACACCCTGTTTATAAATAAAATCTTTTCAGTAGCTAACAATAATATCACAATGTATTTGACGATTCAGAAAAAAACAATAAAAATCTCTCTAAATTGTGCAAACATTTAAAAAAAAAAAACTTGTGCGAATATTAAATTAAAGAAAAAAAAATTGGTAACGTAAGAACGTTTTTCTTTTAAAAGAAAATTATAATATCATTTCCTGCCATATAATCACAACCCCGAATATATTTTCTATTCGCATTATATTTTTTACATAAATATGAATAAGAAATGCTTTTTTTTTTTTGAGGCTGTTTCCGCTAAGATCACTAAATCACCAATTATTTTTAATACTGTGCTTTTTTAAATAAAAATCATTTTTTAGCTTCTTGGGTCTGTTGAGCTTCTGTGGTTTCTGGGATCTGATGGTTTGCTTCAGTTTCTTTGGTCTCTTTATCTTCGTCTTCGACGTAAGCTAAATTGTCAGTTCCTTTTGGTAATTTTGTAGCGATTTTATTCAATTCCGGAACTTTTTCTTCGGCTTCTTGATTATTTTTAATCCATGTTACAACGTTTCCATTAGTCTGGATGGCTTCTTTTGACTTTTCCGTTATAATATCTGTTATCGCGTTGGATTTTTCTTTTGGTTCTTTTTTACATATGTCGTTCCCTTCTGTTTGAGGTCGTTTTTTGATATAAAATCTGAAATAAAAAGGTGAGAGGATTAATGAAATCATTTTTTTTTTCAGAGAGGACATGATGGAGCTGCACAGCTTGGTGAGCTGCAACTGCACAAGTGTTCGGCGCTCGGTCTTAGAGGAAATAAAATATATGACGGAAGCACAACTTGTATTAGGAGCTTCCTGCTGGCGACGATGCAGCCTTGGATTGAAATCTTCAAAAAATCGTTGGAAATAGAGGTAAATCTTCAGGTATTTTAGAAGTAGTCGAGCAAAAGCAACTAGAGTCATTTTTTAAAGGGAAAGATTAGCCCCAAACGACCTGATTTTTTGTTTTTGGTAATTCGTTAAGAAATGGTGTGAACATGAAGGAAATAATTTCAGAAAAGATTTAAACAACTCGTGCAGCACCGGGATTCGAACACCGGATTCCTCGCTTGCCGAACTGGCCCTGCTGGAGTTTGTGAATTTTTTTCTGAGATTATTTCCTTTCCTTCGTGTTTACACCATTTCCTAATTTTAGCTATTGGTGACTCCAGCTAAGCCTAGGAAAGTTGTATAAGCTTGATCAGTTACATGCTTTTATCTGTTGGAGGACCAAATTTAATTTTTTAAAACCCAATGGGAAGTCAGAGCTTTCATGTTGCATCCATTCTCTAGTTTTAGCCTAGCTTAACATTTTTTTCTCCCAAAAATTTAGATTTATACTTACTGGTTGAACATCCAGTAAATGACGCCTGTTAACAATGTAAAAACTGCAAAAATTTGGTACGTTGGCCGAGTACCGAACCCTTTCATTAAGTAACCACCGACAAGACTTCCAGCTCCTTTACCAACTCCAAAATATAACCCGCCTAAAAGTCCCTGAATACTGCTATCAGTCGTGGTGGTTGATAATTTAGCTGCGTAGGTCACTGCCGCAGTGAACGATAAAGCTGAAGTGATCGATTCCATAGCTTCGAAGATCAGGCAGTGCCACGGATTGTAAATCAGGGAATAACCTGCCAAAAAAATCAAAATTAACAAATCTTCCAAAATTTTATATTTTAATCTCAAAATATACTTTACCTAATAATCGGATGGCGTAAAATACGAAGCCAATAAAAAGAACGTTAGCGTGGCCGATTTTCTCAATTATAGGCCCGGATAAAACTAAAAGAGGAATTCCAGCAATACCACCGACAGTGATGGTTATACCCATAAGGGATCTTGAACCTCCGAGATCCTGAAGAAGCCAAAATAAGAAACTTTCTATGTAGCCCCATGCCGTTCCCAAAACGAAGCACGAAACCAATAAACCGATTATTTCTACATTCTTCAATACTTGCAAAACATCGGTCACCACATTTTTCGCCCCAGTTTTAAATTCTAAATTAATTGTGAGCATGAGGATACCACTGATGATTTTAAGTGCGGCGTATAAGTAAAACGCAGGCCTAAAATTAAGAAAAAAAATTAACACCTAAGTAAAACTTTGTAATATTTTGAATTTCGTACCTAAAATCCGTGTATCCTTTCCCGCTACTAGCATAATCAATAAGCATCCCTGACAGCGGAGATGAAATCATTCCACCTATTGAAGCGTAAATTCTCTGTAAGCCATAATCTGCTTTATGCTCTCGAAGGACTGCGATTACTGCTCCTTCGAACATGGCAAAGGCTGTCCCTCCTGAAATGTAAAATCGAATTAACCTAAACTTATGCTGCATTTACCCATTAAAAGCTTCTTCGTACATGCTTTACATTTTCATTGCTTTTCCCCGGCGCCGATTTCCTTAATTTAATAAATAAAATCTACGTATATTCCATTAGGATGACAAATTCAAATTGAAATACGTATGATGCTTTGTGAAAAGTGTGTTAGACTCAACGCGTTTGCTTCTTTTTTTTTTTTTTTTTAAATTTTTGTTCACGTACCTATTATTCCGATGAAGACTCGAATGACGAGGTAAATCCAAAACGTTATCTGCGGATCGTAAATAATTTCTTTTTTAAGGTTTTTGCACATGTCCTTTCTGGCGGCTGTTATTAGGCATCTTGGCTCGCATTTGGGTAGTTTGATGGTTTGGATGATTTCCAAGTTATTTTCAGGATTGTGAAGATAAACGTATGCGGTTACGTTTTCTTCCGTCTAAAAATAAATATATTTTATTAGTTTGGGCTATAAAGTAAAGGGAAGGGGGTGTGGGCGAATTAAAACTATATTTGGAACTCGGTTTGAGGCCTTGAACAAACTTTATTAAAGTTGTAGGAGGAGAAGCCGAATATTGTCATCAAAGACAAGAAATATGAAGCATAACATCAGCAAGGACTTGGTCATCTGAAATCGTTACAGCACAAAACAAGCTCTCTGATAGCGTTGGCTTTGTTACTGCTCCTTGAATTACCCCAGTAGAGTCTATGAAGCTCGGTCTAGATAGTTTGAATTTAAAATGGAGACATTAAACCTAAGGGAGGCCATTGTTGAGACTATTTAAGTTATGAGAGACTAAGTACAAGCCTACTATAGTTGTAAAAACAGTTAGAACCCGAGATAAATTTTTTAAGATTCTATAGACTTTTTTTCCTGCTGCCGATTATAGGCCAAGATAAAGTACATTATAGATATTGGAGTTTAACTCCAACGGCGTTACAGAATCTTGAAATCCAAAATTTTAAAAATTAAAATTAGGTTTCGAGATTCCTTAAATTATCAAAATTAGAAATATTAAAACTTTTCTTAATTTGTTTCAGCGATGGGAATAATGAAAGGACCGAACTATAAAAACCGAAGCTTCGAACCAGCGAAGACCACCGAACTTGAGCTAGAGTTTAAGCTGGCAGAGAGTAAAACTGAAATCATCAAGCCGATTTGAACGCTGTCGGACCTTTTGGCCGAGAATAGAAACGGCCACAAACGGAACCTGGATCTCTGAGGCGTAGGAATAGACGGCACGAGACCAAGGTATGCTTACTGTAGCTCACCCATTTAGTGATTCACCGAGACCATAGCCCAAAAAACTTTTTGCTTCTTGACTCGGTGTTTGAGAAAGAAATAAAGACCTTGCTAGAAAGACTAGATAGAGAGGGAGGGAGTAGGGAGTGGACACTTTGATGAATCGTCTGCTGCATAGGAGTCGCCATTTTGAAGACTGCAAGCTGCCATGATCTCGAATTAGACGGCCGCCATTCTCGAATTGAAAAGCAAACACCGTGACTGGCAGATACTTCAATTCGAGAATGGCGCCACCCAAATTCGAGGTCATGGCAGCTTCCAGTTTCCAAAATGGCGTAGTTCTTGTAGCAGACGACTTATCGAAGTGTCCACTCCCTACTAGGCTCCCTAGGAGGGAGGATTCCCGCACCGCCTTATGAATTAATTAAGATTCTGTCGCCATGTTGCAGGGAGGCTGTAAAAATTTAAATTTTTAAGTGCGGAACTTTACTGCAGTCTTATTGGCTTTGTCCCCAAATGCTTTGAGAGACCTTTGTCGGCGAGTCTCTTAGCAAAGAAAGCCAGTGGATAGTCAACAATAATATCAAAACCTCTAGACTCTAGATCCGTCTAGATCTGTTAATCTTTTAAAGGTCTAAACTAAACTAAGCTTGACCTGCTAGTTGTAGCCACGAAGCCTATAGATACCTAGAAGTAATTTAATTAGCTTTAAGCTATTGTAAGGAGTAAAGTAGACCCATGAAAATTATTTACGAATTGCGAGTCAGGGGTAATGATTTTAGATACGTTGATGCATCATGATCATGAATACTAACTTTTCCGTATGAATCCATACAACTGACGTTCATAAAGGAATTATTTGCTGATGAACCTCTTTGACTTTTTGGAATTTTCGAATTGGCCCAATTAAGTGCTATTGTTCTGAATCTATGACCTAACGAGAATTCATCTTCTGCACCCGTCAGCTTCGTTAATCTTGTCTGAAACATTTTCCTCATTAACGGTACCAAATCGCTGCTGCTTTCGTTATTATCGTGCACGCCGATGTAGCAAACGTAATTATCCATAACGTCATCTGTAATGTTTTTTACGTCTCTTCGTGCTCTTCCCGAAAATCTCGACGCTGATAATAAAAAATCGCTTGACTCGTGAGCGTCTTGCGTGTCAGACTCATCGTTAGGAACTTTTTTACACGTTAGGTTATATAAATCTGTTGTTGGGAAGAAGTAATCGTTACTGGATAATCTACGAATAGATCTACGGAAATGATCGTTATTTTTCATTATTCTTTGACTTAAGGCTTCTTGTTTCGTTTGTTGTTTCGGGACTTCTTCTTTTGTTAGGTTGTAGTGGTAAGTTCGGAATTCTTTCGGTGTACGAATTTGAATTGTGTAGCTCCTGGCTTTTAGAATTGAGTCGACTGAGAGTTCCGGTTCGTCTTCTAGTTGAGGCGATGGCTTGAAGAATTCTGGAACGGATTCTGGAAGAAATAGCAAAGTTAGAAACCGATCTTGAGGAACCGCGGGGTGTGCAAAAGCTGTAGAACAGAAAAGCGGATGCGGAACCTTGGCAGATCGTCTGTTTAGTATTCGATATAAGTTAATTTTGGCTTACAGGATGCCCAAATTCAGTAGGAAGGTAATTTTCGGTAACTGGTCCAAAAATCGGTTGTCTAGTTTGCAATCTCTACGTTATTTAGAGAGGTGCTAGCTAGTCTTGTGATAAGCTAGTCGCCTGTTAGAGGCTGAGCTGAAGCTCTTTGAAAATGTTTACAAGGCCAAGCTAAGAGTGGGAAAGCCTGAAGCTCTAAATTGTTCTCGATTTTTGGGATATTACTCATACTACTCTTAATTTTTTTTAAATTAATGGCACCTAGGCCAATGTAGGTTTTATTACGCTAGTGCTAATAAAGCACGCGATCCGTGAATATTTTACTGATGACACTAATTACGGTTTTGAATCAACATGGATAAGCCTATTTGTCGATTCGTTTTATTTAAATAAAAACATCCGCAACTGATATCTAAACAAATCTATTCATTATTAACATGTAAAACCTCCAGTTTACTCTTTATAAATGTGGATAGATAAAAAGGTTAACGGTCGGCTACTTTATCATTATGGCGGTGAATGGGAGGGTGAATGGCACGAGGGCGATGGGGAGGCCTTGGAAATCGTGAGAGGATGCTCAATGCCTGAGAATTGGTATCTGGTGGAGAGAGGTCCTTAGCCATAAGAGGCCGGACTCTCCAGTGGATCGTCTTCTGCATATGGCAGCTTCATTTTCGAATCAAAAACTCTCATGCTCTCGCATTGATGTCTGCTATGGTTGTCAACAGAAAACTCATGGCAGCGTTTACTTTGAAAAGGGTGCTATCGTATGTAGCAGACTGTCTACTGAAGAAATCACTTTATTAGAGTAACTGCGGCAGTAGAATTTCATGTTCTTTAGAGCCATCGCTGTAAAAATGAGACTTTGCAGTTAGTGGCCTCTCTGCTAATTCCCCATGACTAACTTTTGAACCTTTCTTCCTGAAAAAGTCTTTGTATCCATTTAAAACTTACCTAAATTTTCACTTGAAGATTGACATATATACCCACAAGCCTCTAATCGTGTATCTAATTTAAAATGTCCGCTAGTTAAACTGCTATTCGTAATTATCCTATCACATGGAAAGTCTTCAGATAAGCCTAATTCTAAAAACCCATTTGAATCTGCGAAAAAAAATGATTTTTTTTTTCAATTTTTCCTGCAATAAACAATGTCACATGCAATTCCACGTTCATGATAAAAAAAAACTTATTATTTTACTGCTTCTTTATCAAAATGCATTTTCAAGACATGCGACACCAGCTTCTTTACCTAAATTTCCGCTTTGAAGGCCACTGCAACCTATATCAAGGATTACCCTTTCTGGATATGTAACAGTTATCCTTCCGATTGGAACGAGTAATAGGAGAAGAGAAGCTGCTCCTCCAAGTGACGAAAATAATGATAATAATAACTGAAAGGGAAAAATGTTGTATGAAAGTTTCAAGGTTTTTAATGCTTGGTTAGCTAACCGAAATTAGATGTATCATTTTAGTTTTTTGGTCGTTGGATCTTATCATACCTTAAAATTTCCTATTTTATCAGCTACCATCCCCGCGAGTGGTGGCATGACTATTGCTACCACTGGAGTAACTGCAGACATGATTGCAGTTTCTTCCACGCTAATTCCTAATTCTCTCATGTGGATTGTGAGATATGGGTAAAGTACGAATAAAGCTGAAAAAAAGAAAAAAAATGATCGGTGGTGATCAGTGGTCTAAGGGCCAATTTAGAACTGACGATGAGAGCTGTGCTCAAGATCCAATAGCAACTTTTGTCAAAATTCAGTTCAAAGATGTGGCTAAGGAAAATCCTAGATTTTTCGAAGTTCTCTGCCAATTTAAGAGCTGAGCTAAATTCTAGCTGAGGCCACACTAATTTTGAAGTTAGAATCTTTACTGTAGCTAAGACTGTTGCAGTCCCAGACTTGTGGGAATATTAATTTTTAGTCTGCGGGATTAGAGCTTAAAGTGTGGCTAGCCGAGACTTAAAAATCCCAATCTTAAAAGCTATATCATTAAATCAGCTATGGATTTGCTTTGATTGTACAATTAAGGCAAGGCGCTATTAAAATTGACTTTACTTCGATTGCAAAACAAATACTCTAAAGTGTTAAAAATCCAAATACTTAAAAGTTGCATTCTTAAATTTTAAAAGCTCTTTACTGCCGTTCGTGCATTCAAACTTCCATTTAAAAATATTACAAAATTGCTAACTTATTTTTAGTAACAAAAAAGCGCCTAAGCTAATTATGTTTTATGACTCTCGAAGCGCCATAAGTCAAATCAAATTAGATTGTATACTTACTCGAGGCGTGGACGAAGAACAGAAGCTTTAAAGGCAGCAATTCCTTTTGCTTGAAATCCTGGACGATCCTGTTGACGAATCCCTTCATGATCATATCCTTCACAATCATTTTGTATAATTTTTTCATTTCTTTTAGTTTTCTTTTTAAAATGAATTTATGTTATGTGGTCACTCATATTGGAAAATATTTGTTTTCTAATAGTTCGTTCTACTCTATATCCTTGTAAAATTACACATGTTTAATTTATCACAGCCCTGAAAAAAAATAAGAAAAAAGTATCGTGAGAAGTTAAAGAACTATAGATTTGATTTGAGCTAAGTAAGACTTATGATAGTCAATCGAGCTCAAAAAATATCGATGCTAGACCTGAACTCAATTCAAATTAGGTCTTGTGCTGGATTCCTGTTGGCATCCACTAAGTTATGGTCTGAGGCCTAAAGACACTTTTAACGCCCCTGATTGATTGAACTGCCAGACCAAATTATTTTGAAATAAATACAAACAATTATCACGTGTCTGGCTATCTACACCCATCCTCATTCATTCAATTTTTTTAGTACCGGTCTCAGATTTTTCATATCAGACCGTTTTCGATCAACATTAACGAAGGTCACTGCTAATGACTATACTTTTAAAGCTTCTTTCTTTTCAGAAAGATGCTTAAAACCTTGACATTGTCTTTTATAAAAAAAAAATAATAGTTTTCAAGTGAGAACAACAAAATATTATGTATTTTGACAATTTTATTCTAATTATTTTAAATAGCAGTTTACATCCTGCATTTTTTCTGCTATTAAAAAATACTCAAGGTTCAGGTATCTTACGCAGACCCGAAAAATTTGTCTCTCATTAGAGGCCTAGCTCGTGCTTTTTTTTTCGGCCTATATCACTAAAAAGTCCGACTTTTCCTGAGTGCCTCCCACTTTTTTAAGCTAGTTAATAATGGGATATCACAACAAATTGTCATTGTCGATTAAATTACCCAAGGTTAATGGTACCTGTAAGGTCACACCACTTGGCTGCATATTCCCATAATGCGTTTTTGCTGAATCACTTGATGAGATTCGGTAAAGATTGCAAAAGCATCATCACTCCGAAAAACAAACGAGTTGACACTCTTAAAATTTTTATAAAGCTCATATTGACACGTGCTTCGTATAAAATGATAAAAAGTTTTATAAAAGGCACCCTAAAATGTTAATATTGGTGAGACGGTAAAACAAAACTAAGAGACCATTATGCGACGTAAATTGCACTAAATTATCGAGATAATTCTTTAATGACAATTTCTTTTATCCAACTTACATTTCATGTCTGTCGAGGAGGAACAGAGGCGAATCATGTCTTTTGGTTTGGTTTAAGCTTTCTTTGATAAAAATGGCCTGGAGCAAAAGCGTGAGAATCGTTTCCGGTTTTTTAAATGTGTTGGATGAGTTCCAAGAAATGAAAAAACCTTGAAGTTATGGTAACTAGGGCCTAATTTTTCCAGGTTTAAGGAAGATTTTGTTATGTAACGGAGGGAATCAAAAGGAAATGATTGCTATTTAATAGTTATTTGAATAAGTAAAAGAGTGAATAGCTTGAAATGCAATCTGGTTATTGTCCATTTTGAGAAATAATGAAAAGATTGCTTTCCCATTTTGGCGAGAGTGGCAAAGTAATTTCGAGACTAAATAAAAAGTTTAAGTTCGACTGCATTTATTGGAATCTTGCAGAGATCGAACCAGGTTTAGGTTCAAGATTTGACCATTTATTTTGGGTGAAAGCATTTGGAATTTTAGATTGGAAAACCCCTCCGAGTTCTAAAAGAAAATCTTCGATGCTTGTGTCTTCATAGTTCTCACTTATGGCCTAAAAACGATGACCCTAAAGATCAAGAGCGACAATTAGCTATTCGTGACGCAGCGGATAGTCGGTGGGAATATTGACAGTCCTGCTTCAGGTTTGGCGCACCTGACTTTGACGAGCTCCAGATTCCTTCAATCTAGTAAGGGGCAGCAGTCTTACTAGTACTGGCTTAAGGCTGAAGACGGTGAAAGTTGGCTAGGCTTAAATCCAGAAAGCGGGAGGCAGAGTCGAGGACTGACGCTATGGCTCCTGTGCTACGGAAGGGATTGGAAAGCCACTGCATTAAGCTCCTTAGTGTAGCTATCATGTCCATCAAGACAGTCGATCCGGCTAGGACCTCTTGCACTGCGCAATAAGCTTACCAGCCATGATGGTCGCCAATTCCCGGAGGCACTCTAAGAAGAAGCGCGGCGGAAAGGGAAGATCCAAGGCCGGGGTAACGAGGTTAGTGAGGTAAGCGTCGCAGGAGGCGCCAACAGCAAAGGGCGCTGCATAGTTACCAGAAAACCTCTTGTTTGCTTGAAGTCTACAATTTTTTTTAGAAGGAAAAGGGCGTTCGATTGCCCACTGTGGCGGAACGGCTCACCAAGGGCTTACCGCGGCCCTAGAAAGATCCATTTGGAGTATGAATAAGACGGCCCTCAGACAGATGGATGTAGCAAAGCGCTGGAATTGCAATGAATTGCTCATAAGGCCAGGATGAGCGGTGGGTCGTGAGATCAACACAATGGAAGCCGCGACTAACAGTGAGGAGCGCAGGAAGACCTTAAAACTAAAGGCTCGACTGCCTAATTCAATCAGGAGGAAGGGGTTGGTTCCCAAGAGCGGTTAGGGAGAGATTGGGAGAGACCTATGTCCAGAAGTGTATACAAAAAGGCTGAGGAAGAAGTAGAACATGCTAAGATACTACTTAACCAAAGATTTTTATAATATCTTAGCAAATGCTTACAAAATCAACTTTTACTGATACAACATGTAAACTTCGTGCTGTATCAACTATTCATAAGTAGAACAAATATTTCAATGTAATACCTCAACCCACGAGTATTAATCAGTCTTCAACTTCACAACAGTATGATTGACATCACGAAACGTGGAGGCCAACATGCGAAAAATTTTAAACCGTTGGAAACACAAAGAAAAACTCAAAGCCTGTACATTCTTCTCCCTCAGCCACCTGCATTGCAGAATCAGGCAATCACATCGAAGAATTGAAACTAATGTATGCTCTTCTAAAGGTCATACGGTAATTTCTTCAGAATAATCTCTTAATCAAGATCGGAGATATGACACAATAGGTTGATTTACCAGCCAAAAGTTGTCAGCTTAAATACACGAAGAACTAACGACATAATAAAAATTCCGTTAATATTCATGGAAAGATTATCGGAATTTTACAGCATTACTTAACCGTTGTAAAAATTTGCTTTGAATATAAACAAAAAAACACTGAAGAACTTAAAAAAGGATTTTAGACCACCGAAACAATTGAATATCAACTCCCACGACCGAGGACAGAAAACCACTCAGCTCGATGAATGTATTTGGGGATAGTGTTGTTGTGAAAGTACCACACGAATCGAAGAGCAACAAAAAACATTTAAAAGAAAAAAGTCTATCTCACTGTCAAGTTGATCATGTTGGTCTCTAGCCTTGTCCCATATAATTTCTTTCTCTAAAAAAAACTGTGTTAAATTCCATACAAGTACAAGTATTTAATATTTACATATTTGTAACTGACCATGCCGAACAAATATTTATTAGTACGGTTATTGTCAAGAATTTCGTCTAGACGTTTGCTGAGGTTGTTGATTTTAAAGTTGAATGTTTGTGTAGCAGAAAATGGGGCGAGCAATCCAGGTTTAGTGAAAATCGGTTAAACACTGAAAAGGTTTGGAAAAGATTTCAAAAGATGGCCAAAGTCAAAATCATTTTATTTCGCTGCAGATTTTTGGCCTAACATCTGATAATCAAAATTTAAAAAAACTCATGCAGCTCATTGACAATTACAATTTTTCCGAAAGGTTGTCTTACACTTTAAATAAATATTTTTCCAATTTCTAAATTAAATACCTATTTGAAATAAAACAAACGATAATTGGAAAAACCTTGGCATTTAACTTGTCAGTCAAGACGAGCTAACGAAAAAAAAAATCAATCATGAATTAAATAATAAATCGCACCTTTGATTAGCACAAAAACAAACGAACCGAATAACAGTATCACTTTTATCACCCGATAACTGATAGAAGAGACCGTAAACTAACACTAAAAATTCATTGAATCTCTGCCTTAGAGCAATGCAAAAATTTCTCTGCTAACCGATTCTTCTGTCTGTTATAATGTACTTGCATATCATACGATTTACATGGGTTACCGTAATTCTTTTACTTTCTTGCCAGCGTTGTTTAATATAAAAACGGCGCAACCAGAGATGAATTGCACGATCGCATGATGTGGGGGGATATTTTTTTTTGAACGTTCGTGCAGATCGATATCAACAGGCGTATTATCAGGTACAACAATGGGACCGAACCTAATGATTACTCTTCCCGGATTCGGCGTGTACAACGTTTTTCCTATTGTCACGTTACGTAATCCAGAATTAAAAGCGCAAATGATATAATTAAGCACTTTGCTAATTTTTTTTTTTTTTTTGCTTGAAACTTTAGCAAGTTTTGAGTTTTTTCCCTCGTGAAATAAAACAGCCTAATCTCGAGTATGATTCTTTATTGTCTGGAATTTTTAGGGAGTTTATGGGTCGTTAGACACAGTTACGCCTTTTTAACTTTAAGTAGCGATTTCAATCATTGGCTAATTCGGTATTATTTACTATGTGCCAACATAAGTAAAATATAGTAACAATTTGTATGATGTTATGTTATGTTGAGGTCATTTTATTCTTAATCAGGACTGTGCCATACCTGATGAATCGATATCGGGTTTGGATGGAACTGTCCAGAGGGAAACAATGATAACAGGCAGCAATTAAATTTTTCTTTAGGAAAATCCCAGAGGATTGTTCTTTTGGTGTTATTATTAACACATTAGCGGGCTTGGAAGTCATTTATATGCGTAGGAGGTTGTGAGTAAAAATGTCCATGGATTTATCGGGTTCCTAATACCTTTTATGGTATATAAAAGGAGAATAACGGAAGATATGTTTTGAGGGTCTTTGA
Organism: Liposcelis brunnea; assembly: GCA_023512825.1. Lineage (NCBI taxonomy): Eukaryota > Metazoa > Arthropoda > Insecta > Psocodea > Liposcelididae > Liposcelis > Liposcelis brunnea. Next base: position 14,188,369 of record CM042068.1, on the reverse strand, counting down.
TTTCGATTGTTTATTGGTGACGATGCATATGTATGTAATAATTGGCTGCAACTCATCTTTGTAGGTTTTGTTGTTTATTAAGCCTTAGAAAGCTAACCGGCCTTGGGGCTCCGCAGGTTGTATGCTTGGCTAATATCTTTGAGAATTTGGCGGTTAATAAGTTTAAATTCTTCTGCCGATTTATTTTAAATCATAAAACATTTGCGTCATTAAATTATCGTTAAGAATTCCTGTGTAGAAAAAATAAAAAAGCGTCAACCTCGTCATCATCTAAATATTTATTGCATATTAAAAATTTGATTGTTAAAGATTTGAGAATGGGCAACTGGAAATGAAGAGATGCGACAGACCAGTATCTGGAGGCCTCCTAAGTCAGTTAGATTTTGCCACCTGGTGCCGAGCCAGTTTACTTAGCACGGATAGAGGCGGGTGGAATTTTTTAATGGAAACTAGACGAATTAGGAAAATTTGAAATGGTATTTTATTTGCGCTAAATAAATATTGCAAAAACCATCAGTAACAATTTAATCATTCGTTAACATTTTTACAATTTTGCATTGTCATATTTTGTTACTATATACACTACTCCATTTCATAACTTTTTTCTTAAGTTTTTATTTGTTGTATTAGTGACACGGAATCAATTTATCATACTTTTATAGCTTTACAAAGTCGTAAAATTCATTCACTTAAATAATATAAGAATGATATACGACTTTTCATGGTTATTAAGATCGTTAAACCTTGTCGCATGATTAGAAACATAACAATTAATTAAACATTTTTTTAATATTAAAAAAATTTTACGGTTACTGAATTTACAATATATAAACAAAAATTAATTAGGCTTAAAATGTTTCCCTGAAAGAGTTTTAACGAAATACAGACAAAATTGTCGTAGGTAAGTAGGAAAATAAAAAGGTAACACATTTCGGATATGTTGCGGGTTAAAATACCGTTTGTGTCACTTTGTAGATAATCATTTACAAGCTGGTTCACGAAATGCCCTCAGGTTGTTATAAAAAAAAGTCGGATGCCTTATATTTTTTTAATTCTCTTCCGGCATTATCCGTTATGGGGATTCCCGAATCAGCAAACATTTTGCATTCATTATTTTCGATATTGGAAAGATATAAATGAAATAAACCACAATCGGTTTTGGAATCCACATGATTAACCTAATTACCCAGTCCACGTTGTTTTAATGATCAAACTCATCTTGGCGCGCTAAAATTCCGATCATGCCTTGTGATTATATTTGCTCAAGTGACATAGGATGGCTTTTTGATTTTGCCAGTGGCGGACTAGAAGTTCCTAACCAGATTGGGATCTAGCTGCTGTACTCTTTTAGATAATCTCTGGAGCTAAAGCTGTGTTAATTCGAAAAAGCTCGTCTTTTTTAAAAATTCTTATTATTTTATTCCTATGAGCCTTGATTATAGTTCATTCGATTTTCTCTAGCGGAAAATGTTAAAGCCACTCCTCCAAAATCTTTCCATCGGGTTTGTTCCAATCCTTATTCAGACAATTTGGGCTTCTAATACTAGATGTCCAACCAGTGGCGGCGCCAGAAAACACTGTTACATGGTCGAACGCCTTTGTGAATGGTCGAACATTTAAATTCTGTAAATTTCAACAGATTTCTTCGATAAAAATACATCTAATAGGATGTAGTTTGCAGCTCTAGAGCGTAGGAAAAATAAATTTTCTGTGAAAATAGATTTTCGATCTACTTGATTTTTAAAAATCCGTTTTTCCTAAATATCTTTTTAAAAACGAAACTTTGAGTGTTCTACCTAGTCTGAATCGATTCCTCAGATTAAAATACATCTCCCGGTATATAATTCATCGATATTTTGGCCCGTTTCAAGCTAAAAAATTCATATATCGAAATTGAAATATCGATTTGAAAACATCGAAAAAACGGCCATTTTTTTCGTTAGAGCGAAACCTAAAAATGCAAATATCTCGAGAACGCGACCGAATTTTTTAATTCTGTAAATTCCACGAGATTACTTGCATCGAAATACGTCTGGTAGTATAGAGTTTGAAGCTGTGGAGCGCGGGGAAAAAAACATTTGAGCAAAAATCGATTTTCGATAAAGTTCGATATTAAAAATCCGTTTTTCCTAAATATCTTTTCGAAAACGAAAAACTGAGTGTTCTACCTAGTCTTAATCGATTCCTCAGATTAAAATACATCTCCCGGTATATAATTCATCGATATTTTGGCCCGTTTTTAGCCGGAAAATTTATAAATCGAAATTGAAATATCGATTTTGAAACATCGGAAAAATTTTCATTTTTTTCGTTTAACCGAAACTGAAATCCGCTGATATCTCAAGAACGCGACCGAATATTTAAATTCTGTAAATTCCAATAGATTCCTCGGATCAAAATACACCTGATAGGATATAGTTTGAAGCTCTAGAGCGTAGGAAAAATAAATTTTCTGTGAAAATAGATTTTCGATCTACTTGATTTTTAAAAATCGGTTTTTGGTCATAACTTTTTGAAAACGAAAAACTGAGTGTTCTACCTAGTCTGAATCGATTCCTCAGATTAAAATACATCTCCCGGTATATAATTCATCGATATTTTGGCCCGTTTTTAGCCGGAAAATTTATAAATCGAAATTGAAATATCGATTTTGAAACATCGGAAAAATTTTCATTTTTTTCGTTTAATCGAAACTGAAATCCGCTGATATCTCAAGAACGCGACCGAATTTTTAAATTCTGTAAATTCCAATAGATTCCTCGGATCAAAATACACCTGATAGGATATAGTTTGCAGCTCTAGAGCGTAGGAAAAATAAATTTTCTGTGAAAATAGATTTTCGATCTACTTGATTTTTAAAAATCGGTTTTTTGGTCATAACTTTTTGAAAACGAAAAACTGAGTGTTCTACCTAGTCTGAATCGATTCCTCAGATTAAAATACATCACCCGGTATATAATTCATCGATATTTTGGCCCGTTTTTAGCCGGAAAATTTATAAATCGAAATTGAAATATCGATTTTGAAACATCGGAAAAATTTTCATTTTTTTCGTTTAATCGAAACTGAAATCCGCTGATATCTCAAGAACGCGACCGAATATTTAAATTCTGTAAATTCCAATAGATTCCTCGGATCAAAATACACCTGATAGGATATAGTTTGCAGCTCTAGAGCGTAGGAAAAATAAATTTTCTGTGAAAATAGATTTTCGATCTACTTGATTTTTAAAAATCGGTTTTTTGGTCATAACTTTTTGAAAACGAAACTTTGAGTGTTCTACCTAGTCTCAATCGATTCCTCAGATTAAAATACATCTCCCGGTATATAATTCATCGATATTTTGGCCCGTTTTTAGCCGGAAAATTTATAAATCGAAATTGAAATATCGATTTTGAAACATCGGAAAAATTTTCATTTTTTTCGTTTAACCGAAACTGAAATCCGCTGATATCTCAAGAACGCGACCGAATATTTAAATTCTGTAAATTCCAATAGATTCCTCGGATCAAAATACACCTGATAGGATATAGTTTGCAGCTCTAGAGCGTAGGAAAAATAAATTTTCTGTGAAAATAGATTTTCGATCTACTTGATTTTTAAAAATCGGTTTTTTGGTCATAACTTTTTGAAAACGAAAAATTGAGTGTTCTACCTAGTCTCAATCGATTCATCAGATTAAAATACATCTCCCGGTATATAATTCATCGATATTTTGGCCTGTTTTTAGCCGGAAAATTCATAAATCGAAATTGAAATATGGATTTGAAAACATTGAAAAATTCCCATTTTTTTTCGTTAGAGTGAAACTTGAAAATGCAGGTTGCTGGTTGGGTAAGGTGAGAGTGGCATACAAATCTTTACCAGCCCCCTTCCTGCCGGGAGCTATTTAAGGGTATGTCAATTCTCAAATTTCCCTCTATGTATATCTTTAAGTGTGTAAAGTTTTTTATAAATTCAGGAAAGAAGAAAGATTCAAAGAAGATGGACAAAAATTTTTTCTACCATCTAAAGGTATTTTTGGCTGGACTGCTCCTATACTCTGTCTCAGAGTTCTAAGCTTTCTTGCGAGGTCGAACAGCCTCGCGTAACGTGACACTGCTCATGTACGAAATGTACCATAGCTTTTACATAAATAATGAAACATTACAGCAATATTACTGTTCTTTTCAAATAGGGGAGGACCAAATTTTTTCGAACTGCCCCCCCCCCCCCCCCCCCCTTGGCGCCGTCCCTGCCTCAAACTCGGTGCTGAGGACCTCAAGTCTAGTTTTATTTTGACCGAGCCAGAATTCTTGTTCTTGGAGCACACCAAATTCTGAATTTCAGATACATTTCTCTTCATCCTCTTCTAATTTTCGTTTTCCTCTTCTCTTCCTGCCACCGATCCGCCATTGACTCAGCTATTTAAACACTATTAGATAATATTCTCTTTTTTGTCCATCCGAGATTAAAAATATATTATCAAAACAGTGTTGAAATGTGAAAGTAAAATTTTTTTTATTATATTATTGATTGATAAATTGCATTTACAATTTAAAATAAAGAATTTAATTGTATCACTTGGTCAAGGACTCACATTTTGCGAAATACATTCAGGTAGTTTTAAAAGTTTGCATTATGGATGTGTTTATAAAATCCCTTGTGACAGTTTTGACATGAGTGTTAAAGGGAACAAGCCCCACGTAAAGTACTGGTCTGGTATATTGACACCCATAGGTGGGTCCCATGTGAAGGATTTAACATAAATGAACTCGTAAATTAAAATCCGTGAATTTATGTGTGGTTAAAACGATGACTCTGAATATTTTTTAGTATGAGGTTGAAGAGAATTTGAATAATCCGTTTTTATAAAATCACGGGGCAAAGTCTGGATTAAATATTTTGAATAAGATGTTATATAAATAATGATTAAAGATGGTAGAAGATATTTTTTGGGGATTTCCTAGTTTGTTAAACACTATAAATTAGAGGTCTTGAAGATGTAATTACATTTATTGTCACACTTGACAAATAAGAATGGTTATTATGAAGAAGAGTGTGCTGCTTCTAAGAAAGTCCATTTTAATTTATTTGGATAATTTATCTTCAAGTGAAAAATATGGCACAGTAAAATTATTATTCATTTTAGAGATTTTGTTCAAGAAATGAACATCCCTTTGGTGCAAAAAAATGTGATCAACTTAAAAACAATTACTTTGCAGTTTGTCTTAAAAGAATTTAAATTTCAAGCCGGTGGATACCAAAAAAAAACCTGTTGAGCTTTAGTAAAAATGGAGCCAAGTAAAATCCATTTAGTCTGATAACTCTTAACGCATTTAGCTCAGGATTCAAAAACTCTAATAAGCTTAGGTGAAGCTTGTAATGAACCTAATTTGTAAAATATTCTTAGTTCAATCTTTTCTATTTGCTCATGGAGTGTAACTAGAATTCTAATTTTGTCTTCTTTTTTTTTCAGAACAGAATATTAAATGCAAACTGCCAACTATTGGTCTACGAGTGAGCTGCAGCTTCTTCTCTAAATCTCCAGCTCTGCGACGGAGATCGGCGATCATAACTGCGTTTTACAAGTTAGAGGCCGCCAAACGAAATAGGAGGGCTGAATCTTTGCATTGCCAGTCTTTTAAATTCTTGAGCCATGAGATTACAACTACAGAGAGCTGTAGCTAATATTTAAATGTAAGTATTTAATTATGATGACTATTCGTAACTTCCTGCCCAGACTAAAGACACCAAGACTAAATCTTTGTCTTGGATTCTTAAATTTTGAACCAAGGATTTCTTCAACCTATTCTTAGCCCCGCCCCCCTTCCCCCATCGCCGACAGATGGAGAAGATTATAGCTTCATATCATAGAGCACGTTTATCTCCATACCCTAGAAGGTCTTTGCTGGATGTTAATCATTTTAAAGTGCAAGGGCAGTTAGAGTGAGTTTAGATTTTGAGGAAGTGTATATTGCCTGGGCCAGGATGCTATCCCGAAAATTCCCAAATCACTTCATGCTACAGCTTCTTTCTCCCACTGTCTCTTTGACCTTCTTAAAATGTACAACGTTTAAGCATAAAAAAGTATCTTCTTAAAATCCTTTTTCTGCCGTTCCATTCGGTTTTGATTACATCAAACCATTCTACTTTAATTTTCCGAGGAAAAACATTTAAAATCCTCTGAGCATAATTTTCTCAGTTTGCATTTCACCGCATTGACTCTATAAACAACATTAAAAGACTGAATTGAAAATTTATTGCCAGGATTCACTAAATTTACAAAGTAACTTTTCCTTATTTGAAATAATTTTCATGTAATAGAAGTTTCGATGTTAACTGATCACTTAAAGCGGTATGCTCGATCGAGTGGAAACTGACGAAACAATCTTCTCAATAAAATTTTTCCAAGAATTAAAGCCCCGTGGCTGTAAAGCCCTTTTCGAAGAACTATTACTTTCCCTTGAGAAAAAGATAAATAGAACCGTTACCTGTAAATAGTAATTTATGCGGTTTCATGACGTATACGTTATCATTTTGCCTATTCGCATAATTGAAGGATTTATTTTTTTATAGAGCTTTTTGGAGTTGAAAACTTTAGCCTCGGAAAAAGCTGATTAATTTAAATAATTTACAGCTATAATCGAGCTTTAAAATCCAAGACAATTACTTATTAGTGGGATGTAAAGAGCTGGAAATAAAAGAGTTTTTACTGTAGGGAGTGAAGTTTCACGAGTTACCGTTAGATGGCAGTAATATTCGTATTTTTATTACTTCCAAAGTCATTTTGTACTTTTTTAGTGGTAATTTTTTTAAGTTTAAAAAAATTTAAAGAAACTTGAAAGTAATTTTTAAAGTAATATAAGTATAATAATCAATATTAGTTGAATTATTGGGAGGTAGTAGAAGAAAGGAAAGCGGCAAAGTGAAAATTGGGTGGCGATTTTAATTTGCTTAAAGTATATATTTACAGGAGCGACTTCAAGCGGGCGTGCCTTAAACTAATGAGTAAGGAAAATATTGAGCTCTGGTAACGCTTGGCTCTGCTAATAAATTATTTAGCAAGGCAATTTTTGAAGGGGTAGAGGTCGTCCCCTTGAGTACCTGCCTACTTTTGCGGGTATTCGGGTGAAGCGATCTGCTCCAGTCGTAGCGCAAACAACAGTAGCAGGCCAACATTTTCTGCCTTACTGGTGGTACTTTGAAATTGGTGGTAAATTACTGTTACAGTATTTTTATTACTGGTAAACCTAACTACTACTACTACTAATAGTTACGGTTTATAATTTTGTGTACTGCGTTGTTCTTAGTTGAATGTAGTAGAATTTCATTATTATAGAAAGGACGTAGCTTTGCAGCTACGCAATGTTTTCTCCTGACGTGGCTGATTAGTTCAGGCTTAAAAATGATATCAGGTTAAAAGTTTAGGATCGAAATTTCCATTAAAACAACAAATTCAACATCTAAAAAAATTTAATATACAAAGTTTCTTTAAAAAAAATTTTTGCACGTTCAAATAAATAATTACAAACTAATATATAAATATTGTACACTCGAGTATTTTCGTAAATATTTGCAATTAACTCATGATTGCAATTAAAATAGTAATATTAAGCTATTTTGTAGAGATCGAGCTTTTGCCTCGCCGTTTCCCCGACGACTTCAATCTGCAAACCAAAAAAAAAAAAATCGTATTTGCGTTTTGAGTCGAGACGAATTTACATTTTATCTCAATTTAATATTAGCCAATTAAATTGATTCCTGTCGAAGTAACATATGTTGCGTTGTTTATTTTTTTAAAACCCCGAGATTTTTTTTTTATTCGGGGGGAGAGAAAAAAATAAAAGAAAACGTATACATATATATTTTTTTTCTCCTTTTAACTTATTCACGGGATTTTTTTCCTCCGAAATCATGATGCTGACTTGAAAAGAAAGAGATATTGCTTTTAATTTTTTTTCCTCAGAAACCGGATGTCGGTCGAGCCATATCGCATAAATTTTCAAAAAGATTTTTTTTCCATTTTTTTTTTAAAGCTCCGAGGAATGCGGTACTGAGAGATCTCTCGAACAACTGCGGTATTTTTTTATAAATATTAATACGGAAGAAACACCTAACGTATTTATGGTTGGATGTACTGATAACAGCGCCGCAATATGAAGAATTTAATGGATTTTTTTCGGCATTATAAGAAATGCTGAAGAAGGTGAATTAAGACAGTGGCGGAATGGAGGCCTTTAATTGGCCTATTATAGTAGACCAGGGCAACTTGTCAACTATGGGTCAACTATGGTAGTCGGTGGGAACATTAACAGTCCTGCTTCAGGTTTGGCGCACCTGCCCTTGACGAGCTCCAGATTCCTTCTGACCCGGGAGGTAGCAATCTGGTAAGGGGCAGCAGTCCTACCAGTGCTGGCTTAAGGCTAAAGACGGTAAAATTTGGCTAGGCTTAAGTCTAGAAAGCAGGAGGCTGAGTCGAGGACTGATGGTATGGCTCCTGTGATGCGGAAGATGTTGGGAAGCCACCGCATTAAGCTCACTAATATAGCTATCATGGCCAAAGGTTTGCTGTGCAAGACCCAAGACAGTCGATTCGACTAGGGCCTCTTGCACGCCGCAATAAGCTCTCTAACCATGATGGTCGCCAATTCTTGTCGCGGAAGGCACTGTAAGAAGAAGAAGGGCAAATTTGGCCTGGAAATGGATCAAGAGCGCTAATCAGCTCGACGTGGCTCAGCAGGCAATGGAGAGATATAAATCCAGGAGAAATTCATTTTGGAAATGGATGGAACGATCCGCGAGTAGATGTGAGTGATGGACGTACTAAGTCGCGCTGCAGAGCTGAAGTTGTAAACCAGACCAGCTACGAGAATAAACTGACTGCAAGAAGCAGAGGAAGACCTCAAAAACGATGACTCGACGTCACCAGGGGCTTATCCGAAAGAGCAAAGGACCCGATCAGTATGGAAAAGATTGAGACGCCTACCCAGAAGTGGATGCCAAAAGACTAAAGAAGATTTGGGCAAAGCTCAATTAGCCACAACATTTTTTCTTCCTTCTGAAATCTGCTTTTAAACTCCTAGCTCCCTCGTACCCAATCCACCACTGGACCCAGGTACACAGGTATAGCTTTATTTTTTTTTTATCAACCCCATTATAAATATTCAGACGAGATACCTGAAACCGTTCTTTCATTGATAATTATTATTTACCGTTTTTCGTAGACCTTTGAAAAATTATCCGAGAACCCATCAATTTCACCGTCATGGTCATATCTCCTCTCATATTCATCAAAATGATCGTAATACGGTTTCACGTATTTAATCTCCTTCACGAATATCGGTTTATGCGGGCAATGGTAATGCGCCAAAGCTTTCAAAACTCCGGTGAATACTTTCGTAACGAACGCTGTTGCGTATATCGATGCGAGCACGAAAAATATTTTTTTGATTTTGATCGCCATTATTATTCCGAGTAATATCGTAGCTCCGGTTGGTACTGAAAAGAGGAAAAAAAAAAGATTCAGAGCAAACATTACGGAATACAAATAACCAGGAAAATAGAAAACGACTTGTCGAATAGGTTAAAAAGAGAGAGAAAGTCGAATAAATATTTAAACAAGAGATTAACATGAGAATAGACATCGATTTTGTTCTAAGTTGTTGGCTAGCTTATTCATTAAAAACGCCAGAAAATCTCGTTCATTTACATAGGGTGGCTTCCCCTTATCGCATTTCATTAAATTTTTTTCTTTACTTTTTTTTTTTGTTTTAAAGTTGTTAATTATCGACGGTTTTGGAATGTCGCGGATTAAATAACATGCAATCCTCTGTTTGTTTTTTTTTTTTTTAATACGAAATGGGAAACAGGAGAGAGATTCGGATTGGAAATTAGATTTTTTGTAACTTACCCCAGGATCCGTCGTATTTTTCAAGTCCTGTAAGATCGATGTCATAAGCGGATTTCATTATGCCGGCTTTGGTATTTTTTAATTAAAAGGATGTCTCTTGTAGATTTTGTGATAGATGAGAATCGTTTCTGCAAAAAAAAATATTATAGCCTCAAATCTTAGTTTTTGTATAATTCGCAGTGCTGGGCTAAAATTAAGTAAGACCTTTGCATGTGTAAGGAAGTTTAGGCAGATGTGGGAGTAGTTTTTTTAAGTATTAATGTCTTCTGAGCCCTCTCTCAGGCTTAGTAGGCGCACTAGGCAGAATTTTCAGTAGGCAAAATTTTTTTTACACAAGACTTGAAGAATTTACTTAGATAGAATATAATAACAGTCCCTAAAAGGCCAAAAACCACTTCAAAAAATTTTGAACGGAGTTAGATTTGGATCCTAGATTTGTAAATTTTGGGCGCAGGCCCCATATTTTAGGGCTATTATGAAAAATATTAGCTCTCGGCGTGATTTCGATCTTATTCGAAGCATTTTTATTAACCGGCGGTTTAAAATTAATTTAAACCTCTTTAACCTCTTTTCGAATTTTTTATTTTTCGCGGACTCTCGAGAAAATTACAACTACTCCCCTTCCTCCCCAAACATTGAACTCTTACTTGCATGCGTATGCCCATTACAAAACTTACTTTTATTTCCACAATATACGATCCCATAAGGAAACTCGTTAACTTTTTGCTAAATTAAAAAGAAAATTCATATAGCTCCAAGTCTATCAATGAACTAATTTATCCTGCCCTATATTATTGTTTTGAACTTTTCAAAAACACAGCAGCTAATGAATTTTCACCGCAACTTGAATAAACTTCACCCTTATATCGGAAAACAATTGGGAATGAAACATTTTAACCGTAACAATCCTAAAAATTTACCCAAATTGCAATTTAACTCTAAATCGACGCATAAAACTTTTTCTTTTTGTAATTTTCTTTCGTTAAAATTTCGTATAAGTAAATCGGATTAAATTCCTTTTAACGTTTATTTCCCCGTGGCTGAATGTAATCGCTGTTATAATTATACTGTAAAGGTAATAAATAAGCTTTTCTGCACCATCTGGCCCTATACATACCTTTTACTTTTCGCCTTATTATTGAGCATTTATACAAATTTGTAAATATTCTTTTAAAAATCTTTTAAAAAAATACGGATGTTGAAAAAAAAAAGCTAGAACGCGCGGAAAAACCGCAAAAACATGCCATAAATCATATCAAATTAATTAATCCGACCTCTCTCTCCCCCTCATTTCGAATTAAAGTTTTTTCTGCGGATTAAGATTCTCTCCTCCGGGTTTCTTTTTTCTTTCTTTTTTAAAGCTACCGAATTGCGTATTTCAATAAATAAAGGAAGACTGTATAAGGATTACATTTCTCATGAGATTTTCTTTAATTAACCCCGTCTTCGCGGGCGGGGGGGCTTGGTTGATTGCCTTGAAAATGGAATAACATCCCCGGAACTAATGATCTAAACATGAAGAGATGCAGAAAAAGCTTTCCTCTGTTTTTTTTTTCGGTTGCTTTAGCTTTTACGAGTCTTAAATTAAAATTGGTGTAGTTTTCATTAAAAATTCATAGAATTTGTAATGAAACTGCGCTGATTTAATTTCTGACCCACTTTCCCCCCCGTTACAAAAACATTTTGAGTTTTTGTTTACCGGTTCGGAAAAACGATGTACTTACCTTTGTTAATGTCCAAACAGGTACGCGCTATTGAACTGATTGATTCTCTAACGTATGTCTGATTAGTGTTGCGAATTGAAAGCTGGTGCTAGATGGCAAAATATAGTATCTCCATTTTGATCTCAGTCGAGAATTGAAGGAAAGATGTTAACGATATTGACTGGAAAGTCGATTTTTTGAAATACTCCATTTTACTAAGTCTGATTCTGATTCTAATTCTAATCCTAATTCTAATTTTAGTTTTATTTCTTTTTAATTCAGTTCTCTTTGGCGTTTAAATCTCAATCTAATTCTCATTCTTTTCTCTATTTTAATTTCTATTTAATTCTAATTCTAATTCCCTTTGACATCCTAATCTAATTACACTACATTGCCTTCAACTTTTGATTTGTTGATATCCCATTGAGAGAAAACAGATTTCTAACCCCCTTATGATTTATTGAAAAGCACGCTCGGGGGCAAGAGGCGATTACAAAAAAAAAGACCCCCAACCTCTGCTTTTATAATTTAGCAAGAGGAAAAGTCAAGTTACGTGTTTATTTGTAACTTTAAAATAGAATAAATCCAGAATTATAGAAAAAACATGAAATTAAATTCATCAGACGGGGAAGAAAAACAAGGGAGAAACAAAAAAAAGCAATTAAAAATTAATTTCTTTTTTAAAATCTCCCTATGCGCCATTTTTTAAACGCAGATATCCCCATGTCGCATTAAAAAAACTTTTTTTTTTTGAACAGCTTCTCATAATCCATCAAATATTTATCTTTTCATTATTTTATTTGCAGATGAGAACGTGGTCCACGGAGAAGTATTTAGCTTCAACGAACCGGAATAGGCCTACCTAATTAAAAAAAAAATTCGTAAGTGTTTCTTTTTTAATGTTTTGTACATCCCTTGTTTAAGAATTTTTTAAAAAAAGAAAATAGGTCAAAGGTATAAACTTCAATATCTCGAATATTTATCGACACGTCTAGAGTTCATCTCTGGTAATCAAACTTCTTAAAGCTTTGTGATGTTTGCATAAAAAAAATGAGAACCTGAGTGAGAGATTTGCGAGAAGAAAAATGAGGAAAGAAGATGGGGTGGAAAGCGGTTTTAAGGGGGAGTGCAGGGTTTGGCAAAATACAGAAAAGAAATGAAGCGGAAGAATAAATTGGGAAGTCTCATCGTATTCTCACTATGGGGATTTAATTCTTCATGAACTAACGGAATAAGAAGAAGAAAAAAAATCGTCGAGTCTTTAAAACCAATGAAAGAATGTCTTTTTAAAGTTGTCTGGTAAAGGGATATTTTTTTCTTGGAAAAGAGGAGACTATAGAATGAAATGAAGAGGCAGTTGGAATTTTTTTTTCTCGAGATAAACAAAATTACTCTTTTCCATTTAAGTCGGGAATTCGTTATTTTGCTTTAGCTTACGCCACCTAGACTCGAGGGGTAATAAGGCTGACAGTGGCGGATTGCCCATGAATGCTATAAAGTTTGAGTTTCTGAATTTGTAATTAAAAATCATTAGTTTTCTATTGACCATCATTTTTCGAGATCTTGGCAGCTTCCAATTCGAAAATGACGTTGCAATATGTTGCAGACTATCCATTGAAGTTAGAGTCCTGGAAAGGGCCCGTTTCGGCCCATGGCCCGCGGGTGGACTCGGGCTGGACTTTTGCGGGCCAGGCCCATCAAAATTTTAGCCTGACCGGGCCCAGGCCTAGCCTGTTTGAATTTGAGCGGACCTGAAAATGTCGGCCCGTGCAGGACTTTAATTGAAGTGTCCAAATCTTATTAGGCTCCCTAGAAACAAAGGATCGGACTCAGTTGTGACGTCATTATTGCGTCATTTGTTAATGAAGGGCTTACCAGAATTAGGATTTCAAATTTAAAGCTACCTAAAATTTTTTAATAAATTTTAGTCTTCATTAGCGATCAACTGCATTTTTTTGATTTGCTAATTAAAAACTATTTAAGCCATTTTTTAAAAAAATTAGTTAGGTTGCCTGATGGCGACTTCCGCCTCGAAAAAGTTCAAATAAAAGAAAAAGAAAAAAAAGACGTGATCCATTAGGGTTAAAAAAATTTACATCTCATTCAGATTCTTCGTCTTTCCTCGGTAAGCTCAGACAAACACGAGCAAAGATTTTCTTTCTTTTGAGATCTTATTTAAAGTCAAAGAAGAAGACCTTTAAACTTATTCCACAACTGCAATATCAATATTTCCGACGACTGCTCTTGAAAAATCTATGAATATTATCTTGAAACAACTTTTTATATAATAAACCATATAATGATAAACAAAAATTTTCTCCCAGTCACGTTTTAAAGAAAAAGTTTTTTTTTTACAAGCCCCATAACTGTACCCTTTATAGATTTAGGTCATTATTTAAAGTCAAAAAGGTAAATTTTAATGCGAGTCCCGTTAGGAAACGTAGAAGTAGGTCAAAACACTCAAAAAGGATTTATCTAACATATTGTTTTTCAGTCGAGGGGTAAAAGCTATATAAGGGTCTTATAAATTTATTACGATAAATAAGTCAAGTTCATTCTCCTATGAGATAGTCTTTTTTTGCATGAGGGTTAAATCAAACCAGGTACGAACAGGATGTGATGCACCTGAAAAATAATTAAAGAAAAGGTATCATCTTTTTTTGTGGAAGTTTTTTCGCTTGAGTCTATTTATGATTGTTTTTCTTGGAAGATAAAGACATTATATTGTCTTATGAATAGTCAGCAAAAAGATTTGAAAATGCTTGAGGACAGGAATATGTTGAGAGATTGAAAAACCTTTATAACTTGTGTGGGCATCGAAAAAAAGTTTGAATTTTCTTTCGAGAAGAGTTAGAACTTGACTGACGAAAAGAAGAATAGGAAACTAGGTTACTCAGTGAAGAATTCAAGAAATTATTATGTATTCATGATCGGGCAGAGCTTGGCCAAAAATTCAATCCAAAATGATCCTCAGCATTTTCAGTGAAGATGCTCCTGAATAAAATTCCTTTTAATTTTGATGAATTCTTTTTTTGTTGAGAAAAAGGAAATTTTTTTGATTAGAAAATCCTTTAGCAATGAAGCTTTTTTAATATTAACGTTACTTTCAAGCTGTAGATATTTCACCTTGGCCAAGCCTGAACAAAACTGCTAATGCTGTTATTAAAATTGCGCCTTAGCTTTATTCAATGACCAAAAAATTTATTCCTCAATTTCAAGCAAACCAAATATCAAGGTAGGGGTTTACCTTTAACTTTTAAGGTATGAATTCCAATAAAGCTAAAAAAAATTAAAAACCAAATAAAAAAAAACAACCCCCTGACCTCATTCTACATCAACCAACCCCATGACGTAATAATTTATAAAAAGGATCAAACCGCATTGTTAACTACCATTCGTCAGGTATCATCCGTAACGGTATCAGCTAAAAATTTTTTTACAAAATGTATCGGTCATTATCGGTAGTTTTTTTTGTGTGCTTTTTCGGATCACTATTCGCTGAAACAGTAGAGCATGTCGACGAAGAACAGGAATCAACTGGATTATCTAATTTGCACTTACCAAGTAAGTTAATTAATAATTATTTTTATTATTATTAAAAATTCTTAAAAAGAATCGTTTACTACCCTTTTGTAGCAATAGCTGACCTCTTAGCCCCCAACAATATTTTATACCCTTTCCAAAGGGTATGTAATTTATTATTTAAATAAGCAGAAATCGATTATTTAATTGTAGAAGGAAAGGTTTAATTACAAGTCGGATTGTCGAAAACGCAATTTCGCGTTTAGGGCCTTGCTTAATATTTTTGATATTTTTTTTAAGGCGAGTTCACACTTTCGGATAGTTTCGTCAGGGCTGTGGGTACTGCAGGGGCCTTGGTGACTGGAATTGCTGGGATCGCAGCCATTTTGTCGTTTATTTTACCAATTTTCGGATTCCGCACTTGTGCTTTGTTAGGAACTTGCGATCCCCAATATGATACGACGGCCTACAACCCGAGTCAGAATTCAGTTTACGATCAACAACAGTAAGTTATTTAAATTTTTTGAAATAGTTTCAACAGGAAAAGTGTTATCTATTAAATTTTTAGCTTTGAAATTAAAAGAACGAAAGACTCAGACTAAGCCGGAATTCCTGAAATAAAATTTCAAAGCTGAAAATGTCAAGTTGAAAAAATAACTAATTTTAGAAGTATCTCACTAGTATTTAATTTAAAATTAAGAACTGTAAATTTAAGACAGTGCAAAATCTAATCCAGTGCCAAAAATTTGAAGCCCGTTACAAATTTAGCAATGAGAACTTCAATTTCTCCCAAACACATTTAAAGTAAATCAGCAGCGTTAAAATTTTTTAAATAACGAACAACTCTGTTAAAAATTTCAAAGAACAACAATATTTTACTTTAAAACTCTTTTAAATTTTTTTTCAGGTTCACTGGATATCAATACGGCAACAACGCATTTAGAAAACGATCCCTCGAGTACGTCGGACCCATTTTGAAAATGTTGACGGCTGCTTACGAGAAATACGGACCGAAACCGAAACCATTAAAATCGGCAGCTCCGACAGAAGCTCAGAGATAAAATCAGCGTTTGCAAATAAAAAAGGAAGCGAAAAAGCGTTAAAAACAAGTGATTTTTAACATGACTTTTCCTGTGTATTTTCCTCGTGGGAAATTTTTACCTACTGAGAATTCTTTTTTTTTTTTCGACGGTCAACTTTTTTCTCCTAAGAAATTAAAATAACGTGCTTTTAACATTTTTTTTGCGACTTTACACGTAAAAGTGGCGGAGAGAACATCGATCCTTTTTTTTTTTATTTTCCAAAGCCGGTTAAAATGTAAAGGAAAAACCTTTAATTAAGTTATTTACATTTAAAATTAAGATGAAAGCAAACAATGCAGTGGCGGCTCGTACGGGGTTTAATTTAATTTTTTTAACTTCTTGTTTCTTTATTAATAACTTTCGGGGTTTTATCGGCAAATCGGATGAAGTTGTTTGTTTAGCAAAAGAATAAAAATTTGTTTCAGTTTTTTTAAGAAAGCATGACTCGGGGGTTTTTCCTTCGAGTATTTTCTTTAATTTAAGTTGAATTTATTTAGGATAATTAGCATAATTTTTTTAAAGCTCAATAGAAATAATTATAATTATGTTTATTTTTCTGGATTAAAAAAAATTTAATTCTTTTTTTTTTCAGTTTCAACTAAAGCCTTTACTTTTCCAATCTTATTTAAATAGAAAAGGGTTTCAAAGGTTTTTTTTTCAGGAGTGAAAAAAAGATCGAATGGGAAATAAAATTAAACATTTGCAAAGCACTGGAGAAAAGAAAACAAACCGAATGCATCGTGTTTGCTAAAAGGAAGAGAATTTGAATAGAGCAAAGGAAAAATTCTAGAACGCTAGAGCTTCTATGTTCTTTTTTTAAATTCAAAAAAAAATCTTGGGTGAAAATTCAATGTGCTATCTGCGAGTAGATCTAGGAGGGGGCCAATCGGATTTTTAGGAAATAAGAATATAGCATGTTTTGCAATATTTCGTTATGGTCGAGCTGAGTTAAACTTATTTTCTATAGAAATAAGAAAATGAGAAAAAACCCTTGAAAAATTTTCCTATCTAGAATAGACCAAAATTTGAAAGAATCATTAGCATCAAACATATACAGCGCCTGTCGCTTTTTACGTTTGACTAAAAAATGAACCAGTAATGGTGATCCTTAACTGTATCACGGTTTGAATACATTTTATTATTCAGGATGAAAAATAACATACGTTCTTTGTTTCGCAAAAAAAAAAAGGAAGGCAAGTCGGGGTGAGTATCCTGACCTTTACAAACGGCTCATTATTTTCGTTCTCAACGACCTCTCCCCTTCTTTTTTTTTTTTAAATGGGATGTTTGCACCGTAAAGAATTTTCCTCTTTAAAGCACTGTAAAGTATACGCGCCGAGCTTTTTAATGCTAGTATATATACTTTAGATAAGTTACCATGCAAAAATATTAAAATACGAGTTTTAAACGAACTTTCATCTTGCTTAGCTTACGCAAAATAAAAAAAAACAAGAAAGAAAATGCAGAAAATTTGCAAAGCTTTTAAGAGGCTCTCATGTTATGGGACGGAAAAAAAAACCAAGTGTAAAATATCCTCTCCGCGTATACAGTATTTATTTTTTTAAAAAAAACCACGCGGCTTATGTTGAAAGAATTTTTCATGATAGTCAACTTAAAATATTGCCTTTTAAAATGTGAAAATTTTAAATTAAAAGAGAAACAAAAGAAAAACAAAATAACTATTTTCTTTACTTGGCTGCTTGTTCTTCTATGCAACGAGAAGTTTAATGAGACGAAGATCCTCCAATTAATGAGTACACATATGAAACTGGCTGGAGAAAGAAAAAAATATAACAGCAACCAAGCGTAATTTTTTTTTAATTTTGCAACGACCTTATATAGCTTTCCCCGGGTGAAGTCACTTAAAAGCTCGTTACAAGATTGTAAACAGATGTGAGCATGTCTTGCTGATGGAAGATACACCAGGAAAGAAAAAACAAAGTTTTAGTTTTCTGACATAATTGATTTTCCTTCGATTTTTTTCCCTCTAGACGATCCTTCTTTTTTTGGGGAGAACAGGGTTGTTTAATATCAAATTAAGAAAGGCATGTACTACAAAAAGGGTGAATTTAAAATGTACGGTAGTCATGATTTTGGAATTTTCAGAGTTAAAATAAGTTTAAAATAAGAATTGAAACCAATCGGTGAAAACTTTTGAGATAAAAAATGGCAGAGAGATAACATATCATAGCAAGGAAAATTTTGGATTAAAATCCTAAACCTATCTTATGGTTTTTTTTGTTTAGAATGAGAATCTGTTGAAAAACTAGGGATCATGAGATTTTTCAGTTAAACGGAGCCTAAGTATAGTATTTCATAGGGGCACACGGTAATTGTTTTCTTGGTCATATATCTCTTTATTGCTGAATTAATTAAATTCTTCCTGGTTTCTGTCATTCTGAGACTCAATTATTAAAACTTTAGCTTGCTTAACAACCGTAATTTTTTGATCAACATTAGTCAGCAGCATGGAAAACGTTTTATTGCTATTTTTAATCATTTTTGCTTTTTTCTTTTTCAGATAAGATTTCATACGTACTTCAACCTGAATAAGACATCAATTTAGACATTATTTTGCCGCTCGCGCTCGCATTTTATTCAGCTTCTGCATGACATATTCATTTGGGGGAACTCAAGATAAAGAGCCATACACCATGGTCTGATTTTCTCTCAACATTGTTTGTAGAGAGGTACGTCTTTGCCGAATATAGGTGAGCTTAAAGTATACTTGAAAATTACTTATCGCAGCACACGTTTGCGTTCAACTTTCACTGGACATCCGAGAGATGTGAATGCTGTCCATTATTAAAGTTTTTGTTAAATATGACAACCCTTCCCCCTTTAACGAATATATTTCCTGAAAAGGCATATAAAAACCATGAACAAGGCCTTTGGATCTCCTAAACTAGCTTACTTCACGATGAATAAAAATTGTGGCACAAGTTTCATTCGATTTAAACAACGATTTTTTGTTGAAAATCCCGCAAATTTTTTTACGCCCTGGAGTCTCCCCATACTGGCCTACTCCTTTAATCGAGTTTTAATTCTCTGGTCTGTAAAATTTCTCCTACAAAACCCTCAATGTAATCAAAAGATATTTTAAAAATGCATGAAGTTCTGAATTGCAAGACTGTTTTTTCGAGGTCCCCCAATGCACCTTAAATCTCATTAAATTGTTTAAGATTTATCTGAAAAAATGGAAAACTGAGAATCGAAATCCTCTCTGAACATATTCCTACAATTATCTCTTGAAACAGAAAAATACTGACTGTTAATTGAGATTGGTATCATTATTTTGCGTGTGCATTTTGCGAATATGAATTTAAACTATAAAAACGAGAATCTGACATGGCGGAATTTCCGTCGATTCGACTGACGGAGTCAAAACATTAATTATTAATCTTATCTTTCATAATCATCCACTTTATAAATTCCAAAACAAATAATATTTTTTCAAAAAAATTATACTAATTTTTTATATTAGTTTTTTTCTTGTAATTAATACTGATTTTATATTTTTTGACTGAACGTAACCTCATTACTTCCGGTTTTGTAAGTTGATCCAATATGGCCGCTGGAAAAAAAATTCTGTTCCTCGTGTGTCGTGTTTTTATTAACAAAGCGAATAATTACCTTGGATATCGTGATGTAAAAGGTGTTAAAATATATATTTCAGGAATAAATGAAGATCGGCGATGTTATGATGTTAAAAGCGGTTGGATTTTTGAAATACGGGAGTTGATAATACGAATGTTTTCCATGCGGCTCTTACTTCATATATTGGTATCGAAAATTACGCACCTCGACCCGAAATGCGAGCTTGGCAGACAGTTGGATATTTATTACTTGCCATAATTATTATCGAGCGTGGAAATTAAAGTTTCAATGTATTTGGAAAATCGATTGTGTCGGCGTGGTATCGTTGATTATGCTCACTAGACGTGTTAATGCTACCAGGACTGATTATAACAGTGCATAATGGCTTTTATGGAATCCAAGAAAGGTAAATTGAAAAAAATGCTGTAGGATTTATTTATTATTTATGTGTTAGTTATTGTGTTTTATAATTTTTCAGGTTATGAAGAAATTTTTATTGAACATACTGTGATGTGAATGTTAGCGCTTCATTGAATGGCTCTTGTCATTTCAAATATATGCCAAGGATGTATTGGGAATGCAACCGTTAAAAATTAAGTAAGCATTTGAATCATCTTGTCATTAGCATTTTTATGATACAGCAAAGTCGTTTGGTTCACTGTACGTTTCTATGTGTAAGGTTCAAGAATGTTTTTATGAACATCAAGGAAAATCATTATGCTGTTTTCTGATGTGAAAGCGATGCTTTATTTTAATAACGTTGAGCTAGACCTTTGTGACTTTGGGTTCAAAGGCACTGGAGGTTTTAGTAATGGAGAGAAAAAAGCTGTTGGGAAAAACTACAAAATTAATTAAAGATGAGGTCTCATTCGACACTGCTTTAAATGGTTTTACTTCCTGGTTAGGTTTTTTGTCTATGTGCTCCCTTTTTTTTTATTTTAAATCGAATCACGTACTAACTAAAAAATTATCTCGTCGGGCATGGGTTGTTTGTTCACACCGCCGGCCAGACAACTTTGTTAATTGCAACTACCCTTCTTTCAATTCCCGTACTGGGATTTCTGGTGTTTGGGAGGAAAAAAAGGAAACATTTTAGAAGTTTTTCAAAAGTTTCTTTTTTCTTTTTGTTGATAAAAGGATTTTTAAGCTTCTTAAATCGAGTAGGCTCGTTTTATTTTTATTTTTTTATTTTTATTTTTACAGTTTGCAGGATTGCTGGTTGAAAGTTTAGCTTAACCAGATGTGTGGGAATTAAAGGATCGTGGCTAGGCAAAAAGTAATACATTCGTGTGGAATTTTTAGCTGATTTTATTTATCAGGATTGAGATTGTGGACCAAGCGACTAAGATTCGTATTTTGCAGGCAATAATGACCTTGTAAGAATTTTTGCCCCCATTTTTTTTGCTTGCACAGGTTCTGAAAGCGTTGTATATATGTTAGGCAATAGGCATGCTAAATGGCAACGGGTGCCGATTACGCACTTTAGGCCAAGGCTCAAGGCTGATAAGAAGTATGTCCAGAAATTTTTTGAACTAGGGCTGTAAAGGGATAACTTCCTCTGACGTAAAAATAAGTAAAAAAAATTAAAATTTAACAATGAATCTCTTTAATAAACATAATTTCATACAATATTCGTTTCACGATAGGCATCGATTAACTCGTGCGGCTTTTTAGCATTTATTTCAACCCAATTTCTACTGTTTTATTACTCCTCGTTGTTTTAGGACGTTTATACTTGATATAAACCCCAAAAACGAATCCCACAAATATGATAGCCCCAACTAAAGTCGATGAAATAGCAACAGCGGATAATGTCGTATCTGTTTCCGGGAGATCATCATAATCAGAATCGACAAAAAACTCCGGTAGTGGACTAGGTAAAATCGGTTCAGGGAAAAAATGATGAAGTTCAGATTTTTGTTGAGTCATTACTTTTCTAATCGGGCAGTTGCTTTCTTTTAAATATCTGGCCCAAGTTCTATTAGCTGTCTCTACTCTTAATTTCATTTTTCTAGCAGTAGTCGTTACATTTTTTCTAGTCGGCGGTGTTATTTTAGAATCGAAACGGCAAAGTAATCCTTTCTTCCTTTTATTTCCTTTTTTCATGATGTCCTCCAATGTTAACGTCGAACCAATCAAATGAGAAATATCGCCTTTTCCATGAGCCCAATTCCACCATTCGGCCAACGTGCAATCGCATATCCAAGGATTATTCGTTAATTTAATATCTTTCATGTTCGTTTTCGAAATAACAGCAGTGGAAAGCTTCGTTAAATTATTACCGCTCAGATCTAAATATTCAAGCTTCGTTAATATGTCCAAAAATTTTGTAGCGTTCATGAAATCCGAGTTTAATTTATTATTGCTGAGAAATAATCTCGTCAAGTTCTTTGTAATCTCAAAGGATTCATCTGGCAAATAGGAAATGCTACAATTGGACAAGTCTAAAACCTTTAACTTGGACAACTGTTCAGGGATCAACGAGCCTTCCGAGATTCTCAAAGGATTTCCAGACATTTTCAACTCTTGTAACTCTCCATATGTTTTGTTGTAGAACACGTCTTCGTCTATTGCTTTTTCTAACCCGCAGTTTTCGATTTCTAAAGTTTCTAAACATCTCAAATTTTTAAATAGTCCTTCTTCTAATTCTCCTAATTTATTTCCAGATAAAATCAATCTTCGAATATTCGTAGTTTTGATGAACGTGTCGTTGGATAACTTCGATAATTTGCTGTAGCCCATGTTTAAAAATTCTAAGTGGCTAAGTGGTTCTAAAAGTTCGGCAAACACATTATTTAACGGATTCCATGATATATCTAATTCCTTCAAAGTTGTAAGTTTATCGAAAATATTTTCAGGCAACCTCGAAAGGGAACAATTTCTTAAACTTAAATTCGTTAATTTTTTTAAAGGCGATAGCGCTATCGTTAAATCGTGCGAAGTTAAATGATTATGAGCTAAATTTAAAACTTTTAAAGATGTCGCGTTAACAAAGGAATATTCATCTAACGGGCCCGTTAAATTACAATTGGATAAATCCAAAGAATGTAAATTCACTAAATTTTGCCCCAACGTCGTCCCTATATCCAAATCACTGAGTTCGTTATCACTTAACGTTAAAAATCTGAGAAAAGTATTGTTGACGAAGACATCGTCCGGTAAATTCCTCAAATTCGTCTTTTTCAGGTTCAGTGTTTCGAGTCGTGGAGTGTTGCCGAAAATCAAAGCCCAATCCACGTTGATTAATTTATTTTCCGATAAGTCTAATAATTTTAAATGAGTCTGGTCGATTAGAAGATTCGGGTCTAACCTTGTCAAGTTACATTTTCTTAAACTGAGTTCTTCTAAAACGATTAGAGGTTTGAAAACGGCTTCACCGATTTCAACTAAAGGATTTTCAGAAAGATCGAGATGGGTTAATAAAGGAATATCGGTGAAAAATTCGTCGTTTAAATGTGTTAGGTTGCAGGAACTTATGTCTAAATATTGAAGAGAGCGGCATGTTAAAAATGGTCCGGATGAAATGGGAAGTAACGGATTTCCTTGGAGTTCGATGTTTATCAATCCGTGCGAATCCCTGAAAGTAAAGAGAATTGTTTCAGTTATTGTTGTTGCAGCAAAGGTAATAATTAAGAATATTCGAGATAAGTGTCAAATTGCGGAGTTATTGTCACTGCACGAAAAATGTCAAGATAATAAGTTTAATTTTTCTCAAGATTAATGTTGTTAAGTAAACAATATTTTCTCATTAACACATTAACACAGTCTCCTGTACTTATCTATTTTTTGTTAATTTTACTAATTGAAGATCTATTTTGAGGTTTTAATCGGTTTTTTATTAATTTTAGCCATCTGTATGTTTAATTAGCCTTTTTCTTTAATTTTTATGAGATGAAAAATTTTGAGGCGGAAAAAATCTGACGACTAAGTTATACACAGAAGATCAGTTAGAGTACCGTACATTTTGTTTCTGAAACGTTTTGGTAAAAATTTGTAGCTTTTCAAAAATGTTGTGATTCAGGAAAATTATCGTCAAAGCTAACCTTGGTAAAGTTCGTGGCAATTTTGGAACTTTCCTGAAACACAGTGTGCTCTTAAAGATGTAATTCTGCCTTGACGAGTTTCAGGCATTTTTCCTAATGATATAATTTGTTTCAAGCTTTATCTAGTTAAATCTGCTTCTGACTATTGCTAGTTCACTAACTGTATTCAAGTAAGAATTATTTTTTTTATTTAGCGAAAAAATGTCAGTTGCAGCAAAAGGAAAGTTTCTCCTTTAAAATTTCGAAATTGTGATTGGTTGGGCCTCTTCATGTCTTTATGTTTTATTTATAGATATTTTAAATCTGAGTCATTGTTGCAGGCAACTCGCTGATTGCTTGTTTATTATTTGCAGGGAAAATTGTTGATCTGCAAACATTAATTCAAGTTAGGCCCAATTTTTCAAACGTCTTTTAAATAATCTAAGTAAAATTTTCATTGAGGCCTTCAAAAAAACCGCGCCGATAATTTTTATTTGATTTTTATGAATCACACATTTCAGAAATAAAAAACAAAGAAAAATAACCTCAATCAGCGTCTCTCATGCAATGCTTACCCATCTGTTTTTATCATAAAAATTAATTTTTACTTTTCCTTTTTTTTTATAGGTCATTGATGTCAAATTACGTCTTGAATTAACAGAATCTAACGAACTTTCCATTGTTTCAAGTCTATTTTAAGAAAAAATTACCTAACTCAAAGCCTGCTCTTTGAACGTCTGCCTGATATAGTACAAGAAATATTTTAAATAGGTAAGTGTTGTCCTCATTAATCCATTTACCTTAATTCCGATACCGGAATTATCCAGTTATCAAGACTGGCACAGATTACAAGTTCTTTGTTATTTATATTCTTCTTAGGCCTATCAAGTTTAATAATATTTCTGCCATAAAAACTCGCGAAGCTCAAGTAACCGCAACCGACATTCTTTCTTTTTTTATACTCATACCTGAATGCATTCGGATCGACTGTAGATATGTTATTACTGCTAAGATCAATATCCAAAATGTATTTCAAACCGGCGAACATGTCCGCCGTCAATTTCGTTAGCTTATTTTCAGCGAGCTGTAACCGGCGAACTTTTATATCCTCGGGAAAAGGTTGGATCTCCGTTATTTCGTTACCTTCAAAACATAAAAATTATCACAACATTTTTTTTTTTCCTGCATTGCGGAAAGACGTTTTCGCACGATCTTACCGTTCATGTCGAGAATGTAAACGTTTAAACTGATTTCATCGTACGGAATTTCGGTTAAATTACTTTCGGAACAATCGGTTACGTAATTAACTCTAAAATAATGGCAGTCGCATTCTTCGGGGCATTCTTGATCCGCCGGGAATTCTGAACGGATGATAACAACCCCCGTCAGTAGCAATAACAAAAACTTATCCATTTTTAAAGGAAACTCCTAAAAAGCAACACTCTCCTTAAGAGGGTGCCATATCGCGAAGCGAAGTAAAAACTTTTTTGTGAATTATTTTTTTTTACCCGTTAGTCCTCAAAATCATTCGTCGATGTTATTCGAGATCAGGGAATCGCTTTTCAGGTCTTTCAAAAATATGAAGACCTCCCTTTTATTATTATTTTCTAACAAAAACTCATTTTATTAATTTCACATCACAAAATTTTTTTTGCAACACTTAATACCACACTCGAGGATAAAAAGCCGCACAAATTAAATTAATAGGCTAATATAACAATAATAGGACGGCTCGGATGTCCATGGTTTAGACAAGTGTACATAAGTTATACAGAACATGAATCGTTACCTATTATTTTATCAAGCTAAAAGAAACAAAATATTATTAAAGTAATCAAATCGCGTTGAAACTGAGAAAAGGATAAAGTTCGGGCGATTTTATCGGGTGAGAAGGAAAAAGGAGTGAGGAAAGTACGAAATAAGGGCCAGGGACGTTTTTGCGATAAAAAATCGGTTAACTGAATTTTCAACTTGTCTACACTGGGCGCGTGTAACTCGTTTCACCATATGTGCTCGGTAATTGTTCGGTTCTTTAATGCTTTTTTCTAAAGTTTTTTTTCTTGTTAGTTGAAGAGCACGTTTTATTCTGGGGTTTTGCCAGAAGGGTTTTAAAGTCTGGGCTTATAAAATTATCGGTTGTTTTTGTTGCAAGATTAAACGCTTTGTTTTGGTTTTAGGATGGTTAAGGAAGTAGCTGGCGTATGATGCAAAACAGCAGAGAGACTTCAGCTCTTATCAGCATATTAGCAGAGCGAGAAGCTTTGAAGTTGTAGAACGGAAGTCGCAAAGTTAACCGGTGAGTATTTTAAAAGTTGGGCTTTAGAGTGTAGAGCCTGAAAGGACAGAGTTGCCAGCTAATTTGCTGCTTTTTGATTGGCTGCGACCAAACGTAAGTTAAGTACCGAGCAACAGAGTTGAAGGAGAATATGAAATGGCTAACTAAACTTTAAAGTGAGACTTTAGGACAAGAGGAATCTTTAAAGTAGAGCCGAGAAACTAGAAAACCTCTCTAGGGTGAACTAGAAAGCTAGTAAGGGAAAAAGCTATAGAAGGAAGGATTTTAAGAATCTGACAAGGAAAGTGGACGAACTATAAGTCTCCGATTTTGATCAGAGACGGATTTCTAGGTTCTTTGGGTCCAGTGAATAACTGTATTGTAAATATTACGTGCCCATATTGACTTTAGGACAGGTTCAAGTGGGCTTAAAAATCAATTTTTTAGGCAGTCTTAGGCAAAGAATGGTTGCAGATCAGTAGAGAATTGATTGTTCGCGCACTTCCTTTGTGAGCTGTGAAAGCCGGTTAGTGAGAGGCGAACTACAGTTTTCGACCGGTGCAAATTCCTAAAATTTCCTGTTTTATGAATTTTTTTATTGGTGTAAAATTAATTAAGACGAAATCGTGTCCTGGAGCAAACCGTGCCATTGAGGGTACTTGCTTTGATCTCTAAAATGGAAGTAAGTGAAGAAAAAGTCTTGGAAGTATTAAATAATTGCAAGACTTTTTAACGAGCTACGTAAGGATTTTGAGTCTTCAGGCAACGCGTCTGCCATTCAAGCTTGGTGTCTATTCCTAAAGAAATACAACTTTTGGAGATTTTCGATGTAAATTTACTTTTCAAATTTTTTTTTTTGATATAAACCAAACGGGTATTGATACTTAATGGATATAACAGTTTCGACACTAAGATGAAAGGAAACTGCCAAGTACACATCTCATTTCACATATGGAAAGAAAGTATGATATAAATCAGGATTAGAGTTAAATACTTCAACTTGATCGATGTAGAAATCATCTTCGAAGTCGAAGTTGGATATCGTTCCATCATTTTTGAATGATCGTTGTTCCTTGTAGTTCAGTCACTTGTGTTAAAGTAGTCAAGGAAAATCGCCGGAGAAAAATCTATCTTTGTATTGTCAATTGTTGATTTTGATTCGAATATTGCACTAAACTAGAAAAATTAGCTACTTTCAGGAGTAAAACAAGAGATTGATAGTTGTAAATGGACCAAACTGGAAAGAAAATGATGGAGCGGCATGGCATATGATTTAACCTAGCTATTATTTTTCGCAACAAGGACTCAAAATAAACATAAACATGAAATAATAGACGTCGATGGTTAGCCACAGGGAGAAACAAAGGAGCTGCTGGAAAAAAAATTAGAATAAAGTTCTTGCTGGCAGTTTTAAGCGAATGGCTTCCGAAAATCACAATTTTATTCCAGATAGCCGCTTATGATCGCCTATTTCTACATGAATGTCATTTAAAAAAGAAGAAAAACCGCTCCAGCACGCGACTGATCTACTGATTGAACTTTTAAACCAGAATGTGTTTGTGAATTCTACAATTGAGAGTTTTGCTTCGAAAATCCAGTGCTTAAGAAAGTAAAACAAACAAGCGAAATAATCTCCCAGTAAAAAAACAAGAAACGTCATTTGAAATAAAAAAAGATTAATCGAAAAAAAATTTTCCTTTCTGGAAATTGTTTCGCATGAAAAAGAAAGAGAAAGAAAGAAAACGCGGGAGCTCTACTGTTGGTGACACGACCATTTTTACCTTTTTGTAATTTATTACCGACCTACTTTCGCTTTACTTGGTTCGCGGGTCACATG
The DNA here is from genome assembly GCA_023512825.1 of Liposcelis brunnea. NCBI lineage: Eukaryota > Metazoa > Arthropoda > Insecta > Psocodea > Liposcelididae > Liposcelis > Liposcelis brunnea. The sequence goes on along the minus strand of CM042068.1, from coordinate 14,160,439 downwards.
TGAATTGAGTTAAACAATATTATCCTGCATGGGAGGATGGTTTCATGGTGCACAAACAACAACGACGAACTGGTTATTCCAATGACAATCACAATGGATACAGAATACGCAGGAAATGAACCAGTCGAATAATCGTCCTAATTGGTCCGAAGCCGTGATTTAAATTCGCATTAATCTTGACTAAGATGATGCGAATGAATTTTTATTTTTTTTAAAGCCGAGACGTCAACAAATTCATCAAGATTTTTTTTAAACGTGAAAGTACGTGCTTTTTACTCGAAACTCGCACAAATGCGAAGTCATTCACACATGGAAGAGCCGAAGCTTCGTATTCCGCATCACGAAACCTCTTGCACTTGATTTAGTAACGTTATTTTGCATTGGCGCAATCTGTCGTGTCGATCTCCCTCATCGCCTGAGGAATTTCGAGGGATGCGAAGGATCCGTCGAGGTTAGTCAAAGGGACAAGGAACACGATCGAACCTTCTGTAAATGTTAGCCCGGAAGGACTACAACGACTGTTGGAAATAATTGTCCTGGTCATCTAAACAAAGAGCTACGCCATTGCTTTCTCGCCTTTTCCACGTACCAGAATAAGCGAAAACCCGATTCGATGCCCCGGGAAAGACTTGAGAATATTACAAGAGGGACTTTAACCTTGTGGGATATGTTTTCAACCGATTGAAAACTCACGGGATCTAGATGATTTCCCGTTGTCAGACGTCAGGATATACATTCATGCATTATCCAAAAACATGGAAATTAATTTCGATGTGACGTCATTATTAAGAATTAAGAACGCCAATATGGCGGCGGTAGAGCGCAACAAACAAGACAACTCCTTCCGTTTTTTTTCCCTCCCAATTATAATGACTGGAGTATACGTTTGGGAATACCCGAGAGATATCAGACAGCAGCATGATGATGGATTTGAATTCATATTCCTTCCGAAATAAAAAAAAAAAGAAAAAAAACCGCAGAGAAGGATTCGGGAAACGAAATTACATAGACTAAATCAAAAATTCCATATATGGCAATGCGTTTGCGTATTCGTTTCAATTTAGTTTATCTCTCATTGTTGATTGCGTTTCAATGGGGAAGTTATTTGACCTAAGGGAGATATTTGACATTCGTTTAGGCAAATCGCTCCTCTGATAAAAAAAAAAAGATCGAATAAATCATATTTCGATATCGATACATAGCTATTTTTCTTTTCATCTGGAAAATATGTTTGTGTAAATGAACTCACCCTTTGACGTGTCACTAGCATTAACCGTATCGGGGATTGTGTTATTTTCTTTTTTTTGGGTTTGGGTTTAATCTGATCGCACGTAAATATACGATTCTCAGTCACGGGATTTGTTATGCGCTAAACTTGAAGGTCGCCGTATCATGATTGAAAAATTGGCGCAATGCTGATCCCGTGAATTTTTTTGTTGATGCGGAAGGATTAATGATTGAAGTATTGCGCATGAGCAAAGTTCAATTACCCGGACATAATTTTAATGTTTTTAAAAACACTTCACAATCAGTGTGAACGTGCGAAATGGAGGTTTATAACGATCTACATATTAATCGACTACATGGTGTAAATGAATAAGTCGCATGTTTGACTGGGATATAAAATCGGCCTATTACTAGAATATTTTTCCATTTTTTATAGATAATTCTTTTTACCTTTTGTTTTGTTTTTTTGGTAATTAAAGCTTTAATCTTTTGAAAAGATTGAAAGGGACTTTAACCCGGTGGGAACGATAACACAATAAGGAAAAAAAAATGTAGAAAAATAAAAAATTGAACTTATGCATAAAGCCTTCGTTAGGCATTATGATTAATTGGAAAATCCTTGGTGAAGATAGATAAGTTATTCTTTTGCTTTTAAAGCCACTTAAAAGGAAAGTTGACATTCAACACAGTAATTTGAAATTTTTATGCTTAGTTCTTGATAGCTCCACATGTCTTACTGAAGTGTCATCTCTTTCAGACGCTATGCACAGAACATGTAACTACATGCAAATTTTTGGAGTAGCATTAAGCGGAGTCTCATTTAAGCATCTTTTAGCAATCGTGCCAATTAAACGCTTCTATAGAACAGAAGAAGAAAATCAGCAACAAAAAATTTGGGCTTCGGAAAGCTGCTTAGTTGACTTTTTCGCTGTCTCACTCCCTCTTCTATTCATTTACAAGCTAACTAAAGCAATGAGAAGAGCTCTTAGTGGATTTTGTCTTTTTTGTCGCCTGAGAATGTAGTTGTGACAAGATTTAATATTTCCTAAGCCTGAATTAGAAAATGAATTTACATCTAAAAAGAATAGCCGCTCATTTCTAAAAATAGTTTAGCCTGATTCTCTTTTTTACGGTTCCGAGACTACACAATGAAGATAACTTGACTTGATTACCATCCATGGCGTTCGCGAAATTCCTAACTCAAGGTCCGTTGTATTTCAGTCTATCAAATGTAGTGATATAAATTACGTTACTTGACTGCTCTTTACGTAGATGTGAACCATAAGTTCTTCAAATTCCAGAGACGTTGTAGAAGGTCGACTTCCACTTGAGCGATCATCCCGTTAGAACCCAACTTTCTTTGTCCTCGAGAAAAATTTCCCTGCAATATTATTTTCCTCTGAGGAGCTAATCTTTCTATTTTTCGGCAACTAGAAATTTTTTTTAAAAGAGGAATTATTATATCCTGAACACGCTTATTATTGCATAATGAAATATTTATCATTCTTTTAAAATCTACTCTTGTGGAACAAAAATGTCGGAATAAGCTTGTTATACCGATTTCGGATGCGATGTTGTGAATGACGTCAAAAAAGCATGATTAACGCATTTATATCATTGCTTTTGTTTCGTGTACAGGGCTTCAAGTTTATTTTCAGAATAAAATGTCTCTGCTGTCAACGGTGCGCAATTTCCCAACAGACATTTTAAAAGCAGGGACGTAAGTGTATTTTGAGGAGATGATGCGCAGAAAGACTGAGCTTGAGGATTAATCAGATTTAAAAATTACCACTTACCTCTCAGTGGTGCAGCCCAGTTATAGTGAAGACGCGTTAGTGTTGGAAGGAGCCAAGTTGCTAGAAGGCACGTCATTTTTTGAGCTTTAAGGCCTCGCCCCTGAATCGAAAATTTTCCTGTTATTAGAAAGCTCAGCGAAGCCGTGGGCGATCTCCCACGCCCAAGCACGGCGCTGTTTTCTGTTCTCTTTCAAAAATAAAATTAACAAAATGCATCGCTTTTTCTAAGAATACCGATTAACGGAAACAAAGAAAGCTTATACGAATCTGATAGCAAAAGCTCGACACATTCACGGTCACCCTTTCAAAATAAAAAAAAAAATTGACTAGAACAATGGAGACCGGGAAAAGAAGAAAGAAACCGACAGAACAACAATAAAACGTGTCCCACTTTGATGTTGAACAGCAAAACAAAAAAAAGTGGGAGAGGATGGGTAGGACGAGGATCAAATATTCGATTTTGGTTGCTTTTTTTCCCCGAAGTGAAAATCAGATACCGTGTCTAATGGTCAAAGGATTTTTAGAAAACAAAAATTCCACCGATTCAGTCTTTATAATTATTATTATTATGATTATTTTTACTTTCTTTTTATATAACCTTTCAATTTTTTTTGTTATATATAAAACAAACACACGTATGGACAACACACATAATGTCAATATCAACCCTGAATTAAAAAATAAAATAAAAAGTGAAGAGCTCATATAATTCTTCCGAAAAGCGGGCTTGTGTCATTAAAAATAATAAACGATTTAAAACTTGAAAAGATGAAAAAAATTGTCAGCAGGCTTTTGACGGAAACAAAAGAGGACGCCATATTTTTATTGTCGTCTGCTCGTGCGCTTTTTTTTAACAAGGTTTTTCTTTTTTCTCTCAGAAAGAAAGAACGAGTTTTTTTTAGTAATTATTCCACCTTTTCACAGTGCTAGATACATTCATTTTTTGAAATAGCAACTAGTTATTTCATAAAAGATTGATAACCTTAGCGTGGAAAGAAAAAAACTGACCGGAAGGGCGCGGATGAATTCAAAATGAGCTCTTAAAATAAAACTCAGCACTAAATTTTTTTAAATAAATTACCATTGTTAATTTTTTTTCTATAATATTTACATGAAAACTGGTATTTTTTTGGTGTATTGCTTATATATTTTTTTTTATTACTACAATATATTTTAAGATTCTAACAATTTTTCTGTACAAAATAAGCAGGGGATGTGTCCAAATTTTTAAGAGTTAAATAGCCATATCGTAGCACAGGCGATTCCCATTGCTCTCTAAAAGATAAGTTGCTTTATCTACCAGCACATTTGATCCTAGAAATATCTTGTCCCGTGAGGATGCTTACTGTCCCAGTTTTCGTCTATTAAAAAATGTTCTAAAAATCCTAGGAATAAAGTGTGCGGTCAATTAATGCTATTAATGCGAAAATTGAGTTTTACTTAGAGTTATCGGACGGGCCAAAAATTATTTCCTTAGCAATGCTTTTTCTTCTTGCGCAGCCCGAATATCAAATTTCTGATAAACTAGTTTTATTGTAGCAACTTTTAATTTCGATTTTGGTAAAAGAGAGCAATGGGAATCGGCTTAAATTTATGTGGCAGCAATTCATTACTATTCATTTTCTTATTTTTCAGAAAAAGAACTGCATGGAATTCGGTCAAGATGAAAAATTCTTCTTTGGCTGGGAAATAAGTGAAACAATGTCCAGCGGCGGACGGAATACGATGAAGGAAGGAGAAAAGACTAAAGGTATGTCGTCATTTTTTAATTTTAAAGGAAAACGTGAAAAGTTAAAAATCGAAAAGAATCACGAGAAGGATTTATAAACCATAAAAGCGTTTCTCATTCTACACTTTTTTTAAAGCATCGGCAATTAGCATTCACTTCCCTCTTCTCATCACTGTGAAAGCTTATCAAAGCTTAAACAATGAAAATGAGTTGCCAATAATGTACAGGGTGGAAAGGAATTGAAGTAAAGCGGAGAGTTAGTTGAATCGAAATCCTGATGTAGATTAGGAAATTTTACGCATGGCCATTGGATTATGATTGGCCCAATAAACCCAACTCAAGAAGTTCGAGTAGGTCCAGGCAGCAACCTCGGTTATGATAATAAAATTTGGCATATTCATAAAAGTTTCTAAGCAATACATGAGCCAGTATTATCTTCAAACATGAGGTTCTTAACCGGAGGCTCTAGAGAGTCGTCAACTAAATTGCTGCTTTTTGATTGGCTGTGACCAAACGTAAGTGAAGTACCGAGGAGCAGAAGATTTATGACGTCCCACCAATGCATGGTAGTTCGATGGGGAAGTCTATGCTGATGAGCCCATTTTTTTTTTTTTGACCAACAATTATTCTTGCAGAACTCTTCTTTTTTGAAAGTTCCACCCTGTATATATTGAAAACTCGTTTCCAACTTTTCTCCCTTTTTGAGGAAAACGCACCGCGTGAAAAAGACAAAAAAGCGAAAAGGATCCTCCTCGGGGGTAATCCATCCAACTTTTATCCCTGGTTTATTAATTGTCGTTTCCTTTTATTTTCATACGAAATATTTCATTAATGGATAATCCACTTGTGATGCTTTTAGATTAATTACTCCTCCTTAAAATGTCATCTTATAACATTGTTTAATAATAAAGAAGACAATGAGTTTGTAGCGTAAATGCAAGAGGGGGGTAATTGAACGCGTGCATCGAAACGATTTCGTAGCATAAGAGGCCTCAGCGTTTATAAGGCACGCGTCACGCCATTTACGTTTGGTTATACAAGACCCCTCCTGATAAGGTTAACATGCAATAATGTGAGCCCGCCGTTTGTTTAGCGTGTGATATTTATTAGATGGTTATGATTCTCATTATTATACAGGGTGGGGCTGGTTGCGATCCTATCGTCGTTAAAAATCGATTGATTACTGCTTTTTAACTAAAGAATAAAAATTAAATTTCACGCGGGGATGGATAAAAGGAAAGTCGGGGAAGGACTTGTGTAAGCAAGCTCGGAAAACGAGAATTGGAATTGTGTCTTTATAACTCACAAGTTTCAATTTCTAAGACTACCTCGTCAGCAAACTTGGGGAATAATTTAATAATCTATTGTCAGGAGAATATTATCAAAACAAATTTTGAACTTGTCCTCATTAACGAAGCTACCACATACAACTTAATTTTCATTTTGTGCTGGGGAATATCACAACGGAAGGGAATCGAGTTTTTTGAAGAAAAAAATTATCGAACGATTTTTTGGGGATTTTAATTTTATACAATTTATGGTCGGCTATTGAAAAAACGTTTTTAAAAAATAATTTTTTTTTTTTGAATATATATACAGCATATATATATATTTTTAAAATTATTTACAGATTTTTATTGCCTTCAAAATGACTTCGCCATTTTTTGTTTAAAATGAAAAATTAATTACAATTGGAAAGTGTGATCGAATTGCTTGACAGTCTACTTGTGCTTGATAAATGATGATTGTAGAAATAAATAATTATTTATCTTCAGTCTTTTCGCAAAAATAAAAGTAGCGGCCCTAGCATAAAGCCTTGAAGAACATTAAACTGCAATAACAATTTTTTTTATTGAAATAGAGATGAGAATCGGAATTTTTACTTATTAGCTGACGTCGACTGGCTGATGTTCCTTAACGTCAGAAAATAGACATCAGAGCACGCCTCTAGGCCTTTTCACGCCTTATGCTGACACTAGTCTCTTTAGTTTTGACAAGGGCCCAATGACTATTTGCTTTTTTTATTAAAACAAAATCCTTTAAAATTAATTTTGGACGGTCAAAACGGAAGATTTAAAAAAAAACTCTCAAAAATCCGCAATTCGATCCCACTTTGAACATCATATACACGAATAATAAACCGAACGTGCTTAATCTTATACGTAAACAATATGTGGAGGACGCTGATTTTTTGTTAATACCGGAGCCGCAAAAGGTTCTTGATAAATATTTGAATCGCTCATATAATTTTTTATACTAAAATTCGAGGAATCGCTATACGATTCAGGTATGTTAGAATTAGAAAATTGCTTCCTGTAATAATTCCTTTTAAAATTCCCATCCGACCCGTCCACGCTTCGAAACGTATTAACAGTATACGGATAAGCGATGCTTTCTTTTAATATCGGAGCTTTTATATACATGTTAGTCGAGGATTTATCATCCCTGTACAGGTCACCGTTTTTCTGATCCCCTTTGAGTATTTCAAAAACGTCCCCGTTTTGTATGTTATTTCCATACCTGTAATAGGTATGATGAGTATCTTCGTAATTTTTGGTCGCGTTAATAAAATTCTCGACGGGATTTTTCCTTTTCCTCTTGCATCTCATCCTCAATATATAAACAATAACGCTTAACAAAAGGGTAAACAAGGTAACTAATATTGCTATAGTTAGGATAAGGACCCACGTCATCGTACAGTCAAAATTTGATTTAGGTACGTTTTTAAACGGGATTTTCTTAGCGGTTTGATAATCCTCGCAATAAATTTCATCCAGGTCTAATATAATGGGGAAAACGTCCCTATTGTAAATGAAACCCTGATAAATAGAATTCCTTTCCCCGTCCTCGTCGTATTCTTCCTCGGCGTTAAATTTCTCGGATTTGGGCAATCCCTCCAAACAGGATTCGTAACAGGAAAAATCCGTGCACGTGCAATTATTCACGATTTGCCTTTCCTTTAATATCCACAGCCAAAGGAGGGAACAATTACATTTGAAAGGGTTTTGCCCGATTTTCAACGTTTCTAACTGATCCAGCGGCAAATCCGAGGCGTCCAACGTCGAAAATCGATTCCCGGATATCCGGACGTGCTTCAAATTTGGTTTGTTTAAAAATAAAAATTTGGGAAGATATTTTAAATTATTGTTGTTCGAAAGACTAATGTAATTTAAATTAACGTTTTCTAAAAATAATTTCGAATCGATTTTTTTTAAACTCGCAACGTGGTCTATGTAAACCTCGGTTAATTTATATAAATTGCGAAAGGAATTGGGGCCTAAATATTTAAATAAATTAGAACTTAAATTTAAATGTTCCAAATGGCTTAATTTCGAAAATTGAAACGTTGGTACGTAAGTGAAATTATTGTCGCTCAAGTCTAAACGCCTTAAACGATTTAAATTGTTAAACGTGTCGTTATTCAACGAAGTCACCAAATTCGATCTTAATTTTAATATTTCGAGATTTTTCAAATTGGATGGAAACGATAATTCCTCGATTAAATTTAAATTCAAATCTATTTCGACTAAATTATTTAAAGTGTTAATCGCGTTCTCTGGGATTTTTAATAATTGATTCTCGTTTAATATCAATCTTCTTAAATTAATTAAATAATCGAAAACGCCGGTTTCTATCATGTATATGCTGTTTTTTGACAAATTTAATTCTTCCAAATTGCTTAAGTCTTTAAACGACGTCCTGTCGTTTATTTCCTCGATTAAATTATCACTTAAATCTAATAATATTAAATTTTTAAGTCCTTTGAAACTATCTTTATGCAATTGCTTGATCGCGTTATGGCTTATGTTTAAATTAATTAAATTAATTTGAAATTCAAAATTCTTAGATCCTAACGCTTTAATTTTATTAAAAGATAAATCTAGTTCATTTAATTTCGTATAAAAAATGAAGGTCAAGTGTATGGTATCAATTTTATTATTATTTAATTTTAAGTGTTTGATTTCAGGGTTCAATTGAATTGGTACGACCTCTAAATTAGAATTTTCACAAACGGCTTTTAATAATTTATCATTGCAGACGCATTTCGAAGGGCATATTGCATTTGTTAACGTTATTAAAAATAAAAAAATTAATAAATCGATTAAATTACTTCGGGTAAGACTACGAAAGGTTTCGATAGCGATGGTTTGGCATTTTTTGAGGTATTGGTGTGATGCGGGTCGCCTTCGCCCAGGTGGCCATCTTAGGTCCGTTGAATTTGGCATCCTTTTGTCGTTGTTGTTTTCGACTGCCTTTTCCAATCCCTGAAACAATTAAGAGATTAAAGGATTAATTATAATGTCTCCCCTTTTGTGTTATTTTGAAAGCTATTAATCAATCCCCGGTTGTGAAACGGGTGATTTGCTAATCAAGGGTCAAAGGCAGGGCCATATCTATTAATTGATTTTGATTGGTTGGATAATATTGTTATGAAGGTGAGCGTGATTACAAAGGTGGATGGAAAGGTGAAGCAGTCATTCTAAAGGGATGATTAATCTTTCTTATTCAGAGAGGAAATTGTTGAGTGGGAGGATTTTATTTGTTTAAGTCGCTCGGTTTTTAGTCTTTTTGGTTTTTTGGGCTTAGTTTTTGGCCGGTTTTAAGGTAGAGGAATTTTTTGGCGAAATTAGTTGGATGTTTTTGATACAACAAAAATTTTTAAAGAAAAATATAAAAGCGATCAAGAAAGCTTTTTATTAATTGTATTGTTTTTTATTTTAGGAAAGGACAGTGGCTTTTTCAAAGATCTAATCACAGACACCTAAAAAGATTGCTGGGAATTCTATCTTAAAGATCACAACTGCGTTGGGAGAAGGAAATCTAGTCGCTGTCATCCGTAGAAAAATCTCTGGAAAATTTTAAGTGTAAGTATATCGTGATACTGAAATCAGGATTCACCGTTGGCCATGAGGTCGTCATGGCTTAAGATGCCGCCAGAACTCATCGAGCCATTCATTGTCAGGGGCGCCATTCTTCGCATTGCCCCTGCTCATTGTTTCAACAAGCATTTCGACTTGAATTCTCAATTTAAAAAAATCTCAGCACAAGAAATAAAGACTCCTGAAATAAAAAATTTCAGAAAACCGTTCTCCTCAGAAAAACTCTAATTAGTGTAGGATTGGAACTGTAAACTCGTGTTATGTTTTGCCATGAAAGGCTTAACTTGTTATTAAGCTCGCCTCATCCTTCATTATCGAGATTAAAGTGTCTGCGAAATGGCACAGTGCAAGAGGTGTAAATTAAAGAGCGATATATATTTACTAGAGACCTTTAGGTTTACTCCGAAATCGAATACATATCGAACGTCACATTAAAAATATTAGATGTGACAATCATATGCTAATACTGTAAAGCGATAATATGGAAATGAGTTGCGGCGATGTTAGAGCTTAGTTGCATCTTAATCCAAAAGCCTTACGAGCGTAATTTGTTACATCATACACAAAATCGAAATATTATTTTGAATCTTTTTTTATCAGAGAAAAGAATGAATTCGCAGTCGCTGATTTTAAATGGTTTTAACAAAGCTGGTTAGTTGCGACCTGCAACTTAAATTCGCTCAGGTACAGGTCCTAATTATAGAAGGAGTCCCTAATTTGATTAGCGACCTAACAAAAACAATTGCAACTTAGTTGGGCTAGAGGCTTTCAGTTGTAATGGAGCCCAACTTTATGATTTGACTTAAAACACCGATAATCATAAAAATCTCTTTTTCTTTCCCTCTGTGAAATTCTTTCTGTCTTTTAATTCGACATGACCACAAATAAAAAACTTCGTGACTTTCTTTAATCTTCTGTTCTGGGATGAAGCTCTACCCCGAGGGGGAAGAATTAAATTTCCAAGGGGTGATAAATGTTAAACCCGCGAATAAACATATATAGGGCGATCAAATTTCTTTGTGTTTATCGAATATCGATCGAGATATCGAAAATGTTTAGACAACAAACATCCGGAAGGTTTAAAAAGTTATCCGATTTCCAATAAAGGCCGTTTTTCGGAAAACGATCCTTTCCCTTCGAATAGAACGACAGCAAAAAAAATGAATGAATGAAACTTATCGAATGACGGTTTAAAACTCTTGTGTAATATTACGCGGTTTGCTCATAAGAGAAAAAGTGAGAGTCATTACAAAAAGCTTTTCTTTCATTTGCAGGTTAACCTTTCCATCGTCCACATGAAGGTGGTAAATTTTCCCTTTCCCTTTTATTTTTTTTTATAAAAACTCATCTCACTAATTTATATTTTTTTTCTTTTTATTTCTCGCTCGGATGTTTTTGTGACACCCTGTGGCTGAGTGTAAAACCCGCGGCACATTGCTTGATGATTCCTTTGTTTTTAATAGAAATGCGTGTTATTAACTCTAAAGAACCCTTCTTTTTCCCCTTAAGCTTCGAACGTCGACACTCCTTAGATTCAAATTATTTTCTTAGACCTTTCTTTCCTTCCCTTTGCTTTACCTTTCCTCCTCACCTCTCTCTTTTCTTCAGTCTCCGGTCTTTTTCCCTCCCTTCCTCCCGGGTATTTATGAATCTTATTGGGGGTTAAATAACTTCATCATAATGAAAAAGGCTTCCAGATTGCAGGAAAACACAAGGATACAGAGTGTTCGCCCTTTTTAATCCTTGCCCGGCTCAGGTGACGCTCTTCCATGAAATGAGAAGTAATCTAGGTGACTAGTTTATATTTTAGACGCCAAAATTAAAGGCTGACGGTGAACTTTTGTGCCATAAATAATTTTATAACTCTATTTCTCAGAATTTTCCCTATTATCAAATTTTTACTTGCTCCCTCTTATTAGGACAAACGATTTTATATTGATTCGCGGGCTTAACATTTATCACTCCTTAGAAATTTAATTTTCCTTTTCCCCCGGTCGCGTTCTATCCCGGAACGAGAGTTGCTTAAAAGAAAGTCACGAAATTTTTATGTGTGTGGTCATGTTGAATTAAAAAGAATAAAAGGAATCCACCGAAAAGAAAGAGAAAGAGAGAAAAAAAAAGGGAAAAGAAGAGAAAAAAAAGCGGAAAAACAAAACACTTACAAAAGCGAAGCTCCTCATGTTTAACTAGCGTCGGAATCCGTGAAACAAACGAAAATCGATGAGGGAAATCCGTCGAAATCACGCAGCACACGATTTTCCAGTTCGTTAAACAAAAAAATACACACAATGTTTTTTTTTCTTTTAATTCAAATTGATTATTTTTATTTATGTTTAACTTTCCCCCGTGCCCCGTCAATCTTGGCGAAAAAGGAAATTCCCTATAGTTATTGGAGAAACGTTTTTATCCAAAAATTGTTTATTCGTTGTATGAGTTTATCTGGGAAATAGTTCGAAAAACCCGTGGCTTACGCTCGGTTGTTGATTTAGAATCCTTTTTCCACTCTAACAAGCTTAAAAAAAAAAGTAAGAAGGAAACAGAAGAGTCGAGACAAGATTTATTTCTTCGACCTAGAAGGAAAAAGGAAAAGGAGGAAGGAATCCCTTCTTGCATTGGGATTAGACAATTTAAGGGAAAAGCCGAAAAGTCGTTAGATGTCAGGTTGATCAACGTCTAAAATTCTTTTCTCTAAAGTTGTTTGGCCAGGGCAGTGGCGGATAGGGATCTGGCTTCACTCTCAAAAACGCTTTTCTTAATTTTTCTCAGTTATAGACTTACAACTATCTCCATCCTTATTTTATAGATCCATTAAATTCTTCCAGAGCCATCATAGGCAACAGGGCCTACTACAAATCTTTGCTAAGCCCACTAGAACAACTCAAGAGTCCAAGAAGTTTACTTAAGTCACAACAGATTCTACCTAGCTCGCTAGAGCTAGTGCAGATTTCGGCTAAGACCACTAGAGCCACCACAAACCTTAGATAAGCCAATAAGAGCCACTATAGTTCGCTAGTCCGAAATAATTTTGTGCTATCTGCGAGTATCAGGTTGACATTGATTCACTATGTTTAGCTTATGGAAAACGAGTGTCAACCTGAAACTCGCACATAGCACAAAATTATTTTGGACCAGCGAGTTCTAAATAAAAACATATTGGAGTCTACCAGCCTCAACTTAACTCGCCAGATCCACAAAAACATCTATGGCCACCAGAGCCAATATAGATCTTGGCTGAACCCTGTAGAGCCATCAAGATTTTCATCATAGCCCCAGCGAGCCATTTCCGGTTTTAAACAAAGATAACAATTAGCTTTCGAAACCTTTGCATAAAATTTCCTGCACGCCACTGAACCAAGAATCGCTTTTTAAAAAAATATCTAGTTTTCAAGTTACTCTTTTCCTTTTTCTTAATAATAAAAATGTTCATTTCAGGTTGATGATATTGGATCCAATATCCGAGCTGTAGGCGGCGCAAGAAAAATGAGATTAGATGGTGGAAGTCAAGCTTTTTGAATGAATGAAGTCACGTTCGTCTAAACTAGATCCATTTTAATCATTTCACCAGGTAAAGCCATTGAATTTTTCAGGATTTCCAGGGAAAGTGTTTCTATTTTTTCTTGTTTTTTAACTCGAGTTTGATTTTTTGTTAAATGACATATTGAAAACTCTCAGAGATCCTTTGAGAGTTTAATTCAAAGATTTTTTTTCCTTTTTTTCTGATTTCTCGAGGATAAAAAATAAAAAATAAAATTTTAATATTTCTCATTTAGAAAAGAGGAAAGGTAAACCGCCGGTATTAAGTCGCTAAGGTAGAAAAGGGGGAGAGTGACAGTTTATAAAAAATTCTTTCCTTGGGAAATTGTAATTTCAGTTTGAAAAATAAGTTTAAGGATTAAAGAGCTTTGGATATTGTTTACATTGAGGACTTATGTGAAAAGAGTTTTATTGTTCTTTAAATGTCACGACCGTGTCATAGGTTAAAAAGCTTTATAACAGCTTACACTTTTGTGGTTGCCAAAGGGATCCCCCAAAAATAATGAAGCGATATTCAGTCTTTAATAAGGTATACTTTTTGTGAATATGGCCAACTTTTTTATGATTCAATCTAAAAGAAAAAAAAAAGCTTTCAAACAAAAATAAAATGTTGCTAGGAATTTTCTTCACCTTTATCCATCTTAAAGTTTAAAATATTGAGTCCAGGTAAACCGAGAGATGAGGTCTGACCTTTGGGAATCACGTAAATTTAAACTTACTTGGGTTCACCTACTTTATATACCTTTCTTCTTTCCCCTTTTCAAAAAAGGATATTACAATTTATATTTTAGCATAATGATGACATACCACGTTTCAAAATTTTTCAAAGTCACCCCCCATTAATATCTCCTCATTTTCTCTCTGAGGAAAAAAGAAAGGTTATTAAACAGTAACAGAAAACGCTAACAATCGAAAAAGGGAGAAGAAAAAATACTCAAATCAAGAGGGAAAAAAAGAAGGTTTTAAGATGAAAACTTAAGACGACGTATACATTAGGGGTTAGGAAGAGGAAAAAAAAAGTAAAGATAAAAGATTATTAATGCCGGGAACATTGTATCAGAATCGAGGGGGCTCCTTGTACATACATTTCCGTTAACTCTTACTTTTTTCTCTACACCTCCCCTTTTGTCTCGACGATGATAATGAAACTTTTAAGTCAGAATTTCTTTTTTTTTTAGAAAAAAAGTATTTTTGTTTCATAATCCTGGATTTCGAGTTTCTAGACATTTATCTTGGGAGTTTAAAAAAAAGAATATTAAAAGTCTTAGAAGTCTATTTCAAACGTTTTAGCAAGAAAAGAAAAAAAGTGTAAAAAGAAATTACTTTCATTAACCTTTCCGGCCTCGTTCTAAAACATAAATCTTTTATTTTTCGAAATCATGTCACAAAAGAATTGCTAATTGAATACCGTAATTCGTGAGCCGTTACTAAAAACGGGCGAAAGAATTTTTTTTTCTTTAAATAAACTTCTAATAAAAAAAAGGCGTAACTTCACGCGAACCAGCGTGCAGCATTCTTCTTCGTTCAATTTTTAAACGATTTCTTTCAAGAAATGTACATTAAAATTTCAGACCTTTTTGGTTTGACTGGCTTTTTCTACTTTTAGGGAAAAAAAAGAAACAGTTCAAGAGGTGCAATTTATCAAATGAAAGAATTAAAAAAAAGAAAAAGAAAGAAAAAAGGAAAAAAACAGTTTTGTTTCTCTTTTCTTTTTTTTTTCTTCCCTTCTTCTTTTATTAAAAAAGAAGAATTTTTCATCTCCTTGATCGTACTTTTAATTATTCCTTCTGAATTGTTTTTCGCCGTTTGAACAAGACGGGAATTACGGATCGTGATAGTTACTCAAGATAAATTCAAGAGAAAAAATGGCTTTCCTCGTGATTAATCGCCTAAAATTATTATTTTTGTTAACAGAGGGAGGGATATAAATGTAGTAAATTACCTAAATGAAGTAATTTTACTTGTTCGCGTGGCTTTTTTGAAAATCAGCGACATCTGTATCGGCGAGATATCGATTTGGGTTTTCCTTTTTTATGCCTTGAAATTTATCTATTAATTTTGCAGAGGAAACGTGGCAGGAATCTTCTACCTGTCGTTGGAAAAAAGGTTAAATGTCAAAGTTTGACGGGGAAAAAGTTGTCGACGGGTCTCTCTCACCCCTTTTTGCATAAGCGAAGAGTAAAAGCTCGACGTCGCGAAATGATCCGAAGCTAATTTATATTCTGAAAATGTTGCGAGACGTTCAATTTGCTTAAAATCAAAACTTTACTAGTTCCGATTTGGGAGATCGAAATGCGCTCGTGATCAGACGTGTATCCGGGGATTCGAAAGATTGTCGACCCCTCCGTATAGAGAGCGCACTGATTAAAAAGATTGGGAATCGGTGACCCAATAAAGAATCAAAAGAGAGAAAGCCGTGACGGAAAAACAATTTCCTTCTCTCACGGGAGTTTTCTTTTTTTAATTTTTCACCCATCTTGGCTACGAATTTAAAATTTATTCGCATTTTAAAGTTTGATTCGGTTCTCGAACTATTTTTAGGTTAACTTTAGTGCAGGTTAATTTTGTTTAAAATTTAGCCAATATGGCGGGGGATTAGGTTTTAAATTTCATCCATATCGAGTTGTGAAGTGAGTGTTCACTTAATGTGTTAATAAGTTTTTCCTTTTTATTTTTCAGGACCGAAAGATGAGAAGAGCTAAATGGATGGCAGTAAAGTTGATCTACAAGATCCAGCAATGGGAGCTCGAGTAATACGATCGTGTGCTATTTTGAAGAAATTTACCGCCTCTTGCATCTAAATACTGAAGGGAAAGATGGTGGAGATTGGTCAGAAAGAAAATTTCGTGGCTCAGAAATTTAAGAAACTGGTTTAAATTTCATGTTCCTGTTGCTGGCAGTTGCATCCAAAATTCAAGTATCTGCGATGACAGTTAAATTTCGACACTGAAACGGATTTTAAATAACAAGTAAGTATTTGTAAAGAGCAACATAAAAAGAGGCGCCGGAAAAGCAGAGAGAGCCTTGGGAATCCGACTGGCAGGAAACGTGATAGGATCAAGTCGTCTTGAGGAAAATCTGTGCCTACTGCTTAAGGTTCTGTAAGACCATTGTCTAATTAGACAATGCGTCTCCTTGCTTTTCTCTTGCCACACGGTTTCTTTCGTCTTCTTTCGTGACATGAAGCTGTCGAAAGGGATTGAGCTTATCAACCTGGTACGCTTTCTTATCTCCTCATTCCGAAGGCGGTCTCGCTAGCTGATTTCAATTATTACTCGATTGCCTGAATCATTATTGAGTGACGAACTTGTTTAAATGAAAAATCTGGCAGGCAAAGGAAAAAATTCATCTGTTCTTAGGTCTCGCTTGTTAATAGAAAAAGTAAAACCTCTGGTGTTAGCAATCTATATTTTCCTAATCTAAACCGCTTGCCGGCATTTACCAAAAGCAACTAAAACAGAAACAAAAGGCGGAAATCCCTTATCGTTTTTCTCTTTTGGGATTCGTCAAGGGATATGCTATTACACAGTCGGGGCAATAGAAAAGATGTTAAAACTCTAAATCCAAAAGCAACAAAGAACCGTTAGAGGAGTTTAACGTGTTGAACGTACTACGTTCGTTTTGTTCATGGGCTTTTAATTTCTTTCACATTTTACCCTTCTTTTCATCCTTTTCAGGGAAAAGTCCCTTCTATCAAATTGCTTGCTGTCTTTATTTTCTTCACAGTTTCTTTTCTTTTGAAGCTTTTTTTTTCCTTCTCCGTTATTCTCTCTTCGGCTTTTTGTTTCTTGTCAAGTGTTTTCGTTTAGCATTCTAGACTTGTCGAAATCTCATTCGGACACCCCTAGGGACCGCGATTTTTTTTCCCTTCCCATCTTAGTTTTTTTTTACCCCGATCTTATCTGTCTCGACCGCAATCGGTCAAACGGGGCAGATATCTTTTATTTTTTTTTTTTTTAAAAAAAAGGTTAGACGCGGCTGGCCCGCATTGTTTTTAATCTCATTTTTCGTTAATCTGGTCTGTTTAAAGATGGAGTTAATTAATCTTCATTCAAAAATTTTAATTAATATAAAAAATGAAGAATGACGTCGAATATCAAGTAAAAAAAAAAAGGATTTCCATTTTTAAAGAGAATTTTCCTTTTTTTCCAAAAGTTTCCTTTATAGCATCCGACGATGATAAGCTTTTTCAATTATTTCTATCCTAACAATCCGTCTTCTTATAATAGACAAAAGAAGTTTCATTTTGGTCATTAATTTTAAAACACTTAAAGATTTTCTAATTTTGATATTGATGATCCCCGTTAATTTATTCCTTAAATCAAAATGAGATAGGGGGGTTCGAAAAGTTTATAAATACGATCGAGTGTCCCCTTTCAAAATGACATTTATCATAACTTTGCAATATTCTTTAAAAAAAGAAATTTTTTTCCTTTTAATTATAACGAAGATATTTCGCTCGATATCCATAATTAAAATCCTCCCGGCCTATAAATTTATCGAGCTAGCTGGAATTAATGTCGTCAATGTTTTCAATCCGACACTGCCCAAAAACAAATTTTCTCAGTCAAAATTAATTAACTGAGATAAATTTAAAGGAGCTAATTCCTAAAAATGAAAACCGTTAGGATAGCTTGACCAGTATTTAAAAATCTGGCCCGAAGAAATGAAATATCGTCCTCGGCTACTTTATTCGAATTCAAATTTAAATCCTCATGATATATGAACCCTTTCCCTTTCCCCTAGAGCGGTCTTATATTAAAAAACAAGTAAAACCCTCTAAGTATTTGCCATTTCATTGACCTAGAACTCTATAACCTCTGGAATTTATTACACTATTGATTTAGGGCTTGGAATCTGAAGGTCTGACTGAGTTTTCTAATGCTCGAATAGTCTATCTCTATGTCGAAGGATTTCCAGTCGAGGGGATTTAAAGAGAGAAGCTCAAGCACGAGCTCATCGTAACATCAAATATCGACGTCCTACATTACAAACTATCGGGTTTGTAAAAAGAGAAATATCCTTGTCTAAACATTAATAAGAAGTTATGTTAGTGCTGATTCTTTGACAGTAACAAGAGTATTAACAAAATTGTAATTAACCTTTTGGATCCGAATGACGAGGTAATAATTATTTCCGGCACAAAAAGGCCAAATTTGACCTTTTTGGCATCACTACATGTAGTGATGGACGAGACTGCAAGAAAGTCTTGCGTCTTGTCGTCTTGCGGCTTTAGCTAATTTAGTAAGTTGTCTATGGAATCAAGTAAGACTCTTATTATTTCCCAGGAGAGCTTTTTGGCTCCTCGATAGGTCTTAGCTGAATTTTCCCACACTTTTTCAGGGCTTTAGTGAAAGAACTAGAGGTTCGCCCAATTTTTTGAGAATTTTTCTTTTTTCTAACAGGTTTAGCACCATCAAGGCCGGTTTCTAGAAAAAATGCTCAAGTTAAGAAATATAAAGTTTTCTTTTTTACTTTAAGATGTCACTATCGAAATTATCTCCGTAAACGGCATTTAGGGAAAAAGGGATTTTCGAAAGAAGTTTATCAACACTAGAAATTCGTCCGACCCTGACTGTTTGGCTAATAAGTCCTATTGAAAAAGGGACCCCAGCGAACGTGTTGAACGTACAATTTTCTTTTACGTCAGCTTCGTATTTTCCTTCATTTAATCTTTATCTCTTTATCTTTTCTCTGCCCTGCGCCTCTTTTGCGAATGCCTACCTTTTATTCTCCCAACCTTATCGAATTAATACGTGACCGAATTTAATAAGTCCTCGAGCGAACAAGAGAAATCGTTTCCTCTCCTAATAAAAACGATATGATTTCCTAGTAATCTAATAACGGATTTTCTTATCCCGGGCCTTTCGTCATCTTTTTATTATGTTTTTTTATTCCTCATCCTTCGAAAAATAAAGAGCGAAGATGCAAATTATCCAAGCGAAAACTCCCCATCATGGAAACTCCATCCGCGTTTGACAACGTCGCGAAATTTCCTTTTAGCGGACATGTTTCCCGTAATTCTAATTACTGTTAGTGAATCATTACTTACACATGGAAGCAATCTATTCCATTGAGACGTCATGCTTCCCTGGATTTCTCTCTGTCCGAACTAATCCTCACATTGCGGATTCATCTGCAATGGGAAAAAACGAATATAAACATTTATGAGCTAATTTCAATGTTTTTTAATGTTGGAAAAAGGAAAAGGGGGATCGGAATAATTATTCCCTTTGAAAAAAATTTAAAGGAAAATGAGCATTATTTTAGCCGTGTGTAATAGAAACAAACGTTGTGTAATCAATATCGCTTGAAGCTAACAGTAAGTTATGTCGGAAATTATTGGAAATGGAAATGATGGGTTTTTTTTTGTATTAGGTCGCGTAGGGTAGCAAGAGGATAATACATTACAAAATGATAAGCAATTTAGTGAGATTTTCTACGTAATGGATTCTTTTTATTTCAAAAATTTCTCGACCACTCCCTATTTTTTCTTTTTCTATCTTGCAGTAACACTCGGCTTGTTCTCCCTGGTCAATTCATCTTTACACGCATCATTACATAATGAACCGTGTAATATTTAGTTTTGTCTTCGGAGGGTTTGCATTGGTCAGGGGATGTTTCCTGAATTTAGTAAGAAAAAGGAAGGTGGCAACTTATCGTTTGTAATTTGTCTTCAATTAAATAATCCCAGTCAGATTTCCAAAGTTGTGAATGATGTGGCAAAGCGTTACTCTGAAATTATCCGAAGATTTAAATTTACTCTTCACTGAAATTAAGAGCAAAACAATATATTTTTAGAAGAGTCGGTGGGAAAAAAAAAACAATTTCAAAAAAAAAATGCAGGCTAAAAAATGAACAGAGGAAAAAGTTTATTAACTTTTTCAACTATTTACGTACTTGCTACCCATCGAAACGTAAAAATCCCAAAAACTGATAGAATAAGCAAAAGGCTAAGAAAAATAAGGGCAATATTTAGTGTAAGGCTTAAACTTTCTTGCTGTCCCTATCAAAATTTTTCTTTAAACTTTTTAACTCGAGAACCTGTAATGGGAAAAGTGGTCTTCTTCATCTGACAGAAGATAACTTTTAAAGAAAAACCATTCTTCTCATTACATTTTCCCCAAGTTTTCAGAAAAAAAAGTTTGTACCTTCGACTCTATTTTCCTCGCATTAAATATTTCTCCTTTTTCTTCCGATTCGATTTTCAATAGTCGAAAAGAAAAAAAGGAGAGAATAAAAAAAAATAATATAAGAGGAAAAACGAATTTAGTGTAATAGAAGGAAATATGACTGCTTAAACGTTTCGACTAAATTTCACCCGACGATTTTTTAAAAGGTTTCGTGAATTCCGATCTTTTTTCTTCCCCTTTTTTTTTTTCGTTTCTCCCGATTATTTAATCGGCACCTCGTAGGCCTTTCCTTTTTACGAGGAAAAGTCTTTTACGTTTTAAATTTACCGGAATAGAATTGCATGCCTAAAATGCTTACCCCCCCACTTTTAAAACCAAGGAACTATTAGTCCTTGATCTGGCCGATCAATCGATATATCGATCATGCGATGTGATCTTTAATCATCGGCTAAAAAACGATAATTACACGGAGTATAGCCCTCTTTTTGAAATTCTTATCGATGATCAAAATTAATGCGGTTATTAATATTTCTGTAACGGAATCGAAACAAAAGAATTAAATGGGGGGCGGTTAGATAGAGCCGATCAAAGTCTTTAATTGTCATTTTTTAAAATAAATGACTGGCAAACTCGAGGTTATCGCGTTCTTACATTCTTAATTAACGGTCAGCAGCGGGTTCTCTAGCATTTCTTATAATTTTTTTTTAGTCGGAAACAAATGAATAATAGAAAAGGTTAGAATAAATCATTTATATTTAAAAAAAATCTATTTGTAATGCTAGAAAAAGGGGATTCTTATTCTTGGAATTTACGAGCTAAGTTTTTCCTGGTTCAAAAGTTAAAGTTTTTGAATAAGCATCGCGCTGACAGGAAAATAAAGTTCTGAATGTTACTTCATCGACATTCATATTAAAAACGGAAGGGTTGGTAAAGCTTTTGCGGTGTGGTGAGGGCGAATAATGGTTTCCTGGTGATGTATTTTGTAAAATGATGGACTAAAGTAAAACAAAGAAGGTTATGTTAGTGAGGAATAGTTTTTGTGTGTAAGAGATAATTAATAAGCAATGGAAAATGAAAAAGAAAAGAGAGGCAGATCTTGAAAGACGAGTCAGTTCTAGGGCAAAAAGTGACCTTGATGTAGCCAGTAAAAACGATTAAGGTAACGATGTTGGCGTGGAATTTATATATAATTCGAAAATCCGAAAAAGTCGCAACCTAACCTAACGCACCCGGATTTTAGGCCCCGGGAGATTCAGGCCCGCAGGATTTTCTTCTTAACCACGGCAGCGACGAGCGAAGCGAGGAGCGTGCTGCCATCCCAGGTCACTGCCCCAGCTCACAAACCTAAGGCCCCGGGAGATTCAGGTCCGGAGGATTTTTTTTCTAATCCGCGACATCGACGAGCGTGCCGCCATCCCAGACCACTTTTACACTCCCTGAACTAACGCACCCGGATTTTACTAACGCGCTTCAATTTTTTTGGGGTTACCTTAACTTCCATTTCTTGGCCAGCTTTAGGTTCTCTTTTGTCCCAGGACCTTCTTAAAAACCTGATTTGTCGCAACTGCCAATCAGTGAGGTCCACTCTAACCTTGTAGTCTACTTAACCTAACTTCAAACCTTGTTTCAGTGGCATTCTCCGGATTGTTGGACTTTGTCCCATTAATCGGAACCTTCTTTTAGTTATGCAAATGCAAACATTTACCTTAAAAATTAGTAAAAAATAAATCCGTACGAATACTCTAAAGTTGTCAGGCAATAACGCCTCCCAGTTGTTTAATAAAAAAGAAAAAGAAATAGCCGCCACGTTTTTACCTTACTTAATTTTCCCCCTAAGACAACACGTCAGATTGCTTACTCCCCGAAAATGATTGCACCTTGTAATGCGATTTTTGAAAAATATCCCCTCTTCTTTCTTTTTTTTTCCTGTTTTCATCCTCTTAAAAATAATGAAAGTTGAAGAAAAGGGCTCGTCCTCAACACGAAAACGTGGATTATTTTCTCATATTCCTAACTAGAGTTAAATCTTGCGAAATGACTGCAATTTTACTTCCCCTACCGAAAACACTTTTTCACCGATTTAAATTCATCTTGATTTTTGAATCATTATGAACTCGCTTTCGTATTCTTAGGTCTTCCGGAAACGGAAAAAAAAAACTTTTCCCTCCTTTTTTTTTTATCTCGCTTTCTCGTTAATAATTAAACTAAATTAACTGTGAAGACTGCAATCACGGTTTCTTGCGGGTTTAACGTGTGATGAATTTTTAATCTTTGATGATGTATTCCGGAAAGACTTTCTTATTTTTTTTTTTTATTAAGCAGATTTATCATAACTCTTGATCTTTAATTAATCGATTATCCTCCGGGCAAAATCAAATTGCCCGAACAATTTGTTTTGAGGAAATAAAATCAAGGGGGGATTCCCATACATTCGGTAAAATAACATCTGATAAGCAATACAATGTTAGTTAATAAAACGGGGAAACCCCTTTTTAAATAGTGGAGGATTGACATAAGGTAAGAAGGAAGTGAAGGGATCAAATAGTTTTAATGTAAAAAGAAGAATCCGACGAGTTTTATCGAACCCATGGGAGGAATTACTGTTAAACTAAAACGATTTTATAACTCAAAGAGATTTCGGCATCAATTTCGGGGCCTTTTCCTTTTTCCACGAGACAAGGGGTTCGTTTTCTTGAAAAATTTTTGATATCGATACGATTTTTGCTTATTGCGCCCCGTAGCGATTTAATTTCGAACTGTTAAAAGCTTTGTTAATCGTTTCTGTTTCAGGAGCGACACGCTGATTCGTTGATGGTCTTAAAGGGCACATGGAGAGCTATGGTTAATGGATGGCTATTGGCTATTTTGAGATATTTTAAATGGATGTATAGGATCCATTCAAGGTATGTAGAAAATTGCATCTTAGGCTAAGATGCAATTTTTAAGCTAAGATTCTTAGCTTAAAAGTTAAATGAACCCTTTCGGTTTAAAATTTACGTTCTTGTTCTGGGCGGCTATATTTAAAATACGAAACGCTGTTGTGATCGCCTAACTGAACGTGAAAAAATGAATTCTGTACTTCAGTGCAGAACTCGACCAAGCCCATCTCCGATTTGAAACTTGTTTCTTATTGTTTACTTATAAAAAGCCACCGCCATCTTGGAAATAAACTCTTAGTCAAGGATTTCAGACATGGGGAAAAATCACACGCTTTGAAAAATGATTTTAAAGTATGATTGTTTTTCAATTTTTTATCATTAGCTCAAATTTTTCATTCGAAAGGCTTTTATCTTTACTTCTCGAAAATCGAGCATTTAGAGGAAAAGAATTCGTCACTTAAAAATTCTTCCATTGATATTCTGCACTTGTAATTTTTTTTTTTTTGCGTTTCTTTAAAAATTACGACCCTATTATTTTCACAGATCCTTTATAAATCTAATTAACCCCGCATTTTTATTTTAAAGTCCCAAACGTGAAACGAATAAACTATTTACATTTTAAAGTAATACAGTATATATAAAACCATTACTTCCGGCTGAGATGAAAAAAAACAATAAAAAATCGTCCGGTATTTTTCAATACGGCAAAGTTGTTGCTCACTTTATAGCCACTCTTGACTCGGTAGCAGCTTACTCTAATGACGTCACGGACATAATTTTTCAACGCAAAGAGAATTCGTAATTAGATAGCGAGAATAAATTGACTGTATTCAAAGAGTGTGCCGTGCTACGAAGAAAACGACTCTTTCTTCCCTTTTTCTTATTTTCCAACGGTTTAAAACGCGGTCAGCAATATTCTTTAAAGCATTAAAACAACCTTGTTAGGAATATTGCTTACCTAACCTCAAACTGGGGAAAGAGAAAGGGAATGATCGAGATGAGTTAGATGTAATTTTTATTTAAAGAATAAGAGGGCGCCGTATCCTTTACGAAAAGGAGTCGTCGAAATTTGCATGTAAATAGTTAAAGGGGGAGAAAGAAAAAATAACGGGGAAAAGAAAAGTTTTTTTTTTGTTTAGTTCATAAAAGATGATTGCAAGGTAGGCAGATTCAAAGTTGTAAACTTGAAATAAAAGTCATTGAAACGAAACAATTTTTGTTGGGATATCTGAAAAAATAACCTCCATGCTAAATTTTCAAGACAAACCTTTCTTTTTTTTATTATTTTTCGATGTAAATGACATCTTTGTGTCTCTTGAAAACAAGCAGAGTTTGGTTTATGAAATGGTTTTTTGGAGGAAGGGAGTTTAGATTGAGCTTGAAAACGTTGAGTGGAGAAAGATATGTAGGCAAAAGATAAAAAGGGGTTAAAGTTGGGCTCAGAGGAGAAGTTACAGGAAAGTTGGGAAAGTTAATTTTTTGGTGGTTGATGGAATTAAAAAATTAGGCGTTTTAAGAATCGAAGTCCGTATTTGCTGAAAGAAAGAACTGGAAAGAAAAGAACCAGCCTGGTCTCAACGCCTGTAAGAGCTAGGTGGACAAAGAAGGCTAAATACAGAGCTTTAAAATTTAATTTTTAAACGCCTAGCCATCAAATCTGGAGGTTTTGAAGAGATCCTAAGCTAGAGAAAGCTTTTGTTTTTTCGAATCTCTAGCTGACTAATTAGCCACGCCATGGCCATTCTCATTTTTTAAGTGTCAACTCTTTTTCGAGTATTGGCAACCTCCCTGCTTATTGGACTTGTGAGTCGGGCAGACTAGCCTCTGAGCCACACTGAGATTTATTCAGCCATCATTCGATTTTTCCAAATATTTTTTCAGCTTGAACACAGACCAGAATTTTATAGAGCTTAACCACATTCTTGAAAAAAATTCAAATTAAACAGCTTTCCCCTTTCCCTAAGCAAAACCTCGTAAACTTGAAAACTGTTTGTTCAAAAACTTTTCTAACCAGCCTCGTCGTAAACACAATTTCGCGACGATTTTCCTTCCTCCTGATGTTTCCGGTTATCGAAATATCCTCATTTTTTCCTTCTCGTTTTTTTCCATCTTTTTTTTTTTCTAAAGAGAATTTTCATAAACTTGAAAATTGACATTTTTAAGCTCGAATCTTCGAAAGCCTTTTCGACATAGCGAAATAAATATACATCAATCAAGACGTCAGTCGGAAGCAAAAAAAAAAAACTTGAACGATAGTTTTTTTCACTCCACTTTCGTTCCCGATCGCCCATATTTCGGTTTATTTTTTTCCCTTGACGTCTTCTTTTTCCCCTCGTAACATAAAAATTTTTAATCGGAGCGCTAAAAGATAAGAATCGTTAAGGACATGAAATAAACACACTCCCGGTGCCTCGTTATTTATTGATTTGTTAAGCGATTTTCGAAACTCTGCTGGCTGTTGTGCCACCTGCGACAAAACGATAAAACCGTCTTTCCTCGAAAGATTTATATCTATTTTCAGCTCCGTCCTAAAAGTTTTTCGTTAAAAAGAACAAAAGAGAAAAGGAAAACGATAAGACACCGCATTCCGCGGGGCGTTCCTCATTAGTTCTCAAAATACGATAGCAATCAGACGTTTTAATATTTTTAACATCATTATTAACTCTTACATTTAATTAATGTTCTGAAATGCTATTTTCAAAGAATCCATTTTTCTTTTGATCATTCTTGACAATTATTTACTGCCTCTGGTGCGAGGAGATTCATTTGTTATTTCAAAAAAGATAAAGATGATGGCGCTTGTGAAAACTTTTTCGTATTTTTAACAAAATTTTAGCGTGACCTTTTCCCGAAAATCTGCCGTTTAATATAAAATTAATTATTAAGGAGTATGGAAAAGGTCGCGTTAGCATCAATAGAGATATTAACAAAAGCCACTTATATAATTCATGATGATAATAGCTTTGCTTTGTGAAATATTAATTAATTATTGTAACAAGTGAATGAGGAATAATGGTAATTATATAAATGCATAGAATAATTATAAATGCAATCAAGGCCTACTGGAATAATTAATATATGTAAAAGATGAAATGATGCGAAAGTTAAATTTATAACCAGACTTCAAGTTGAATCAGCTTATATCGCCTCTTTATTTTTTGCTAGATTTTAATCTGTCTGTGGCTTTACAGGGCTCTACTGCCGCACTACAAATGTGGCCCGTCTGTTTAAAACTAGATTCGTCTTCTTTCAACGAAACCGAGGTGGTATCGGATTTGTGGAGTGTTTATTTAGAACCTGCTTCATCCCCGCAACAAAAAGGCGCAGTCTGCGTGATCTGCCAACTGAAGTCGACGTGCCTCGATCATACTAGTAAGTAATTTTTTTTCAAGAAGGGAGGAAAATATGTCAGCTTGAGCATCAAACAGATTGCCACAAAAGAAACAATTAGTGCGTGGTCTATGCATGAGTTTTAGTCACGAAAAAAATTCAAGTTCAAATCTTGTATAGCAACAACTTTTTTTTAAAAAATCTAAGTCTTAACTTAAACATTCATGTTATCACAGTTTTCCCAAAGAGTATTATTGTAAATTCTTTGAGATTCAAGGGAAAAAATCCTCTATGAGCATCAAAGTTTTTTCTCCTCGCAATTAAAATTTGCGGCTTTGTTAAATAATCAAAAAGAAAGCATTTTAAAATATTTCAGCAGAAAAGAAGAGACGTGTAAACATCATTATATAATAATCGTCTTGTGGCGCTGAAGTAAATGTAAAGCTTTTGGTCGAATCTTTTCTCTTCTTTATTTTCCCCAACTTTCGCCTTTCACTTTTCCGGATCACCTAGAGCATCTTTATTTTAAAAAAGGGTTAAATAAGGTTCTTTTTCGAAAACATTGACTCATAAAACCATCACGACAGATTGTATTAACTCCGTGACGTTGTATATTATCTAAGATACCTTTTCCACCCGTTTTCGGGTCCGTCCCCTCAATGAAAACTCCCCTTTTGCAGTCTCCCAACAGTTTCGTTCCATTACATCTTATTAATTATTTAGGTATCTTCCATCCCTTTTAAAATAATTTTAAAACAAAATTATTATGGATTATGCCGGCACGCAGCGTTTTAATCCAGAAAGCCTTCGAATAATTTAATTTAAGTGCCGCCTTTATTCCTTCCTTTGATCCACAAAATAATTTATAGTTAGAAAATCTGATTCTAATATCTCTTTTTTTTCTCCTTCTTTCCTTTAAGAATGCAGAGCAAAATGTGTCGAAAACCTTTTACTATCAAAATCTTTTTTTTTTTTCCTTTTTTTTTCATTTTCCTCTCTTTCCTTTTCACGTTCGCCTCTTCAAATAAGACGAAGATCTGAATTTCTCTTTCATTTGTTTTTCTTTTCATTTTTTTGCTAGCTGCTTCCTTCCAGGAGTTCCTTAGATAAATCGCTGATTAAATGTATCTCATTTAAGAAGCGAAAGGAAAAAAGAGGAATCAGTTAGGGCGATGCATCCGCCTTCGTGCCTTTTATTTAGACGAAATGAGATGTCGTTTTTTTAAAAGATACCCGATCAGGAAAGAAAAAAGTGAGCTATTCATTTTGTTAAGGAGAGTTAGAGGTTTCAGTTCGTTATGAGTATTAATTAGTTTTAAGTTTTTTCTCTTTTTTGTAAGAAGCTCCGTTCTCAATAGGGATCAATATTTTGGGCCCCTAAAAAGTAGTTGATGGAACTCCGGATTTCGGACAATGTTGCTGTGAGTTTAGAGCAACTACCCTTGACGTCCCTCATCCTGCAGCTTCCCGGAGAGCTATCTCAGGATGGCTCTGAGACTGGGAATACAGACAGAAAGCTTTGGCATGGGACAGAGAACCCGGCCTTAAACACTCCAAACAGTTCAGTGGTGGGTATTCTAGGACCAGAGCTAAGATACTTCTGACGCTCTCCAAAAAAAGCTAAAAAGGCTCACTGGCTAGTGCGACCTTCGAGCCCATCTCTACAAAATGAGGAAGTCTGAAAATGAAATTTGCAGGCTGTGCACAGGAGCTAGGGAAACGGCGGAGCATATCCTCTGTTTCTGCGAAGCTGCCCCTAGAATCCTTGGGGGAAGCATTCCCCTTCGGCCCCTACGAAAGTCTTGGAATTCTTCTGTGAACTCCGACTTAAATAGTATCAAACAGAAAGGCCATGGCACAGTCGACCACAAG
Source organism: Liposcelis brunnea (assembly GCA_023512825.1). Classification (NCBI taxonomy): domain Eukaryota; kingdom Metazoa; phylum Arthropoda; class Insecta; order Psocodea; family Liposcelididae; genus Liposcelis; species Liposcelis brunnea. The sequence goes on along the minus strand of CM042068.1, from coordinate 14,132,059 downwards.
ATGCTTGCAGTGTAGAGCGAACCCGTCGAAGCCGCTTAAGGTCGTATCTAAACTTTTAAAATTCGATACAAGCCCAAACTGGGTCATCCCTGCCAACCAGTGATTTCCCATTGCCCTCCCTACATGTCTTTTATCAAGACTTTCATCAAAATGATGTATCATTTTTTAAAGGTATCCGATCAAAAAGAAAAAAATAGTTCAAAATCAAACGTAAATTTTTTTTTGATTTGTGTGTACGTCCGTTCGGTAAATTTAATTGTTCGTCAGAGCGTTTGTCATGCGTGAAATTCAAAAAAAAAAAAAGGAAAAAAAATGTCCCGAACGGTTAGTTATCGCCATAAATCTGAAACGGGTGACTTGATATGAGCTACCAACTCATCCGTTAACAATTCGACCGTTTCTTCATTCCCATTCGGGTTTTGATTTCCACTGGTGCGTCTTTTGTCGTTACCACGATACGGAAAAAGCTCGTACGTTTTCGTTTTAGATGGAAAAAAAATGTGGCCCGGGGTTTTGCTCCGGTTTTCCGATCTCGATAATAAATTCACTTACTCGGTTACATTTTATGTAGTTTACTTACTATTAGAAGAATGAGTGCAGACTCATTAATCATCGGCATAACAAACACGCGATTAAGCAATAAGACTGAGACGGGGAATTCTGTATCGTGTAAAACACGGGATAGATATGGTGGACGTTTAACCAACGTCTACGCCTTAACACGAATTACGTTACGATTAATTATAAAATTTTTCGAATAGGCCTTTTTTAGTCATAAGGCTAAATCACGTGAATACAGTTAATCTTTCAAAGTTTCCCCGCTGCGGGAAGTTAACTTCTTTCAGTGATTGTAAATTTTGTTTGTTTAGTCAATTTCGTTGATGGCTTGAAAAGGCGGTATTGTTTAACAACACAATCGCAATAAAATTAATCAGTTGTAGCGGAAGAACTTTAAAAGCAACGAGAAAACTCATTTTTAACTCAAATTTTTCTTCAAGTCTTAGCGCAAAATATGCAGCATCGGTACTTCTTTTTTTTTAGTGCCAACTTTTGAAATTTTCTGGTATGGACGCTTAAATTTTAGTTATAATTTTTTTTGAAATGGAGGCTGAAGCTAGATGACTATTAAAGCTTCCACTTTTGTGAAATGAAAGCTAAAGCTTTTTGATTTGATTCAAAATTTATTGACGTTAAAGCTTATAGTTTTAAGCGAGCTTAAAATCGGCATCCTTTGATTTCAAAGAAATTGAACGAAACCTCTGCCCAACTTTTTAACTCTGATCTTTTTTTTTCTTGTTATCTTTCACCGAAACACTGACTGCATTTATTCATGCATATTAAAACGTCTTTAAAAAATAAAAAGGGGGAATAAGGCCCGTCATTATTCATCCCGTTTCGGACCAACGTATAAGAATTTTGGCAGTTAGTATCATCCCGTTTAATCAAAATATTGGACGCAATCACGGGAGACTGAAAGAAAAACAATTATTCTGTCTAGATGGAATAAAACGGATCATTTGACAGGACACCGTTCAACACTTTGATGTAAAAAAAAAATAATTGGCAAAAGTCCACGGCTCATCATTGGGCACATTAGCTGTTAAATAACGACCTCAGACGTTTTGACATTCTCATTATTGACTTTATTCTTAATTTATAGGGGATTTCATCTGTTCAGCATGTGTCGTAATCTCGATTTATGCTTTTTTTATTTTCCCGAGACGGTATCTTTCATCGGATTAGCTTTTTTTTTTTATTTGGGGAGGGGAGTAGAAAAAAAACGCTAGCTCATTATCTTGTAAAAAATCGCAGGGAGGATCCTTTAAAAATGATATATGCTCATATTTTTTAATTTATTCATGAATATTTCAAGAAATTAATCCAGATTTAAAAAAACACTTTCAATTTTTTTTACATTTCCTATTAATAAAACGTTAATTTAAAAAATTCTATTCGATTGTTTCCTGTTTCACCCCGGCTCCGTGTTCGGCTACCCGGAAATAATCAAACGGAAAAAAAAACCTTTTTTTCTCTCCTCGTTATTCTAAAAATAAAACATAACCTAACTTTGTTTGAATTCGGGAATTTTAAATGAAAGCGCAATGCGCTTCCTTTAAAAATTTTTACAACCCGCCATAAAATTAGTCGTGCCCCATAGAGCGGAAAAAAAGAAAAACCGGGAAGAAAGGAAATATTATTCAACTTTGGCAGTTAAAAGAAAAATTTTTTTAATCCGAAATGAAAAATTCGTCCGATTTCGGGTTCTCGAAAAGAAAATAAAGCACTAAAACGAGTTAAGCAATCCGTCTCGCATAATTTACTCCTTAACAGTTTCATTTAAATTAGGAAGTTACGGATCTCATTTACTCGCCCTAATAGGGTATTATTTTTTTTCTTCTTTTTTTTTACTTCCATTTTTAAAAAATGCGCTTCCCCCTGTTGTGGATTGAGGTATTCATCATGGATAACGACCTAATATATCCTACAACAAGGGGAGATTTCCCGGTTTAATATAAATTGGTGGAAACCCATCCTGTGAACACCCCTCCCCCCCCCACCCTGGTTCTCCTTTTAACTTTCGTCACACACCTTTTCTTCTCACGTGCTTCCATTTCCGGTGTGAAGTGCCATTTCGATTTGATTAAAACGGTAAACGCGCGCTCGCTGAGGCCCCTGTAGGAAATAAAATCCAAAAGATTTCAGCTTATTCATTTTTTTTTTCTGCGATATATCCGGGTTTCGCCCTCAACACAATAAGAAAATGTAATATAGCGTAAAATAAATTTGAGCTCGTCCTTCTCCGTTTTTCGTAGTAACCGATATTTATCGCCGTGTCTGGTCCTCCACTGGATCCCATTTATATATCTCTGAAATACATTTATCTCGGCTAGAAAAACAATTGACGGTTTTAAAACTTGGTTCCTTCTTTTGTTACCGATCTAGGGCAATAAACATGATCCCTTTTTCTTGTTTGTAATTGGATGTGGGGAGTGGTCATTGTTATTTTGTACCTACGTTAAGTCAATAACCTGACCAGTCTTTAAATTTTGTTGCAGGTTGAAAGTGAAAGAATGAAGGGGAGGATGTTGGCATGATTCTCGCTCAGCGCAGTGGTATTATTGTACAAGAAGAAAAAATATAAAGTCAGTGGTGAAATAGTAGCGGTAAATGTGATGGATAATGAAGTTCGGTGGCTTCCTCGGATTTTATGGTAAATACAAAGAAAGAAATACAAAAAATTGTATAAAACTAAATTCGACAGAGGCTAAAACGGATATATTTGCGAAAAAATGTAGACATTTTTATAATAGCATTTAAAATTTACCAAGGTTTGGAGTTTTAAAAGACAAAACAGTAAAATGTGACTATATTTGACAAAAGTATGTCTAATTTTTTTCCTACTTGTCAGTGCTAATTTTTATTTTTTATTTTTTTAGGCATGTTCAGAGCAGAGCAAAAGTGAAGTGAAATTCATTATTATTTGGATACACAAGTTAATACTTTTTAATTTACACATGGATCTCTAAGAGGAGGTTAGCACACCAGCTGACTTACCACGCAGTAAGTTTGAAGAATAATTAATTTCTTAAGAGTAGACTTTAACCAAAAACCAGACTTTATTAAGAAACCTTTTCCAAATCCTGAATTCGTAGAGTACTGTATAAAATTTACCGACTGATGACCATACTAGTTTGTAAATTTTTCCCATCGCCTCTTACCATCCTTTACCTTAAATAACACGCTTTTCTGTATTAAAATCCTTTTACCCCATCGCGTCGAGAAGCTCACACTATCCTATATCTCCTTAAATCAGTTATTTTCAATCCTTCCTTACTGTGAAACAAGAAACATAAAGGATTCCCCTTTAGGGCTAATATCATTCCTACTTAAAAGGAAGCAAACTCTAGGAAAACGATTTTCCTATCAATTTATCAGCGGATAAAGTTCCCTTGTCAGAAACGTCTTCTCCAAACGGACAACTAAAATCTCATAGAAAGTCTTTAAATTTCAAGTTTTAAATAATTCTCCCAAGATTTTCATCATTTTCAAAATTGTCTCTCTCCCTTTAATATACCTTTTTTTTTTACTATTCTTTTTTTTAAAGTTGAACCGAATAAATCACATCATTTGTTTTTTTAAAAAAAAAAAGAAGAGAAAAGAGGAGTTATAAACATTCCAATGTAACGGTCCACTAAGCGATGTCATTTGTTAAAAGATGATGATGGCGGAGGATCGAACGAACTGCCATCTATCGAAACGAGGGTCAATTATTTTTAACGCGTATGTTTAACAATTGTCAACTTGTCGCGATTTATTTTTCGTTATCTTTTCTTGCATTCAATGTGACTAAGATAAATGACGGAAATGTCTATTATTTTCTCTTTTCTAATTCTTTCATTCGGGATTCCTTTGCATTTTGCCTCTTAAGAGAGACGAGAAAAAAAAAACTAAAGAAAGAAAAAATGAATCCTCCTTGTCATGTTATTTTTTTTCCTATGACTTGTGATGACGTTTCTATATGTTTGCTTCTTTTTTCATAATCTCTGACAAGCTCTGTAACTCTACACTTTGTTCCCTTTCTTTCTCCTTTTTTTTTTTGAACTCTTTATTTATCCTTTTTCTTTCTTGTCGAGTTGTCCAAAGCTTTTAAAGTGAAAATCAAGAAAAAAAACGAGTTTTAAATCGATGAAAATGTCATTAACTTTCCTTTCCCGGGGAGAAAAATCACCCCGAATGTCGAAAATAATAAGAAAGAAAATGTTGCTGTCGAAACGTGAAAGCAAAATGCAGATGTTACAATTTTAACCCTTTTGAAATAATAACGAAGTAGATGAGATCATTGAAGAAGAATCGGATCGAGTGATCGAAACGTTAACTACTAATTTCGACATCTGTTAAAACAAGTTTCAGAAACAAAATTAAAAATAAACATTACTGAATTAAATTTCCCTTTCCTCTTTTTTCTAATTTTTCTCTTTTTTTTTTTTTATCTCCCGTCTGTCTATCTCTTTCTCTTTGCTCACTCTTCTCATCCTGATTGAATCGATTTTAACAAGGCGTGTTTTAGATAGATCTCTTTCGGATTTATTTAATGATCGTTCGACTGACAATGGCTAATGTATCTAAAATACGAGTTACGAATTGAAGGCTTCCATTTGGTTTGGTTATCTGACACTTCCGGCTTTGTTTAGTTTTGCGTTTGGCACTTGCTCTTTTTTTTGTTATAATTTTATGGTTTTTCCCGAAGGAACATTTTGATTGATTTAGTACTAAATGTGTTTGGATTATTTTTGTCTGGTTGTTGAGGTAGCCACAAAAATTTGAAAGGGAGGATTAGAATTATTAGTTTCTTATTGGAAAAATCCTTCCTCTCCTCCGTTAGTTTTCAATGCCTTTTATTTTCGTAAATGAAGGATTGAGGAGGTAAAGGAATGAATAGAGGAATGAACAAATACTTGAGCGAGGGCAGGTCCGAAGGTTAAAAGCGAATAAATGAGGGAGTAATAAATTAGTTTTCAAGCTAAGTGAATGAACGAGTATATGAATAAATAAAACTTGGGAGTTAGTGAGTAAACGAGTGAGTGAATGAATGAATGAATGAATGAATAAATCAGCTGTGACTGATTTTGACAGATTGATTGAATTTGTGAATAACTTATTGAATGGATGAATGAGCCCAAGACTAAATGAGCTATTGTTAGCGATTGATTGAATGAATGAGTGACTGACTGAATAATTTTGAATATCAGCTTGTAAACGGATTACTGAATGAATGAATGAGAAGAAAGAAATAAATGAATGATATTACGAAGCTTTAACGAGTTCATGAATAAATGAACAAACGAACAAATGAAGAAACGAACAACAGCTAGGAAATTTGAAAGTTTTGAAATGAACCAGCCTGCTATTTATTTTAAATACTATTTAGTTAATATTTTTATCTTTAGATGTTAAAAGATAAAACAGATAACTTGCTTAATTTAACCTTTAATTCTTTTTATCTTCTGAAATAAATTTAACTTTCACGTGAGAAAAAAACTTTTTCGCTATAAAATTTTCCAAATTTAAAAATATAATTTTCCTCTAATTTTTTTATCTGAAAAAAAAAAAAAAAAAAAAACTTTTTCACAAGTTTTTTATTTGAAAAACTGTTACATTAAATAAACCCCTTTTTATTATCTTTTTTTTTCTTCCTCAAGCCCTTAGCAATACTTCCGATTTAAAATATTTTCCATAACTCAAAACATAAGGTATATCGGGTATATCGGTATCTGTTTTATCCCAGCCCACTAAGGGTCTATACGATAAAGAATGATCCATTGTTTTTTTGAATGTTTCACGTAAAAACGGCTGAATAAACTTTCATCATGGAAAAGTTGCATAAATCACCCTATAAAAATTTCAAACAAGGGACGCTTTTATGGCCGAAGAGACGAGGAGAGATTTTTTATACTTTTTTATTATATATCGAAGTAAAAAAAAAAATCTTTTCTTCTCCCCCTCCCTCGTGAGACAAAGAAAACCCGTCAAAATTTCCGTCGCGATGACACGAACGATTTGGCACAGCTTTGGGTCAAAAAATTCAAATTTCTAGACGGGACCTTTTTATTTTTTTTTTTAATGTTATGGTTGGCGACAAATCAATGAGACGTAGACATAAACAAATTCATGCATTTTCAACGATGCAGTCAGTAGGTTTCTCATGGGGATATTTGATTTAGCAGATGTATTGTTGGAAAAAATTCGATAAAGTAATTTTAGCAGTGAAGTCTGTCCCAATTTCCTGGCCACCAAATGACTTTTTTACCAACAAAAAAAAATTTTGCTTCAGGAAAATTTTTTGGAAAACCTTCATACTGCTTATGGCCATTTTTTTACAATTTTTCACACCAAGAAAAGATATGTCTTTTTGAGATTTAGCTCAAAAATTCTTTAACGAACGAACACTTTAAACCCAATGGCCCCCAACTCTTAATCCACGTTCTTTTTTCATTGGTCAAGGCGGAAAGCGGATCGAAAATCATTTATAACGCAAATCGATTTTTCTCGTTCATGAAAGAGTTTTAGCCCCGAAGGTATAAAATCTCTTTTGTAAGGGTGGATTCATCCCTAATAAAAGTACAAGTTCCTCGATATTCATTTTTTTCCCTTTTTTTTTCTTCTCTATGTAGAACCCCCGAGGTGCATTCTCCTCTTGCTAACAATTTTCTTTCACAGAAGCATTGATGAGATTTTTTCCACGATTTTCACGTGATTTTTATCTCTTAGTTTTTCCTTTTTATCGAATCTATCGATGATATTGAATTTGTGTAACTAATGTCCCCGTTTGTCGGATCTTATTGGGCGGGGAGAAAATAATCAAAAGAAAAAAAATTTTCACTTACTTCGTTGTTATTTACGGTTGAGTTATTTCCCCACTCCAAACCTGAAACAAAAAAATTGAATTTTATTACAAAATCTTAGATGAATTTTTAGGCTCTAACTAAAGGAAATAAAAGAACCTTATAGCACTCTCGCGTGTGACATTTTTTGATCCTTAAGACTTGGTGGTAACCCTAGCAACCGACTAATTAAACTCCACAAAAAGTTTTTAACGATTTTTCTTACTAAAACAAACCTAACTAACATTCGGGAATAAAAATCGCATAAATTTTTTTATTGGATCTTACGCCTGCAACTTCCAACTCCCATTTTTATGACATGGAAGGAAAGAAAATCGGGATAAACTAGATCTATTTTAAAAGTCGATATTTGCTGGTTCGACAAAAAAGTAGACAAGATTTTTTTTCCCACCGCCGGGAGAGTTAAATTTATATTTAACTTGCCCGAGAGACAACAAAGTTAAAAACCACAAAAATCAATTAAAAGTTTTAGAATATTCTATCTTTAGCTAATATACATAATGTCAAACAGAGTGGAAACTTTCAGGAGTTTGTTTCGTCGTTTAATGCTTAGCTTACTTGGTAGGTCCTTTCAATAAGTAACCTAATTAAAATCCATTTTGTTAACCCCTCGTTATCCCTCCTAGGTTTTTCGGCCTGCCTGATTTTACCAAAGTGTCAATTTGCAAAAGGAAAAACTTTTTTTAAATAATAAAAGAAGGGAGGAAAGAAGTCGTTAGGTCTAACGTGTAAGATGGGGAGGGAAACTGGGTCAAATAAGGTCAAAGGTTTATATAAATGCGAATGATATTCAAAGGTGTCATAAAAGGAAAGGTTTTGAATGCGCGAAAGAAGGTAAAATAGCTGGAGAAAAAACATTTCGTTAGTATTTTCAGGAAATCGATGTAGTAAAAAAATTCTTTTTAAGGTTTCTATTTCGCTTTGAGATTTGTGAAAAGTCAGATTTGAAGAGTGGAAGAATTTAAAGTGGCTAGTTAAAATAAGTTGGTTTTGTAGGTTTCATAGGAAAAACATTTTTTGAGATTAGTTGATAAAAATAAGAAAGCTAATCAATGTGCAGGTCTGCAAGAAAAGGTCTGCACCCAACTTTTACAAAATTTTGAGGACTTGGTCTAGCAATTTCCTTTATCTAACCAGTTATCCAGTTTTTTGAAAAAATAACGAACTTTGCGCCTTTCAGCCTTTAACTTGTGTAAATCTTTAATCCATTTGGTTTCGTCTAGACTCTTATGCATGACTCTAGTTCCCAACCAATTACGCAAACCATAAAATAGTTCTGTTATTCCTTCTTCAATCCCTCAAAAAGGAAATAGATTTACAATTAGAAACTGTTTCTGTTATTCCTTTAAATCACAAAGCTGTCCGCAAAACCTTGAAAATGATTTTCTTTGATGTAGTACCTAGAAACCTTTCTCATAATCCTGTTTCATCTGATGCCCTTCGGAATCCCTGCGATAAAACCGCTTCTCAAAGCCGCGCCAACTTTCCTTCAACGACCTTTCGTATAACTTCCATCCTTCGTGACCGTAAAGGAAAACAACACTTGACGATAAGTAACCTCAGTTTGACATAGATAGCGAGTTTCTCTTCTTTATAAAGGAGCATATAATTCCTTAGCCAAACTCCTAATTTCATTTATGCTTATTTGTAACGACGCCGTTTGCTAATTAATGAATGAGGTCAGATACAAAGGACCTTTGCCTCAACTCTCCACATATTCAACGAATTTATTATTTATGATAAAAATATAAAAGCTGTTATATTAATTCATTTTAAGTCAAGTCCGTAGCCAGGAATTGTTTGCTCCGGAAAATTTTAAGCCGTTTCATTCATACCTTTCCGCCTAATTAATTGCCACGAGATAATCACTGTGAATCAGAAAATCGTGTGAACAACGAACGCTCCTACACTAGAGATTAAGTCTCGTATTCTCATAGTCCCCCCTTCCCCCCCTGGATATTCGCAATCCCGTAGGAAACAAACTCACGTAGTAGTTTTAACGTCAATTAAACAATTAACCGCAACGTGTTAATTAGGCTTATTTTTCCCCCTTTCCGATCAACCGCGTTTAGTCCCTCGAGGATCGGGAAACATTATAAACACGAAACCGACTCTTGCTCGTAAAATCTGGCTTGTAAATATATTCTTTTTCCAAATCCCGAAGTGTATTCTTGCACGGTTTAATAATCCAAAAAAATCGTTCCGGCGTAAACAAACAAGAATGGAAAAGAGGAAAAAAAAAAAGAAAAGTAAACAATGGCGATATCGCATGAGACCTTTAGTAAACACATTAAACATATTACTAAGCATTACGAAAAGGGTAGTTAGATGCTCCTTTTGTTACGTAGTTAACTTTATTATTTAGAAAAAATCCAGTGAGAGTCCGTGAAATTTTCTTGTTGATTCAAAGGGAGAGGGAAAATAGGAAAGAAAACGATCAGAAAAGTAGGAGGTTGTAAAAACCTAATCATGCTGTCAATCCGCGACTGTTTACTGACGACCTTTATTGCTCCTAGTCCGTAACCCTCGACTAACCCCTCTTCACATTCTAATATACCGTTTTTATCGCTCCGTCTCCACTACTTAAGTTTCATTTTTATTTTATTTTTTTTTACAGCCAAACTTTTCCTATTTTTTCCTAATAAGATAAGGAGCATCAGGGATAATGAATTTTGAGATTTCATTTAAACGTATGTGCAAAGAAGAGGGAAGTTTGAGAGGATTTAGGGGAGATGATGATGAACGGCAGTAGATGTATAGAGCCAACTGCGATAAAACATAAGAAAACAACTTTTAAATCCTACTAACGAATTTTTTCTTTTCTTTGCAGTTGCTTATCGTGGAAGAATGATCGACTGCAATGAGCAGATGGCGATATTTGCTACAAAGGGATTATTTGTCTTAAGCCATTGATCAGCAAGAATCCTGTAAGAGCTATTGGATGACATTAGAGGATGCTGAATGCTTACCGATAAGTGAGTGCATTGAGAAAAAAGATGTTGCAAATATTTTTGCCATAAGACAGATATTCTTGGTGGTGGGGCAACGGCCGCGGCCCCCCCTTTGATCCCTCTGAAATAACACCCCTGGATTAGAGATTCTAAAGTAAAAGAGACAGGTGAACTGTCAGCCATTACAGAAATTGAACGACTTCGGGAAGGACACGGTCTTATAAACAGGTCTGGCATCTCCTGTTTGGTTGCTATGGTTTCATGATCGAAACTTCGAGGGCAAAATTAATTCCGATTTGGTAGATCGCGCTGGGATCTTAACCGTATTCAAAATTTCATCGAATCGGTGGAAGAAGGAAAGACCCCCAGCGCCACCTATGTAAGAGAAACTAAAATGGAAGACAGAATCGCGACATCCTTGGAAAGTCTAGATGCCAGACCGTGGGGAAGAAGAATATTCAGCAGCCATGATGTTACACACCGCTCTCTATTAAAGACAATTCTTGGACAAAGCCGCTGTGAAAGGTCCTATTTTTATGAATCTGGATGGGTAAGTTCACCATCATGTCTGCCGGATATTCTTGCAGCAGTCACCATGATACTTAAAATGGCGTCCAATTTCGCAATGGCTGAAAGTTTGTCAGTCTCTTTTAATTTCGTATAAAACGTCTCTGAATATTAATAGAGAAGAAGTGGAGACTGCACACATTTTTGCTGAACACCAAGCCTAATTCAAACTTCCCCTTAATAGCTCGTGAGGTTCGACTGAAAATCTTGGCCAACGACGCTGACCACTGCTGTAAATCCTCGAATCTCATCCAGCCACACTCGCGAGTACTTCCCACGCAGTGCAATAAATTCTTTTAATGAAAAAAAAAAGAACGTTAAAACCGATATAATGACGTTGACAAGATTAAATATCCTGCTGGGCTTCATTTTTCCAACTGATGATTTCCCCATCACGAGCTCACTATTTCCGATTACAAATCGATCGAACAAGTCCCCAGAATAAAAATTCCCGAGATTTTTAAAACATTCAAAAAATTGAAAATTAATTCTTTCCCCCTTCTTCTATTTTTTTTCCAACCCTTTCCTCCTCCCCGTTCTCTAATTCGAAATGCAAAAAAGTTTTGAAGGATTCAATCCAATCGCTCATCTTCTTTCCCCGCCAGTTAATTTGCTAAAAAAAAATGAATAAAAATGTCCAATTAATTTGCATAATTATCTAATGCCCAATAATGACAATTGGAAAAACCGAAAGTTCGACCGCGGAAGAGTTGAATTTTAAAATGAAAATTATATTAATGAAACCGAGAGTGATATCCATTTTCATTTTACATTTTCATTGGTTTTTCGGGATAGTGAATTTTCCTCTTGATCGCAAACGATATCGGGTTTTACAAAATTTCTTTCTTTTTTCGAATTCAAAAATTATTTTAAGGATGAGAGAAAAGAACCCGAGCTCGTTTTAACCCGTCTCCTTTCTCATTTTTATTTTTCTGGTTAAATAAAACTGAAGAAAAAAAAAACTCTTGCGCTTAAGAAGAAAAGATTAAAAGTGACATTATAACTTTGTTTTCGTTTCCCAGTGTCTGTTGAACTTTTCAAGAAAATAATACCGAGCCCGTTTTAATGTAGCCGCTTTAAGTCTTTTCCTTTTACTTCTTATCATCGGCTTCGAATAGCATTATCAGCCCCATTACGGCAAGAATATGAGTTTTTTACCCTTCCCTCTATCGTACCGAAACATCTTTTCTACTTTAATGAACCCATTAACAACAGTGCCATTTTGATTTTAACCTTTAAAAGGGAAAAATGTTACAAATATTGAAGGTTTATCGAGGTAGATTAATTCAAGTTTTTTTATTCAATTAAAAGATTTAAGATTTAGGCTAAAGTTGGTTGAGTTTTAAAGTAGTTTAAGCCGGAATCAGGTCGAAGAGTTTCAAACTAAATTTTTAGGCTTCATGAGCATTGTGAAATTCAGGCTAAAAGAAGCCAGATTGAGCCGTCTTTGAAGTGAGTGTCCAATTGAATCTAAGACGATAAGTTCTCTAATTAGTCGTTTTCCTATTTCTTTCAAATTTGAACCAGGTGAGGTTAGGGTGGAAAATAATCAAACGATCCTTCAACATAAAAAACTTTTTATTTAACTGATTTCCTTTCAAAAAACTCTTCTCAGATTTTTCCTTTTTCTATTAAAATTTATATTTTGAAATTAAAATTCATAGCTAAGCGGTTAACTAATTAAGCCATTATTACTAAAACCTTTGATTCACGCAATTCGATATATCGGCCTGATCAATATAATAAATTTGTTGTATAAAATCACGGTTAAAATCGGTTTTCGAAAGATATCAAACGTTACTTTTAATATTTCATGACATCGTGCCATTAATAATTTTTTCTTTTCCGTAAAGAATTTTTCCAAGGAATTTAAAATTCCCTTTTTTTTTGGTCGTCGTCGAGCTCACGTTTATTGGATGCATACAAATTAAAATGCAACGGAGCTTTCAAGGGAAAGAAAAATATAAAAAGATAATTTACCGTTAAATAAACCAACACGTAAACATAAACATTAACGTCAAATCAACGTCCAAAATATTATACATATTTCCCCATTTGTAAAATGTTAATACTCGCATTCGAAAATGCAAGGAAAATCATTCCAAGGGCTATTTACAATGCTTAACTTACGGATTTAGGCACCTTTTACTAAAAAGGTGAGGAGAAAGAGGGAGGCTTAAAACTACCACGTTTCCGTGATTAAGAGATGGGAGCTTTTTGATAATTTATGGTTTCGATTCACGTGATGCGAAGAGAGGGAAAATTTTGAAGAGATACCCGGAATTGGGGAAGAAAAAAGTATTCTTTTCTTTGTTTTCCAATTTGATGATTTCCTCGCAGAAAGGCTTGTGCTCATTCCGGGAAAAAAAATATGATCGAGGTATCAGAATTGCTTCCCTTCCAGATACATGCGAAATAATTCTCATCCCCTTATCTTCAAGTATAGTTGTCACATATAAATAGAAAACTTGGCGACAGTTATATCCGGGGTAAAAACGGCGGGTGAAACTAAAAACCTCAAGGATGATTCCTTTTGAAATTTATTTTTATTGTAAAATATAAAAATAAATAAAAATAGTAAAGTGGTTGATGACAGTTGCGAAGGGGGAAGAGTGAGAGAGAGATGTATAAAAAAAAGGGGGGAGACAAGGGGGTGATGCATTTGACAATATTTTTATGTTCCCTAATGGTTTGTTTTCCCTTCTTACGAAATATGTTTTCTGTATATTTCTCTTGATACATTTTTCATCCGTTAATATGTTGCGATGAATCATAATATGATAATGTGTATGAAATTATGTTATATTCAAAATGGCGTTATTTTTGTTGCTAGCACTTGAGAAAATTCTTCTTTTTTTTTTCTATTCGCATCACGAGGGATTCGCTTTCGTTATTTATTTTTCGCGGAAATATTAAGAAAGTTTTCTTAAACGTATATTTAACTGACATGTGAGTTAAATCGTGAATTCGTAAAAGAATGTTGTTTTCGTCTTCGTAATGTTTATTTTATTTTCTTGCCACAGCTCTATGGAGTCTTAAGGAATAGAATTTTAAAATATTTTTTATTTTTTTTTTTTTAGGTATTTCGATGCAGTTTGAGAGCAAAGCAGATACTATGAGCCAGAAATAGATAAAGAGATTTGGCCATAGAAGTCTTTAGTGGATTAGAATTTGGATTCGTTTCTGAAGGCGTCATCACGACGATTAATTCTCGCTTTTAATGACGAATGGTAATTGATGGAAGGAGAAATCTGACTAGAGTTTGTGTATGAGACTTTTTGGAGAATTGAAATTGTCAGACCTCGCAGAAAATTTGTCAGATCGACTGATACACTGTATGAATTGCCACAAATCAAAAGTATTTTTTGGTCACGTCAACTTGTAGCGTCTTTCAATAAGGTATGTGCTTCAATTTAAGGTTTTTTAACCAGACATGAATAACTAGTATAGATTTAAGCCAAATCTAAGCTTCTAAAATGTGTCTCATGCTAAGTCAGAGATCAACTTGTGTTACTTTTGGTGACAGATCTCTTTAGTGCTTTCGACAAAAGCTAATAATAGGGCAGCGGTAACTTTTTACAAAATCCGTTAAACCGGATTTATTTCATGTGACAGTTCGAAATGTTGAAAAAAATTCAAGCTGTCAGTAAATTCGACCTTTAGACTCCCTAGACACCTATCCACTGAGCTTACGAGGCTGACTGGCTCAAGAGAGCAACCGTGTCCTGCTCCTCATTACCAAACATTTGTCATTTTTTTACGGTTTTTTTAAAAAAATGAAAACCTTTCCAGTCCGCTTCTCTCTCTCTCTCTCTTTTTTTTTTTTTGCTTCGCTCTTCGCTTAATGAAGAATCAAAGTGCTTCTGAACAGCAGCTCTGTCTATGGAAAGCTGATCGCTTCACATCTCAGCCTTTCATTATTTTGGATTTTATAATTAAACCCGAATATTTATCTTAATCCAACATAATTACGTCTACATCTTTTTCAAGCTCGAGGTAAAGGTTAAAATTTCACGGATTAACCCCCTCTACTTAACGTTATTAAGACCCGTACAAAAACATAACCAATGTGCAAACATAAGTACGGTTAAGTCATAACGAGGATGACGAGTTGCAAAGAGGTATAGATTTTGGTTAATCCAATCCAAAGAGCGTTAATAGTCCCAAAGGAATGTCGTTACTCCTTTCAATACAACGCTCTTTGTAAGAAGAACTTTGAAAGTCGATTAACCGAGGAGGAGGAAAGCTCTTCCGCGAGATATCCACGTTTCGGATCGTGAATTGTTTACCTTTCCCATCGCTACCAACGTTGAAAAGTTTATCTTCTTGTTTTTCCCCCTCTCTTTTTCCAACGTGTATAATTTGTAGTGAGAAATTTCTATCTTGTAAGTGGAAGTTGGGGTTAGTTCGAAACTGCGGGAATAAAATTGCATTCCGAGAATACCTGGAATTTCTCGAGATAATTAATAGGATGAGTTATGTAATTAGTTGAGATCTTTTACCGGTAAGCTTAGCATCGCCTTATTACGTCTTTTAATGTTAACCTAATCCATAATCTTCCTTCCGCCTCTTCGTAAGGATATTTTAAAAACTTTCACTGTCATTATTTGTGTTTTTCTTTCGCGTGTATGTTTTATTGATATTTTCCCTTCTTTTTTTTCTCATCTTAACCCTTTTCGTTAAAGTCGAAACTGACGTGAGACGAGAGTGAAAAAAAAGGTTAGACGGGAATTAGGAAAAAAAAATATATAAATAGCAGTCGAAGGAACCCCACCTTGCCCTTCCTCAGCCTTTCTTTCAACTTATCGGTTTTCGACAAAGTTCACAACGGCAAAGTCTGTATCGCGGCTTTTCCGATGGTAAATCGACATGAAAAATTCATTTCCGTAAATGCAAAAGTTTGCTGGGAAAAAAAGCCGCAGGTCTACCAGCATTTATACCAAGCACTTTTCAGTCGCTTGCTTTTTTTGAAAAAAAAATTTTTTAACCTTCTTTTTTTTATGCCACTTCCGCTTTTTTATTCGTAAGCACATAGTTAAATATATATTTTTTCTTTTGAAAGATTTTTTTTTCTTATACTGTACAATGAATTTAAAGGAACAATCCTTTTCCTTGAGCGTATTGTTAAGATTAAGGACAATCCCGTCGCTAAGAATATCGTCTTTTCTTTTTCGTTTAGAGAGAGAGAAAAAAGGCAGCGAAACGAAATCGTACAAAACGTTTAGCGGGTACGATTTGATTATGTGTTTAATTACTCCGGAGGCGAAAAAAAGAAGTGATTAAAAAAAATGTGAAATACGTCGAGAACACATTTATTTTCTCACGTACTAAATTTTTTTTTATTAAAAAAAGAGACTTTCGGTATTATGAGTATATTTTTTAAAAGCGAGCTTTAAAAGTATTGGCAAGACTTCGATGTCATCAATTTTGTTGAAAACCGATTAGTCAATTTTGAAAATTACTACTCCAGCCGTTTTCTATCGAGGAGATAAAATTGAATAAATGTGGATGATAAACTATCGAAAATTGATTGGTGAAAGCAGTAGGGATGTTTAACAAGCGGAATTGAGCAAAAGTTTATGCCATGGGTATTTTTGGTTTTTACAAAATTAGATGAGTATTGTAATTGGTAATGGTGAAAAAATCACAATGGGTTTTGAATCAAGGTTGAAATTTAATTTCTTACCAAATTTCCACCAATCAATACCGGTTTGTTCGCCAAAAATCTGGACCTAGCTTTACCTCTACCTCTATCTTTGGCACAATGCCTGGCTTTGACTCTAGCTCTAGGTTTATTTCTGACTTCGGCTTTAGTTCTTTCGTTGTCTCTGTTTCTCTTTGACACTGGATCATTCTGCACTTCTGGTTCCAGCTTTGCTCCTAATATGCCTTTTCCTGGCTGCTTTCCTAACCCTCTTTTAATTTCTGGGTTGAAATAGAGCTGACAGTAATAGTCTGAATAAAAAGACTGGATTTTCAGGAATAATCCCTTTTATTAGATCTGCTTGATACCAAGATCAAAACTCCGAATGAAGCAAAGAGCGATTCATCTGGCTTTTTACAGACATCTTAAATTAAAAGAGACTAACAACTATCAGCGCTATCACTATTTTAGCATTTGCCATCTAAAACCGAAATTTCTCATTTCATTAAAAAACTTTAAGTGCTTTCGCTAAAGTCTTACGATTCGTGTGAAAAATTTTATCTTTTAAAAGAAACCAGCCCACGGGTTATTAAACCCAATAGGGAAAGAATAAACAAAACCGGGATTCCTGGGAAGCCTCAGTAAGTTGACATAACCTGTACAGTTAGACAAACACCGGATATTGCAAAAGGCCTTTGTCGGCAAGAGGGTTAAAATCTTAATTGATTCATTAGAAGAAGTCCGAGATGGCCGTTTCAATGGAAACGTTGTTGAGGGAGGGAGAGAAAACGTCGTGTGTCGGGGGGGTTGAAACTAGTAGGCTCTTTTGATCTTGTATGCGTAGTTATGTGCCGACGGGAAAACGATACACGGGGATAGACTAGAGCAATTATGTCTATTTCGTACCGACCCTCTCTTATCTCCTTTTTCCCTCTCTTACTTCTATTCATCAACCTTTAATTTTATTTATCTAGGATGATGGCTTGCTGCTTATGGGGATCCCACTTTACTTTTCTTACCGCTTTGTGGTTTTGTGAAATTTATTTTTTTTTTCTTTACCGGGGATTATTAAATTAATAAACGGCGTGGGGACAGGATGTCGAGAAAAATTTTATAAAATACAATTTTACGTAACCTCGATGAAAACCACTCTCGACCTCTTTTCACCTTTCATCAAATTAATGTGTGCAGATATACGATTTGAACGCTCAGCTTTTTCATATCTTTGACAACGTTTCATCTTATTATTATTTATTATTTCCGTTTGAATTTTAATTATGTTTGTCATTTTACAAGACGATAATTTAATTAATAAGCGCTTGCTTCTTTCTTTTCTCTTTCGTAAAGTTTTAAAAATAAATTAAAAAGGGTTTTGGTCATTGATCTCTTGCGCATTTTTCAACTGCATAATGGTTTATGAGAGAAAAAATGAAATTCTTTTTATAGCATCCTTTAAACGACGTAAGGATAACGTCCTTGAATTATGTGCAGCAAGGTGGACGATATCGATACGAGGGTGAAAATGGGAACCACTCTCCGGAAAAACGGAAAAGGACGAAGGAAATTTTAAAAATATTGCTTTTTTTTCCTCTTTCCTTCTCCTAGATCCTCACTCGGGAATCTTGATTTATTCCATCACAATATCCTGTGATGAACGAAGTTGAAAAAGTCAAGCTTTTTTTATTATTTCGGTCGAGGGGATGAGCTTTTTTTTAGGGTTTCCTATCAGTTAGCGCAAGATCGCTAAAGACCATTCTATCAAGTTTTACTGGGGGGGTAAAATATCTTTTATGAGTATTTCGCTTTATATGCGGCATACTTCCTTTTAATACGTGAAATCGATTAAAAAATGGTTAAATCGTGGAAACCTTTTTTCGGAATTTATAAAGAAAAAAAATCAGAAGTTGTAAAGATTTATGAATGCGGATTTTTTTTTCGTAACTTGAAAATTCGCTATTTTTAAAAAAGGAAAAATTGAACAAAAAAAGAAATATTGGTCAAGCTTTTTTGGAGTGGCTATTACGTATGTGAGAGGAAAACATGGCGCCTATAAATCACAAATTTATTCCCTAATTTAGTTTTTAAAGTGATAGCAAAACGTAAAAATTATCATAAATACATTGTAAGAGCTGTAGAGGATAAGCTTGAGCTCTTGCTTTTGGTTTGACTGCAGCTCTGAATCTGTCTCGACCTCTGGCACGGGATCTGTTTCTGGCGGTGCCTTAGGCTGGTTGCGGCTTTGAATTCAGCTTCGGCTGCGGCTCTAGCTCTGGACTTAGCTACAATTCTGTTTTTATCTTTGATTCTAGTTCTAATGGATTTAATTTTAACCGTAGACTTTGGCACTAAGTCTAGCTTTATTTTCAGTTCTATCCCTTGAAGCTTGCCTTCTGTCCTAGCTGATCATCTTTAACTTGTATTTTTACGCTAGATCTATCTCTGGCTCTCCCTTATTCCTAAAAAAAGTCTGCATTTTTTTAAAGGAAAAAATGGGATTTGATTCTCTAGTAAAAAGTTTTGTTTACTTTGGTCTTTCCACATTTTCTCTTCAAGGGTCCTTTACGGCGCCTCTTGCTTTTTTTTCTAAATATGATAATCTTTTAACGAGCTTTTGAATAAAAACAGGAAGGGAAAAAAACAAGGGCTTAATCTAAAACAAAGGATCTTTAATACAATTAATCAACTTTACTCAGGTTAATTAATCCGGTTGTCGACATGAAGCTTTTGTGGCAACAAAAATAAAATCTCGTTTTTTTTTGCTGAATAAAATAAAAAAGGTTGCGACGTCTTTAAAAGTTTTGAAAACGAATTTTCTTTTTCGTTGACAGTTTTTTCATCTTTACATATGTCTTTTTTTGTTCCTTGTTTCCGTGCCTCCGTCGACAGTTTTAAAAATGTTGACCTAGTTATGATTGATTAGTTATGTAAATATTCCCGAAAAGGAAAGGAGAAGAAAGTCAGGGAAATTGCTTTAGTCACCTATCGATGATTTTTTTTTTTTTTTTTGAAAATTTTTTTCGAATTCAGCCGAAAATTACGAGCAATAACGCTCAGGGAAAGAAATCTGGCAAGATTGTAAGATAAAGAGAAAAAAAATATTCGGAGTTTAATTTATAGAAGTTTTAGAATGTTCCAGACTTTTAGGACCTTTTTCTAATATCATCTTTGAATTTATATCAATAATAAAAACCAAACTTCAGGGTTATAGTGGTAATAAAAAGGCTTGGTCGGGCCTACTAATTAAGAAGTTTTACTTGAAAAAATAAAACTGGTTTGAAATTAAGAATATTTTTAATTGATTTGTAAAATGGGAAAGAGAAAGCAATTTAAATTTTTAAAAGATTTTCAGAGCAAAAATTTTTTTGAGGTCTCGCCACAACTTTGAGATTATTATTAAATTTATTTCCTCCGACTTGAACCATACATTTTTCTTATTTTTAATAAACGCTCATGTAAAGCCAAATTGCAAGGAGCATTAACTGCTATAATACCATGCAAATAGTACATATATTTTTATCTAATATCTTTTTCAACATATAAATACGAATATAAAAAAAACATTTATACGTATTTTTCTTAAAATATGGCTTTTAAAGTCACGTTAATATTCCCGACCCTTTAACGGATATTGTCACGAGAAGATTCATGTCTCGACAGAAACTCTTAAAAAATAAAAATGATAGGATAATCAACCACCCTTTTTTTCCCGCCTTACCCGGAAAACGGGAACTTTATGTAACTCAACCAATTTTTTTATATACCTTAAATTGCATGAAGATGAAAGAATGAAATCGAAAATATAGATCGGGGAAATTTATATTGCTTAAGGTAAAAAAAGGAAAAAAATTGACGGAGGGAAAAGGGAACGGTTTATTAGAAAAACGTACGGAATGAAATTTCCGAAAAGACTCGTATTTTTTCAAGAGGATCCCAACTTCTTGGAAAATGGAAATGATATATGTACGAAGAATAGATGATCTGTTATTGAAGTGGGGATGGAAGCGAAAGGTTTAGTCCTTTAGAAGGTTTTGACGGGCGACGACTGAGACTGAGGAAAAGGAGAGAGGGAGACAGAGAAAAAGAGATCGTACTGAATATATAACACTGGTTCTTATTCTCTTGACTGTTTTCCTTTCTTTTTTTTTCTCGGCTTCTTTCCCCCTCTCTCTTACGCATACACTTCCTACCCAATTTTCGACAATACTCAACTTTTTAACTTTATTACCGTCTTTTTTTCCCCTAAAGGGAAAGGTACGGATTCTTTTCTTTTTTATTTTAAACCAAGTATAAACAAGCTCGTCTTTGATCCTTTTTTTCGCTTTTAATCTCAAAAGGGGAAAAAATCGCGATAAATGATTCTAAAAGATTATTTTTTTTCGGAGGGAAGGGGATTCGAAGGAAAAAAATGGAAGAAAAACTCGCATCGAATTCAAATTCGTACATCAAAAATCTTTCTTTCGTTTTATTTTTATTTTTGGAGAGAGAATATCTTGGAATGGTCAAAAGCTTTGTCGCCCTGGCTCTTTTCCCTTTCCCCAATATCTTTGTTATATTTTCTTCATCTTCAATTTTTTTTCTTTTCGCTTCCTTCTCTTTTCTGTCGATATTCTCTACTTTTTTTTTTGTTTAAAGTCAGGATTTTGAAGATTGAATTATTGTATATTTTTAGAAGTGAAAGAGGATTTCGAAACTCATAAAACTTTCCGCCGCGATTACTTTTTTTTCCTTCTTTTTTTTTCTTTCTTAATTTGTCTCGACCGGATTTCTTTTTTTTTCGAAAAGTATTCGACAACGATTAGACGTGTTCTTGGTCTTTCACAATTTTTTGTGATTTTATTTGGTCAGTTTTTCTAATTGTGATTTTTTTTTTTTTTTTTTTTCAGGTAAAAATAAATTGAGATGTGGAATGATTTTAGGATTCCTGATATCCTGTTCAAAAACAACTCAGAGGACTTGAGCAGGATCAAATCAGCCACACTACCTTGTCCCTTGACCCTTGAAATTATAATTACCCGAAACATTATCATGAGGTAAGAATATTAAGTTTTCGAGCAGAAGCTCAAGGCGAAATTTCGTCGCTTACGGTCAGTTAACATCTGTAAAGTGCTTCTGTCCCAATTTTAATTTTTTGTCTCTTTTTGAAACTTGCACAATGGCTCCAGGACAAAAACCGAGTTCCTCTTTTTATTTCTCTTAAAATCATCTTTTGCTAATCACCTCTGCTCTAATTACGATTCGAAATTTTAATAACTTTATACTATGGACTATGAAGTAATTTCTGAGTTTTCTTTGACCTCAAAAGTGACACATCCTCTAAAACCGGAAAGTTAATTTCCTAACGATTACTATCATTTCCCTTGTACAAGATAAAAAAAAAATTTACCGTCGAGCTTCCTCATCCCCGCGTATTATTAATTGAAAAGTACAAAGTTACGTGCAACCAACAAACAAAGCCGCAGCTTCCCGAATTAAGAACCTTCCTCTTTGTTGAAAGTTATTCGACAATTACGCGATCTTAAAAGGAAAACGCGACTTTCCTTTATCCGATTTTAGAAAAGGAAGAGTTTCGGTTCTCGAAAGAAGAGGGAAATGTCGATCAGTAGGTCGCAAATATGCATAGCTTTAAATTGCAAAGTTTTTAATAATTCCACCTCGGTCGAAATGCTAAGAGGGGATGCTTGAAAATGGGAAATCTTATGAAAATGAGGATATTGATCTCATAAATATTAATTTTCCCAACCCGCAGACTGTTAGTTTTACCCGTTGTCAACATAGCTCATGCTGCATAATGATGAACCTTTCTAGTTTAATTTTGCATTTCCTGTCAAAGTAAGAAAACTATCGTGGGACTTCCGTTTATAATAATCAACATTCGGCTGGTGAGGAGTTAGAAGACGTCGAGTCAAATCGTTTTGATGGACGAATAGGCAAATACATGAAGGCATGGCGGGGGAAGAGAGGGATGCGGGGGAGCGAGAGCGAAAACCTTCTCCACAGAAAGACGACGGCGGCGGCGGAAGTTTCCACGAACCCCCGAAAACTTTGTTATGATATTTGCTATTCACGGTGCATGTTACAATTCTGATATCGAATTGCCTTTCGGATGGAATATTTGAGGACTTTTAGAACAATTTGAAATGATGATGTTCTTGTCTATATAGTTCGCAACACATAAAGAAGAGACCGAAGGAAACAACTTTAACAACTTTACTCCGTGATCTATTTATGGGTCTGGAAACTTGTGAAAAGGGCGAGAGTTTATCTTTTCTCAGTGCATTCTAATAAGCATGAGAAATTATATTGTAAGAGGAAGATGTCATGATCCAAGTGTAATATGATTAAGTTTAAAAAAATTTAAACATTAAAATTCAATTTTGGTGGCTGGAAAATATACGCAAAGGCGCATGGAGACCATAAAAAAGATGAATGGGGATTATAAGGCGCGTATAGCGTGAGGTCATCAGTTTGCCATCAAAAAACTGTCAAAAGCCAGATCTATTAATCTGTCTTATTATATTATGGCTTAGAGTGGGTGAGATTGTGATCGAGACACGGCGATTTTAGTGGACTGGACATGTAGCTCTTGCATAATGCAGGCTCTGTATGGATGAACGGTGGACGCTCTCGGAGTCTTAGAAGTTGAGGGAGTGCGTCTTCGTAAGGAAAACAGCGTGTTGAATTTCGCATACTGGCGAAGAATCTCCCCGACTATCGAACCATCTACCACGATTTAGCCGTCCTATGCAACGAGATGATGAAAGAGATTGAGGACCTCTACGATATCGACCGTCAGATGTTAGAATAGTGTGTCGTACTTTTGGCGTACTTTTGTGTCGTACCAAGTACTTTTGGCTTATTCCCTGCAATAAGTACGGCCTCCTGGGACGTG
The DNA here is from genome assembly GCA_023512825.1 of Liposcelis brunnea. Lineage (NCBI taxonomy): Eukaryota > Metazoa > Arthropoda > Insecta > Psocodea > Liposcelididae > Liposcelis > Liposcelis brunnea. The sequence continues at coordinate 14,108,605 of CM042068.1, read as the reverse complement.
ATACGTCCCGAAAGGTAACATCCTATACTTTGATCAGTCCTGCTTTAAGGATCGCATGAATCAACAATAGAAATCTGTAAATAATGAGGACAGTTTTTCAAAGAAAAAGAAGTTTTGTGATAGGACTTCTTACTCTGCTAAACCAAGAAGAAGGAGAATAAAATATTTTTGGCCTTGGCTATAGTATCACATTCGATTTCCTACTTCGCGCATTTTTCAAAACTCTAATCCGAATCCTGAAAGTATCTCAAAGCTCTTTCCCGCTTTTACAAAAATAACCCAGAGCTTTTCTGGGTTCTCAATATCGAAAAGGGAACTCCTGCCGCGATGTTTGACAACATGAATGAAACGAAAACATGTTAGCGACTCTGTAAGTCCACACCGCAAGCTTTCTATCGAAAATCCTATTCCAGTAGGTTTAATTAATCGATAAAACCATTCGATTCCCTGAGTTTTGATATATATTCCTTTTTATAAAAAGAAATAAGCTTTTGCCCTGAAGATATTTACCCGTAAATGAAATGGATGAATATGAATATTGAAAGGGGAAGATGATATTTAATTTGATCCTCCTTTTATCACCCTTCCCCCAACCGAAAACCATCTTTCCCTCGATAATAAGTCGTGTAATAGATTGAAACATTAATAAATAATTGCCAAGTAAAGAACAAAAGTCTAAAGTTATGAATAATAGAAAGGGAAAAAACAATTAATTGTTTATATGCTGAATGCGCTGTAGCGAATAGAGGTCTGCACGGGCCGAAAAAATGCGACCCGGACCCGGCCCGGAGCCAAAAAATTGAACCCGAGCCCGGCCCGGCCCGAAAAATTTGAACCCGGGCCCGGGCCCGGGCCCGGCCCGGGCCCGGGATAGTTTCCAGGAATTGGAGCCCGGGCCCGGCCCGGCCCGGAAGTCTAAAAATTGAAAATTTTTAGATAAATTGTAAAAAAAAAAAAATATATTTTCTATACTACAATACCATAGCCAATTCCAATTACCCTTTAAGTAGATAAGTAATTAAGTAGATATTAATACCAGAGTACGAAGTAGTTCAGACAGTGACAGTAGTTTGAGCCCGGGCCCGGCCCGGCCCGGGCTCCGGTAGAAAAAATTGGGCCCGGGCCCGGCCCGGCCCGGAGTTGAATCCAAGATGTTGGGCCCGGACCCGGCCCGGCCCGGCCCCGGGTCGGGCGGGTTTCCGGGCCGGGCAGCCCATGCAGACCTCTAGTAGCGAATAATGTTAGGCTTTCCCGAAGAGGATGGTTTTTCGAGAGGAGAAGGGTGCAAACAAACAACCCCTCGCTGTTTGTTCTATTTAAATAACTCATTGTTTTGACAGAGGGTGCTTGTCCAAACAACTGTCTTCCAGTTAGGAGTCTTCCCAAAAGTTCCACCTAAAATCTTTTGTCCTTTTGCTGACATTTTCTTCAATTGTATGGACGGCCGGCCGTGTAAATAAGAAAACCTTTCATTCGCGTCATTAGCTTTTTACGGTTTGGAATTAGAAACATTTTCCTTGTTTTAGTACCGATCGTGTTTTAACCGAAAGGCACTTGCGGGCTATCGGTTTATTTTCTTCCTTTCGACCCTTTTCACTACGTATATAAGACCGCAGAAACCCCTTTGACCTCGAGTTTCCTTACCGTGACCGCAAGGTCTTCCTTCCAGCCCGCATATAATTTTTAAAATCGTGTTTATGCTTCGGGTGCGTATTGCTGATTAAACGATCGTTTGTTTTCATTTTCGAGTTGTTAACTGCAGTACTAATCGATTTTAACGAATGAATGATTGACTTTATTAATGAAATCGTTTACTAATTCGAGAAAGGGGGAGTTCGGGGGTGGAGTGGGTGGTCGATTTCGTGTAAGCTCAACCATGGGATTTTCCATAGTTTGAGAAGATTGTGCGGGGCTGATAAAACAAAAGCTCTGAAGTTCCTTCCTAAAAAAAAATGCTCGTAATTCACGATAGAAATTCGCGATTAACAAAAAAAAAGTTTTGGAAGGGATATACTGTATATACAAAATGATTTTTATCTGTTTGAAATGCCGGATCTGAAATGCGGGTCCTCTATCGGGAAGGGCGCTTTTTTTTGTTTCTCTTTGCTCGTCTTTCTTTTTTTAGAAAACTGTCCTGTTGGTTTTTTTTTCTTGGATTAAGATTTCCATAAGTTTTAAAAGACACGTGTACAGTTAAAGTTTCCCTCCTTTAACATTTCTCACATGGACATTTTTAAGATTTACAATCAAAAAAGAGATTGGGAAGAAGTTTAGGGATTGAAAAGAGAAGGCTCAGGGAATCTACAGCCCCTAATATACGGGTTGAGGAAAACTCCCCTATTAGATCCGCTGACGAGAAATTTGGACACTGGATACCAGGGCCGGGGCAAGCTCTTGGTGCGCCCTTTTCCCTCTAAAGAAATTTTTTTAGACTTCAACCAAAAAAAATGGTCCTCAGATAACTATGCAGGGCCCCTTGCTGTGTTCCCCCTTTCCTGCTGCACACATTTTTCTGGGACGCAGAACCTGAGGTCTTAATTTAGGATGTGGTTCAACGTTACATAAAGCTACCAACTCGGAGACCCTCTAAGAACACAATTTAGGGCTTGGAAACCTGAAACTGATACAAGGATGACAAAGAATGAAAAACAAAGACGGTTACTTCATGAAGAATTGGCACCATGGACGAACGCAGATGTGCAGCTAACTATTCAAACCAACATTGGGCAGGCCATGGCATTCCGACCACCTGGGAATTCTCGAAATCAACAGCTAAATGCCAACGGGCTGGATCCCAGAGCATGGATTTCATGAGCTGCAAGCAGGAGGCATCTAACTCCAAAACACATCATGGTCGACAAAGAAAGCCTCTCCCTGGCAAAAAGTCATACAGAACATTAATATATCGCAAAATTTATCATCATAGCCGATGTCTTAGAATCTCGGAAAATTTTCAAAAATTTTCAAAAAATAAGGGTATAGATTTTCTTCAATGTTAGCTTTAGAACAAAGGAAAAAAGAGAAACTAACCGCGCCTGAAGAAAACTAATCAATCGGTTAACACCGATACAACCCCTTCATTGATTGATTTAAAACCGTTCGATTCTGCATAAATTATCGAAAGGTCCAAAAACCTCCTATTCTCCTGTCGTACAAAATTAACCTCAGCTTTGTCGGAAACGAATGTTGCGTATTATCCCGAATAAGTTTCCTGGGGAAGAGCGTAATAAAAATTTCATTTTGTTTCATTTTCCGAGCTGAATCAGGCACGGTTTAAGCCCCATCAATTTTAAGTGGAATTTCCCAACTATTATTTTTTAAATGGCTTCAACAATTTTTCCTGTATTAATATCAAACAGAAAAGGGACAAAATTATTATCTCGGTTGTTTTTTAATTTGCTCCTTTGAACCCAATTTGACGAGCAAGAAGAGAGAGAAACTGAGGAGGGGACGACTGCAGTCGTTGGGTTTTTTTTTTCACCGCTTTGAAGACGGAATCAACCACCGTGAATTTTTTTCCTCCTATAATAGTAAGTCCGTTCGTGCTGAAAGTGAGTCGGGGCGTGGTTGCTGCGAGAAAGCATGGTTTGGACGTTAAACTGAACTCTGTTGTGCCTGATTCGAATCTCCCATGATTTTTTTCCCTCGAAAATTAATTTTCTTCAATCAAGAATCCCCGGGAAAAACACACGAGTTGAAATTTAATGGAAAGTGGACGAATGTAGCAACTAACGTCGAGTTGTTTGCAACATGTGACCAAAAACCTCCCCCCGTCCGCCTTTCTTTTTTTTTTTTTTTCATCAGGCGGAATTTTTCCCGTAATGGTTTTTATTTTTTTGTATTATGGTTATGACATTTCTTGGGGAGACATTGGGAACCCGTTTTACACGATCTTTTTATAAGTGAATGTAGCAAGAATAATAACTTTATCCTTTGTCAGCTGTTAAACGGGACTGCAGAATAATCGGAATTGAAAATTTCGAATCGGTTGAAACTTGCGAAGTCTGATATAATTCACAGAACTTTAATCTAGTTGAACAGAAACGTTTTACCATTTAAATTGGTAAATGTCACATCTATTTTTAATTTAAGAAAGTAAGGAGGGGTTGGAATTTTAGGTGAGATGAGCGCAGGAATATGCTCTATTTTAGTTTTAATGGTTTTCTAGTAGAACTCTATCTCAAGTTTATGCCCATATAAAGTTAGTCTTTTTTTTTTAGGATTAAAATTCTTGCTAGCCAGCTTCATGTCCTAAGTGGGGATAAAAATCCAGTCTTTTTTTGTGGCACAGTCCAGTAAAGCCATGAAGGGCTCGGCAAGAGTTGGACTTTCAGTTGACAGGGAATAATAAGGCCATAGCACACGGAAGACAAGTACGAGGACTGCCAGGCGAATACTTTTTGGTAATGCCGAATATCACGAAGACTTTAGTCTGCAATGTACAATGTAAAGAATTACAATCAAGTAATTTAAATTAAGAGCGCAACAGACAAAACTTGCAAGGACTAATAAGGGTCTTGGGGCTGGAAATAACAGCAAGACAACGGGATGGATGATAGAAAACTTTCACGAGTGATAAAAGAAGAGTGATGACGAGGAACGCACTTTCATCCAGAATCTTGCAGCAGGAAGAAGGGAGCAAAATTTTGCTACCGAAAGTAACTCCTTGAGTTATCAGGCCTGAGCAGTATTCATACTCCGTGAAAAAATTAATAAGACTATATGAGAAAAATTGGGTAGCAAGATGAAGCCGCCTTAATCTTCTGCGGTTTAAATGTCACAAGAGGAAGGTGCAGTAAGCTTAGCTTCAGCGCCAAAGTCTTTTAGTAACCTCCAACTTGAAAAGGTGATAGCTTACGGAAAAGACCAAGTTCTAGTCCGTGGGGTTCCCTAAGCTCTGACCTGATAAAATTTTCATTCCATATTTCAAGAATTTAGCACTTTCTTTATTTTCCGCTGAAACTGGCAACAACCCTCCTGGATTTCCAGTGAAATCGTATACAAGCAGTGTTAAATAAAGACACGTCACGTGATCTCACGAAATATAAAACTTTCCACTTCCTGCATTAGCCGGACACGATATCTACTTCCGTTATATTTTAACAGCCCTATTTCTTTTCTTCTCTTTTTTTCCTGACGAAACAATCTTGTTGGAACCTGTATTTATGGCACCATAATTCACAGGTATCATTTCTTATTTACACGGATTAATCGATCGTTAAAACATAAATTAATCGCTAAAGAGAAAACTGCAAAAAAAAAAAAATGATTTAGCGATTTTAACTCTGATGAAAGCTATAATTCAGGTCGTTCGGGGAAAAAAAAGAAAAGAAGCAAAAAAAAAAGAGGAAAATCGGATTATTGAAATTAGGGTATAATAAAAAGTACATAAAAGACCTCGGGGAGTATACGGACAATGGAAGCCGATAAATAAAAGAGAATAAAACAGAAAATATCAATGAAAATAATTTGCAATTCCTCCCTAGAGTTAACAAAGGACTATAAAATATTATCGTGTCCAGGACACAATACTTGTGTAGTCGAGACTTTACACACAACTCTGATCAAATGAATATATTATATATTACGTCTTGGACTGGTTATTGCCACCGATCGGATTTCCGGTTGGGGGTTTTTATTAAATCCGTTGAAAGGAAAAATCGGAGATATAAAAAATAACGCTCAGACACAAATAATAGAGTTGTCGTGTGCATTGGAGTCGGGGAAAGTGTAGAAGTATGCAGTTTTTAGTTGAAGAGGAAAAAAAAGGGGCTTGGGAAAATAAGAAAAGGAAAAGAAGTCCTTTGTTCTTTTTATTGGAACTAAAACTTGCCCGCAAGAACAAAACCTAGGGGAGGAATCGAGCGACGTCGATATCCTCCTTTTTTAAGCTTGAATTCCTATCTGGATTGTTTGGATTTTTGTAGGTAACACAGATTTAGAATCACAGCTTTGAATAAAGGGGAGATGAATGTACGAAGCTTCGATGAAAAAAAGTTAAAGGATTAACGGTCTTAGCTCCCCGCCATTTTGTGAGGCTGCGAAACGTGGACTTTAGCTTTCGGGCCCAAAAATAAGACGCTGAAGAGGATACTGGGGCCTAACGTCAGTTGCTTAATAGTGGATGAAACCCCAGCAATGGAACATTCCAAACGAAAGAAGGGAATCGTTGGCATCTTCCGCTGCTGTCTCAATTGAATTCTGGCGTCTCTGAACTGAGAGTTTACATGTCATGTAATAATATAGATTGAAACCGCTGAAGAGTCATCGACATCCCAGGAGCTAGTACTATTTTCGCAGAGCAAACCAGAGTGTTCGATACTAGAGGAAGACCTCTCGATCGAAGCGTTGATCAGATTTTAGGTCTGCAGAGCCAGTCGAGGGAGAACAACCTACGCACGAATGTAAAAAAAGCGAAATAATTCACTAATTTATAATTGATAAGAAAACTCGTTGGTTGGTCGTTAAAAAGTCGTTCCCTTGAATATTACGGTTTCGAATGTATGAGATATATATCAAATTTCAACGCCTGTGACAATGGATTGTGTATAAGGGGGACCCGTTTTTGTCCGCAAGAGAAACCCTCTCTCTTCCCCTATTTTAGATATCATTACCAGATTGTTTGGAGATGGTCTTAGCTATTAGTCCGGTCATCATTCTCCCTCACTTTCACGTCCATTAAAGGTAGAGCGTTTTTGATGCTCATGACAAATATCTATTCATTATCCGACAAGCTCTTTTCAAGGGTTGAGTTACTTTAAAACGAAAGCTTTACTATTTTTTATCCCATATCCACACCCTTGAACCTCTAATTAGCTAAAATGCTAAATACAAAAAACAAAGATTTTAACAAGGATATGGTACACACCATGATTTTGATGATAACTTCCTCCAGATGGTGAGAGGATCACGATGCCCGTTTGTTATCCCGTTTATTTCACAACTTTGCAAATGGGTATTATCTAGCACAAAAACCTTACAATAAAATACATTTCATTAAGCTAAACACGAATAAGGCGTCTCGCTTTGCTGCTTAACTAGAGGATTAACTGCTGACAAAAACTTGACATTTTCAAATGCTTTAAAAGGGTTCAAATGTCTAAACGAAAACGGATGGGGTTTCCTAATACGTTAAGCGAGAAATATGTTGTTTAATGCTCCTATTTTTGAACTTTTACATTCGTTTCCTCTCGTGAGTTCCGCAGGAATGCAAACTAATAACCTATTCACCCGGTCTATTTTTTTCCTTTTTCAAAACATTTTTTCGGGACAATGGAATAGTCGAGTCATGCCACTGACGTTAACCCCGTCGTTTTCAATTAATCGTGCTTTCATCGTGTGTGTAAAAATAAAAAATTATCAAAAAAAAAAATTAATATCAGGAAAGATACTTAAAAATTATTTTCGCGGAATTAAAAAAAGCTAAACGGGTGATAAATTAATATACGTGTCGCTTTGTTTTTAATTTTTCTCCCGATTCAATTAAATCCGATCAGCATTATGAAAATGGGAGAAAGGGTGAAAGCTCACATGCAAAAAAAAAAAAATATAAAACCAGTTAACAAGGCGGTCAATTCCCATACGATTATTATTTTAGGCCGGCTATATTACAGAGATTTACGTTGGATTATATTAATTAAACAAGTTCTGCTTTTGTTTTATGTTTTTTTTAATTGCCGCATGTTTTAATTATGTCATTCGTTTATTCAACGCTATAATATTCTGTGACCGGAGATCCGGTTTAGTTAACGGTTAGGGAGTTGAGCGCAGGTTGAATTTCACGACCAACATGCCCACGAAAATTAGTGTTACCAGCTAAAGAAAAGAACATCAAGAAGAAGAGTCGAAGAAATTTTTTTTTTATTTTCATGATTCGGGACTTATCTTGAAAGTTTGAGACAAAGAAATGAAACTTTTTTGCATGGCTCTTTGCAAAAATGCTACGGACCTAAGTGACTCAATTAGTAAGTGATTCGATCGTGTTTTTGTTCTAGGTACAAGTTAGAAGAAAGGTCTGTGATGTACTCGAATGGAAAAAAGCTTTCTCAATCGAGTTTGGCTGCAGGTTTAGTAGACAATACTCAATGGATCAGTAATGACATGCAATTCTGCTTAGTTGTCAAGACTTCAGGAAAGCGATAAGAAACCAGAGCTGCGAGATTCTTTGAAAGTACAAGTTTAAGGAACTTCTACACCCTAAAATTGTGGCAGTCAGCCAAGTTTTAGTAGCAAAATTCAAAAGCACTACGCTTAGACTAGTTCATGCTCAGCTTATGATTAGCAGGTAAGATTTTTTCTACATTTTTTAATTTTAGGTGTTCTATGTTGGACTATTATTTGCCTTAAAACTCCTTTGGCAGTAAATTTTGCCGGAATCGGGTTGCAATGGTCTGTAGTAGCCGGTATTCGGTTCAAGTTTGGTTTCATTTAATTACTTCAAGCCGCTTTTGTAACTCCTCATTATTCCCGGCGCCGTTCTCTTCCAAAAATCTTCCGTTGCAGTATTAAATTTTGTCTGCACAACTAAGTATTACCCGAGTTAAGAACAGCCACATATATCAATGGTCAATGCTAATATTATTGCTGCTATTATTCTTTGTTGAACGCTCGAACTAAAATAAATTTCAGAAACAAGCGTTCTATCGAATGTTTTATGGATTTTCTCATAAGAAAAGAAATTTTAAAAATGATTTACTTTAAATGAATGACATAAATCCGAAAGAGATAAAATTTTCGCAAGCTTTTGGATTGGATTTGATGTCGAAAGCAAAAAAATCGTGATTTGCAGTTGATTGCCAATACAAGGCAATTCGCAGATATCAGGATTCGAACATGGCTATACCAACTGAAATTTTCAATCTGTACAAGCTTTTCGACTAATTTAGGCTCCAGGCTTAGCTAATTTCTGTAACTAGGCATAGCTTGATCTAAAGTGTTCAGCCTAAATCTTGATATAGGTCTCCAAAGCGTTTAGTATGATTTTACTTCTGCAAGCAACAGGCTTGGGATAAGACTTCGGCATGTTTCGTCTTAACGGGTCAAACCTAGTCTGATCTCGGTTTGATCTTTTGACGCCTCCAGCTGATTCAAAGCGAATTCCACATTATTTAAAATTTCTAACAATGGAAAAGGAAAAAGCAAGAAAAATACTTCCGGGTAAAAAAATCTGATCAAAGAAAATTGGAACTATTGCGAGGAAAGGAAAAAGGATAAAAAAAAACATTTAATCCGCTCTTGTTTTCTTGAAAATTTTTTATGTACCATAAAAAAAGGATACAAACGGAAAAGATCGTGTCGTTTTAGTTCATTATTCCCGTTTATACACTAAAAAAAAAAAATAGTTCTTGAAAAAGTTGATTTTCTTGAGTAAAATCTCCTCGATGAATATCCAAAACTTTCAATAGCAAACTTATAAAATTCTTAACTTTTTTTCTCCGTTAAAAACTTACCTTTGTGCTTGGAACGTCAAAATTTTCCCTGAAAAGGAAAAAAAAATTTACTTTAGATTAAGTATCCCATTGTAGTTTTTAAATCATGACCTAGTTACGTTACATATATTTTAGAAAACAATCGAAAGCTCTTTGTTTATTGTGTGTGACAGGCGATAGTATATGAGAGACAAAAGCCCTGCCGTATATTCATTAACTACTGGAAATATGCACTGTCACGAAATAAACCGATTAATTAAATGTCTAATTACTAATCGATGATTAAATTCATTGTTTTTGAAAACACACGATTTAAATATCAACTAGGTCCCTGTATTTAATAGAAAATCTTGATTGGCGGTTGTAGGTCTCGGCAATCGAGTCTTTCGATATCTCGAAACGAAAAAGTTAAACGAGTTCCTTTTTATTTACAAAAACCGTTTAACTTTTATTGTTATTAGACATGTCCCCTTTTATTAAACGCGATTCAAAGCGTTTGCGGTTTATTCTAATTTTTTTTTTTTTGAAAAAAAAAAAAAGGTTTCGACCTCGTGATTATTACCTTTTTAAAAGGTCCCAAAAGGAATGTTAAAAAGTGTGTTCCAACGCGTATTAGGGCTTTTAGCATTAAATTTTTTTATTGTTATTGTTATTGCTTTTTCTAAAATTTGTGACTGACTTTTTTTTGTGTGCTAAATGAGGTTGCGTTTGTGGGAATTCGTACGAGGATTGAAGTGTGATGGAATTCGGGCGCTTGCGATTTATTGGGGAGGGTATGAGTCATGTAAATTTTCCATGGAAAAATAAAGATTTATATTTCAGAGAATCGAATTAGCAATTATCTTTGATATGTGGCATGCAATGAATGTTCTTTTGTAGTTGATTTCATGAGCAAGTTTTGAGCAGAAATGAAATAGGTTATAGTTAGGTCAAAGAAAATAATCTAAAGACAGTTCCTTTCTCTCCCTACCTCCTTTTTTAAAATAAAAGATTTCGCTTTCGATCAAGTTTTATAAGCTTAAGTTCCACACAATATTTACTAAAAGATTTGTTCTACAAGAAAAAATTTATTAAAAGATTTGTTCTACAAGAAAAAAATTGTTAAAAGATTTGTTCTACAAGAAAAAATTAATTAAAAGATTTGTTTCACAAGAAAAAAATTATTAAAAGATTTGTTCTACAAGAAAAAATTTATTAAAAGATTTGTTCTACAAGAAAAAATTTATTAAAAGATTTGTTAGACAAGAAAAATTATCAAAATATTGTTCGACATCAAAAGATTACCAGAAAATTTTGTTCGACAAGAAAAAATTTCATTAAAACAAAATTCAAAAAAATTCAATTTCAAAACATTTGAAAATTTGAAATTTTTTTTAAAAATTTGGAAAAATTTAACTTTGAGCAAAAATATTTAGATATTAATGAGTCCTGGAAAGTCTTTATTTTCCCCCTTGGAAAACACTTAAGTCCTGGAAATTTGAGGAAGAGTCGAGTTCGACCACTGCCCGTATCACGAGATTGATCCTTATCAGCGAGAAGCCGTGAAGCGACATGATTCGTAAATTAAATTTCAGTAAAAGATATTGAAAACAAACAAAACCGTCTTGATGCATGTTACCCGGATTAAAATAAAACGGGAATTATAATAAAAAGGAAAAGAGGGATTGACGAGGATGTCGGGGTCTTGACATAATTCCCATCAGTGTGTCAGTCGTGTTCTTTTAACTCGTCCACTTTTTTTTGTTGTCGAAAAAAGGTTCGTTTTAGCGCAAAAGAGGTAGACATCTTTTCTAATGTCGCGTCAAGGGTAAAAAAGAAAATAACCTCGGTTGTTTTTTTTGTTTAATTTTTAATCCCCCGACAAGGAAACGAACCCGATACGCCTACTACTATTATACATCATATAGTATATCGTTTTCTTTTTGATCTTTTTTAGCAGTCACGGTATAAAAGCAAAATCAAACCTTTTCCCGAGATATTTCCAGCCAGAAAACCTTTTTCACGGAAGGATAAAAGGAACTTCCTTTGTAAGGAATCAGTGAATCATGAGTTTTAAAGGTATATATAACGGTTTTTAATGTTTCAAACATTGTTAACCGACGGAATCGCGTCTATAAAAAAAAAAAAGGAAAAAATTATCTACCACTATATCAAATTTATCGTGTTGGTTTTTTTTCCTTTTTGGAGGTTTTCCGGAAATTTTTGCGTGCGTGTTTTTTTTTTCTTTTTTTATACATATAGAAAAAAAAAGAAGGGGAAGGAAATAATTATTTTTAAACCGAATAGCCGAATACCGACTCAAAAAGGTTCATATTATCTAATCGTCAGATAAGCATGATGCTTCTTTTTTAAACGTCAAGTTTTTCCGGAAGTTAAGGGATATCGTTCTCGTGAGGATAATAATCTCTTGTAACTTATTAAAATAAAAAATTAATGAGGAATTATAGCATAGGGAAAAAATGAGAGTTAAGTACTGAGTGAAATGTTAAAAGAGAATTTGGCCATTTGCGGTATTAAGCTTTTAAAGTTAAAACTTTTAAATGAGGCTTTCGTGTCAGGCTCCGGATTTAAAGTTTGAATTTAAGGATTCTTGCTTTAAAGTCTGAATTTCAACATTTTCTCGAGCTTAGCCAGAGTTCAGAATAACGGCTTAAAAAAAATATAATATTCCATTAACTTTTTTGCGATATTACTTTTTGCCTGTTGACACCGTCTCGCGTTACAAACACGTCAGCTAAGCTCCTTGGGAATTATGCTGTCCCTGCCAACAAGAAGTCAAAAACTTCCAGCCGCACTAAATTATCCCGAAAAGAAAATAACTTGGGAAAAAAAAACCGCGAGGAGGAAAGCGAAAGCGTGCACATCTGTTTCCCTGACAAATTATAACATTAAAAATGGATTTAAAAAGTGTTAAATAAAAAAAAAAGAGTGAGATCATTGTATTAATGACGTGGCGTACAAAAAACTTACAAAACAGAAGAAAAGAATGAAAAAAAGAAAGTTTGTGAAAAAAAAAACTTCTTGAAAGTTTTGGAAAACAACGGAAACCTAAAGAAAAATTTTTATTCCATTTAACAATGGAAACTTTTCTCCGAAAGAAACCGAAATTCAAGCTTAAGTAAATAAGACAAAGGGAGTTAAATCATAAAAATGCGACGACGACGACGCTGCCGCTGCTGCTGCCAAACATTGTGTAACGAAATATGGAATTTCGACGAGGGAAAAAAAAGTGTAAGGATGGTCTTTGTATTTTCTGTTTTCCTCTTATTGTGCTTCCCACCGCGATCCATCTCCGTAGAAAACATTGTAAATTTAAACAACAAGTTAACGAAACTTTTAGTTAGGTTTCACATACCGTGTAACTTTCTTAAGTTTGGAGAACACGTTTAACTGACAATTAACCCGGAAGCAAGAGGAATATATTTCGTTTCCGGTCGTTCTCCCGCCTTTTTAAACGGGAAGTTTAAGCAAGCTCATGCCGTAGAGACGAGACTGCTTAGCAGAATAAAATGAGGAGGCTTGTTAGCTCTAGATTTCTGGATTGTTAATGGAGGCGTAGGGAAGTGGCGACCCCATCGTCCAGTGGCTGTGCCACTGCAAGCAGCCAAGACTGTAAGGTTTTGATTTGGGAGCCGAGAAACTGACCCTTGTCTGTTTGTAGAGGCGTAGCAAACATCTTTGCAGTTACCACTGTCGGCCCTCTAAGTCAAAAAAGCGTCGGCTTTTTGAGTAGGAATTCAATTCAGGAATTTTTGCTACTCCACTGTCTGTTTGTATCTTTCTCGAGCATAGCCCGACTTTTGGCTGTGTCGTGAAGAATTCAACTCAAAAATTTGAACATTCCAAAAAATTGTAATTAATTCATGTTTGTTCATTCCTCTTGCAGTGTCTAACCAACAAGTGGTAACTCGCCTAACACAGCCTCTACGAGGCTAGTCGCTAGTCTTCATTTGAGCTCTTCCTCGAAGCTCTTCAATATATAATTTTCCCCTCTGATTTTGGTTAGTCTTTCCATTCCTTAATGACTTCTATATCCTTAAAGGAGAGATGACTTGCTAAAATTTTAAAATGTCTTCTCACCGCTTCCCAGAAACGCTAAACGTGACACTTTTCCCATTTCCCCTTTTATTTTTTTCCACCGTGTCGTGCTACCCCTATATTTCCCGTGTTCCCTCTTTCCATCACATCCGAGTCCATTCATCTATAGTGTTTATCACCCATGACATTAAACATCACACCCTTAAGTTTAAATAAATAGGAAAACAGGAAAGAGAAAGAGCATTGTCCCATTTTTCCTTTTTTTTGTTGAATTGTAATTTTGACAAAGCACCTTTTTGCAGAAAACATGTAAATGCTTCTTTGGAACGCACGAACGCTTGAACGGTTGATATATTGCATGCTGGATTCATAAATGTTGTCGGACGTCAGTCATCATAAGTGTTTGGCCTTGCATTAATGAGCTCGGTTTATATTCATTAAAATTTTCAAAATAATAAATCCAAAAAAATTTAAATCGAAGAGTTTTAAAAAAAAAAAAGGACAAAACCCGACGATTCACGCAATACGGAAGAATTAATTTCCAAGTTTTTTAGAGGCGACCGAAACAGGAGAAAGGGGGATGAGGTGCCGGGAAAAGGCCGCAGGCAACCATAAATATCAAACTTTTTAAAATTAAAAGTAAAAATTCTTCGTCGTTTGCTTTTTTTTCCTCCCCCCCCCTCTAAAACCACGTACGAAAATAAAACGAGGAAAGAAAACGAGCGAAGGGAGGAAAAACGTTTCGGTAATAAATCTATATGAGCGGTTATTAATTATTTAAAATGGTGGAGTTGATTCTAGGACACGTAGTTCCGTAACTTGCACCCTAAGGGAAAGGTCAGTGAAGTTTTAAAAAACCAAATTTCAAATCCCATAGCTTTTGGATAATTTATCTTTTATCTTAGTTTAATTCCCTCTTTCCTTTTTTATTTTTTTAAATGTGGCTTTTCGAAGAGGTCAGCACTGCTGGAGACAAAAACGTGTTAGTAGTGGAATTTACACTCGCCGGAGATAATTCGAATAGCGGGCGAGAATTCTTAAGTTCACCCAACCGTCATTTAATTTTGGTTTCAGAGCTTGGAATTCTTGTAATCTCCGAGCATTCTTAAAAAAAAAAATAAATAAATACATGAAGAGGAACTTGCGAATGCGAAATCTGGTTTTGCGAGGTTTCGTGGCTGGAAGTTGTGGTTGGCCAAAAGTATTTTAGCTGCCCTCTGACCTTTAAAAAGGGACGCGAAGAAAAATCCCGGTTGTGAAATTTTATTATTTAAGATTTGCGGTATGAAACTTTTCCCAGTTTAAATGTCATCGGTGCCCTCATTTGACACTTAAACTAACTGACTAATTCGGTTTTAAGTTGACCTATTATGCTAGCTCGCGGTGAGCAGCAATGGCAGCAAGTGCAAGCTTTTCTTTTTTCTCTTATCTAATATTCATTACTGTAAATATTTCTTTTTATTAAAAAAAATAAATAACTATACCTTAGGAAGGCTTTAACTCAAAAGCTCAGGATTGGTGAAAGCTGGAGAGTGGCTCTAAAATTATGAAGCTCAATCCAATTTGCGAGAGCTTGCACCCTGCAACAGTGAAAAAACTTGATTGAGCAAAACCTTCATTCGTGCTTTGACAAAATAAAACTCATAATGAATAAAAATCGATTGTATTACAAAGATTTCTGATGAGGAACGGATTTGATTCTGAGGAAATCTACATTGCCAGCGTAGAATTTGGGAAGAAGCTTTGTTAGAGCTTTTACCGTATTCATAATATTCTCTTAATTTCTTACTCATGCAACAAACCTACTATTTAATTTCTTCCCACTTTAAAATCTTAAACTTTTCACATTTAACCGCTAAATTGATACAAATTAGAATCTCGGATGACCTATAAACTCTGAAACTTCCAAAAAAGGATGAGAGGAAAGCGAAGATAGAAGAACGCTTTAGGTGAGAGAAATGCAAAAAGGAATAAGCTATATCTGAGAAAGTGAACTTTATGTTAAAATTACGAACAATTTCACTTCAGAAAACCCGTTAGAAAGTTTTTCCGTACAATAATCAAAAACGAGGAAATCAAATAAGAGATATGTAAGGATGCTGATGTAAGGGATGCTCAATAAAAAAATTTAAAAATTTTATCCCAACAAATAGAAATTTTTTTCTTCTAAAATATTTTCTGTGCCTAAGTTATTAAACATTTAGATCGTCTTAATTTTATTAAAAAAAATTATTGTTTAAAATTTTTAAATTTTACAATAATCCACACAAATGCGACACACCTTATGGTTAAAAAATGAGAAAAAAAGAAATGAAATTAGGAAATTTTTTTCTCCGTTTTTTTGTAAATAAACTTCAGCCATTTGTAAGTTGATGTAGGTTTTTTTTTCAATGTTGCAAAAAAATTCAAGCTCGATTTATCCAAAATGACGAAGTTAACTTTATAATATCAAGGGGGGATGGGGACTTCAGAGAGAAAAAAAGCGAAGGGAAGGAGCCGGAAAAAAAGAAAAGCGTTTGGAAAACTTTTTAATATACTTTTATTTGTAGCACAAAAGCCGCCAGTCACCGTATCAGGAGACTAACTGGAAGCCATTAGTATTGAAAAATCATTACATCAGCAGCCTCGCGTAACAAATACTTTTTTCCTTAAAATAAACGACAAAGAAATCAAAATCATCTACAAGGGAAAATGAAAATAAAAAAAAAAGGTTGGAAACGACAAACCGAACTGTGGGTAAATTGGATTTCTTTCAACCCCCTTCTTGTCTCTCTCCCTCCCTCGTATCAAAAAGCAAAACCGCTAACAGGAAAAAAAAGAAAATCTGGAGATTTTCCGAAAGGAAAAAAATTAAGGTCGGGCCGTGGATTTTTTTACGACTTCTAAGCGGAAAAAGCATGCCTATTTATTTAATCGACTGGATCACGTGGCCCCCGAGAAAATTTTTCACCCTCCCGATGAAAAGAAAACCGATTTATTAACATGTAAAAATTCGTGGTTGAGTCATTAATAACGAAGGATTAGTCAGCATTCAATTGATGGAGGGAAACGAAGATGTGAGGGGGGGAGGGGGGGGCACGGGTAACGCTTTTCCCCCGTCGCCTAAGTCGAATCCTCAGTTTCCTCGTGTCGGTTACACAAAAAAAACTGCCCCACGGGCTTTGTAGAAGTTGTGAAAAGAATGATTATTCTGCTATTTTTTAAAAAAGGGGGATTTTTTTCTTTTCAGGATTCGGATAATCGAGAGCGGCTTGAGTTGGAGCCATAGAGTGGAAGAAACTAGTAATTAGACGGTCGCATGGTGGAGGAGCGTTAATGTTCCGGCAAGCAAATACTTTCTGAACGCATACACTTGTGAACAGCCAAAGACTTTAGCTCAGAGAACAACGAATAGAAGATTTCATAGTCAAAGGCAAGTACCAGTAATATTTATGGGCTGCGGATCACACTGGCCTATCTTTAAAATTTCTCAGCCCAGCACTCGCCTGGTGCTCTTGCCAGAGAAATTGCTAGGAGCCCATAAAAATGAAGATCTATGGTCGACTCAACAGAATTGACGAGACTTTAAAAAAATCCAAGACTAAACTCTTCCCTAAATACTTAGCCCCGTTCTATCTTTTCTAAAGCCCTATTTGCCATTAGGTCACAGCTTGGCTTCGCCCTTCTTTTACTTCAGGCTGACTTTACCAACCCCTAAGACGTAAACTCGAATTTCATTTCACTTAAAACGAGTTTAGCATAAACTGCAAAAAACATTTCTAAAGAGTGGAATTCGTCATTATGTAAAATATTTAATGCTACATCCATGTTACGAATAATTTAACGTTCTTCCTGCAGAAACCACCTGAATTTTGCAAGATTTAAGTCGGTTTTGCGAAAGATGAATGACCATAATAACCCGCATAGACATTTAATTCCATTAAAACGTAAACCATATAATTGATATTTACGTCTAGTCGTAAAGCGTCTGCAACGGGCAAACACGTCAGATCGAAAACGGTTTTTCCTTTTTCTAAAAAAATTCGGTTTTCAACTTGGAAAAAATATAACTTCGAAATTGGAATGCACTCCATTAATTCCCACCTATCATCAGTACTCTCGGTAAAGCTATTATCCTAAACCGAACGTTCTACAACCTTCTGACGTCTCATTTCCGTTTTTTATAACCTCATAAAGTTTTTTTTTTTTTTAAATGAAAAGCGGGGTTAGGTTGTCAAATCCTCCACAACAACCGGCGGAGCATGTTTTACACGTAATAACTGGAAAATATTTCATAGATTACATTTACAGACAAGACATAAATAACGTATTTACAAAAGCAGACGTTACTTACAGTTATGACTGGGTTCTAATGAAGAGAGATGTGTATTATTAGCTATATTTTCCATTTCGCGCAAAGTTATTGCTTTTTTAGGCGGTTTTTCCGGTGGAAATAAAATACCTGATGCATTGCTTTGACTGTCAGTTAAAAAGTAGGAGTTGGCGGGAAAAATGAATACATATTGAACAGAAAATATTGTGTAGCACCAGTTTTATTAAAGAATTTTATTTTTAGGATTCCTTGGAAACTTCCAAACTAACGAGATAAGAACTAAGCGATTAGCTACAGGCTGAGTCCATGGAAAAGAAATACTATAGGCAGCTGCTTGAGGCCTTGTAGTGTTTTTGCAATTAGCGAGCGAGTGAGGTATGTAAAAAATCTAGCCAAAATATTTGGCTAGAAAAGAAATTTCAGACAGAGACAACTACATTTTTATTAAAATGGAGGGATGGGGCGGAACGAGGGGAGCCAGATTGGGCTACGGCCACACCTGATTTTGGCCCTTTGGGAGAAGGAATATTTTGAGAAATTTTTACTCCTAAAGATAACAGGAATGTAATATGACTCTTTATTTATTGATTTAACATTGTCAGACTTTAGGTCCAGATGAAAATCTCTGGCCATTCTTGGGCCCCAACATGATTTTTTTCTGGCAGCGTTTTTGCTTCGGATCGATTATTTTTTAAAAAAATCGCAGTACAACTGCAGTTTAAAAGTTAGACTAGAAAACTTAATGGTATCTCCGACCAGTCTCCTATAAGCAAGTAATCTCCTCTGATTGTTTAGCCCGTACTCTGTTCTTCATTGACTTCTATTAGACTTTCCCTGCCACTTCACTAACAACACTCCCCTGTTTATTACGATCTCGACACAACAAAAGCTATAAATATCACCGATTGTGCCTCGAATAATAATCTCCTACTTTCTTATTAATATCATTTACCTCTCATACATAATTTTAAAATAATATCAAAGTTAATTATCGTGGTAACAGAGTGTAGACTAAAATCCATTTCATCGAAAACGGGATTAACCGCGTGCATTGATTACTTAATCGATTAATTAGTAATCAAAGTCTAATTATTATTTTTTGCATAATTCCTCATCAATTATATAATAAAGCCGTATTAAAACTGACATAAACGTGACGTAATTAACCGACCCCTTAGCAAAAATTTTACTCCTCAGATTTCCTTCCATATCTCGTTTTTCCCCTTATTTTAAAATTTCACAAGCTCTTGCCAAAATATATATATAGTTTGTTTATTTGTCAGTTTTCATTTTATTTTCGTAAGGAAAATATTAAAGTAACTCCATAAACCGGATGTGTGCTA
Organism: Liposcelis brunnea; assembly: GCA_023512825.1. Classification (NCBI taxonomy): domain Eukaryota; kingdom Metazoa; phylum Arthropoda; class Insecta; order Psocodea; family Liposcelididae; genus Liposcelis; species Liposcelis brunnea. Next base: position 14,089,484 of record CM042068.1, on the reverse strand, counting down.
GACTTAGCCTCGCAGTTGGTATCCCTTCGCAGTAGGGGATGCTAATGCGTACATTTACAATCTCTCTTTTATAAATGAAAACGAAATTTTTTTTTTTTTTTCGTCTCCTTCGATAAACTCAAAAGGGGATAGAGGAAGGAGACGTGGGAAGTGTGAAAATCGGTTTTCGGTGGATGCTTTTCGAAGAGGAAGCTTTTTAATAAGTTGAGAAAGTGTCTCCGGAGACGACAACTTTTCTTTAAATAAAACACCTTAATTCGGCAATGAAAATATGGAGTCTGGCAGACACCCAAAGGGATGGGAAAATTTCCTTCGGGTGGTGGAAATCTCTTGTTATGCATTTATTTATTGATGTTTTAACACTTTTCCAATGATAAAATGTCGGGGCAACGAAAACAAAAAATTCGTAGGGAAAAATTAAATGTTATTTCGAGCCTTTTAAAAACAAGCCGCATTCGGGGAATATAAAGCACCATAAATAGTTCTTTTTCCCTCTTTATCATGCTCACGGGCTTTTTTTTTGTTGAAAAAAAAACTGAAGCTAATATTGCAATCCCACGAAACTGATCGAAAGCGGACGGAGAACGGCATCAAGTGAATAATGAGAGTTTAATAACCAAAAAAATCCCCCGGTAAAATATTTTGATTCTCTTCTTCCCAATCTCTCTGTCTCTTTTTCTCTTCCCTCAATTTTGCAAAAAACCATCAAACCGGTTGACAACTTGTCCACAGCAGTTGTGAATCCCTTTTTGACGTAATTACTAACGTTGATTTTCTTATACGGGAACGAATACCCTTAAAATGGGTTTTATTATTCAGAAAGGGGAATTATAAAGAGCGTAAGGTTTAGGTCGAATTAACGTGCTTAAAATGTTTTTACTTGTATATCGTCTTTAACTCAAAACATGAGCTCTGAATTGAATAAGGGGTTAATGAGTGAATGCTAATGCCAAAAAAGTAGATTTCCCTACTTTTCTGTTCGTAGCAAAATGATTCATTGGCAAGAGAAAAAGTGTCTAATGATTTTCTTTCATGATTATTCAAAAAAACAATGTGAATGCAAACGGTCAGCTTCAGTGTTCTGAAAATTGGCTTCATTCTAGTTCTTTTGATTTATAAAAAGTTTGATTGTGGCTAAAGTGCCGGTCTCAGCTGGGGTGTCGTTTGAACCCCAGCAGTGTCGTTTGAACCCCCCCTCAAACATGTTGACCCACATTTTGCGGAATACTTTAGCCCTTCTCAAGAATTCATTGATACGACGCCCCTGCGCCTCAATCAGATCAGTTCCAATAGTTCAAAAATTTTGGCCACCCGTGAAGCACCACACTGTAATTTAAATATTGCAAGATACATGATTTCTACTTTATCGAATGGCATCAAACTAAAACCAACCCCATCCGATTCCTGCTTAGAATCAACAATGAAATCCACTGCATTATGAATACTCATGTTCATGTTCATGTGATGGACTCTGTCAATCTCAGAACGTAGCGGGGGGAAACGGATTTAATCCGGAATTTATATTCGTTCCCGCATAGATAAGTTTTTACATTCACACTTTGAAAGCAGACACGGTTTAAAGAATTCGGGATAGCTAAAAACAAAAGGGACAAAAGTCATTGTCTGCGGACCAGCGAACCCCATGTACCTGGGATATAACTGCAAAAACAAAAAAGCTGGACAATAAAACCCCATCAATGTTTCATTTGCGCTTGATTTATCGCTTCCGCTTCCTACCTCTCGCTTTCTCTCTCCGACTTTCGACTCCAGGAAAGAACGTGAACCCCCCCGTCCCTAATTATCCAGAAATATAACTGGGAAAAAAATTTTTACAACAATGTAAATACACCGCAGACAAAAACCAAATTGGAAACAGCTAAAGTTACTTCATCATAGAGAATAATCGGAGCAGCGTTCTAATTAACTTAGATCCCGACCAATATCTGGCAACCTCCACAATGCATAGTATCAATCCTCGCTTCTCGTTATTTCCTGCGGGTTTCCTCCTCCTTCCCGAAACTTTTCAACGAGTTTTCTTGATAAAACCCACGTTCTTCTTTTTCTTTGGTAACTTGATTTTGATTTATTTTCCACTTTGGTCACGAATTAAAAGAGTATTTAAAGCTACATGTGGGAAAGGTGGGACGGGTGAGAAAAATGCAACGAGGGTGCCTTCGGGCGAAATATATGGAGATTCAAAGCTTTTCAAGTCCCTCGTGCTTTTTATGTGTACGCAACGAATAGAAAATCCATTTTCCGGACCCCTTTTTTTATCTATCTTCTTTAAATAATACATTTTGAGGGGTTTATTATATGGGAGGATCAATTCGTCGGGGGCACTAATGCTCAATTTCCAAGATAACATCGACAATAGGGGGAGAAAGATTTCAGTTTTCGATCGGTCAGTGAAGTGGAGAGAGGGACCGATTTTTGATTGATTTTTTCTCGCAGGATAAATCAAATTGTATAAATGAATTGCCCTCACATTTAAAATGAAAGATTGCAATTAGCTAAAGGCAGGAATTTGTTATTTTCGGCCGAAAACATTTTTTAGGAACTCTAAGCCATCATTGGTCGTGCGACACTAGCGCCATATGATGAATTTTGTGAAACTGTACAAAATACCGGGAACACCTATGAGTGATCTACAGTCAACAACAAAAACTGGAAACTGGTCTACTGGAATCTTGTCTATGGAAACTGGTCGGAAAAAGCGTAGACCAGTTTCCAGATTCCCACCTTTTTTTTCTGAATGGTGCGCCTACCGCTTCTAGGTTTTTCTTCTCGGCTGCCCACCTTCCTTTATAATTTCTTATCCCTATCTTCTATTCTCAACTCTCAAACTTTCATTTCCATGATTTAGATATCTCACTAAAGTTTATCAACACTTTAAATATTCTAAAAAACTGATGGCTTTGCTATCAAATCAATAAAGAAAAAAAATCCTTTTCATTTCCCTTTGATTAATATCAAAAAAGGGAAAAAAACAGTCGAAAGAGGGGAAGGGAGAAAAAAAGTTGAGGCGTTAAAAAAGTCCTAATGAATTCAGTACATTCTTCGATGAATTAAAGAGTATTCGGCAAAAAAAAAAAAGGAAGAGAAAAAAAAGTTGAAAAGAAATAAAAATTCCCTTTTTGATTCTCCCATGATATTTATGTGCTGAGGGGTGCAAAAATAAATTTTAATTCCGCGATCCGCGCGATGATGTCGGGGAGAAAAGCGTGGGGCCAACATCAATATCTCCCAGGGGGTACCAAACAGGGAGGTTGTAACTACGAAAACCCGTACATATTAATTACGTTCAGGTGAATGGCATCACCATGGAAATGCATTTTGTATGCAGATTGAGCCAGAGATAGCGGTAATCACTGTCTTTCATGGCCCATTATTAAATACGTGATTTACACCGAATGGTGGAGGTTTCCGCGGTTTCGGCGCACCTGGAAAACCCGAAACAAAAGTTTCAATCGGTCCCGTGCCGTTAATCAACTCCGGTTATCTTAACCGGTTGAAACGTGACAAGAGAGAGATGATGAAGAAAAGAGGATGAAGTGCCTCGAGGGAGGTAAAGGGGGAGGGGGTCAGGTCGAGTGGAGGGGAGGGGGGGGGTATCCGCGCTCTCTCTGGCACAATGATTAACGTCGTCGCGGCGTTTAACTTTAAGCACGAGGCCTTTTCCCTGCAATTCTTCATCCGGTCGTTTTTTTTCCCCGCAAAAAAAAAGTAAAAGTTATCGATCTCGAGAGCATTCAGAGAGAAATTGTGTTTTCTCGGTTTTCAAAGATAATGGACCAGAACGTCAACACGTACACCATTATAACACCTTCTTAGATAGTAAACGAACCTTAGAGAAACCCATTTATTTGATTTTTTTTTCTACCCTACAGAAGAAAAATATTTCGGGGAGGAGGAAGGAAAAAGAGAAATGAGAAAGTTGGAGTTTGAACAATGCGACAATATCTGGCGTTATAATCTGGAATTTGATAACATTCTCCAACAATGACAACAGTGTTAAATTTCTTTAATGGAGCGAATGGGACTTTTATCAAAGAAGGAAAAAAAAAAAGTTTATTTATCAAGAAAGCCTATGGGGAAAAAAAGTATCCTCGAGTTAAATTTGAAATTGAAAAGCTTTTCTTTCCCGCGTTTTTTTTTTCACGCTCTCTTTCTTCTCCCTCGTTAAAGTTTTCGCAGATTTATTTAAAGCGAAGCTTATTAAATTAACGTTAAGGAGCTTTCGCATCTGTGCAAAGAATCTTAGTGAAGTTCGCGAACATTTTGCGAGTCCTCGGATGTTATGGATCTGAGTAATTTAATGTCTTGTTTTAGAATGGGTTTTGAGTTTGTGACAGATTGGTTTTATAAAATCTCGTTGCCAGCGATAAAGATTTTAGGGAATATTATTTTTTGCTAAGGCGGTTTATGTTAGGAAAAAATATTCGATAAGACTAAACAAAATATTTGTAAGCTTGTTAAATTTTTTATGGTTAAAAATAATATTATTTTTTTTTTTGTATTTGTTCCAGAGGGAAAACTCAAGAAATGAATGGTGAAGAAGCGGAATATTGGAGAAAATATGCTTTCGGGTTTTAAAAACATCGTGGGAGATTACGTTAAAGAAGGCTGGAATTGGGTGAGTAGTGTGGCATGAAGTAGGTGAGATTACATTCTACCGATATGAAAATTCGATGGCGTCGCAAATTTTGTATAACAATAATTGATTGAGATCGACCGATGTAATGAGACTAAATAGATGATATGATTGAGACGATGTAATGCGGAGTAAGAGACTTAACCATTGCGCCACGGACGCAAAAAAGACTAGAAAATGACTGGAGGAGGGCCACCTGCCAGTGTAGAGTTCTTGTGATGCCGCAATTGGGCTTCTCCTCCAGTAGACCGTGTATGTGCGTGCGGAATTCAAAAGTGGCGACCCCACCGCCCCGTAGCTATGCCACTGTAATCAGTCAAAAATGAAAGTATCTAAATATTCCGGATGAGGACAGCAGCCCTGCCAGTGCTGGCCAAAGGCTGAGGACAATATCGGTTAGGTAGGCTCAAGACTAGACGGAGGAAGGCAGAGTTCTGGCAATTGCACGGCTTCTAATCGGCGGTGTAGGAAAGACACCGCATAAGTCTTCCTTGTCTAACCAACATTGCTGAAGGTTTGTTGTGCAAGACCAACACAGTCGATTTGATTTGGCTGAAGTTTCTGGCTCTGCCAGGGTGACCAGACGTACTACCCAAAACCTAAATTTAACTTACGGGCGAGGGGTGGTACACCTATTGCCTTCTGGCAACGCTGGGCTCGGCGCAATAGGCGTTTGTCCAAGATGGTCCTCAATCTCCATCGCGAAGGGACATACGGACAGAAAGTTTTCCATCAATCTATTTTATTGAACAGTAGCTTTGCAGCCACTACAGACAGCATCGACATCGAAACTAAGTCGAAGCTTAAGCCTGATTTTATACGGGTCGACCAATCCGTTTTCAAATCCAAAGAATGGACGGAATCGCTACACTAACAAAATTCGTGCTTTAGCTCCAACAATAAAAACTGCTTTCCAACGTAACTGCCATATCCTTTGCCTTTTGCTAATCGAAATTACTAAAAAAAAATCACGGAAGAAATTAAAACCTAGCCGTAACACGTCTTTCATTACCGGCATTAATTTGTATTCTAACTCAAAGAACAACGTTCCCTGCAATTTCAATTTCCTAATTTCGTGTTTTTTTTAACATCGATGTCATTTAAAAAAATACTCATAACAACGTTAGTGCGTGATTAACATTACAAACCACACCTTATGTATGTTTATATTTCCTTTCAGGCAACTTTTATTAGAAAGAAGTAACATGTCAAATTGAATATTCAATATCCCATAACGTTATGATATATTACATTAAAATCGAGTCCAATAAATCAATTCATCGCCGATAAAAAAAAAAAAAATATCCATCTCACCCTTAAAAGTCAAGGTCAATTACAAAAATTTTAACAAAATCAATATTCGCCTGAAAAAGAGCTTTTAAACCATACGGTTCATTTTTCTTAACGGGAAACGCTTTCGGGCGAACACAAGAATCGGTTTTATCTGATATCAATTAATTGAATCATTAATTAACTTTTCGATTATTAATTACATCTGAAAACCGATTTCCTGGTCTCATCGATTCAACCTCGATGGTTCCAATTTTTTACAGGTGCCAAAGCGCTTTTAACGTAATAGGTAAGAGAGAGAGAGAAAAAGGGAACCTCAGTAATTTAAACTAATTTTTATAGTCATTACCGTAAGTGCTCCCCTTGACGGTGTAACACCATCTTAGCGCAATTATCCATGGAGCTTATCCCCCATTCACAAATTTATAATGACTTTTCACTGTTATTGCTCTTGCGATCACGTTACATGCCTCGCACTGGTACACAAGCATTATTTTATTATTTATCAGAAAGCGAAAGGATTAAGGAAACTTAAAACGGGTGGGATTCGCCTTATACGGAAATCTCGACGTCGGTAAATCCTGGGAACTCCCCGAGGGTAAATTCCATTTCCCAGAGATTTTAATTCCGAGAATGGAAAGGAAACTCGATTTTATCCCTTCCCTTACCCCGATCCTGGATTCGACGCCGCATGGTAAACAATTCAAAATAATCTGAATATTTGACAAGCGGGAAACCACGTCACGGTTCATAATAAACCACCCCTAATTACCCCTAAAAGGATTATCGTCATGAAAACGAGGCGGTTTCAGTTAAAAGTGGAAGACGCACGAGGACATGAGGACACGTCTTCCGGAAATCAAAAATCAAAAGGGAAAAACCGTCGTCGGATATTAAATCCGGCTTTCTTTTCCTCCGTTAAAAATCGCCACTCCCCTTAAAATGTTTTAAATAAAGTGAAAGGTCTTAATAATCATGAAGGAAATGCGTTTTACGTTCTTTTCCCTGGATAATAATGCCCTCCAGTCGGAAGCAACCTTATGTAAATAAACAACTTCACTTCCCGTAGAGCTTTACTACTTTCACCCGGATAAAGCGAATGGGAGATGATCTTTCGTCGGAAACTTTAATTCACATGTCAGCGGTTTTTCTTACCTTCTTTTATAAAATTTGACGGTTTTCGAAAAATCCTTGAAAAATTTTTTTTAAAGAAGAATTTAAATAAAAATTAGATTAAAGTCAATCCACTGAAAATCACACCGGTTAAAATTTTATTTCCCTAAAGAAAATTCACATAAAATATACATAAATCGAAATATTTTAAAAAATGTTCGGTATTTAATATTTGAAAATAGAAACGGTTCGCACGGATAAACCGTTCTGGCACGACTGAACGTAATACGTTGAGAGAGAGAAGATGCCGCGTTCGATTCCGTGTCGAGTCGGGAGTTTGAAGCGTCGGCGCTTGGTCCCTCGCTTTTTGTTCCATTTCCTTGCATTTCTCGAAAGCGTAATTTCTACCCCCTTAATAAATAATTTTACTTGTATATAACTTATTTGTTCTAATATTTTCGCGTTTTTTTTCTCGAGGTTTTCCACATATACATCAGCTTCAGGCTTTCCCTCTCGTTCTTTTTTTTCGATTAAGAGGGAATTAAAATTCTTTTTTATTAAATTTTTTTGTTAGAGGATTATTAAAATGATTTAATCGTATATTAATCGATTCGGTGATCTGGATTGGTAATTAGTTTAAGATCAAACGGGAATTTTATTAATGATATTGAAATTAATAAATTCGGATTATTTAATTGTATTTGAACAGCGCTCAGAAAGTCAGATTTGACTCGTGAAAACGGTCGGATTAATACATCGACAGAAAGTCAGGCTTGGCCAAGACTGAGAATTAGAATATTATGTATGTCTAAAACATTTTTGGAACGGAGTGTGCCATAAGGGCACTTACTCTGATATCTATTAAGATTAGAAGAAGAATCAGAGAGGTTTTTGAACTAGGAAGGCAGGCTCGGGTCGGAGATTCCAGCTTGTGTCATCGGCTTATGCTGGATTTTGGCTGCTCAATTCTATTGACAAAAGCAAGATTTGTCGATGCGGCTGAGATCTTTTTCACCGAAAACGGCGTCTTACTAGATTACTTTTCCAGTTATTTAAAGGGACTCAAATGTGGAGGAGCTAGGGCCAGGAAGGTCGGTTTGATCAAAGTCTGCGGGCCTTGGGCCAAGATTTGCAACAAGAACAGATTAGTATTAGTAATATAGTTAGTTATAGTTAATTACACGAAGTCGCCGAGTGATCAGCGTGCTAGACAAATAGACGAGTAGTTTTGACAATCTAATTTCCGACGTCACCAAGAATCTGAGCGGTGTTCAGTTTATAACAAAAGTATGAATCATTAAATTGCCTAAATCGTGTTATTTAATTTGTTACAGGAAACAAATGGCAAGTAGTCTGCTGTACGAGTATTTATTATGACCTGAAACATTTTGATCTCTGAACGTCAGCGGTACTGCAGAACAACAGCTAAGAATGTAACAGTCTACTGAGAACGGCAACCAAAAATCAACGCCTGGATTTTAATATCTTCGTGGTAAGTGTTTATTAATTTTTTATTCAAAGAGATTTTTTAAATGCTCCTACAAGAAAGTTTCCAGCATCATACAGTAGTAAACATTTCTCTGGATTACCTTCTGTTTTCTGTCAAGTACAGTTGCATGAACGAACCTTTGCTGTAGCTGTTGAATTCCTGTCATACAAATGGAGAAACAGCTTGAAAAACCATCACCAAAAAATATAAAACTTAATTTCTTTTCTTAAAAAAGGAAAAATAAAAATTTAACATAAAACTGGAGGAAATGATTCCAAGTTATTCTGCGAATGTTGAAAGGGAGACCAACGGAAATTAAAATTTAATCGCAAAAAAAAGAAAAGCGAAGAGACTATACAAGACAAACATTAGGAAAAAGTGCAATCGGACCATGAACATTGTTTAGTAAAAGCGGGAATTTCCTGGATTCTATTTCCGCATTAATCTTAAAAAGGATCTAATAACGCCACTGCTCTGGAAAAACGTACAAAAAAGATAAACATTTCTTTTCTTGATCGCCACTGCACCGTATAAGAAAAAATTGTGAAATTACAAAAAAATGTTACTGACTACGAATGCTGTCACGCTGTAAATTCTTCCTTCTTATAGGCTTACACATTTTCTCCGGAAGTAAAAAAAAAAAAAAGAAAAACTAGACAGTCGTAAAATGTTAAAATAATAAAATTTATGGCGACTTTCGTCTAACAGGCCTGAGAAGATTCTAACTGAGAAAAAAAACACTTTTTTGTCTTTAACACTGATCCACGAGCGTCTTCCTCTAACTTTCCCCGCGTCCTTCGAACACTGATCTCTTTTCCTTCCGTTTAGACAAACATTTTTTTCCGTTCCACATAAAACAAAAAAATTGAAATTTTTATTCGAGTGAAAAAAAAAGTTTGATGTGCTGACTTCGTCGTTTCCTACAACTGACGACGACCTTATAATCCATCTTCCCTCTTGCTCGTCTTTGTCTTCTTTCCTGTATCGTTTTTCACTAAATTAGACAACGTCTTGCAAAATGCAAGAGGGATAAAGTAAAAAAAACGTTATTAAGATAGAAGATGTAATAAATAACTCAGGATCGAAAAACCCGGTGGGAGAGTCAGAAACAGCATTCGGAGAAAAAATGTAATTTCGTCACCGAAAGTGGCGAAGCATGGTTTTTTTTCCTTTTTTTTTTTCGAAAAAAAAAAAGTGAAGAAGCCGTGAAAGTATAAAAGCAACAGAGAGAAAATAAAAGGAAAAAGCGAAAGGGGAGGGAAAATGAAATGCAAAACAAAGGGGTCCGGCAAAGTCCAGGAAATGTCCCATCTGGATGGTATTAAGCAGTTTGGTGTTGCGAAATCCTGGAAATTGAAATTGTCATATCGAATAAAATCCGCTTCGTTTATGCTTAACTTTCTAACCGAGTCTTTCAACCTACGAACTAAACCGAATGGATTATAGAATTATACATAGTTATACATTCTTACTAGAACGTGGTAGATTTATTGCTAATTTTACGAACGGGTACGTTCGGTTTTCTGTAAACAGAAAGAGATGTTGCGGCTTTTATGGGGAGGATTCCGAAACTGATGCATTGCTTTTCTCCTATTTCGGACAAGTTTTCCAAAGGTTTTCGAATCCTAGATAACAAAAATAAAGAGTGTTTTAGAAAAATTTAACAGGCTTTATTAAAAAATTTAAAAGAGATGAATCCTTTGGTTTGCTTGAGCGAATAAACCTTTTTCGATTCGTTGCCAGGTAACGGGCCGATGTCATTTAATTTGCTAAATCCATAATCATTTTTTTGTTTGAAGATTTTTCCTTGTTTATCGAATTTTTTTTTTGTGCGAGTGATTTCCAAGGTCGAAGGATTTATAAGATAATAGACTTGATACAAAAAGGAAAAACTTGGTGAAAGGAAAATTTGTTGAAAGACAGTTTTGTATAAAAAAGAATTATTCTTTGAAGATGGACGTAATCGGTTGTTAATAGGATCTGAGCATGGATAGATTAAAACTTAAGCTAGCGAGTTTGTAGGAAAATTCCTGAGCTTAAAAAAAATATTTTAAAAACATTCGTAGGTATGAAAAGAAGCAAGATATTAGAAAGATCTTATAAAAAATTTTTGACTGACGTGAGATAAAAAATTTGTGGAAAAATTCTTGAACGCGAGAAACAATGCGAACAAATTCCTGGAGCAAAAAGTACTCTTTCAGTATTAAAAAAAAAATAAAATAAAATTTTTTTGTAGTTTTGAGTCCATATTTTTCCGCGTGAACAATTTTTATGTTTGAGCGTCAATATTCCTAACTTAAACGTCCACTATCTTTGCTTGAGCGTCCATTCTCTTTGCTTAAGCGTCCATTATTTTCCCTTGAGCTTCCAATAACTCTACTTAAACTTACATGAATTCTTACTTCTCTAAAGTTTTTTGACTTGCAGTGGATTGATAAGCAACACTGATGAAAGAAATTGCAAATTCGATGGTCGCATCAATGTAAAATTTTCGAAAGCAGAAAAAAAGAGAAAGAGAAGTAAGACTATGATCGTGAAATCAATTGTATAATTGATTATTTCAATGAATCATTGTTATAGAATAAGTAAAATTTTTCATGTTTACTAATTTTCAAAGCTAAACTTTTCTCTCTTAAACTTTACAGAAACACTGAAGGAGCATGCCGATAATTCAAGCATCTGCAATACTCAAATTTCTAAACCTATAATTCTTCTTATCGATTCTATTATCAAAAGAACAAACAGAAGCAGAAGACAAACCCTTTAAAAAGAAAATTTCCGCTTTGAGTATGCAAGTAAGGGAGAAAGAAAAAGGAAAAGAATGTCGAAGCGTACGGTTTTCTTATTTAACCTCTCTTGTTATTTTGGTATTGGAAAGACAAAGCCAAGACGCATCAACATTTTCTCATGATGATAAAATTTATCCGGATTTACATTAACTTCGAAGAAAGTTACACAAAATAAAACGAAACTTTGGAATTTTATTATTATTTTACTCGGTCTTCTATTTGAGTTAAGTCTTAAGTTATTGCAACTTATTTTATGTAAAATTTATGTAAGATTGGGAAAAAGGAAGATCTGCGATGAAAATTTCCCCGACGGGGAATTCTTACCGGGATAGAGAAAGAACCGAAAATTCCGCCAAAGAAGAGGATTCCCCACTCTCCGACAAAGAAATCCACGCCACACGGATAAAAGGTCAACATTAAATGTCGTCGTTAATGAGAAGACGAGTTTTTTTTTCCTTCTTCTTTTTTTCTCGTTCTTTTTCTTTCCCGTTGCGAAGCTTTCTATTAAATCCGAAAGGCAGACAACCAAATGTCGTTCCTTGACTTTTAATCGAAAACTTGGGTGTTATTAAAAGAGACAAAAACGAAATAAATTGGGAAGAAAAATGTCTGAAACAAATGAAAATCTCATAATTTTGAATATAAATAATAAGAAAACCCGGGAAATTCATATTTGCTGAATTCCTATTCGGAATCGAACTTCGTTCCCGTGTTTGCCTTACCGCTTAGTTCGTTCCTTTTACGGTTTTACGACTCTTTTCATAAGATACTTAAATCTACAGAACCGGAACTTCATATTTTTTGTAGTTTTGTTAAGGGGAAAAAAAGGAGAAAAGAAATAAAAAAAATCTTTGTATTTTCATATACTTTTTCATGAGTTTATCGAGCTTTCGTTTTGTTCGGTTTTCCACGATTCTTTGGGGCTTTTGGTATTTTTTTTTTTTTTTTTTGGTCGTTTGGCGCCTTTGGCGGGAGTTGAAACTTTTTTTCCTTTATTTGTTTCTTTCCGATATTTTGACTCGCGTTTAATGGTCCATTTGCGTTTTCCAAAAATAAATTTTTTTCCTATAAAAAAAAAGAAAAAATTTAATTTTTTGCCATTTTTATTCTTTATATTCGATTTTAATCAAGTACGTTTTTCATTTACTCTTTTGCCATCGAATAAAGGATTCTTCGAAAAGTAAGGTGAAACTCAATTCCAGAAAGATAGTGGACGCTCAAGGAAAAGGTAGTTGGCGCTTAAGCAAAAATAGTGGACGCTGAAGCAAAAATAGTGGACGCTGAAGCAAAAATAGTGGACGCTTAAGCAAAATTAATGAACGCTCAAGCAAAGAGAGTGAACACTGAAGCAAAAATAATGGACGCTCTAGGAAAGATATTGACGCTCAAGCAAAAATTGAACGTTAGAGGACAAATAACTGACGCTTTAGCAAGGATAATACACAAAAAATAACAGCAAAAAATAATGCATGTTTGAACAAAGACTATGAAGGCTAAAGCAAGGACATGGGTTAGAGTATCTAAATCATCTCGTTTATTTTTACAGGTACCAAGTTCTTCATGCCTTTTGCTACATCGCAAACTCTATGAGCGTCTGTGACGAGCTTTGATTTGTCTCAGGGTACCACCAGATTGAATTAGCAGGGAGTTTACCGCTTAGTGGGCACCAGAAACGGGTAATCCTTACTCAGCGTGATGCCATTTGACTTCTGCAATGGCTCTGAGACTTTTCAGAACCTCATAAAAGCTGACCTAAGGAACCTCATTGGTAAGTAGATATTTGAAAAATCCTTCTTATGCTAAACAGAGAAGTCTGGGGGTTTTTACCATTAAAAACCTTAATTCCAGTAATGATCGCCTAATTTTCCTAAATGAATCATCCGCATTTCGACTCGATTTCACATAAACCGCCTTTAACTTGTCCTATTTAAAACTCGTATTTTTACGCGATCGAAAATTAAACGGGGAAGACGTAAAACGGAGAGAATTATGGATAGGGAAAGTGTCCGGGGTAGAAAAGGATCGAAAATAGGAGGAGAAAGCGGTTAGACTATCCAAACTAAACTCTATCAGTTCGAACTCTCTTAAACTTTGTTTTCTTTTCATTAGCGACCGTATTTCAATAAAATACAGAACCCGGGTGTCGTTTTGTTGAAAATCCATATTCAACTTTAAGAAAACCCCTTCTAAACCAATTTAAATAAATTTCACAGCTTGAAGCACATCGCTCTTGGGACAAATATTGAGAAAATAAATCTTGAAATTGTGATGGCGTCTTTCTTGTTTACGGCGGACATTTCCCCCCCAACCGAACCTTACACCACCCCCTCTCTTTTCCCTCTCAACTTTTTTGTAAAATTTTAAAAGAGAAAATTTTAATAATGAGTCGACGGCTTTGATGTAATGTTCAAATGTAGACTAATTTTAAGTTGTTTTATAAAATGCAAGCTTCCTTGGTTTATATTTTAATTAGCGAAAATTTTGCATCTTTCAAAGGAAAAAGCTGATGGTTCTATAATTATTCTGTCCTGATTTAGGGTAACATTAAAATGGAACCCGCGATCAGAGAAAAAAATTTACAATTTTTTACCGGCCTCGCAGGAAAATTCGTCAGCCTTTGACAAAATTGAACCTCTATTTCTCTTTGGCGACCATTAGAGTTGCTACCATTGATTGCTGCCATATAGTTGGCACTTAATCGAACTGAACTTTTGGTTTTGTCATCAAGTGCTTCAAGTAGAGTCCTGCATTACCTGCTTGCATCAGTTGTTTTACTTATGAGAAAATGAAGTAGCAAAGGAAATTGAGAAGAATATGTTTTTAAAAAGTCAAATTGGAAAAGCTCCATTCGCTTTTTCGAAACGATTTTCTAGCTACGCTTCTGGCTGATCACTGTCCATTTTCCGCATTCTTATTTTCTTTTCTCTCAAAGTCGTTACCCGGGAAAACTTTTCGGGGAAGGGACTAAATCAGGATCAATTTCGGATCTTTGTGCAAATTTATATCGCTTTGAATCTTTTCGGGATAAGAAGGAACAAAAAAAAAGAAAAAGAGATAATAATGGCGACATTCGGGATTTTCATTGCTTCGTAAAGTTAACCGACCTCGACGTCGAATATTATACCATCGGAAAATCCGAAAGTCCCAGGTGACGAGTCTCGCTTCGGAATCGATTCTACATTTTGATTCCGAAATAAAGCAGGAACGCTTTCAGCTAAATCGACAGGTCCTCAGGTGCCGAATCCGTTTATAAAAATAAGAAAGAGGAAAAAAAAGAAAAACAAGTGAGGAAAAAAAGGCAAGGATTTGCTAATAAAACGACTTCCGTTTTTTTCCCGAGATGGAATCTCCTGATTATTGACAAATTTGAAATCGTAAAAAAAGAGTAATAAATAAGGTTGTGATTAAGAATAAAAAGAAAAGGGAAAAAAAGGGTTTGCGTGCGTGACGCGGATCGACTGGAACTGGCGGTAGAGCTACCCACTATTGCATGATTTTAGCCTTGTAAAATGGTAACTTGTAAATGATAGGGGCGAAAGAATGTAAATATTAGCTTGAGCTCAACCTCTTTTGCACTTCCCATGTTTCTTTGTTCCTAAATTAGATTACTTTAAAACATTCGTGTTTGAAATTTGATACTGTTGTTGTTTTCGTTCGAAACAGTAAATCTCGCCGTAAAGAACGATTTTAATAGCGTTCGTTCATTTCTATCATAATTTTTTTTTTAGTACGGGGGAGTATGATTTAGTTAACCAGGATGACGTACGGGCTGCCCATTCCAGGAAGGGTTTTCCCCCATTTTTTCCCCCAATATAGCTTAATTTATTAAAAAAGTGTTACGGGAAAGTGTAACTAACACAGTGGAGGATTGTCTAACTGAAAGAGGCTTTAAGCGTGATGGAATGCAGGGGGAGGGAAAATGGTGGCTGGCGAAAAAGAAAGGTTCTTGTAAAACTGATCCTGTTTGTGAGTCTGTCTTTAATCAAATTTATTAGGTTTCTAATTAATAAACGGCTGATCGGCATATTGGCCTGAAAAATGTTTGCGAGATTCGTTATAATGCTCTGGATGAATAAGTGGTAAAATGAGTAAGTGTTCAGGAGACTGATATTTAAGCTAAAAAATGTTTAGCTAAGGCTCGTTTTTAACTGGAAAAATAAAAAATCGTCAATTCAACATCGATTTAAAAAAATAGAAAAAATGGCAATTTGTTTCGTTTAACAGAAACTGGAAAATGCAAATATCTTGAGAACGCGGCCGAATTTTTAAATTTTGTAAATTCCAACGGATTCCTTGCATCAAATTACATCTGATAGGATGTAGTTTGCAGCTTTCGAACGTAGGAAAAATCATTTTTCTGTAAAAATAGATTTTCGACAAAGTTCGATTCTGAAAATCCGTTTTTTGCAAATAACTTTTGGAGAACGTAAAATTTCGTATTCTACTATGTCTAAATCGATTCCTCAGATTGAAATACATCTCCCTGTATATATTTTGTTAATATTTTGTCCCGCTTTTACCCGGAAAATTAATAAATCGAAATTGAAACATCGATTTTCATACATCGAAAAAATGCCGATTTTTTTCGTTTGACCGAAACTGAAAAATGCAAATATCTTGAGAACCCGGCCGAATTTTTAAATTCTGTAAATTCCAACGGATTCCTCGCATCAAAATACATCCGTTAAAATATAGTTTGAAAGTCTAGAGCGTGGGAAAAGTAATTTTTCTGTAAAAATAGATTTTCGACAAAGTTCGATTCTGAAAATCCGTTTTTTGCAAATAACTTTTGAAAAACGTAAAATTACGTGTTGTACTATGTCTAGATCGATTCCTCAGATTGAAATACATCTCTCAGTATATATTTTGTTAATATTTTGTCCCGGTTTTACCCGGAAAATTAATAAATCGAAATTCAAACATCGATTTTGATACATCGAAAAAAAGGCAATTTTTTTTTGTTTTACTGAAACTGAAAAATGCAAATATCTTGAGAACCCGGCCGAATTTTTAAATTCTGTAAATTCCAACGGATTCCTTGCATCAAATTACATCTGATAGTATGTAGTTTGCAGCTTTCGAACGTAGGAAAAATCATTTTTCTGTAAAAATAGATTTTCGACAAAGTTCGATTCTGAAAATCCGTTTTTTGCAAATAACTTTTGAAAAACGTAAAATTACGTGTTCTACTATGTCTAGATCGATTCCTCAGATTGAAATACATCTCCCAGTGTATATTTTGTTGATATTTTGTCCCGGTTTACCCGGAAAATTAATAAATCGAAATTCAAACATCGATTTTGATACATCGAAAAAAAGGCAATTTTTTTTTGTTTTACTGAAACTGGAATTATCAAATATCTTGAGAACGCGGCCGAATTTTTGGATTCGGTAAATTCTATCGGATTCCTTGCATTAAAATACAGCCGTTAAGATGTTGTTTGCACTGAAAAAGCGTAGAAAAAATCATTTAAAATTTTTTGAAGTTCTTTCACTTCTTTCGAAAAAAACTTTGACTTCTAAAAAAAATCCTTTACTTTGTTCAAAAGAACTGTTATCTTACCTAAAATGTTTTGGAGGAACTTTCACTTTCTTAAAAAAAAACTTGTTTTGAATTTCTCCAAAATTTTGGAGGTAATGCTTTTTAAATTTAATGCAAAAAAGAATCAATTTTTTGGCTCTTTTTATTTTTTGTCGACACGAGGTCGATTTCGGCCATAACATTTTGGGCGTTATCTGCACAAGCAATTGTTTGTGGCACTTACTAGCTCAAACGTAGGGCAAACGGTTGCATGGGCTACCAACGTGGCATTCTAATCTGGTGTCGCTAACTTCAGGAACATGAATGTCAGGGGCGAAGCCCTTACGCCTTTCGTGGTTTCAAACAAAAATGTTTTACACCCTAACATAAAATAAATTCCGGACATCGCAGGATGGGAAACTTTATTCCCGAAAACAGAATTATGAATCTGCTCTGCGCCATATCATTTGCCCGATCAGCTACCATTAAAGTTACTTATATTGGTCAAACTTTCGAAATAAATTCCTATTTTCCCCTTTCCTTGAAAATCGCTTTGAAAAAACATAACTTGTCATCAGGAAAAATTCATCCTTCAAAAAAACCAAATAAAAAAAACAATACTTTTGATAAGAAAAAGAAATGAAAAAATGTGTGATTTTCCCTTGAGTTCGTTTAATAAATCGTTCCTCGCTCTTTTTACTTCGGTACCTTCTCTCAACTTATCTGTAAGCAATAGATAAAGAACTGGACATCTGGAGTATGATTTATTGAATCGAAATCCTCTTTCTTTATATATCCGGACTAACTTTCTCTTCACCTTTCTAAGCATTTAATATCTTTTTTTTAAAGTTTTTTAAATTCAGCACTTTTTTTTTGGTAGAATATGAAAAAAATTTCGCTTCTAGTTCGAACATTCTTCTTTATGCAAAATAAGCAACAACTTTACAAGCTCAATTTATGTATTTGAAGAGTTTTTTTAATTTTTTTCCCCCGCTTCTTTTTCCAAGAGCATTGTTGGAAAACATGATGGCGTTCTGCCAACCTAACTCTCATCTAAGCTTAACACAGATTTGTATGAAGAAGAGCAAAAGGGGAAGGGAAGGAGGGATGAGAATTGGAACTCCTCGGGTGTTACCAACATTCTATAACTAAACTAAATGTCATCGCCACTGGTTGTACGATTATTCCTTTTCCTTCTTCCATTACTAAACTCTTGTCCTACTTTACACTTTCATAACAACTTCCCTTTTAAATACGTTTTGAAAATTTCCATCGGGATTAATTTCCTTTATCGAAGGTAAAAAAAAAAAAAAGAAAATTCCCGCCCGTCTGATGTGTCCGTTAACGGTCATGTGTCGTGCATTTTTCCCTTGATAAAAAATTTGACACTTCGTGTTGCTTATGAAATTATGAGACATGCAAACCGGGGAAAAACACAAAAAAAGTCGCTTGATTAAGACTTAATAATAATAAATAAATCATGAATCGATTTTCGTGTTTGGGGGAGAAGAAAAAATTTTAAAACAAAAGAAATCGGCCATTTTGAATTTCTTCACACGTCCCTTTTCCGTTTTCCATTAATTAACACTTCATTTACTATTACCCCATCGAATAATTTTTTCCGGCGTCACGAAATAACTACGTCCAAGGGCTATCCTCTAATCAAACTCAAGCAAAATAAGGACAAGGAGAACTAGCTCTTTTGCCTGCTCAACTAAACCCCTGCCCGGGATACGTTAATTGATAAAAAATCTCATCTTAAACTGAAATTTCTTATTCGCAAA
The DNA here is from genome assembly GCA_023512825.1 of Liposcelis brunnea. Lineage (NCBI taxonomy): Eukaryota > Metazoa > Arthropoda > Insecta > Psocodea > Liposcelididae > Liposcelis > Liposcelis brunnea. The sequence continues at coordinate 14,070,847 of CM042068.1, read as the reverse complement.
GGTTGTTCCTGTCTCATCGTTTCCAGCCTCAGCGCCCATTATCTTTGCTTAAGCCTCCACTATCTTTGCTTGAGTTTCTATTATTTTTGCTTAAGCTTCCACTATCTTTGCTTGAGCGTCCATTGTCTTTGCTTCAGCCTCCACTATCTTTGCTAGAGCTTCCACTATCTTTGCTTGAGCGTCCATTGTCTTTGCTTAAGCCTCCACTATCTTTGCTTAAGTTTCTATTATTTTTGCTTGAGCGTCCATTATCGTTGCTTCAGCCTCCACTATCTTTGCTTGAGCGTCCATTATCTTTGCTTGTGCTTCCATTATCTTTGTTGAGCTTCATTATTCTACTGCAGCGCTCAGAATTTTTTTGAGCGTCCATTATCACTATTTTAATCCTGCTGGAATTTCAATTTCTAATTTGCTGAATCGCCAGAGCTAAAGTCAGTCCCAGCTCTTTTGCTGCTCTACCAAAAATGGACAAACTGAATTTTAGTTTGAACTAGACGATCCCCACGAGCTTAACTTGACTAAGATGCTTCAATTTACTGCTGAACTTCCTACATAAACTTCGCGACAGACATCAAAGGTGTATTCGCGTGTTGAAAAAAAAAAGGTTATCGTTTACTACAATGAATAAAATCAGATTCACCGTTTTGGCAAAGCAAACAAAGAATGATGAAAAGAACCATCTGGAATAACAGGTGTTACAAATTTCCTGTCAAACACGAGGCAAATTGCCAAACCCTAAAAGGCATCATTTTTTTCCCTCGAAAATCTTATAACCTATGCAACAGGTTTTACCTTAGAATTTATCAAGAAAGAGTCCAAGATATCACGGATTCGATTTGAATCTAATATGGCGATCACGTCCGGCTAACTCAAAAAAATTCCTTCGAATATGGTTTTTTTTCCCCCCTTTCTTTTTTGCGGGGGGCAGAAAATCAATTTTTTGTTTTCTGGTCGCGGCGTTGCCAAACCTTGAAAAGGATGTAGCAAACGGAAGGGTGAAGTTGGAGTTTGAGCCGAGGGAATTAACGCGGTGGTGGGAAAATTCAAGAGAAGGAAAGTTTCTCAGAGAAGAAAGTAATATCAAAAGTTTGCAAGATTATTTTCGTTTGAAAGAAAAACAGACTGGCAGAAAGACAGCAACTATAAGAAGAAATGTAGGTTTTATAAAGACAAAACAATCAAATTTTTACGACTGAATGTTATTATTCTCATGGTTCTGGTTTTTGAAAAAAATCTCTATCCGGTGTTTTATATATTTCCCAGAGGGGAAATCCATGTCGAATAATTCGAAGGTGACTCGTAACTTTATTGTTTCTTTACATCTTTTATTCTCTATCTTTCTTTTTTCTTTTTTTTCCGAGTTTTTTTTCCTTTATGAAACGATAAAGAAATGAGGATCAGCCATCCGGAATAATTTTGATGACCTAACTTTTAGGCTGATATTAAAGGCGGGATTTTTTTTATGAATCACAGAAGAGGAATATTGATCATGTTTTTTTTTCTAATTTTAGGGGCGCAAAAATCGGAAATCTGTTCAGGAATCGGAATGGAAGATGACAGAAAAAATGACAATGTGGAAGCCGATTTATTTTTTTCGCTTTTAAGAAGGAAATGTTTCATTGTAGCAACAGGAGTAAACACAAGAATTTTGGCTGCGTGACAGTTGGCGAGAGGTTCGACCTTCTGATGCTGCAGTAATCTTTAATCTATCGGGGCTGGATAAGGTCGTTCAGTGCGGGTAAGTGTTTTATTTTTATACTCTAGTCCTCCACCCGAAGTTGTCGATGAAAACTCCAGATTTTGGGCAGTCCCGCTTGTTTTTGACGAGTTGAAGATTCTATTCCTGCGGGTTTAATAACAAGAATATAACTTCTAAAGTAAAGAAACAATTTTACGGCCGAGCAATATGAAAAAAATCATCTTGCCCAGCTGAAAAAAAAAAAAACTCCGACCCTTTAAATTGAAAAACTCATTTTCTATGTTGCAATAAACAGGTTGTTCTTTTTTCGATTTTCTTTTCAATAAAAAAAAGAAGTCTTTGATCTTTGGTAGGAAAAAAACTAAAAAAGGTCTATACGACTTAAAAACAAAAGAGAAAATGATGATCCCTTTAATCGAAAAGCTATCTCGTAAAAACTTCTTCCTAGTGCCGAGTTAGCCACCATTAACCTTTCCTAAAAGAAAAAAATAAAAAGGTGGAAAAAAATCAAGATGACCGTGCTTGGGGAAAAAAAAAATCCCGTAGCGGGTAAAACGAATAGTTTGATGAATATTTATTTCCAAGTCGGAAGGAATGTCTGAAGGTTGATAAGCTAGTTTTCAAGTGAGAGGAACCCTTAGAGATTACTGTAGCCTGACGTTTTCCTCTGATTATGATAAATCGCGATTTCTCATTTCCATTCCACCTCCTTACCTTTTTCATTCGAGGCAGAGCATTTTAATCTACATCGAATTATCCAGTCAAGATTTTAACCCAAACTTTCCTAATGTTTATATAGGGAAGCAAATAAACAGGGAATGTCTGGGGAAAACTTCCTTATCGTAAAAGATCGATTATGGATGTTGCTAACCTTTCCTACCTTCACCAGGTTAAAAGATCGTTGCCGTTTTATTTTTATTCGGGGAAAAGGGGACCAAAAATAAGGATGATGAATTGGGTCTTTGAATAAAGATTTTAGCATGAAAACGATTTCTTGTTTAATGACAAAATCAAGAACAGTTATTTGGGAAATTCTTAAATTTGGCGATGGTTGCAGATTGAAACCTGTTGTGTTTTTTGGCGCCAATTTTTAAAAAGAAACCAAAGAACCCCGGAGAGTGGCGAAAGAGGATTAAGATTAGGGGGCAGTTGGGCACAGTAAAGGGGAGGCAACTTTTCTAAACGAGATTTGTATAGCCGCTCGGGGAATCGATGACAGCAGCTCATTTTCTCGCTCTCAGAGATTCTCTTGTTGAAAAATCATGATTAGGCAAATATCATTTACACGGTCGAATCGCGCCATTTAAGGAGTCTCATGAATTAAGTTGTTAAATTCAACATTAAGCTCTGACCGGTTGCATTCATGCATTTCACATTTATCTATTTTTATGCCGTAAAAACTATGAAAAAAGCTTTAAACTTTAACGAGTCGATCTGGGGTTGAATACGATAGTAAAACAAGAAATCAGGGAGGGAATTTTTCCCGACTCGTCTAACCTCTCCTTTTAAAGAACCCTCAAAAAGTAAATCGAGACAATGTTATGAAAGTTTTATCGCTTTGAAACTGGTTTATCTCTGTAAAACAAAATTTCAGTTAAAGTCTAAAAAATTTTTCGAAAAGTTTTAGTGCCAACTCACCCAGAAATATAAGTAAGCTCAGGATGCTCACCGGGGTTCTTCCTCCGATTCAATTTAACTTATACCTCTTTTTTTTCATGAAGAAATTAACCGATTTTTTTATTATTAAGAAAGGTCAAAGGGATATATATTTTACACTGAAAAGGACGGAGTGAATCATTTCTCAAAATTTCATCCCCCATGCAGGAGATAACCTAATGGGATCAGTCACACTAGATCGACTTCCTCCTTAGAAAGTAGCGGTTAATCTTTAAACTGGGGAGACCAGGACGCGTTGAAAAGAGGAAATTCGGAATGGTTCCGGTTCCGTTAGAAAGTCTGCAGCAAAGGATTCTCCCGCCTTTTTAAAACCGTTCACCGCCTCCTCGACATTTTGATTTCTTTGTTTATGTTTTATCTTTACACCCTCCTCGGGTTTGACTCATTTGCATATCCAAACTTGGCAAGCTTCACAATACCATTTCTCTCTCTCTCTGTATTTTCTTAATTTGAAACTTTTGCCGAGGATTCCCGTTGCCAAAAATTCATATATATGTTGTACCACACGTATATAAATTTGTTTTCCAGTCCAAAGTTTCTACATCTCAATTACTGCGATGAAAACTTGCTTTTCCCCTCTTTTATTTATTTAAAAGTTTCTCCGGGGCGAAGCGATTTTTCGGTTGGAATACGAAAAAGGGGAGAGTAAATTCTGATTTGCATTTTGTAAGATTCCGACTTGAGGAAAGTCAAGAATTGAACAAATTTTTACTGCGCAGGTTCCGGAATTTTAGTTTTAAACATCTTAGCTGACCCTGAATACGATTCTATTTAATTTAGTGGAGAATCAATTACAAAATTAAATCATTTTTGGTTCCCTTTGTTTTGATTTTGTATCATCAAATAAGAAATTTATATTTCCAACTTCTTGTCCCTTGTCCTCCGTCTCACTTTCTCTTACTTCGAAGCCAGAACCCATCTGGGGTTTCCTCCCATCTCGCAACTTTAGTGGCCATCGGGTCCTCTTACGCCCTTATCGTGAGATTGTTGCTGGGCGCCAACTATAACATACTTGAGCACGCCGCGCCTTACTTTAGGCATCACTATCCAATTGTAAAGCTGACCTTCCTCAAATCTTTTCCTTTATCTCTAAACTCGTCGATGTGTCAGTTCCGATTACAACTTCTCTCTTAGAAAAATGAGGAATAAAAGCTGAAGAGAATCTTGGGTCTGTAAAAACTTTTCCCCAACTCCTTTCACTGGAAAGACATAAAACGGGGAAATAAAAGAGTATAAAAGATGACATTAATTGCTCTTGTTTGTGTTTTCAAATTAATGATTTGTGAAAGTAACATAACTCTTTAGGTCCCTTAGGATTTTTATTAAAAACATAGGATTCCCTCACCACTTAACACGTTCTTTTACAACTTCTCATGTTGCCCCCTTTTTAGTTTGCGTTTTTTAAACGCGGGCACCTATATGATAATTTCAAATGACAAAACCAGTTCCCCGCAAATGTAATCTCGTTTTCCACGGTGAATTCCCCGCAACCGATTTTCACTAATGGATGCTGGGTAAAGGTTGTTTTCCTTTTCTTTTTCGGAATGAAAGGGGTTTGTTATTTCTAATGGTTGGAGACTCAGTCAGCTTAGGCGTTGTTGATTAATCTGAGGGCAGAAATTTCGCAATGTTTGGTATAAAATTTTTGGGCGAAAGGGGGGAAGGGCGGCTTCTTCTTCTTTAAGTGCCGTCTCCGCGTCGGAGATTGGCGATTATCATCGCTATTCGAACCTTGAATGCCACAGCTCGAAACAGGGATACCAGACCCTTAAATTCCTGAGCCACGAGGTTTTCCTTCTGCCTGGTCTGCGCTGTCCCTCGATCTTCCCTTCCATGATTAGGTGCAGGAGCCGGTATTTTTCATTGGCTACATCATCTGTTCAAGTCTCGAAAGGAAAACTTGCTGCTAATAGCTCTTATTTCATGAAATTCCAGCAGCGACTGCTGTGGGTGTTTCCTTTTTTTTGTGGAAACAAAAAGAAAAACAAATGTTAAATTAAATATATTAAAAGATTATACCGAAGAAAGAGGGGAAAGCGTAGAAGTCCTAATCTCCGAAGCAGATTTCCATTCCCAGATAGACTTAGACTCGTTAATGTTAAAATAAAAATTGTAATTATCCCCTAAATATATTAGAGCCAGAACGCGGGGAAAGAAAATTCCTCGGATTCATTTTTTCTAAAAACCCGTTGGAATAATAACAAAGGCACGCAAACGTTTCCCCAACGGAGGAAAAGAATCCGTGCGTCCCTTTGCTCCAATATCGAATAAAAGGGACCGTTATTAAGTTTTTTTAATTGCCCTAATACTGTATCAAAATCTAACCCTTTTCATTCGTAAATCTGTTAGTCCCGCACCCGACGATCGTATCTCGAGGGGCCAGAAGCGTAGGCAATCATCTCTGACTCAGCTTGTTATACCTGAGCTTAAGAAATTTCGGGGCGAGTTTAAGTTTTGCGGGAGAGAAAGCAACGAAGCGAATCGTCGAATGAGTTAGTACCAATTTGTAAACGTCAATATTAGACCTTGCGAGTTGTAGTCTAATCTGTTTTACTTCGGTCCTTCCGGATCGCTTCATCTTCATTCGTTTGACATCGGGTCAGCTCCTGTCAAACTTGTGCGTTAGTCATTTCATTCTCAAAATCTGCACCGAATTACGATCATTCATTCGCGAAGCTCTTTTCTTTTTTTTTCCGCCTCGTTTAATCAGGGCCCCTGTCTTATATTTTTTCCCCCTCCCTTTTCGTCGATTTGTAGCGTGCGTAGATTTTTCTTTCTGGTAAATGGAGAAATTTGTCACGAATCAAAGATGGCCGTTGGGGTAATTAGAATCGTTATTATTGCGTAAGGAAAGAAGGGATGTGTCCCTTCGATTGTTACACGAAATGCCTTGTTTTCGAGGGGCGAGAACATTTTTTTTTATTTCTTAACTTCCGGAGTGAAAAGACATTCATTTTAACCTTTTTAAAGCTTTATTTTTTTTATCGATTTATTCATTGGCCTTAGGTGGAAGACTTAGCACGCATGTAGCTTAGATCCATGGCAAGTTGCATTTAGTGAGGTCGAATTTTGTACGTTCGAAGTAAACTGGAGAAACTGAAAATACAAAATGGCTTCTTGACAAGATCAACATAAAAATACTTTGCTACTCTCTTTTTCAGTCTACTTAATAGTCCAGCAACCATCTTCTTAACCCACGCGATCGCAGACGGCTCCCGGATAAAATAAAACCTCCATAATCTCAAATTCCTTGCAATTCGATTTGGCTCTAGAATTTTTTTGTAGCTTTTACACAAAAGTTAAAAAATTTTTTGATATTTTTTTTTCCCTCGCCTCGATCAAACTTCCATTCAGACGGTACATACATTTTTGAGAACGAAAAAGTTGTAAAAAATCCTAGATTAATTTCTAATTAGCAAAAACCTGAAAGAGTAAATTTATTTGGAAATCTCAAAATAAATTAGTGAGCTGAGGGAAGATCTAACTAATTTTAGAACAAAAAATCAGTTATTTTAATTAGATATGTAAGTAAGAGAATTCTGAAGGAAAAATTTTGAGCAAAAGGAATTTTTGAAAACTGAAAAATTTTTCAGTCGCGAAAAACAAAGATTATTTTTAAATTTATTTTGCCAAAAATCCTTTCCATAACTTTTAACAGAACTATCCTGTCCATAGTTAAGCAATATTTAACGAATAGACTTTAGAAGAGGGGAGGTCGAGTGAACTAGTAGGGGCGGTATTTAACTCGTTCAAGGTCAGTTAAACCTGAACGTGCTTGTTGATCACTGCTAATCGTTTTTAGTTGATCAGAATATTTCGTTGGTGATAGTTGTAATTTTTAATGTGCGCAAATTCAAAATTTTACTCGGGAATTTTTTCAACGGTTTTTGAAAAGGTAAATATTTTTTTTTAAAAAAACTCTGGTTAATTGTTTTTGGAAAACTTGCAATAAATTTTAGAGCAGGGTGAAATTCTTAAAAATTTTAGAAGGTCAAAAAATTTTTAACATTTAAAGTGGAATTTTAGGCCGCAGTTTAGAATCCTAAAAAGGCGAATTTTGAGCAGAATAATTTTTATAAAATCGTAAAAAAAATTTTCGATCCGAAATAATTTAAGAAATTATTTTTTAAAACTTAATTTGCCGAAAAATCTTTTTCATATCTTTTAAAAAACTATCCTCTCCATAGTTAAGAAATATTTAACGAATAGACTTGAGAGGAGTGAAGTCCAGAGAAGTAGTTGGGGAGTTAACACGTTCAAGGTCAGGTTGCGTGGTTGTTAATCGTTGCGAATCACTTTTAGTTGTTCCAAGAATTTTGTTGTTGGCAGTCATGGTATTTTCTGTGCACAATGTGAGAAGTTTAGCTCTAGATTTTTCTTAATCACCTGAACAAAGGTAAATTAAAACTTAAATTATTTTTTTGTTTCATTTTTGTGGGTTGTGATTATGGTTTAAGGAAATCCCCCATTTTGAAATCGGTGTCGTACGTGCTTTTAAGAGAAAAAAAATACGGTAAAAAATTTTTAGGCCTAAAAAAATTTTGAAAAATTATTTTTGAGCGTAAAAAATGCAAAAACGATTTTTTTCTCATCTCTTTTTGCCGCCGTAGCTAAAAAATATGAGATTTGTGTAGCCCAGTCTCCATTTTCAAGAATAATTAGTGAATGCTTGTTTTCTTTAATCATTTTTTAAACATATCACTAATGCAATTAAAATTCAAAGTAATATAAATAATAGTGTCGGAAAAAAATGATTTCTGTTAAATGGGTTATAAATTTCGACTTGGCAACACAGGCTATAGTAAAATCAAACCAATTTTCGAACCTAATTGCAAAAATAAATATGACAACAGGGGAAGTTAGTAGGGGAGGGGAAACGAATTATTCGAAGTGTGAAGATCGTTAAACAGTGTTAGTTGTGCAATCGTTTTTGAACGTTTCGTTGTTAAATTTTTTTTCTGGCTTTCCGACCAAATCAAAATAAGGTAATTTAATATTTTTTTCTCGCTTATTTATAAATTCTGATATTATTTTTGCTAAATTGACGTCTATGAATTTCTGGTTGGTCAAATATTGAGATTTTTTGTGATTAGTTCGTCAAAAAAATTTTATAATTTTGGTTGGTTTTATCCGGATAAAATTTTGTCGTATTTGTTAAAATCGGGAAATCGTAGGATTCTTTTTAGTCGTGAAATTCTATAACCATTAACTGATTTTAGGTCAAGGGTTGAAATTAAGGCAAATAAAAAAAGGTCAGACAATTAGAGAAAAATATTTTGGAAATAAATTTTTGAAAAGGGGAAGTTGAGTGAACGAAATGAGAAGATAATTAATTCGAGGTCAAATGAACGCGCTTGTTTGTTGAACAGAATTTAGTCGTGTAACAACTTGCTCACATTTCGTTGCATTTTTCTTGCATCTAGTAACTTTTATCAGATTGTTTGCGATTATACTGTTCTCGAATATCTTTTCTCGTAGGCTTTTAATTCGAAGGTTTGTGAGGAGTTCATACCTTATTTTTAATTAAAATATTTAAATCGGTTAAATTGTGGAATTGAAAAAAAATCGTTTGTTTAATGGGTTTCAAATAATCGACTTGGCAACACAGGGTAGTAAAACTTAAGAAAATTTAAAAAACCTAATTTAAAAAATTAAATTTGACAACTGGGGAAGTTGGTAGGGGAGGGGGAAAGAGTCACTCGAGGTGTGAAGATCGTTGAACGAACTGTGTTAGTTGTGCAATCGTTTTTGAACGTTTAGTTTCTAATTTATTTTCTGGCATCCCTTCAAATCGAAATAAGGTAAATATTTTTTTCTCGCTTTTAAATATATTTTGAAATTATGTATTTTGGGCTTAATTGATATTTCTTTAAACTGCGGATCGGTCGAATATTAATATTTTTTAATAAGTTCGTCAAAAATATCAATCATAATTAAATTTTTACACATTTTTCATTTTCTTAAAAAAAAAAAAATGGGGAGAAAATTGTTGAATTTTTTAAAATTTGAAATGACAGCCATACTTGCCATACCTGACTTTAGGACGAGGGTTGAAAGCAAGGTGAAAAAAAGGTCGAACAATAGCTTTGAGTAGGGGGGAAATCGAGTGAGCGACTAAGGAGATAATTTATTTGAGGTCAAATGAACGAGCCTGTTGAACAGTATTTAGTCGTGCAATAACTTGCTCACATTTCATTGCATATTTTTTTTATTAAGTTGAATTGATTTGTTAATTTCTAATCAGGTAAATATTTTTAAAAAGTTAATCTGATACCTCACTTTAAGGCAAGCGGGATAAATTCAAGGTTAAACAAGATCTTAAAAATAATCCTAGTAATAAATTTTTTTACTAAGTGACTTGAAAAGAGGGAAAGCAAAGCAAATAATAGGAGCTCAATGTTTAACAGTGTTAATTAATCAGTAATTTTTCAACTCGTCAATGCAAGTTGTTTTTATTGGTAAGCAAAATTTCAAAAAAAAATTCTTGCTCAGTTTTTATATGCAATTTTATATTGGGATTCTTGTGCTTAGCTAACTTTTCGTGCTTGTTTTAAATATCATCTGTATAATCTTGAATTTTTTTGCAGATAAACTCGAAAATTTTCTTTCAGTTAATTGCAAAATTGAATATTTGACCTTGAATGAGCGCGTAATTTTTTTTTTCGAGTACTTTTGTTGTAATTCGAGCGCTTTCGGAGTAGTGATATATCTTATTGTGATGATTATTAATAATATTTTTTTGTTTGTAGAAATGGCGCCGTCAAAAGCTTTAAAAAAAAATCTAGAGAGAATCTTGTAAGAAGACCTCATTGCCGAATCGATGTACCTGCTCCCATCATGAAAGCTGCATTCTGCGAAGTAACAGCAGCAGATTAAGACTCTTATGGAAAAAAAAGTCAAGGATTTTTCATCGCCCATCATTTGTACAAATGGTAAGCACATATTTTTTTTTTACTTTTATTTAATAAATCAAGTGTATTTCAAGTACTACAAGCAGAAACCGAAGATATTTTTCGACTAGAAGAAATTGTAAGGAAATCAGTTAGACTAGGAGCAATTATCAGGAAATTAGTTCGACTGGAGAAAATTGTCAGGGAATTTTTTCAACTAGAAAAATTGTCTGGGAACTTGCTTGGGTACAAGAAATTATCAGGAAATCAGTTCGACAACAAGAAGAAAATTATAAGAGAATTTGTTCAACTTGGAGAAAATTATCAGGGATTTTGTTCGGCTTGAGAAAATTATCAGGAAATTTATTCGACTAGAAGAAATTGTAAGGCAATCAGTTAGACTAGAAGAAATTGTCAGGGAACTTGTTCAACTAGAAGAATTTTTCAGGGAATCAGTTCGACTAGAAGAAATTGTCAGGGAATTTGTTCGACTAGAAAAAATTATCAGGGAACTTGTTCGACTAGAAGAATTTTTCAGGAAATCAGTTCGACTAGAAGAAATTATCAGGGAACTTGTTCAACTAGAAGAATTTTTCAGGGAATCAGTTCAACTAGAAGAAATTGTCAGGGAATTTGTTTGATTAGAAAAAATTATCAGGGAACTTGTTCGACTAGAAGAATTTTTCAGGGAATCAGTTCAACTAGAAGAAATTGTCAGGGAATTTGTTCGATTAGAAAAAATTATCAGGGAACTTGTTCGACTAGAAGAATTTTTCAGGGAATCAGTTCGACTAGAAAAAATTGTCAAGGAATTTGTTTGACTAGAAAAAATTATCAGGGAACTTGTTCGATTAGAAAAAATTATCAGGGAACTTGTTCGACTAGAAGAATTTTTCAGGAAATCAGTTCGACTAGAAGAAATTGTCAGGGAATTTGTTCGACTAGAAAAAATTATCAGGGAACTTGTTCGACTAGAAGAATTTTTCAGGGAACTTGTTCAACTAGAAGAATTTTTCAGGGAATCAGTTCGACTAGAAGAAATTGTCAGGGACTTTGTTTGATTAGAAAAAATTATCAGGGAACTTGTTCGACTAGAAGAATTTTTCAGGAAATCAGTTCAACTAGAAGAAATTGTCAGGGAATTTGTTCGATTAGAAAAAATTATCAGGGAACTTGTTCGACTAGAAGAATTTTTCAGGGAATCAGTTCGACTAGAAGAAATTGTCAGGGAATTTGTTCGATTAGAAAAAATTATCAGGGAACTTGTTCGACTAGAAGAATTTTTCAGGGAATCAGTTCGACTAGAAAAAATTGTCAAGGAATTTGTTTGACTAGAAAAAATTATCAGGGAACTTGTTCAACTAGAAAAAATTATCAGGGAACTTGTTCGACTAGAAGAATTTTTCAGGAAATCAGTTCGACTAGAAAAAATTGTCAGGGAATTTGTTCGACTAGAAAAAATTATCAGGGAATTTGTTCAACTAGAAGAAATTATCAGGGAATCAGTTAAACTAGAAGAAATTGTCAGGAAATTGGTTCGAATAAAAAAAATTAAAAGGGATTTTTTTCAAATAAAAAATTTTTTTTCATAAAATTTTGCGTTTGAGTACCAATCCAAATAAAAACATAGTTTGGGAAAGAAAGTAATTTGGATTAAATTTTTGTGTCGCTGGACCTTTCCACTCGACTAAAGTTTTTGCAGTTGAATAAATTATTTTTTCCTAGAAATGCCTTTCGATTAATAATTTTTTGTGAAACAAAAAAATGTATTTGGCAAAGATTGTTGAACAAAATTTTTTTGTCTGCCAGCAAGTCACAAATTTTGGTGCGTTCATCTGAATTCAGATGTCGGTGTAATTTACAATTTTGTTGATCGAAGGAAATTTTAAAATTTAAAAAAAAAGATTTATCGGAATTTATTAATTAATTTTTTCTCTTTGTTTCAGGAAGACAATATCAAGGGAGAAGACGGAAGATGACGTCACGGGCTCCGGCTACCTTTTCTGCTACTGGGACCCCTCAGGTCCCAGGTCGCGTGGGCGAAACCAATGAAGGTAGCTGGAGAGCCGTTAAGAAGAGGAACGCATCGCTGGAGTATCAAATGGAATCATTATGAAACGGTAAGCCTGTTTTTTTCTTTTTATTTCTTCGAACAATATCGATCGCTTTTCTTTTTTTGCCAAATGCATATCACTGATTTTTTTTAGATTTATTTAGTGTTCTAGTTTTCTTTCGGAAAAAAAAAAAAAAAAAAAGCTAGTATTCTAGTCACAAATTTATAATTTCCCAATTTTAAAATAAATTTTTTGGTGTGTTTCTCAAATCAAAATCGTTTCAGAGTTAATTTTGTTGACTAAAATGTTTTTGGATAGCCTATACAGGTTTTTGAGTAATGATTTGGCAATTGAAGAAAACGAATTGAAATTTTTTATTTTGATTTGGTGATCGAAGGTACTAATCGTTTAATCATCGATGCTTATCGATCACATCTCCCTATTCACATTAATCTATGATCTCTTTCTAAATTTTTTTATTACTACTTTGGCCTTTAGATGTTTATTGAGCTTACTTAAACTCTTTTTTTTTAACAACTTGTTTTTAGTTTAAAAGCAAAATTATCAACGATTTAAAGCTACAAGAAATATTTTTCATCCTATTTTTTCCCCTTAATTAACCAAACCAACAATGCTTAGCAATTATTGTTTGAATTATCAGAGAATTTGTTCGACTAAACAAAATTAACAATGAGTTAGTACGACTAGAGAAATTTATCAGTAGTTTTTTCGATTAAAAAAAGTCCATAAGACTTGTTGATAAAAAATAATTGTCTAAAACTTCTCTGTACATGTACATGAAGACATTTTGGAAGAATTTCTTCGAGGAAAAAAATCTGAGAAAGATTGTTGGGACTTAAAAAATCTATAGAATTGTGATTTATCCAAAAAAATTTTTTAGTTTTAACTAGCCCCTGAAAAGTTCTTATTTTCAGTTTTTTTAGGAAACCTGGTTGAATTTTTTTTTTTAATCTTGGAAAGAGGAATGATTAGTACCTTCAGTGCATGACTTGGAAATATTTTCGTTTCGTAATTTTAAGATTTACATTAACTAGGGAAAAACGTTCAGAGCATTAGTTCGACTGATTAACCCTTTGCCTACCGAGGGTTCGTATACGAACCCTTCGAAAAAAGTGCGTTCCCTACCGAGGGTTCGTATACGAACCCTTAATAAAAAAATTGATTCCCGTTTTATTTTCTATCCGATTTGCATTAAAATTTCAGTTTAGGGGTATTTTTGGGTCTAGATTTCGAATATTAAGTCAGAATTTCAAAAAAATGTAAATTCAAGATGGCGGAAGGCCTTTTTCAAGAGTACAACTGTAATGTCTTAATTTGTTCATTATTGTGACTTCATCCGTTTTTTATGTCAATACCCGTTGCTATCAAGCCCTGGTTACCATCCAGAAGCAAAATAGTGTGTAAAAAAGAGCGTTGGCAATGAAAAAACACATGGTATATTTATCCTATATTCAACTTATGGCAGGTAAAATTTTTTAAAGGAATCGGTGTAATACATTTTTTCAACGTATCATAAGTCAATAACTCCATTGTAACACAAAAGGTTGGCATGTTTAGGCACCAAAAGATTGCTCTATTGAAATTGTCTCACCTATGTTTAGCTTATGAAGCGTTTATAAAAAATTTCTATCGGCTTTTTCCCAATTTTTGGGTTATATTTTTGAATTGAATATGGTTTTTTATGAATCTTATTTATTTAGAAATGCAATATATTTGATTTAAAAAATTGGGGATCCAGTTTAGTGGCTTCCAGCTGCCCCCCACATGAAAATTATTGCGAGATTTGAATTCTACGACCTTGAAAACCTAATAAAAGAATACTATGAAGGATTTTATAAATTCTAAAAATTGGGGGGCCCTGCTTAGTGACTTATATTGGCCCCCCACATAAAAATTAATGTCAGATTTAAAATCTACAACCTTGACAACGTAGAACTTACTTACTTTTGAATATTCTACCACGAAAACAAGATTTCCTAATTTTTTTTAGGTCACAACTCGATATTTTTAGTCCGAATTGTCGGCCATATTGGATCGGCCATTTTGAATTATTGAAATTTCACATCAGATTCGAAAATAGAGACCTCAATAATTCTTCAAACCCCCTAGAAAAATTTTATTTAAGAAAAAAGACATTTTAGAGCAAAAAAACCGATTACGGTGTATTGACTAGGGCTGTGCGATATTTATCGATAACAAGAGTATCATGATATATCGATATTTCTGCTTTGTTTACCTTATGACAAAATATCACGATAATTTTTTCTTCTGCTTGTTGATAAATATCGCACAGCCCTAGTATTGACGGTTGCCTAATTCAAGAGATTTAGGAGTTTTAGATATTCAATTTTTTTTTCCGGCACTAAGCTTTACTATAGAGGGCTAAAGGTGAAAATATAAAATTTGGCTGGAGTGACCCACACTTCATTCAAAAAAATGGTAGTAAAAGGGTTAAATTTATATCAGAGAATTTGTTCGACTATAAAAAATTATCAGAGCAAGAATTATCAAAGAGTCTCTAGACTCATTGCTCTGCGGTATTCAGGTTTAGATTTCTCTTGTCTTTAAGTTTAGTCACGTCATTTTTAGTTGACGTCCTGCACCGAGAAATTATTTTTCTCGGTGTTCAGTATAATTCCTCAAAGAGTTCGATTTCTGTTCTCATCCTTTCACTTTTCCTTTTAACCCAATTCTCAGATTTATATACCTTGATTTAAAACATCTGTTGGACAGTCCAGTCCAACAACAAACTCAAACCTTTTTCATTTCCTTTTTTTTTTCAAAAGTACCTTAGCTGCTTCCCAAATCATATCATATGTGGGATTGCTGTCTGCTTGGAAAAATAGTTGAGTACACTAGTCCTCTGCAGGAAGTGTTAATGCTCAAAAATCGACAACGAACCCGAACGTTGAGCTACGAGTACGAGCAGGTCAGCCCCACCAACGAACCCGAACCTTATAATCCAGGGCGCTGGATGGCGTGTGTATATACCGGGTGGTATAACGTGTGGTGCTCACTATTCTTCTCTGACTATGACAAGTTGTAAATTTTCAAGCTTTGAAAATTCTCAGGTTGTTGTATTTAAGAGGAGATCGGTGGTACCTCGACACATAAAAACGTTTTGAGTGGTCGCGAATCACGAAAAAGCGGACCACCTTGGCTATATGCTCCTTACCGGTCCAGGCGGCTCGAAAACCTCCGGGGATACAGGTTTATCTCTCGAGCCTAAGGAGACCTAGCGGGCTCCTTTCCTATCCTTGCAGCTATTTGAGAAACAAAATCGAACTCGCACCCTAGAGGACCTTAACCTCTTCGGTGTCTCCCCCCGATGTTGATCGATGTGGTTTTCAAAATTTTTAAACAGGCTACCTTTGGTTTTCCTATGCCCTCTCAAGTGATTCGAATTTTCTGCAAGGTACCGGACGGACGAAAAGGAAAGGCGGCTGTGAAGGAGGTTCGGACGGCGCTTAGTTGAGTAATTAGACGAAGTCCTGGCCCCGGTTCTGGTCTCCCTTTGTCGAGGCCGGCGCTTAGTTGACGGGTCATAAGAGGCTTCGTTCGCCACTCCGGTTCCGTTCGAAGAGGCTTTGCAGGTCCGGTACTGGAAGTCCTGAAGGCAGACTTGCACTTCCGTTGGTTGAACGGATTTTAGAATGTTAGGCCCCTTTCCCTAATGTATTTCGGAATCTGTATCAGATTCATGTTTAAATTATACGCGGTCGGATTTAGCCCACGTCGAACCTGGGACCAGGCAATGGCTCTGCTCTGTGGAGATCACCCTGCCTCGGGCAAGAATGGCAATGGCGGTCCGGCTAAATCGGCATGGGAAACGGTAAATGTCACACGCCTCATGTCGGTAGCGCGGCCAATAGGAAACCAGAGATTTGCTTTTTTTCCGAACGGAATGCACGACCGTTCTGCAGAAAAGCAAAACAGCCTGTTTAAAAAGTTTGACGATCGCATTCGAACCATCGGGTAGCCCGAAATTTACTCTGGAATTTTTTTCTGGATTCTATCTTGAAAATATTATTAATTTGATTTTCTTTTTTCTTTTTTTCATGAACCTGCTTCACCTTCTTCGACGTGAGAAACTTCAAATCCTGTAGCTGCAAGTTCTACAACAGAAGACAACAAACAGATGATGGCGGTAAGTGTCTTTAATTTTCATTTTTTTATTGTTGGGAAGATCGAACTTTGATTCCTGGAATACCTGGACTGCTATTCCCCTAGTTTGTTTTTGCTTTAGTACTGACCCAAGAACCGTCATGAAACATCGCTTATAATTTTCATTATTCTTTTTAAGTTTTTGACAAAAGACAAAGAAACGGACCGATTAATCGAATAGAATTTTCTGTAAATCACTTTGCAAAGCTCTATTTTTGATAAGCGGCTTTCATTCATGCAAGAATTAAAAGACCTCCTTCCTTTCCTTTAAAATGAAAAAAAAAAAAATAGTACCTATCGAAAATAGTATCCAATCTATTTTTGATTCCAATAAAAGCTGGTATATTTGGATTAGTACCTCCAGCTTGTTTTGTTGGTGATGGGAATACTTTTAACAAAACCTTTTGAAAAATTTATCACCGCTAGGAATAACAGGGATGGGCCAATATAAAATTCTAGTCGTTTCCTCCCCCAACTTTTTATTCCCATGATAATTTTGAATACCGCAAGGCCCACTTATGATAATTATAAAAAATTAATTTCCTCTAATTGATTTCATATTTTCCGTTGCAAGTTAGAGACTAACCTCGCATTTTAAAAGAAAATAGTTTTGAAAAAAAATTAATAATCGCTGCTATTTTTCTGAAGGAAGTTGTAGCGCTCATTTTGGATATAAAAATATTTTTAAATTATGTTCTCACTTACAGGCTTTTATTCAAGTGGGCTCCGTGAATTGCTACTTACTTTTTATTTAATAATACACTGTATATTTAGTCCTCATTCCATGATAATCTAATTTCTTGTTTTAAAAAAAATAATGAAATGGCCCTTGATTTAAATTTTTGAATTAGTAAGAATTGATTATTTACGCCCATCCCTAATTTAAATGCAAGAAAATTATTTTAACATTCCAATTGTTTGAAGTCCTGATCCTCTTAGTAAATTGCAAGAATAAATATTCGTTTGGAAAAAATATTTTTAGGTAATTACTGAGGGGAAAGGACTTTCAACCTTAAGAAAAGTTTAGGCCGATGTCATTTTTTTCATTTTGAAATTTCTAAAGGGCTATCTGCACTGAGAAAAAATGTGTACCGTACGAGGGTGCTACTTTGTGGATTGTGGGGCGACTTTGTGCTGGGTCAAAAAAAAAATGGAAACTTCTTATAATGTCATGAAACCTTCCAGAAATGTGACTAAATAAACCACCAAAAAAGCCCCGCAATCTGCCAAACTCGCCCCCTCGTACTGTAATAATTTTTTGCCCTCGAAATTATTATTTTTGAGGCGAAAATATTCTTATTATTAAAGTCGTTTTATATATACATGTTTTTTCTCAGTGCATCTACTAACGTATGTAAAGGTGACTTAGGACTCCCTCATTTGGATTTGTTTTTTTACTTTTTTAATTTCTTATCGGAATATATAGCCGACGGAGAGCTGACTTTTGAAACTAGTCTCATGATGATAAAACAAAGCCGAATCAGGGGGTCAAAAGTTACTCTGGACCATCCCATAAATGACCTAGTGCCTCTAGGAAGTCCTAATGTTTAAAAGTTTTATTTCTCTTAATAAAAAAGTAAAAAAATTTATTTGGAACAAAAATATTTTTATATAATCACACAGAGGATTGGGATTTGAAATGTTGGAGTACTTAGGGTTTCGCTAAATAAAGGAATTTTTAAAATAAAAAAATCATTTGGGCATAAGTTTGACGAGAGAAATTGTTAGAGAATTGGTTCGACTAATAATAAATTGCCAGGGAATTTACTCGAATAAAAAAAAATTGTCAGGGAATTTGTTCGACTAGGAGAAATTGTCAGGAAATTTGTTGAACTAGGAGATTTTGTCAGGAAATTTGTTCGACTAGAAGAAATTGTCAGGGAACTTGTTCGACTAGAAGAAATTGTCAGGGAACTTGTTCAACTAAAAAAAAATACAAGAAAACTTGTTCAACTAAAAAAAATAATCAGGGAATTTGCTGGATTAAAACAAAATTGCCAGGGAATTTGTTCTACTAGAAAAAATGGTCAGGGAATTTGTTGGAATAAAAGAAATTGTCAGGGAATTTGCTCGACTAGAAAAAATGGTGAGGGATTTTTCCAAATAAAAAAAATTGTCAGGGAATTTGTTCGACTAGGAGGAATTGTCAGGGAATTTGTTCGACTAGGAGAAATTGTCAGGGAATTTGTTCGACTAGGAGAAATTGTCAGGGAACTTGTTTGACTAGGAGAAATTGTCAGGAAATTTGTTGAACTAGGAGATTTTGTCAGGAAATTTGTTCGACTAGAAGAAATTGTCAGCAAACTTGTTCAACTAAAGAAAAATTACAAGAAAACTTGTTCGACTAAAAAAAATAATCAGGGAATTTGCTGTACTAGAAAAAATGGTCAGGGAATTTGTTGGAATAAAAGAAATTGTCAGGGAATTTGCTCGACTAGAAAAAATGGTGAGGGATTTTTCCAAATAAAAAAAATTGTCAGGGAATTTGTTCGACTAGGAGAAATCGTCAGGGAATTTGTTCGACTAGGAGAAATTGTCAGGGAATTTGTTCGACTAGGAGAAATTGTCAGGGAATTAGTTCTTCAAGGAGAAATGGTCAGGGGATTTTTTTGACTAGGAGAAATTACCAGGGAATTTGTTTGACTAGAAAAAATTTACCAGGGACTTTTCTCGAATTAAAAAATGATCAGGACATTTGTTGGACTAAAAAGACATTGTCAGGGAATTGGTTCGACTAGCAAAAATTGTCAGGGACTTTGTTCGACCAGGAGGAATTGTCAGGAAATTTGTTCGAGTAGGAGTAATTGCCATGGAATTAGTTTGACTAGTTAATCACATAGAGGTTTGGGATTTGAAATGTTGGGAGTACTTGGGGTTTCACTAAATAAAGGAATTTTTAAAATAAAAAAAATCATTTATTGGAATCATTAATTTATTTATATTTTAAAAAATAATTTTCACATAGTAATTACATATTTATTTAAAAAAACTAACACCTTTTTTTCTTTTGTTTCAGGAAGAGAACTTCAAGGAAGAGGACACCAACACTTTAGGGCCGTTAGGGAAATCGGTTCTCCTCCCTTCCCCGTCGGTGATGTCAGGTCGAAGTATAAAGCGTAGCACACTTGTGAGCTTCACTTTTACGGAGGCCTGGCATCGCTGACATATCCTATCCCCGGGGTACCAAACCAATCCCGAGCATTTCATCTTTGTTGTACCGTATACCTGACCGACGCACATACCCGTAGGAACCGTAGGTATTGGTGCGAGTACAACTTAGGTGGGATGGTCCTTGATCCCATACCTATCCCCCGCCATTCCATTCCTGATTCTTCTGCATCTCACCTGTAGAATTGAGTCTTCTGATATTTGGAAGATTGCTTCTACACTCTGAGGTGTAGGGAATCGCGAATTGTTACATCTCACCTGTAGAATTGAGTCTTCTGATATTTGGAAGATTGCTTCTACACTCTGAGGTGTAGTGATTCGTTCCGGAATGGAATGGCATTCCTTCCCCCTTCCTTTTCGATTCACCTCCTGTTGTTCCATCTGCCTGGCCAGACACATACCCGTAGGTACTCTGGTCTTGGCGTGGAACAATGAGAGATGGATGGAAAAGGAAGGGGGACTGGGGGCCCCCCCTTAGCCAAAGGGGGCTAAGGGGGGGCGGGGGGCCGCCCCGGGGCCCGGACCCCGGGGCGGGGCGCTCCCCCGGGGGGGGGAGCGCCGTCAGTTTGTTTCTTGATTTTTTACAAGGCTGGACCCGGACGCTCCGTTTCAGATCTTTTTCCCTCAAAAAAATTGGCGGGAAAAAAGCGCGCCAAATTTTTCCTGTAAATTTTTTTTAATTTTTTTTGCGCAAAAAAAGCGCGCAGATTTTTTTTTTTTTCTTTTGGTAAATGTATTTTTAGGATCTTATAAGGATTTTTTTTTTAAAAAAACAATATTTTTTTGTTTATTGCTAATAAATATATATATTTTATTACAAAAGTTATTTTACAAGTTTTTTCTTTTTTTTTTTTTTTGTAGAAGTTAGCACTTTTATTTAAAAATGATATCCATCTTTTTCCTTGAAGTTGTCCTGTAACAAAAGAATATCTTTTTTTACCATACTATTTCGCCTTAATACTGTACAAGTATTCTAAAGGTAATTAAGTTTCTTATAAAATTGATGTTTTTTTCATATATAACATAATGTGTACAACACGCATATTGTGTACAACACAATTCATGTACATGTTTTTATGTTACATATAAAAAAAACATGAATTTTATGAGAAACTTTTGCAAAAGGCGACACGTTTTTTATTTTAAAATTTTTTTATCAACCAAATTCGCACAGTACTCTCAAATGCCTCGTCTCCTACCCCAATTAATTTACAGCAAAACCATTGAATTGCATTTATTTAAATTATAACTTTTAAATAATTGGAGTTCGGAGACAAAGCAAAATTTAAAGTCCTAATCCTCTCAATTAATAAGTTTTTAGTCTTATCTTAATCTAACTTTTATTTTCTAAAGCTGCTACTATTATTATTAAGAGGATTAGTACAACAAAATACAGGTAATATAAATCTGCTTCTTTTTGGTTGATTTTTTTAAAAATTTTAAAATAAAAAACCAACAAAGCCCTAAACTGATTCCAATGTTTAAAGTCAATTCTCTCAGTAATAAAATTAAAATATTTCTTTCTCAATTATCTATTAGTACTAAGAAGATGACTTTAAACATTAGAATCATTTCACCATTTTACTGCAAGCAAAGCTCAGGGACAGGCAAAAATAAGTACAAAGTTTCATATTAAATTCAAAATATGAAATGCTTTCATATAAATCTATAAAAAATGCTCGCATTTCAAAAGGGGAAATAATAAAAGATGAAAAGTTGAAAATTTAAACCAATATTTTTTCAAGTTTTAGACTCACGCTCATTAAAAGGAGAGATCTTAAGCTACTGAATAGCAAAATCGACAAGTATTTTCATTAAGTGGCAGCAACTAATTTGTAGCAATAATTTTTTTTTTTAAATTTCTTAAATAAGAAAATTGATCAGAAAGCCTAATTGGGCGTGTAGATCATATATTTTGAAAAAAATTCGTAATTATTTTGGGGTCTTTATTTATCATATTTGCGAGTCGATCTTTTATTTAATACTGCAATTTGAAAAATAGGAGGAAAAATGAATTTTTAATATTTGCCCATCCCTGGCTGTACTCAATTTAAAAATGGTGAAACAAAAATATGCAATGCACAGAAGGTACTAATCATTACATTTATTTTAACACAATAAAATCGACCATAAAAACATAACGACCTTTATTATCATTTACTTAGAGCTTAGAGGCAAAATCGATTTTTTTTAAAATCTAAATGATGCTCTTTAAAAGGGGAGATTTTAAGCTTGAGAAAACGATTCCAATACAGAAAATCGGGGGGATTTGCTTAATAGTGTGAAAGTTTGATCTAAAAGTGTCGCTATTAATGAGCTTTAAAATAAATCTAAATCCGATAGATGTATCTCTTTACTGGGCAAAAGCAAAAAAAAAGAGCACGAAAAAATATTAATTCTTAATTAAATTTATAGTCAAAACCGATTGTTGAATAAATTGATCGTTATCGTAAATTTCATTAACATATTAAATGATTAGTACCTTCCAAGCCATATGATAAAATAACAATATGATTTCTGGACCAAATTTGCAGGAATCTTTTCGGAACATAAAACGTATGGCGTCTTTACATCAGGGCGAGCACAAAGGGAAAAAAGGCGCTAAATTACAAGTGAAGCTAACCTCATGAAATTATTTTTAAAAGGCCTCTACACATAAAATAAAAAAATAACAGGATCTTTTTTTTTAACATCGCTAACTGGTAAAATAAAAAGAAATTAAAAGGGACGCTAACGTCCACAGATAAAATTAATAGTTGCGCTAACCTCTATAAATGAACTTGAAACGGAGATAACCTCTTCTAATAAAATAATAAGTAAAAGTAAGACTATGCAATTTTTTTAAAAAGCGCTAACCTCTACTAAAAAAATACTAAGGGGCAGATCAAATTAAAAGTGGTCCTACATTTATAAATGAATTTTAAAATGGCAAGGTCTGGAAATAGTTAGGACGCCTTTAGTTCCAACAAAAAAATTTCTGCAATTTTAATCAGCGTATGATACGTCGAAAAAATAAAGCATTCTTTTCTAGGCCAATGAGAAAGTAAAAAAAATAAATAACAAAGTAAATTAAAAAGTATGTTTCTGCCAAAAAGTTCACAAGGATCAAACTGACTTTTTTTTCTTCCCACTTTTTACGGACTTGTTAAAACTAAATGCTTTCGGCCAAACTTATTTTTGCTGCCTTATAACAAGAGATTCGTTAAATTTCACGCTTTTTCCTATCAAGCAATGTTTTCTTTAAAATTTCCTGTCTGACAAAAATTTTTTAAATCTCTAGTCGAGCAATTTTTTTTGAAACTTCCTATCGAACAAACATGTTTAAAATTTCTTTAAAGATACTTCGTGAAAAATTCTTGTCACGTTATTTTACTGAACTAGTAGCAGCACGTTTAAATTCTTACTATTTGAGGAAAAACAACTATGAAGTACCGACCAATCTGTAGTATCAAAAATTTCGGGTTCCCCAGGAAAAAATCACTAGACAGAAATTTCATAATGATTTTTTAAGCTTTGGCTAAAATCTAGAGATGACAAATCAGGCCTTATATATGAAATTCTGCAATTTTAATCGACGGATCATACACATACACAAAAAACCCAACATGTTCAATAAAGACATTTTTGAAAAAAAATTCCAATAAAATTGATCCAATAAAAATATTTAGAAACGTTCAAATTCTACAAAGCGTTTAGGATAAATTTTTATTTTGCCAGGAAAATTTTCATATAGCAAGAAAAAACATTTTTTCTGTCAGCAAACACAAACTTTACCATTTTTTGGTTACGACATTTTTTACGCGTAAAATTGTATAAATCTCAAAGAAAAAAATTCTTAATAAATTGAAAAAAAGTGATTTTTGAAAAAAATTGAAAATGAAGACAAGTTATTTGTGATCATAAAAAATACAAAAATTATTGGATCAATTTGAAGAATGAATTCAGGTTTCCTGTGATCGAACTCGATCCCTTTTTAAAGTTTAGGGACTTCAAGAGTTTTTTGAAAATAAATAAAAACTATTCAGGGTGTAACAAAAAATTTTTTTTTGGACAATCGCACATCCAATAGGATTTTCAAGTTAGACTTTTTTGTTGAAGATACTTTTCCAGAATTTTTTCATGTATAGAGGTTTTAAATATTATTGCTGATCTACAAATCTTCTTGAATTTTTTCTTGTCAAAAAAATTTCCTGATATTGCCAAGTTGTAATAATTCCTTAATCATTTTTTTCAGTCGAACAAACGCCAACAATAACTCCAATAACTTTCCCTAATAACTCTCCCTAATAACTTCCTCTAGTCGAACCCATTCCCTGACAATAACTCCTACTCGAACCAATTTCCTGACAATATCTCCTAGTCGAACAAATTCCCTGACCATTTTTTCTAGTAGAACTAATTCCCTGACAATTTTGTTTTAGTCCAGCAAATTCCCTGATTATTTTTTTTATTTGAAAAAAGTCCTTGGTAAATTTTTTTTAGTTGAACAAGTTCCCTGACAATTTCTTCTAGTCGAACAAATTTCCTGACAATTTCTCCTACCGAACAAATTCCCTGACAATTTCTTTCAGTCCAACAAATTCCCTGATTATTTTTTTTATTTGAAAAAAGTCCTTGGTAAATTTTTTTTATTCGAACAAGCTTTCTTGTAATTTTTTTTAGTTGAACAAGTTCCCTGACAATTTCTTCTAGTCGAACAAATTTCCTGACAATTTCTCCTAGTAGAACAAATTTCCTGACAATTTCTCCTAGTCGAACAAATTTCCTGACAATTTCTCCTAGTCGAACAAATTTCCTGACAATTTCTCCTAGTCGAACAAATTCCCTGACAATTTCTCTCAGTCCAACAAATTCCCTGATTATTTTTTTTATTTGAAAAAAGTCCTTGGTAAATTTTTTTTAGTCGAACAAGTTTTCTTGTAAATTTTTTTAGTTGAACAAGTTCCCTGACAATTTCTTCTAGTCGAACAAATTTCCTGACAATTTCTCCTAGTCGAACAAATTACCTGACAATTTCTCCTAGTCGAACAAATTTCCTGACAATTTCTCCTAGTCGAACAAATTCCCTGACAATTTCTTTCAGTCCAACAAATTCCCTGATAATTTTTTGTCAGTCGAACAAATTCTCTGATAATTTTTTGTCAGTCGAACAACTTCTCTGATAATTTTTTTTAGTCAAGCCAAGTCCCTAATAATTTTCTCTAATTAAACTCATTGTCTGATAATTTCCCTAGTCGACTAATTCCTTGATAAATTTTTCTGGTAGAACAATTTTTTGGTGATTAGTTTTTGCATAACTACTTTTTTTCAAGGGAAAGGGCTTATGAAAGTACATCAGGGGACGAACAGGGATCAAAGTTCGATCTTCCCAACAATAAAAAAATAAAAATTAAAGACACTTACCGCCATCATCTGCTTGTTGTCTTCTGTTGCAGAACTTGCAGCTACAGGATTTGAAGTTTCTCACGCCGAAGAAGGTGAAGCAGGTTCATGAAAAAAAGAAAAAAAAAATCAAATTAATAATATTTTCAAGATAGAATCCAGAAAAAAATTCCAGAGTAAATTTCGGGCTACCCGATGGTTCGAATGCGATCGTCAAACTTTTTAAACAGGCTGTTTTGCTTTTCTGCAGAACGGTCGTGCATTCCGTTCGGAAAAAAAGCAAATCTCTGGTTTCCTATTGGCCGCGCTACCGACATGAGGCGTGTGACATTTACCGTTTCCCATGCCGATTTAGCCGGACCGCCATTGCCATTCTTGCCCGAGGCAGGGTGATCTCCACAGAGCAGAGCCATTGCCTGGTCCCAGGTTCGACGTGGGCTAAATCCGACCGCGTATAATTTAAACATGAATCTGATACAGATTCCGAAATACATTAGGGAAAGGGGCCTAACATTCTAAAATCCGTTCAACCAACGGAAGTGCAAGTCTGCCTTCAGGACTTCCAGTACCGGACCTGCAAAGCCTCTTCGAACGGAACCGGAGTGGCGAACGAAGCCTCTTATGACCCGTCAACTAAGCGCCGGCCTCGACAAAGGGAGACCAGAACCGGGGCCAGGACTTCGTCTAATTACTCAACTAAGCGCCGTCCGAACCTCCTTCACAGCCGCCTTTCCTTTTCGTCCGTCCGGTACCTTGCAGAAAATTCGAATCACTTGAGAGGGCATAGGAAAACCAAAGGTAGCCTGTTTAAAAATTTTGAAAACCACATCGATCAACATCGGGGGGAGACACCGAAGAGGTTAAGGTCCTCTAGGGTGCGAGTTCGATTTTGTTTCTCAAATAGCTGCAAGGATAGGAAAGGAGCCCGCTAGGTCTCCTTAGGCTCGAGAGATAAACCTGTATCCCCGGAGGTTTTCGAGCCGCCTGGACCGGTAAGGAGCATATAGCCAAGGTGGTCCGCTTTTTCGTGATTCGCGACCACTCAAAACGTTTTTATGTGTCGAGGTACCACCGATCTCCTCTTAAATACAACAACCTGAGAATTTTCAAAGCTTGAAAATTTACAACTTGTCATAGTCAGAGAAGAATAGTGAGCACCACACGTTATACCACCCGGTATATACACACGCCATCCAGCGCCCTGGATTATAAGGTTCGGGTTCGTTGGTGGGGCTGACCTGCTCGTACTCGTAGCTCAACGTTCGGGTTCGTTGTCGATTTTTGAGCATTAACACTTCCTGCAGAGGACTAGTGTACTCAACTATTTTTCCAAGCAGACAGCAATCCCACATATGATATGATTTGGGAAGCAGCTAAGGTACTTTTGAAAAAAAAAAGGAAATGAAAAAGGTTTGAGTTTGTTGTTGGACTGGACTGTCCAACAAATGTCTTAAATCAAGGTATATAAATCTGAGAATTTGGTTAAAAGGAAAAGTGAAAGGATGAGAACAGAAATCGAACTCTTTGAGGAATTACTGAACACCCGAGAAAAATAATTTCTGGGTGCAGAACGTCAATTAAAAATGACGTGACTAAACTTAAAGACAAAAGAAATCTAAACCTGAATACCGCAGAGCAATGAGTCTATAGACTCTCTGATAATTTTTTATAGTCGAACAAATTCTCTGATAACTTTAATGCTCTAATCGTTTTTCCCTAGTTAATGTAAATCTTAAAATTACGAAAGGAAAATATTTCCAAGTCATGCACTGAAGGTACTAATTTTTTAGGGGCTAGTTACAACTAAAAAATTTTTTTTTTGGATAAATCACAATCCTATAGATATTTTAAGTCCCAACAATCTTTTTCAGATTTTTTTCCTCGAAGAAATTCTTCCAAAATGTCTTCATGTACATGTACAGAGAAGTATAAGACAATTATTTCTTATCAACAAGTCTTATGGACTTTTTTTAATCGAAAAAACTACTGATAAATTTCTCTAGTCGTACTAATTCATTGTTAATTTTGTTTAGTCGAACAAATTCTCTGATAATTCAAACAATAATTGCTAAGCATTGTTGGTTTGGTTAATTAAGGGGAAAAAATAGGATGAAAAATATTTCTTGTAGCTTTAAATCGTTGACAATTTTGCTTTTAAACTAAAAACAAGTTTAAAAAAAAAAAGAGTTTAAGTAAGCTCAGTAAACATCTAAAGGCCAAAGTAATAAAAAAATTTAGAAAGAGATCATAGATTAATGTGAATAGGGAGATGTGATCGATAAGCATCGATGATTAAACGATTAGTACCTTCGATCACCAAATTAAAATAAAAAATTTCCATTCGTTTTCTTCAATTGCCAAATCATTGCTCAAAAACCTCTATAGGCCATCCAAAAAAATTTTAGTCAAATAAATGAATTATGAAACAATTTTGATTTGAGAAACACAGCAAAAAATTTATTTTAAAATTGGGAAATTATAAATTTGTGACTAGAATATTAAATAACTCTAAAAAAAATCAGCGATATGCATTTGGCAAAAAAAGAAAAGCGATTGACATTGTTCGAAGAAATGAAAAGAAAAAAACAGGCTTACCGTTTCATAATGATTCCATTTGATACTCCAGCGATGCGTTCCTCTTCTTAACGGCTCTCCAGCTACCTTCATTGGTTTCGCCCACGCGACCTGGAACCCAGTAGCGAAAAGGTAGCCGGAGCCCGTACGCCCTCTTCTTCCTTGGAATGGTCTACCTGAAACAAAGAGAAAAAGAGTTAATTTTTTTAAAAAACGAATAAATTAATTAATTAATTCCAATCAATCATTTTTTTATTTTAAAATTTCCTTCGATCAGCAACATTGTAAATTATACCAACATCTGAATTCAGATCAACGCACCAAAACTTGTATTTTGCTGGCAGACAAAAAAATTTTTTTTCAACAACCTTTGCCTAATACATTTTTTTGTTTCACAAAAAATTTTTAAAGGAAAGGTATTTCTAGGAAAAAGTAAATTATTCAACTGCAAAAACTTTAGTCGAGTGGAAAGGTCCAGCGACACAAAAATTTAATCCCAATAATTTTTTTTCCAAACTATGTTTTTATTTACATTAAACTTGAAAGCAAAATTTTATAAGAAAAAATTTTTCAATCAAAACAATTTTTTATTGGAAAAAATCCCTCATCATTTTTTTTAGTCGAACAAATTCCCTGGTAATTTTTCCTAGTCGAACAAATTCCCTGGTAATTTTTCCTAGTCGAACAAATTCCCTGGTAATTTTTCCTAGTCGAACAAATTCCCTGATAATTTTTCCTAGTCGAACAAATTTCCTGACAATTTCTCCTAGTCGAACAAATTCCCTGACAATGTCTTCTTAGTCCAACAAATTTGCTGATAATCAAGAGAGATTTGAAAAAATCCTTCATCATTTTTTCTAGTCGAACAAATTCCCTAGTAATTTTTTTTCAGTTGAGCAAATTCCCTGATAATTTTTCTTAGTAAAACAAATTCCCTAAAAGTTAGTGAAAAAAAAATTCTTCAACAAGATAAAAATTTTGAATAAATTCTCAAACGAAAAAAAATTGATTCAACAAGAAAATTTGCTTATCAGGATTCAACCCATTGCAATTATTTTCCTTGGCTTGTGAAAAAATTAATTTCCCAGATTTTCAGTAAAAATTGAACCAGAAAAAAAAGGGACTTATCAAACAAAAAGAAATCAAGTTCGATATAAATACAAATATAGCCACCCTTTTTACATGAAAAAAAAAAAAAAAATGCAACACTTACCAGATTCGTCAGTTTGATGTCTTCTATTTTCCCACTTGTAGCTTCGAGGAATTTGTTTCCATGAGTTGTCCCACGATAAAAAAAATCCACCAATGATATGAAAAAAAAATAAATAAATAAAAAAATAAATTAGAGATTTGGTATTAATTTTGTTAAATTAGAAGAAATATACTCACCAAATTCAAAATATAATCCTGAATTGTTCTTCCGGCGTTTTCCAACTGCGAAGTTGAAAGAAGAAGATTCCCCCAATGCCACCAACCAAAAAGATTAATTTCGAATTTCCCCTTTCGACGATATTAAAAGCGAACCTTAACTACCGCAGGCCGCCCCCCGGCCCCGATGAACCTTTCCGCACAACATTGCAAAATATAAATTATTTTTTAAAGAATCCGGACTTGGACCAGTTATGGATTCTATAAAAAATAAATAAGTTGCAGTGTCGAGGGGAAATTTCCAACGGAGCGTGGAATCGTCATGTCGTGTCCGTCAGTTGCGAGCAACTTCTCAGGCATTACGCCTCCATCCTCATGCAGCTATAGTCCAGCCGAATGACGGCCGGACAGCCCTGACTGACCCAATCGGGAGCCGCCTCGGAATCCGACACGTGTCGAACCCAGGCTACGTTGACTCCGTCGTTCAAAAGACACGGCGACGGACTCCACCTTGAGGTTCCTGGTCAGAGGTCACCTGTACTTGACACAGGACCCTCGACTAACTCTTTACTAAAGAAAAATGGATGAAGGAGACACCGTATCGCAAATTCGCCCGCACCAAGACTACCGTACCTACGGGTATGTGGGTTAGCCAGGTATACGGTTGATTTGCGATAAAATGTTGGGGGGATGGGTTAAAAGGCTTAGGAACGGGTTAGGGATGGGAGAAAGAGCTTCGCCATAAGCCGCCTCTCTGAAAGGCACACCAGCCACGCCCGGTGGTTCGTGCATCCCCTATGGCCATGCACTCGAGGTCGACGCGAGACCGCAGTTACCTCGCTTGCGTCAGGTAATGCCGGGCTCACCTTAATGCTAAGGTGACCCACGCTCCCGCACCCCCTACCCCAAAAATTCGCGCCCAGACCACGCCCCCGCGAATCGTTCCGTTTGGCTGGCATCGAGGGCTTCTTCTTCTTGCCGCTCTCAGCGGTCTTCTCAGCTACTCCTTGGTGTTGATTTTCTTCCTCCAAAAACAAGAAAAAAGTAATTAGAATACAACAGTCAATAAAATTGATTTATAATTTTTAGTAGGGGGCTTTAAGTACACAACTTAAAGTATTAAGTAAGCAAAAAAAGGAAAAAAGGAAAAAAAAAAGAGATTTAAAAAAATTATACTGAAATTTGAAGATTTTTCTGGCTACTATTATTTTAATCTTTCCTCAAAAATTTAAAAAGGAATAATAATAGAAATTGTTAATGATGCCACGATTCTCAAGCAAATTTAAAACCATCATCAAAAAAGAGAAGCTGACGTTCAAAACTGACAAAATAAGAGATCGGGCTATTACGAATTGAGTTCAACGACTCAATGTAAACGTTTTTGTAAATAATTACATCATTAAATGATTAGTACCCCTAAATCAAAAAGTTTAATGTGTGATATAATTTTGCTTTCTTAGATTTTGGCCAAACTTATTTTTGCTGGCTTATAACATGAGATTTTTTTAAATTTCAGGCTTTTTCCTATCAAGCAATTTTTTCTTTAAAATTTCCTGTCTGACAAATGATTTTTAAATACCTAGTCGAGCAATTTTTTTTAAAATTTCTATCGAACAAACATTTTTAAA
The DNA here is from genome assembly GCA_023512825.1 of Liposcelis brunnea. Lineage (NCBI taxonomy): Eukaryota > Metazoa > Arthropoda > Insecta > Psocodea > Liposcelididae > Liposcelis > Liposcelis brunnea. Next base: position 14,040,222 of record CM042068.1, on the reverse strand, counting down.
ATTTCTTTAAAGATACTTCGTAAAAAATTCTCGTCAAGTTATTATTTTACTGAACTAAGCAGCACGTTTGAATTCTTAGTATTTAAGGAAAAACAACTATAAAGTACCGACTAATCTGTAAAAAAAGTTTTGCATTTGAAAAAATCCTTCATCATTTTTTTTAGTCGAACAAATTCCCTGGTAATTTTTTTTAGTCTAACAAATTCCCTGGTAATTTTTTTTAGTCGAACAAATTCCCTGATAATTTCTCCTAGTCGAACTGATTTCCTGATTATTTCTTCTAGTCAAACAAGTTTCATGACAATTTTCTCAAGTCGAACAAATTTCCTAACATTAAGGTAGTCGAACTAACTCCCTGATAATATTCTCAAAGTCAAACAAGTTCCCTGACAATTTCTTCTAGTCGAACTGATTTCCTGATTATTTCTTCTAGTCAAACAAGTTTCATGACAATTTTCTCAAGTCGAACAAATTTCCTAACATTAAGGTAGTCGAACTCCCTGATAATTTTCTCAAAATCAAACAAGTTCCCTGACAATTTCTCCTGGTCGAACAAATTCCCTGATTATTTTTTTTATTTTTGTAAATATCCCTCATCATTTTTTCTAGTCGAACAAATTCCCTAGTATTTTTTTTTATTCAAGTGAATTCCCTGGTAATTTATTTTTAGTCGAACCAATGCTCTGACAATTTTCTCTCGTCAAACTGATGCCCAGATAATTTTCTTCAAGTCAAACAAACTCTCTGATCATTTACTCTAGTCGAGCAAATGTCATGATTAGTTTTTCTAGTCAGACAAATTTTATGATTATTTCCTGAAGTCAAACAAATACTCTGATAATTTTCGTAATCAAACTAATTCTCTTATCATTTTTTCTAGTCGAGATGATTCCCTGATAATTTTCTTCAAGTCGAACTAATTGCCTCATAATTTTTTCTAGTCGAACTGATTCTTTTATAATTTTTTCTAGTCAAACTGATTCCCTGATCATTTTTTTTTAGTCAAACTCATTTTCTTACTTTTTATCTAAGTTAAGCTAATTCCCTGATCATTTTTCTATTAGTCGAACTAATATCCAGATAAGTTAACAAAAGTTAATATAAACGATGTTCACTGGACAATCGCCCGCCAGCCCAACTACTAAGAAAAGTTTTCCTCTAAAGTGCCCCATTGCAATTTTTGAGGGGAAAAATTGCAATTTCTATCCACGAAATCACCCAAAAAGTGTTAAAAATTGCTTAGAAAAATAGGATATCATGAGCTTTCTAAAAAAAAAATGACAAGCACTACAAGTCAGTCACCTAATCTCTAATAAAAGCTTCACTTTTAATGAATTTTATACTCAAACTAATGTCAGGGTCTACTACAAGGGTCGAACTGCTTTTTTACACATTTAGGGCCTTACGGAAGAAAAATAAACTGCAAGAATTTTTTTAAAGTCAAATAATTTTGGAAAAAAAGGGATTTCACGACAAATAATAATAAAGTTCGATCCTGCATAGCCCGACTTTGACCAACTAGGTCCTTTAAATTGTTAATAAAATAAAAATGTAACTTACGATTAACCTAATCCAACGATGCACTCCTCTTCCGTATTATACTGATGAACCCTCCCAAAACATCCAGCATGACGATCCAACCAGCCTGTTTTAGTTCCTGAAAAAAAAAAAAATAATAATTAAACCGTTTTGTTCCTCTCAACTTGGCCCCAGAAGTGTAGCTATGGCACCCCTTCCCCTTTCCAAAATTTTTGTGACTTATTTACAAATTTACAAAAAATTTACAATTGAATAAGCTTATTAAAAAAAAATATTTCGTGCCATAGTGAATTGAACTTACCTTATTCTTTTGAGGTTACTTGTTTTAGATCTCCTTTGACCTTAAGTTGTTTGTAACTTTCCATTTGACTTCAAGTTGCATGTTATTTCCATGATGAATTGACACAGGAAATAAAGATGATCTGGACCTGAAATTTTAAAAAAAATCTGGTTACAAATCTAGTAGCAGAAATGAGACATTTTGGTCATACAAATTGTTCAAAATTTCAACTTAACAACTAATTTTTATGTAACCTTAACTTGTTGAAAAAAATTTCCAGAACTTTTACTACTCAGACACATTTTTATGGAAAGATTTCTTTCAGGGTCTGTTAATGCAAAGAGTTTTGAATCTTTTTTGGTTGTTGTACAAATTGTCAGATAATTTTTTCTAGTCGAGCAAAGTCCTTGATAATTTTTTTCAGGCAAACAAATTTCCTGATAATTTTATTTGTCAAACTAATTTCCTGACTTTTTTTTTTCAGCTGCACAGATCTCTGAAAATTTCTTCTAGTCGAACAAGTTCCCTAAACATTTTTCTAGTCGAACTGATTCCCTGATTATTTCTTCTAGTCGAACTGATTCCCTGATTATTTCTTCTAGTCGAACTGATTCCCTGATTATTTCTTCTAGTCGAACTGATTCCCTGATTATTTCTTCTAGTCGAGCTGATTCCCTGATTATTTCTTCTAGTCGAGCTGATTCCCTGATTATTTCTTCTAGTCGAGTTGATTCCCTGATTATTTCTTCTAGTCGAGCTGATTCCCTGATTATTTCTTCTAGTCAAACTGATTCCCTGATTATTTCTTCTAGTCAAACAAGTTTCATGACCATTTTCTCAAGTCGAACAAATTTCCTAACATTAAGGTAGTCGAACTAACTCCCTGATAATATTCTCAAAGGCAAACAAGTTCCCTGATAATTTTTCCTAGTAGATCAAATTCCCTTACAGTTTCTTCTAGTCGAACTGATTCCCTGATAATTTCTTCTAGTCAAGCAAGTTCCCAGACAATTTTTCTAGTCGAAAAAATTCCCTTACAATTTCCTTTAGTCGAACTGATTCCCTGATAATTTCTCAAAGTCAAACAAATTCTCTGATGATTTTTCTGGTCAAGCAAATTCCCTGACAACTTTCTCAAGCCGAACCAATTCCCTAATAAATTTTCTCTAAGTTGAACAAATTCTCTGATAATTTTTTCTAATCAAACGAGTTCCCTGATAATGTTTTTTATTTGAACTGATTCGCTGGTAATTTCCTTCAAGTCCAACAAATTCCCTGATAGTTTTTTCTAGTAAAAACATCTTCGGTTTCTGCTTGTAGTACTTGAAATACACTTGATTTATTAAATAAAAGTAAAAAAAAATATGTGCTTACCATTTGTACAAATGATGGGCGATGAAAAATCCTTGACTTTTTTTCTCCCATAAGAGTCTTGATCTGCTGCTGTTATTTCGCAGAATGCAGCTTTCATGATGGGAGCAGGTACATCGATTCGGCAATGAGGTCTTCTTACAAGATTCTCTCTAGAACTGATTTCTTCTAAGTTTTCGATGGCGCCATTTCTACAAACAAAAAAAAATATTATTAATAATCATCACAATAAGGTATATCACTACTCCGAAAGCGCTCAAATTATAACAGAAGTACTCGAAAAAAAAAAATTACGCGCTCATTCAAGGTCAAATATTCAATTATGAAATTAACTGGAATAAAATTTTCGAGTTTATCTGCAAAAAAAATTCAAGATTATACAGATGATATTTAAAACAAGCACGAAAAGTTAGCTAAGGACAAGAATCCCAATATAAAATTGTATAAAAACCTGAGCAAGAATTTTTTTTTTGAAATTTTGCTTACCAATAAAATCAACTTGCACTGACAAGTCACTCAATAAAAAAATTTATTTCTTAGATTATTTTTAAGATTTTGTTTAACCTTGAATTTATCCCGCTTGCCTTAAAGTGAGGCATCAGATTAACTTTTTAAAAATATTTACCTGATTAGAAATTAACAAATCAATTCAACTTAATAAAAAAAATATGCAATGAAATGTGAGCAAGTTATTGCACGACTAAATACTGTTCAACAGGCTCGTTCATTTGACCTCAAATAAATTATCTCCTTAGTCGCTCACTCGATTTCCCCCCTACTCAAAGCTATTGTTCGACCTTTTTTTCACCTTGCTTTCAACCCTCGTCCTAAAGTCAGGTATGGCAAGTATGGCTATGTCATTTCAAATTTAAAAAAATCCAACGATTTCCTCCCCATTTTTTTTTTTTAAGAAAATGAAAAATGTGTAAAAATTTAATTATGATTGATATTTTTGACGGACTTATAAAAAATATCAATATTCGACCTATCCGCAGTTTAAAGAAATATCAATTAAGCCCAAAATACATAATTTCAAAATGTATTTAAAAGCGAGAAAAAAATATTTACCTTATTTCGATTTGAATGGATGCCAGAAAATAAATTAGAAACTAAACGTTCAAAAACGATTGCACAACTAACTTACTAACACAGTTCGTTCAACGATCTTCACACCTCGAGTGACTCATTTCCCTTCCCCTACCACCTTCCCCAGTTGTCAAATTTATTTTTCAAATTAGGTTTTTTACATTTTCTTAAGTTTTACTACCCTGTGTTGCCATTATTTGAAACCCATTAAACAAACGATTTTTTTTCGATTCCACAATTTAACCGATTTAAATATTTTAATTAAAAATAAGGTATGAACTCCTCACAAACCTTCGAATTAAAAGCCTACGAGAAAAGATATTCCAGAACAGTAATCGCAAACAATCTAATAAAAATTAATTAGATGCAAGAAAAATGCAACGAAATGTGAGCAAGTTGTTACACGACTAAATTCTGTTCAACAAGCGCGTTCATTTGACCTCGAATTAATTATCTTCTCATTTCGTTCACTCAACTTCCCCTTTTCAAAAATTTATTTCCAAAATATTTTTCTCTAATTGTCTGACCTCTTTTTAATTGCCTTAATTTCAACCCTTGACCTAAAATCAGTTAATGGCTATGAAATTTCACGACTAAAAAATGTCCTAGGATTTCCTGATTTCTAATGTTTTTTTAAACAAGCAAAATATATGTTAAATATTTATCCGGATGAAACCAACCAAAATTATAATTCTTTTTTGACGAACTTATCAGAAAAAATCTCAATATTTGACCAACCCGAAATTTAAAAATACCAATTAAGCAAAAATAATTTTAAAATTTAGTTGTAAGCGAGAAAAAAATATTAAATTACCTTATTTTGATTTGGTCGGAAAGCCAGAAAAAAAAATTAACAAAGAAACGTTCGAAAACAATTGCACAACTAACACTATTCGTTCAACGATCTTCAACTCGAATGATTGGTTTCGGTTTCCTTCCCCTACTAACTTCCACCGTTGTCAAATTTAGTTTTGCAATAAGGTTTTAAATTTTCTTTACATTTACAGGCCTTAGTTGCCAAGTCGATTATTTGAAACCCATTTAAGTAATATAACATGAACGACTATTTTTCAATCTTAATATTTGACCAATTAAAATGTTAAAATAACTGAATTAAAAAAAAAAATGTTTATTCCTCACAAAACTTTTATCTAAATGAAAAAGAAAAGATAACCGAAAACAGTAGTTGCAAAAAAATTCAGCGAAACTTGAGCCAATTATTGCACGACTAAATTCCGTTCAACAACCGAGTTCATTTGACCTCGAATGAATTATCTTTTCCTCAACTTCTCTTCAGGAATCTGTTTGCAAAATATTTTTCTCTAATTATTCGACCTTTTTTTATAACCTTAATGTCAACCCTTGTCCTAAAGTCAGGTACTGGCGATAGGATTTCACGACTAAAAAAAAATCCCAGGATTCCCTAACTTCAAATGTTTTTTTAACAAACAGAAAATGTGTCGAAATTTGATCAGGATGAGACCAGAACTAATCAGAAAATAAATTTCAATATTTGTCAGATCCGAAATTTAACCGGAACAATAAAAAAGCCGGATAATTGGGAAAATATTAATTACCTTATTTCGATTTGATCAGAATTCCAGAAAATAAATTCAGCAACGAAACATTCAAAAACGATTGCACAACAAACACCGTTCAACAACCACACTCATCAGTCTTCACGCCTTGAATGCTGCTGATGACTTGGTTCCCCCACTAACTAACTTCCCTTGTCAAATTTATTTGGCAACTAGGTACAAAAATTTCTTTAACTTTACTAGCCTGTGTTGCCAAGTCGGTTATTTGAATCCCAAACAGAAAGGTTTTTTTTTCCGAAACTATTAAATGTTGATGGCACTAGTGCCATTTTTAGAAAACGACAAAAACGCCTAGAAATCATTTTCCATAAAATTTTTACGGCCTGTGAAAAGCTTGGTTTGCTTGAATTTAATTTTTTCAAAACCTTTAAAAATATTTTCAAGCGTTTTTAGAATTTCTGGCGGTTGCAAGAAAGTAAAAATCTTAAAAAAATTATTTTAACCTATAAAAAAAATGTTGCAAATTTTTTACTCTTCCATATCATAAACTAACTTTTTTATTTTTAATATTTTTCTAAAGGATCAATTTTAAAGTTTTTAACGGGGGAAGTTAAAGAGAACGCTAAGGACCATAACCGGTAATAAACGTAGTAAATTAATGACACGCATAAATGGGTCGGAAAAGCGGGCAAGGTTAGAAAATCATAAATGGGAAGGATATGAAAAGTTCTTTAGAATGTTTGTTTTAACTGTCCATAACCATCAGTTTAGTTGGGGAGGTATAAAGTTATTACTTTCAGTAGTGCTCCCTTATTACGAATCCTCTCCGGACTCAAAATATTACTGCGGGGAAACTTAAAATTTCATGTACCTGACGTAATTAAACTTTATTTCTTACTTATCTCTTTCTTCGCCGAAAGATATCAGAGAAATATGAAAATGTGTGACGGTAATAAATCTCATCGAAATTTTTTTTTTTAGAAAATTAGCATTAAAATGCATTGTTAGTGCACGAGGAGAAAAGTGAGTTTGGGATTGAAACGTGGAAAGTTAAAGGAAAAATTATTGACGCGAGCTTTGAGGTTAACTAGATGAAAATTCCACTTCCGATTGCCAAGTCGAAATGTTAGAGGCAAAATACGAAAGAGATAAATTTAAGTAAAATGTGCATAGCGCGTAATTTGCTGAAAACTCGCTAGGGGGAAAAACCCGGAGGGTTAGGGCAACTTGCATGAGTGATTTTCGACAGATGTCACTTCTGTCATTTCCCGTTTATTTGGAAAAACGTAGCTTTTCATTTTTCCCAAAGAGAGTATGAAATTTGTCTGAGCTTTAATCAGGGCCGGCGATAGGCAAAATTGAAAGAAGGTAAGGGAGAGCCGAAGAAAAGACTTAGCTGCTTTGCATAAATGTGACTTGGAATGTCTTTTTACAAGATTTCAGTTTTTAGCATGATTAACCGCGTTCGAAATTTAGCCTAAGTGACCTGTCCTGGCTGGTATTTAGCCGTCTTAGGAACCTTAATTTTTTCAGATATTTTGGTTTCAATTAAGTTCTCATAAAATTTTCATAAGCAAACAAATTTTTTTAAAATTTCTTTTTTTTGACAAGAAAAAGTTTTGAAAAAATTATTAAAAATTTATTTAAAATCTCGTTACTAAAAAAATGTCATGACCATTTTCCCTAGTCGAACAAATGTCATGACCATTTTCCCTAGTCGAACAAATGTCATGACCATTTTCTCTAGTCGAACAAATGTCATGACCATTTTCTCTAATCGAACAAATGTCATGACCATTTTCTCTAGTCAAACAAATGTCATGACCATTTTTTCTTGTCATCTTGTCATTTTCAATAGAATGTAGTGATCTTGTAGCCAAAACCCAATAACACTCACACACAAAAAAAGATTCTTAGATTAATTTCTTCCCTTAATCTTGAAATGTGGCATTGCAGTAAAATAAAATTTTGGGATCAGATTAAAATCACGAAATCTTAACTCTTAAAGCCCCCTTTTTTAAAATGAAAAGAAGCGAGGGGGGGGGGGCCGTAATTAATTGATAAGTGAATGTAAAAGAGAACTATCTAAACTCAAGACGTGTTATTAAGTATTTACATATTTCAGTGTTTGCTAAATAACGGTTTAATTCCCACGGGTCGGGGAATTTAAGATTTACAGGCGGAAAAGCACCGAGAGCGGGGCTGGTGTTGTAATTGCTGCAGCAGTTTTTGACGTTAGGAAAATGCCATGGAAAAATAACACTTTTCCTAATAAATTAATTTAATTTCCGCGATTTTCCCTTCCTCTCTCTCCTTACGAGATTCTTGTTTATGGGTTTAGATATGTGTTTTGCCAACGGGAGTAACAAGACGAATGAAGTAAAAGGGGAGAGGAAAGATTTAAAGTTACCATAAATTGTATTTCAGGTCATTAAAGACTCGTTAATCCGTTTTTAAAAGCGCGGGCTCGCATCGGCGATAAAATGCAAGTTTGGGAGAATCTCGACAGGAAACAATGTGATGTTACTTTATATCAGGGGCGGGTTTAGGAGGCAGCAGGGTCCTAGAAAATTAGAACCTTAGGTATTCTCTAAAAAAACTCTTCACAAAATTTCCCCGATTTTTTTCCTTCAGAAAAAAGATTTTTGATTAGGGGCCAGTGGCAAAACTGATGAAAAATTGCTAAAATTAAATTTTTTAACCTGACTTTTGAAAACTTGAGCCAACTACTGACTTAGGTCTGAATTTTTTTCTCTATAAGAGTCTAAACTTTAGCACAAAGCCACCCCCTGTTTCCCAATTAAGTTCCTCTTTTTAAAATTTAGAAAAAAAATCTATGGAACTAAGATTTCGTGTTTTCAATCTGATCTCAAAATTTTATTTTACTGCATTGCACATTTCAAGATTAAGGAAAGAAATTAATGTAAACAAAACGTATTTATAAAGCGAGGAAGAAAAAAAACCGCGATGTTGCCAACATTTCGAGGGTAATAAATTTCTCTAAAACGTTTTTTTTTCGCTTCCATATTTTTAACAGCATGTTTTTTGATAAATCGCACGATTCGCGAAATCTTTTTTATTCTTTTTTTCCCCGGAATATCCACGTGGCCGGGAAAAAGGAAAAAATAAAAAGAAATGAATGAGATTTTTTCCCTTACTTTTTTTTTATTTCTCCCTCTCTCTCTTTCTCTCCTCTATTATTCCTAAAATGTTTTCCGTTTGATGCGAAACCGATAACCACTCAGTTCTGTCGACAACACTCAATGCAGACCTAATACAAAAGCCTTCTGAATTGAATATATATGCAAAAAGGATCAGGGAAGCAATGAGTTTGAAGATTCCATCGTGCCCGTTTTACTTTGAAATAATATCTCATGCCAGGGAACCCTACAAGGGTGTTTTCACGCTTTTCCCGTTTACTGACTAAATCAATGTTTATTGTACTAAAAGATTAAACTTAATCCTCGATACATACAAAAATAAATTGTGTAATTTTGATGGCATTTTTACGATATAAAAATAAAAAAAAAGTGTGAGGGATTTGGAGACTTTAAATCGTCTCCTTCCCCTCATTTTTTAAACGCTTAAAACAATATTTAACCACCATTATTGATATTATTACAACCCTCATAGCATTTATGCCTTTTAAATGATTTAAGGGCTTTTGTGCTTTTATTTTTTAAAAAAAAAGTAAAAATTTTGTGCATCAGTAAGATAACAATGAGCCAATAATTGCCTTGGAGCTTATAAATCAGCTGGTTTTACTTTTGTCTTGGAAAGCGACTCAAGCTATTTCAAGCAATATTATTAACCCACTTAAATCCAGCATCTTACATTACCCCATGCCTCATCCTTAGAGACAAGTAACGAAATACACTATTTTCCAAAATGGTTGCTGCTGCTAAATACACACTTCAGCCCAATGTCAATTCAGACCTCCTTTGAAATGCACAAAATTTTTAAAAACCAAGAATTGCAAGTGAATTATTGCCAAATATCAAGCCTTAACAATACGGTGAGAAAAAAAATGACATCAAACACACGAATAAATCCTAAATTTTTTGCAGCCCCTTGTATGTGTAACATATTTAATCCCCTTGTAGCTTGTTCTCATATACAAACAAATGAAAACGTTTTCATTTTACCAGGCAGGATTTTGACCACACGAAACCACTCTTCTTTAAAATTCCCAACATTTTCAGTACACACCAAAACTGTTAAATACAAAAACATTACATACACCTTTACCTGAAATCCCCCTGAGATAGCAAATCTCATCCATTTAACTTTAACACCAGGACCTGTTTAGTTTATTCATACAATTCGAAGTAGTATCATTTAAATACACATCTTAATGACAGAATCAGCAACTTTGCATTCATTATATGCAATCGTGTAGGATTCTCGACACGATTTGACCATTTGAATCGCTTCCCCGCAAATATCGCGAATGTAATCTCTTTGGGTAAATGAGTTTCAGAGACGTGCCTCTGCAAATACGTTGTTGGCTTTCAAAGTTTTACCGCATATCGTGCATACGTGGTCTATTCAGACTTCACTATTTATATGGTATAACGCAACAATTTTTTTCCCTGAGTAGATTTTCTCTCCGTACGATTAATTTTTAAGTGAACGATAAATAACAAATGTTACTTACCTAAACGTCCATGATTTTTTTTTTCGGAGAAATGATGCTTTCAACTGCATATTCAGTCCGTCGTTTTTTTTCATCTCCAATCCGTTTCCTCCGGTAAAAATTTATATTAAAACTAAGCGCTGGTTTTAAAGGAATACAACAAAAACCATATTACTGAAAATACGCCATAATATCACTGAAATAATGAATAAAATTCCGAGGATTAAAATGTATAAACACACGCGGCCAGAGAAAATGACGTAGCAGCAGATGAAAAAGACGTGGAAGCAGCCATTTTGAATTTTTTTCTAAACGGTCGCCTATTTTGAATTTTTTTTTTTTTTCCCGTGATGATGCTGTTATTTCACTTGAAAAAAGATGGAAAATGATAATTTTGGTATCTCCCTAATCTGGACTGGCTAGAAAGTTACAGCAAACTCATATGAATGACTTATTTTTTTGGTATTAAACTATATTCTTATCTGAAGCAACCATTTTAAATTTATTTTCTGATGACTGTCCTTGAACTTTGAATGATTTACGTTACATCTATCGAGACATTTTAAAGATTTCTTCTCTGAAAAAAGATAAAAAGAGCCAGTTGTAGCCATTTTATTCATTTCGAAGAACTAAATTGCCTGGATGTTTTTTAGTGATGAAAAACCAATCTAAACTTAACTGGTCTGGTCATCTAAAGATTTTTAAAAAGAAAAATAATAATTGGTTCATAAAATTAAATAGTGTTTGTATTTGTTTATCTTACATCAACATATAATAATCATTCTTCATATATAATCTATTACTTTTTGTACATAAATACATATCATCGATATGTTACTGTTAAAGTATGAAATTCATGGCTAAAAAAACAACTAATCATCCTAAAATTTTGAATCATACACTTTAGCAGTAGCATATTCTAATAAATAAAAACATTCTAAAAGAGATTCACATTACAAGGGAGGAAAAAGCTTTTTCGACGAGGGAAATGCAATAATAAACAATTCTCGATTTTTTAAAATCTTTCTCTGTTCCTTTTTTTTTCTTAATTTTCATTTTCTTGCAGGTGCTAAATTCTAAACGAAAGGTAAACAACCGCCGGTGCACTGGTTAACAAGTACTAAAGAACCTCTCCTTAAAGGATGCATTCTCGCCGAATCCTCGTTCAATCACTGCTTCCTAGGAGATGATTGGAGACTGGCAGAGAGTCCAGCAGGAGGTGGATGTTCTGTGTGGGCTGGGGTCGAAGGGTGTTGAGTTTTCTTTTGCTCTTGGCCCGCTGCCATATAAGAGAATACGCAGAGGACAGCGTAGCAAATCTGATCAGCCTGTGAAAAGCGGATGGTTCGTAAGTAAAATTTTAAAGGATGCGATAAAACGACTAAAGCGGGTTTAAAAAAAATAATAAAATAATAAAAATAAAAAAAATAAAGAGTACTACCATACGTGAGCAGAAACCATGCATATATAGAATAGAAGAGAAACAAAACGAGAAGAAAATGAACGTCAGCCGGACACTGTTTCAGCACTGATGATCTCAGCTAGTCTTATGGAAATTATACGGTGCAAAGAAACGAGTAGTTGCTGTGCCTAAAATAAATAATCGATTGGGAGCTTAGCTAGCTAACATATAAAGCCCATTTCTATAAAATTTTAATTAGCCAGTTCTTTTAAATATTTTTAATGGCTAAAAAAAATTAGGCAACGATTTTTGGAATTGGGTCGCGGAAAGAAGGGGCTAATTGCTTTTTCATAGATTTTACAGGAAACGGTTTTTTAGCTTTGCTTTTGTAATTGTAATGCTTCCATCACCTAGAAAGTAATTTTTGTTTTCCGCATTTATTCTAGGTTTATTTTTCTTTATTTTTATATACTTTTCAACTCTTTAATACAAACCGTCCCCTTATATAAAAGGATGAAAGTAATGGAAGCTTATTTTTTTGCGGAAAGAAGGGGCTAATTACAAGGCGTTAGTCATTTTTTTTCAAAACATTGAATATCATAGATAAAGTATTTTTTTTAATAGGATTGTCATCAATCGTTTTTGTAAAAATAAGCAAATCATTTTTTTTTTTTATTTTTTTCCTCAAACTTCAGCTTCGCATAAAAGATTTGTTCCTCAGCGGTGCAAAACTTGACTAATGAGTTTAGGTCTTTATACTTCTCCTTACTGACAGGAATGGGTCCTACAGAAAATCGTAAACCAATGGTTAGGATAATAAATTTCAATTTTTTTTAAATGATGTAATTTACCTTGATAAAGTCTATCGGGCAATTCAAACTCCGTTACTTTTCCAGAATATTTTGAACGACTAATCGGTGCAAAATTTTTCGCTTCTTTCCATTTACCATCAAAGCTATCACTCCACAAGAATTTACCTTCTGTTACTTCTATTTTCTTTATGCTTCTTATTGGGAACGGAGCCTTTCGGAGGTATTTTTTACCGTCAAAAAATGAGGTCCACGATTGAAAAAAGCGATAATTAACTTCCACTACTTCAAAAGGACAAGGGTTTTGCCTGGCTTCCTTGATTATTGGAATCCAATCTTTCGGTAACATCGCTCGTGCCTTGCTATTTATAAGACCCATGTTTTTATCGCATTCCATATACGAATGCCCTCTGACAGGGAAAGTAACTGTAATCTTTTTTAATTTTTTTTCGACATTAACAATGTAATAAAGGAATCGAAAAAAAAGAAAATTTTTGTTTTGGCCCCCGCAAGAATCACAAAAAATATTTAGTTCTTCTACTTCATCGCTTAAATAATTATATAAATAGTGATGCACCAAGGAACATACATTGTCGCTACCTTTTTTGCCCTGATTTTCAGGGTAAACATAAAATATACTTTGAGCCTTCGACAATACAGATACATTAAATGCATACACCGACAACTGCCTCTTGTAATAGACATCATTAGTCGTAATATTCGGAACACATAAATTTTTCCCGTAATCCATGCACATTGCCTCAACTTTGGAGTCGTCTTTGGCTGTATTTCTGTCTTTGCGTTTTTTGGTGTAAAATTTGTCTGCTTCTTTTAAGTGTTCTTTTCTATCAGACTCTAATTTATCTATTTCTGTTTTAAGGCGCGAATGCTGTCCCTTGTCTCCCCCAGCTCTCATTTTGGCCTCGTGGCTTTTAATTTTCGCATCTATTTCATCACATGTAGTACAAGTGTCGGTGCGGGGATACCCAAAGGATATATTGAAATCTTGGTTAAAAATATTTAAGTAGGTATCGTAGCTTAGTTGTTCGTCAGGGTAACTGTCTTGAAAAAAGGAGAACATTTTTGCTACACTTAATTCTTCCGGCAAATATTTTTTACTAGTATCGTGCAATGAGTAGTGGCTTCGTCTTCCTTTAAATTTATTGATATGGTCACGAATAAGTTGCTTTTTTTCTGGAGATATTTTATGTTTTTGATTACCATGCTTCCCCCTGCCGTCTGTAGGAGCCGTTCCCGTGCTTTTTAAACTTTTAACAATATATTCGACTTTTTTTTTGCTTATCCCATGCAATGACATAAAAGCGGTTTTACACACTGTAACCTCATTAAAAACCGTTGGATTTGCTTCTTCTTTAACACGGACATGATATCTACAAATAAGGAGCAGTAAATAATAATTCTTGGCTTAGTTAGGTAAAAATAAAAAGTTACCGATAAGAAGCTTGTCTGTTTACGACCCCTTCTCCTTTCTTGGGACGCTGAACGGGCACTATATCAATTAAACCTGCCAAATATGCATTCTGATGATCATGTGAGGATAACAAATTAAAATTTTTCAGTATCTCAGTTTTGCTCTCCGGGCTTAAACTTTCGCAGCACTTTAATTTGCAGTTACATGGGCTACCTTCTTCGTGGGATTGAAGCCTAATTTTTTTAGCTACATCTGATAAACGGCCCGTTTTCCTCCGTTTCTTGGTACTATTTTGGTTTTGGTTTTCCATTTTTATTTTAAAATGTAAACACGCAAAATTGTCAACATTTAAAAAAACAAAATGGAACGGCTGATGACAGTTCCTAATTATTTTATCTATGATAAAATGGTTGTAATTTTACCGCCAATTTAGAAAAGAAAAATTTAATTAATTTTTTTCTGATTAATTTTCCTTTATATCGGCAAAACCTTTACACCTATCGGTAGTACTCGTCAAACAGTATAAAATGGTGTAAATATCTCATTTTCCGAAAAAATGTCAATTAGCCCCTTCTTTCCGCGACCCCTTCAATACATAGCTTGCCACATTTAACATCAAAGCTAGTAAAAGCGTCATAGGCGGCGCCACATAGCTTATGGAAAAGCGAGGAGATTAATTTAGGTGGAGGTTGTTGAAAAAAGGAGAGGGCGAAGAGTCATATGAAATCTGTAGATCGTTACAGTCTTGTTTTTTGGTGCCGCCTATGAAGCCAATTAAAGAAAATGCATACAGTAAAGACTAATTTGATATAATATTCATATTTTGAAAATTTTTGCCGATAGGAAAATTTATATAGTGATTTAGGAAAAGAGTAACTCGCTGGACTGAGCTACAGATTCAAACTCACGACCAGGCCAAAAATTTTACCAGCTAAACCAGGTAGCAATTTTCCGGCTACTTTACTTTATTAAACAGTATATCAGCCTAAAATGCCTTAAAGCAAAAACACGTTAAACCTCAAAATATGAATATTTTTATTCCTCTTTGCTTGCATTTTCTTTTTTTTCCTCTTGTAACTCTCCACTCACCATTGACGACTGATATTTCCTTTCGATAATCTGTCTAGTTTTCGGATCTGTAAAAAGATATTGAATAAATAAAAAATATTTCTTATTAAAAGAACAAAAAACAAATTTTAGACTTACTATATTCTTCTAAAACAAATATTCCTCCCTTTTGCGTGTAACATTTTCTGATATGGTCCAAACGAACGAAAAACTAGAACAAAAACGCATCACCTTATTATTTAATAAAAAAAATCTAACCATTAAATAAAAATTTCCTTAGATATTAAAAACCTTTGATACTTACTCATATTGGCTGTAATTTTTCTTTAAAAAAAAATCGGGTATGGGAGGGAAAAGGAACATTTAACAAAAAACTAATCTAACATGCAAAAGTGGCTACAACTACAGAACTAGAATTGGGAGGTAAAAACATAAACAGAAATAAATAAATAAAAATTTCTTTTAAAAAAATCTAAATAAAATTTTTTTAAAAAAATAAAAAAAAAATAATGCATAGGTACTTTTTGTACAAGAGATGGTCTTCTAGAGTGAACGCTACTTGTTAAGTTCCATGCCTTCATCAAAACAGAAAAACAGTGAGCTTGTAGTGTTTCAAAGTTATACCCAAAATCGTGTTTTTAATTATAATTATTATTTTTTAATTAAAAAGACTACAGGGATGCTTTTAACTATTTTTTTTATTCAAAAAATCGGGTATAGAAAAAGCTAAGGGAAAAACTCTACTATTAAAAAAAACTACTCGGCTAAGAAAAAAAATATAAGCCAGAATGCTGGTGTTTAAAATTTGCCGGAATCGACCATTTTCCTTACTGCAAAAATAATCATAATAATAAATAACAATCCGAGGTCTAGTCTAATTATAATAATTAATCTATTTTCGTTAAAGTTTGCTATAGATCATTTAATTTTTTATAAATAAAGCAAACTTTCACGATATAAAATTAAATATATCAGGCACTATAATGAGGCAGTGTTCTTTGTATTTATATTCCTTCAGAAAAAAAGCAAAACGTGTTTCAAGAAATAAAAAAATAAAACAGAAAATAAAGAAATAAATAAAATGGAATATTTTGTGTTTGTGTTTTTTATTTATTTTTTCTTAATTTTTATTTTTTATTTTGAAGAGTAAACTTTGAAACACGGTGAAATTCGAACTGAACAAAAAAACAGAAACAGAAATTTTTTCTACTGTCACAAATTAAAAAACAGAAAAAAAATAAATAACGAAAATAAAAAAAATTGAAAAGCACTCTACCAATTTGTTCTAAACATTGTGATGAAAACAAATAAAAAATAAAAACGGATCGGATAAAAACGTAAATGATCAATTAGATTTCGGATTTTTTCAAAATTGATCCATTAATTTTTATCCTAATAAAAAAAGCAAAAAATAAAATTAAAATAAAACAAAACAAATAAAAATAAAAAACAAGAAAGTTTTTTTTAGATGTTTTCTTTTTTTTCAAGTTTTTATTGTTTATTTTTTGACTGTTTTTAATCACCTCAAAATCCTGGTTCATTCCGCACACGGCATCAAGTATTTGATATGTGGAAAAAAGAAAAGTAGAAAATAAAATAAATAAAAGATTTTTTTTTGTTATTTTTTCTTTTAAACATTAAGAGGACGCACGATTTTTTTCTTGGATTTAAAAATGGGCTTTGTAGTGTTGGAAGTAGTTTTTTAAACCTGAATTGTTGGCAACATGCTTCTTGATGAGTGTCATGATGTATTGTTATAATTTTATGTTCGGCGCTGACATCTACTTATCTCCTAAAATCAGTTTCATGCGTCCTTTTAATTTTTTTTCGAAAAAAATTAACTGTATGACACCACAGTGAGTTGAAATTGGTATAAAAATAATTTTAAAAAAATAAATGAAAATTAAAAAAATATCTAGAGAAAGATTTAAGAAGAAATTTTGAAAGATTCTTAAAACACTTATTAAATTTTTTTTACAACTTCGTTTAATTATAATCAAAGCGTTTTAAGAAGAATAGGCAACACGGAAATGAAAGATATAAAAGAAGAAAAGCAATCAAAAGAAATGAGTAAAAGGAAAAAAAAGATAGAAAGAAAAAACAATAAGGACCATCTCAAAAAAAAAGTCCCTATGCTAAAAATTAAAATCATAAAAGAAAAAAATCAAAGTCGAAAGTATAAAAGGGATTGTTTTGGGGGGAGGGTTGAAAAAGACCAAAAAAAAATAATAAATATGCTCAAAACTGTCATTTAAGAAATTAAACAAAAAGAACAAAAATAAAAAATTTTAAAATTTGGAAATGTTTTTAGATAATATTTACAAATACATAAAAATGTTTTTTTAAAAATCAAATGAAATAAATTTTTTTCAAAAAAAAATATATATGATGAAATGCAAGGCATACATACAATATTGGTTGAAAACGATACGATTATAAAAATTTTTAGAATGATTCTTAATTAGGGCTTGGTTTTTCAACAGGGACGCGAAAAAATAATTTACTGCAATTTAATTTCCTTAAGATTTTTAATATTAGTGCAGTGAAATTGAATAAAAGAAATTCGACCTAGCCAGCTCTTCTTAAATGGAGCCCCCATTTTTTTAAAATAATGAATAGTATCTAAAGTTGCCTAATTCTTAAAAAAAGGTTAGATTACGAGAAAAAGTTACATTATAAGTTTCTTAAACACTGATGATGGACTCTGATTTATTCCCATTCTTCAAGAATCGAATATACAATTAATTTTTTCTCAACATCGCTAATCGCGCCCATTTTTAGCAAACTCCCTGTAAAATTAAATTCAATTAGCCAACCTTTTTAATTAAGAATCATTATTAAAGAAAATAGGGGGGGAAAAGAATGGGTACAAAATATAATGTTTCAATATTTCAAAACAAAAATTATGTCAAAAAAAAAAAATTAGTAAAATAACAAATAAAAGAAATGGAAAAAAAAAAAAAAAAAATCAGGAGAATGCGATTTTTGTCGTCATTTTTTATCCTTAATACTTATTCCCAATGCCCGAAAACAATTCATGTTATTCTGATTGTTCAATACCTTTTTAATTTTTAAAAAAAAGTAAATATGCATGCAGATATTTTTTAATGAGCTAAAAATTCCTCCTGTATTAACTTTAAAAAAAATAACCATAAGGGTTTAATTTTGAGTGGTCCTTGAAGAAACAAAAAAAATAGCTTAAAGAAAGTAAAAAAAAAATAAAAACGAAAAAAAATCGTTTGTTGACCGAATTTCCCGCTGCGAGTAATTTTAACTTCATGAAGTTAAAAAAAATAATATTCTCGCCACACGAGAGGCATCCATCATTGTTATATGAAGGAAAAATTAGGTCAGCGGTTTTAATAAATTTATAATCTATCTTGAATGCGGTCAAAAAACGCTTAGGTATACATAATCCAATTATAAAATTTTTCTTTTTCATGTTTGCGAGGAAAATTTTGCTCCGGGAGTAAATAATTTATTATGCTCGTGGGGATTTCATCAATTAAATCCGAGATCCCTACCTTGCTATTTGCAAAAAGAAGGCCGACGCCTTCCATGCAGACTTGAAGGAGTCCACCCTCTCCGGTTTTCATGTCTTGCACCGGGAATTCCCCGCCAAGTTCTCCAGGGGCTCCCATTCCACCTCGGGCGCACGCTCTCTCTAACGCGTCTTTTATGCAGTAATAAAGGTCTTTGCACTAAAAAAATAAATCATTATCATTAAATAGCATTGCTTTGAAATTAAGAGGAGTTGGGCTGGCTCAGAAATTTAAAACTCGAATTCAAATTTGGCGTAAATATTCGATTATAACTCAGTAATTTTGTCGAGATTTAGTATCCAAAACTAGAATTAATATTTATTTCAAGAATTTGTATTTTACCTTTTTCGTGTAATATTTATGAAGCTGAGTTTGCCCACCGTTCCGCCTCCAAAGGCACAAAACCTTGTTTTTCGGCGAATATGTCATATTGACAAGTCTTTCGTACCACCATCTTTCGACTATCGTTCCATTCATAGATCGAAGGACTAAACCATCTTCTCTAACCTCAAGAAACAATAAATCACCTGATGAGTCGACCCCTTGGTGAACTGTAAAGCTTTGGCGGTTTAATTGTCTTGAAGCCAACGGTTTCAAATCAATATCGTTTCCATGCTAAAAAAAACATTAAGTTCAATTTTTGTTTCCGAAAAACTTTTCCTACCTGAAATTTAATTTAATTACCAGGTTATTTATCTGATCCAGAAGTTCGTTTACTTCCTGGCTATAAACCAAACCGATATGACTTTTTCCTAGTAACCGGCGACATTTTCTTTTCAATTCGTTTTTGTTAACATTAACCATGACCATCATCGCGACTAAATTATAAAGCATTGTTGATAGTAATCTGTCCTCTTCGTGTTCTAATCGCTTTCTTTCAGTTTCACTTAACGCGTTATATCTAAAACAAAAAAAAATTTAGTGTGGAGCTACGGCGCAAAAATTTATTTATAAATCAGTTACCTCTCCATCATTTCCCTCGGTCCTTGATCCATTCCTACAATATCTCGTTCTAAAGACACTGCATCAAGAAAGGCATCTTCCCAAAATTGCATTTGATCCCACAGGGATGATCTTTCTTTCCCGATAAGTCCTTCGAATAAATAAGTACGGCCTCCATCAGGTGAAGGACTACCCGAAGTGTTAATCATGTTTCCCCCGTGATATCTAAATCCTGTGCTTAGGCTAGATTTACTGCTCCAAACTGACGAATTTCTCTGTTTTTGTTGTCTCGGGAACTAAAAGAATCATAAAATTTTAAAATTAAGGAAAAAATATTAAATAAAAAAATTAAAAATATTAAATATTTTTTTACTAAAAAAATTAACTTACATTTCCACTATCGACCTCCGAATCTGAAACCGTACTCCTGAACGACGCCCTATGCCTACTAAATGCCGGATTAGTAAAAATACTCCCAGCATCAGAAGCACACGATGAATAATCATTCGAACCCAGCTGATCTGTAGCAACTCCTTCACTTTCAACGGACGTTAACTTCGACAACCCCTTCGATAACATATTCCGCTTCTGATTCAACAAATCTCTTAACATGTCAGTCGTGGAATGACCCTCGTCTGAACTACCTTCTAATCGCAATTGCGGCATTTGTCCTTCTGAAATAAAATTTGAAAACAAGATTAATTGAAGGATCCAATTTACGGTTAAATTTTATTTTTTCCTACCATAAATTCCAGGCTGCGAAGTTTTCCTAGAACTTTCCCCACTCACAGGAGACGAAGGACTTTTCAAATTTTCGCGACTTCCAAATGGCGAAGAAGCTTGGGATAAAAGGGAACTAGTAGAAAGATCCATCGGGTGAGCCTCACTTAAATCTTTACTCCAATAATGAGTGTGAGCAATTTCTAAAATTTGAAATACTGAAGCCATTCCGCCTAACCCGTAATTCTCGTAAGTTTTCTCCAATCCATAAATCACAGCCTGAAGAGTTTTTAGCATACCTTTGTATACTTTCTTAGAAACACACTAAAAGAAAGATTGAAACTTACTTCCCGCCAAAAAATTTAAACATTATTTCTTATTACAATTCTTACCACATCATCGATATGATCGTCAGGTCCTATTTTCCTATCATAAGTACGATTTAATTTTGTAACTACTAAATTTCTATAACTTTCATCTTCCATTAATTTCTTTAGCCGATTCAATTTCAGCCAGCCAACTCCTTCTCCTTCTAACACTTGATTCACAACCTATAAAAAAAATTAAATATTTATGGGCGAATTTCTTAAGGTAGGATTTTGTATCGAAAAAGTCTTACATCTTTTAAAAAGGTTTGATTTTCAATATTAGTAATATTTCTTTCGTTGTTCTGCATGCGATTTTGCTCCGCTTCTGATCTCCCTGGTGTTTTCTGACTTGCATGCCGAATAAGACTACTCCTTTCCACCAAACCTTTCCTTCCCTTCGGAAACGGTCCGAAAGTGTGTTGCTGTTGCTGAGCTCGATTTTGTTGAGACTGAGCTTGCGATGCTGGCCTATCGAATCCATGTTGCTGAGGAGGATACTGCGGCGGCATCTGCTGCTGCTGCTGTTGCTGATTTTTATTTGATAAAGAAGAAAATAATGACGACGATTGAATATTTTGAGCAAAACTGCCTTTATTCGGATTGTTTTTATTCCCTAAAAAAAATTAAATTAAATAACTCATCTTATTTATTCATGTGAAAATTTTGAAAGTTTCTAAACATACCGAATAATCCAGTAAACATATTCGTTGTTTTATCAGCAATCCCATTTAAATCTGAGCTTATATTTGAGAAGAAATCTCTTGAGCCTGAGCCTAAAATATTTGGCTGAACTAAGGAAGTACTTGGGGGTGAACTGCTTTGACCTTCTGGTTCATCGTTTGATTCGCTTAAACTCTGAAAACAAAAATGCGACGTGAATATTGAAGCCAAATAAATAAAATAACAGGAAATGCCTTTTTTGAGCAACCTTTAATAAGCCTTTTTTAGTAGCGACCTCTTTCGCGCTTTTCGTCAAATCTCCGATGGTGCTTTTCGAAACATAAGTTAAATCTTCGAATGTGTTTTTAGAAACAGCAGTTGCGGCCTTAGATGCCTCCAATGCGGTTTTCGATGCTTCTTGCACTGATTTCGAAGCTTCCTCAGCAGCTTTTTTGGCTTGAAATGTTAACTGTAATTAAAAATTCAAAAAATGTTAATTATACGATTGTAAATTATTTATTAAAAACAATTAAAGCGACAGTTAAAAAGAAAATGGATTTATCTCTACTATAACTTCTCAATTTTTGAGCTTCGAGCTCTTCACCGCTTAAGTTTAAAGTGTGATCACTAAAGACAAGCTGGGATCACAGCAGACATTTTTAATTTTGATTTAGAGTAGAGATTGATTGAAAAATGCTACTGTCTAACAACTAGGGCTTGATAACACCACTAACCTTATCGAAAGGCGCCAGAATCACATCTACTTCCTCCATTGGCAATTTTTCCTTAGCTTGTTCCTTCAACTTGTTATACACAAGCAAACAATCGAGCAAAACAATCATTCCACATATCGAGCGATAGATGATAGATAAGAATAGGAGAAAAACATTTAACAAGAACGGTGATTAGTATTGAAATACAGAAAAAAGTGCGTTTTTTTTTTTTCTTTTCAAAATTTTCATTTCAACTAATGTCTTTTAATTAGTTTTAAAAAATATTTTTTCTGTGCTTTTAAAATTTTTTTTTAATTTTAGAATAGTTATGCAATTACCTTATCCATATGAGCTAGAAGTCCATCTTGACTGCTTTGCCTAGTTGTTTCTCGCATAAGCTCCTTCGCTTGCGATGTGAATTGTTCAAAAATTGAACTTTGAGAGCTTTGCCGCGTGACCGTCGATCCGCCGGAACTTTGCCGTTGAACTAAGGAACTACCAGAGCCTGACCTGTTTAATTCTGAATTACTGCTACCAAAACTGGATGTTCGAGCTAAAACGTTACCGACGCTCGGTTGTTTCTGGAGAGATGGACTTAATGGTGTGACCTAAAACAAAAATAAATAAAAAAATTTTATATTAGTTAGTGAAATTGACGGTTGCTGGAAAGCGCCAATGTCGCTGTTTGTAAAATAGTCGTTCGAAGGCGCTTTAGTGAAATTTTAGTTAGTTGAGTGGCCGTTGAGAGAGAGTTAATCTATTTTCGGTTAGTGAAATCGTCGCTGAAAGGTGTTAGTGATTATTAGGCAATTAGATCAATCAGAGTGCAAGAATTAGATGTAGAACTTACGGGAACTGGTGTTACAGATCGTCCGAATCTATTTGGGCGCTCGACAGGACCAGTTGAAACTTCGCTACTTAATGAAGGCGTCGGACTTCCTTGCTTGATACTACTCTCGTAACTTATCATGGTTTTAGGAGTTGTGTTTGTTGAATTCGAATCGGTTTCATTGCCTGGCGATACTGCTTCTTCTTTATCCTTTTAAAAAAAAGTAAAATTTGTAAGATAGTCAAACTAATGATTCATCAAAACCTTGGTCGCATTTAAATCTTACCAGA
Organism: Liposcelis brunnea; assembly: GCA_023512825.1. Taxonomy (NCBI): domain Eukaryota; kingdom Metazoa; phylum Arthropoda; class Insecta; order Psocodea; family Liposcelididae; genus Liposcelis; species Liposcelis brunnea. The sequence goes on along the minus strand of CM042068.1, from coordinate 14,016,997 downwards.
GCATTGGTCTTCACATAATTATTCGGATTTGAAAAATCAAAATCTGGATCTCTGTTAAATGTAGGTGAGCTAAGATCACTGTGACTAGATGACTGACTGCTCTGAGGTGAGCCCGTCTCCGGAGGACCAACTGTTCCTTGCCCGTATTGCAGATTTGTTGGCGGATTGTAGATATTTTTGGCATCCAAATTTGATGACAATGACATGGGCACTGTTGAATTTAAATGATGTGGAACGCCTGATCAAAATATTTTGTTACACGCTACGCTAATATCTACTTGTCTACCTAACAAATGTTTTTTATTTTTAACTTACTTGGAGATAAATCAGATGAAACCATTTCGGAAACGAAATCGCTTAACGACGAATAACTTGAACTTGTGCTTTCACCTCCTTCGGAATCAGAACCACTTTCATCTATTAAAAGAAATCAAAATTCGTTTTTGAGTTTTGCCGATTAATTAGTTCGGGCTAAAGTTCTGATTGGTCCAAAATTTTAAGAGTAAGGTTTGGTTTTAATGAGACTTTCAGCATGGGACTGGCACATGGTCATTCTTGAAAAAAAAACTCAGGAAAATTCCAGAAAACGTTTTGAACGCTGAATTTCTGAATTTTTCTTAGCCGAGAAAAAGTTCTGGATAAAATTGTTAGTCTGCAAATAAAATTCTGTAAAAATATTTGGCACCAGCTTAAAACTTGGCGGATTTTTGGGCTGCTAAGCCATCCTTAGCCAAAAAAATTTTATAAGGATGGAAGTCAAGCTTTAGGTTTGCAAAGCAGCTTACAAATTGAAGGTAAACATGAAACTATTTTTAGGTGAAGCTATCTTGGACCGAAACCGCTCAGAACTAAAATTTACACAATTTTAATTCACCTGTCGGCTGTTCCTGTTGGTTAAGACTTCTCAAAGCCGAATTTAAAGAACTGCACTCATCCCAGACGACAAATCTAATCGGTTCTAACGTTTGAGCGAACCACTTTGCTTTATCTCCTATTTCCTTCGGGTCGTACAATCCAGTATGCACTCTGAAGAAAGCAACATTCGTCGGCGTCAACGACCATTCCGCTAAGAATTCAACAGCTTGAGTTCTTGCGAATCGATTTAAAAAATGACTTGTCCTAGGCCGACTTCTAAGGAAGCTATTGATTTGAAAGGCTACGACGGGTCGAGGATACAATCTTAAAGTTCTCGTGTGTTCCGTGAAATTGGCCAGTAAATTTTGAGAATTAAAAAATTTAACGATGGCTACTCTTGTCGCCACATCCACGGAATCGATATCGTTCCCGTAAATAAATGGATTATAAATTTGCTGCAAAGGCAAATTCGGATTCTGTTGGGGTTGTTGTTGATTTATGAACGGGTTCGATTGCTGTTGCGGAGAATAACTTTGTAAAAACGGATTTGTATTATGCTCCGGTTTAGGCACGTTTTGTTGTACGTTTTGCAGTACGTTAAGGCCTCCTCCTGAATTATTCCCCTGCGGTGATGTTAAAAAGGGATTCGTTTGCGGTTGTAGAAACGGATTTCTCGAAGCACCAGGAGGAATATTTTCAATCGCCGAAAAATTTTGCTGATTCTGAATGTTTTGCGTCATGTTCCTCATAGGATTGTACCTTTTAAAAAAAAAAAAAATTAAATTAGGCAATTTCAGTTACTAATTAACTTGACCCGGTCATCTTACCCCAAATTCCCCTGCTGATGAGTTACGTTAGACACGCTTTCCCTTCTTAGTTGCTGGCTCAATTCCCTTGGAGTTTGAAGAGACATTGGTGCATTCATATTAGATGAAATGTTAGTTTGAGAAATGTTAGTAGGAACGGTTAGTCCACTAAGTGCCTATAAAATTAATAGAATGAAAACCATGTAATCCGGCACGCGTAAATTAAACAAATTAAATTCTACCGCAGGACGAGTTTCGAAGTAATTACCTCGGGTTAATTAAAGAGCTTTGGATATAATATTGTTATATACCTCGGGACCAGATTCGCTATTTTAATAAAATTTCACAATATGTACGTGTAACGTGCTAACTAATATTAATCAGGGATTCTAGCTATAAAGCAATCGCATGCAATTATATAAGCTTGAGGAGAAATTTTTGAAATCGAAGGAAAATTGCGAAAACTAAGAAGCTAATCACAGATTTAATCTGAGAAATCTGAAGATTGGGGATCGGATATTAATTAAAGCAATCGCGTCCTCAATTCTTCTTTAATTAATTTGCGTTTGACGTCAAATGACGTTGATGTTTCAGGAAGTAAATGTGGCATTAATAAATTCTAAGAAAAGGAATAATTGCTTCTATTTTGGGAAAAGCGTAAGCTTAAAACGAAGTAATGAGAATGTTAGGTAACGAACGTCGCTGATTCAGATCGAAGTCCGCAGCCAGGACCGTATGGCTTAAAAGCCGATATTTCTTTAGAGGAAGCAAAACAGCCTTAACTAATGAAGAAGATTTTAAATGGTCTCTGGAGTCGCTAGTGTCGCGCAGTTCAAGGAAAAGGGATTTTCGCGAGCCTTCAGCGGTGATCGCCTATGCTAAATGCAACGTCAGCTCTATCTAGTGGAAGCAGTATAATACTAATTTTAATTATGCCTAAGAAAAAACCTTCGGGTATAATTTTTTCCTTTACTTGCCCTTAGATTAATTCCTATTTTTGGGAGCATTTTTAAGCCGTTACACAAAAAACTAAACATAAGGCGAAGGCGGATTGAAATAAATTAAAAAAATTTAAATTATATGTTCATAGTCTACTGTTCGCGAGAATAAAAATGAACTCACCTACAGCTCATCGTTTTTAATTATAAAAAAAAATTCTTCCCACTGAATAAAAGCTACGAGAAAAAATAACAAGGAAAGAAAAATTGAAAAATAAAATCGTTGTAGCTTATAAAAACAAAAAGGAAAAAAGCAATCCGAAGAAAAACAAATATACGGATGAGCTTTCACAACCAAACAAAAGAAAGCGTTTCATATTTTTTTTTTTCAATCCGCCTTATCAAACATTTCTAAACCTAGCTACATTCTAAAACTATTCTGAATCGTTCTCTACTGTGAAAAAACTCTGGCAGAAATATTAAATTTACCTGATCCATAAGTTGCATCGCCTGAACGGTTAATAGAAAATAAAAAAGTAAGAATAAGAGAATAAAGAAGAGAAATAGATTTACCAATAGAACATTTAAGAAAATATTTTTTTCGCTGTGCTTAAAATTTAATAGTGCTCGATTTTCTATTTTATTAAAAAATTTTAACTTGCCTGTTTTAAATGATTTTTTAAAATAGTTCCTTCCGGTTCGGGTAAAGGCGGCAAATCATCAGTATTAGAGGACGGCGTTATTTTATTACTATCTAAATCCACCAACCAGATATCGTCTGGAAGTCTAAAAAAAGAATTACAACAATTTTAAAGTTTGTTTGTTTCAGCTGAAATTTTTTTTTTATGAACGTATTCTTACTTGAAATTCTTTTTATACATCAAAAAACTAGCAGGGATCCCAATTACAAATGGCGTCGGAGCTAAAAGCAATTGTTCGGCACAACTCATGCATGTGGGTAAAAGCGGGATGACTGGAAACATATACTCTAACGGATATATCATCGTAACGAAGGCCATTACACTCATTGACAGAGCATTATAGTCGCGGCTTTGTAGCAACACCTGTCGAACAAATATCAAATGAATTAATTTGTTTTTAATTAAGAAAGAAAAATAAATTTAGACCCACATACTTTATTTTCCAAGAGAATAAGAGTTAAGACTCGGAGGCATGTATCGACACCTAAAAGTTCTAAAGGCAAATGCAACGGGAAATCGACTAATGAAAAGCGAGTGTGATCAGGTAAGGCAAATAAAAAAGGAGGCATGATGTTTGGTTCTAATATTTCGAGTTCGACTCTCGTTCGTCCGGGAACAGGCACAGGAGCGCTTAGTAAGCGAAGGATCCATGTTTCGATTTCTCTAACGTCGTGCAAAATTATCGAAGGCGTCCCGTCGAATGGTTTACCAGTCAATACAGACCAAACAGTATCCCTGCAAAAAAAAATTGAAAATCAGAATCTGGTTTTTGTTATGGAGCAATATAAAAAATTCAAGTCTCGCCTTGGCATTTGTCTCGAAGCTCCAACACGTTTCGGGCTCGTATTTTCATTACAACCATCTATAAGCTTTTTCAAAACGAACAAAATCTCTCTGAATATTGAAAAAAATGGATGATGGCTAAGCAAGCAAAGCGATGTTAAAGAATGATTTCTAATTTTCTGCAAGTTAAAAATCATAAAATTAAAAAAAGATTCTTTTTTAGTGAAACTCCCACAAAAATGTTTCAACCTGTCGCTTTCTCGTTGCTCTAGGACTAGGACTATGACTCCCACCGGACTCCGAATCATTCCCAGTTTGAATAACCCCAAGCCGAGGTTGAAATTCCCCGACCTGAGTTTTCTCTCTCCAACGCTCCGACGATTCAGAATCCCTCCTGCTAGGACAATCCCTTTCTGAATCGCTCGGTCCTATATTGCTGCGGTAATCGCTGTAACAACAAAATCCGAAAGAAAATTAGTTAATTTAATAAAAAAAAAGGGGGAAAAAAATTTAACCTCAGTAATTGGATTGGAATCCTTGAGGTTCCGCAAATAATATCCCCCCGGTTTAATTTATAATAAACCCCTTTACGCTTTCGCAATATCAGTTTTTATCCTTGCTGTGGCCTCGAGTGTACAGTGTTTACATCTCTTGTTTCTCATCGTTGCAATTCCATTTTTTTCCCCGCTCCACGACTCCCTTCGGTGTCTTATCTCTTAATTCGATTTTGCTTTTTTTATTTACCTTGAAAAAGCGGAGTCTGAGCTTTTTTCCATGCTTTTCCTCCATGATTCCCTTCGAAATGTTGATGATCTTCTATCTCTACGTCCATTTCCATTGCTTGATGTTCGTTCTATTGCTCTGTAGAAATTAACGCATATGCCGTATCTGCATTTACCTAAAAAAAAAAAGGGAAAAAATAATACGGTTAAGCGGATGAATGAAAATAATTAGGGAGAGATAAGAGGCCTTAACCTACAATAGATGATAAGAGACGCATGTAAATTATAACGGTTCGATAAACTTCAAAATTACGAAAAGTTAATTATGGGATTTTCGATTAAAAAAAAATCCTGTTAAATTAAAAAGCTTTTCACGTGGGATTTTTTTTTTGCAAAAAAAAATTGAGGGATTATTTAACAAGTTTTATAAGTAAAGAACATTAATTAGCAATTAATCGACACCGTTTTTATTAAAGCCCTAATCGGATTATTTTTAAAAATAAAACAAGTTAGGTAACTTTTTCATTAAAAGAGTGGAGGGAAAAAAATTATAAGCAATACAAAATTCATAATGTTTGTGTTGCAGAAGCTGGCCTATTAATAGACCCAGTAGCCACAGCCCGAGCAAGAATGAGAAAATTTTACAGCTAAGTTCCAGCTTGAACTTAGATCAAAGGGAAAAGTGATGTGCGAAAAAAGTTTTATTAGAACAAGCCAGAATTTGAAAGTACACTCTTTGTGATAAATCAAATCCGAATTCTGTGAAGCCCGAAGAAAAATTTAAGTGCCACTGTATTTTGAAAAACAACGACAGCCCAAAAAGTATTTCCTGAATTCGCGAAAACAAAATTCTGAGTCTGCTCACTGTGCAAAAAAAAATCTGCGATCAACGTAAGTTAAGAAAAAAGCTAATACTCCACATTCGGGAAAAAAATTTCAGTTGTAGCTCGAAACAAAAATTAGGAAAAATCTCTGATCCTAAACATGTGAAATTTTAATTGGAGTCAAGAGATTTCCATTCAGTGATGCTCCAACCACGAACAGTGACAGATTAGAAGCCTTTAATGAATTCAAACCTTTAGAGTCTGAATGGAGAAGAGATTGGAAGCTCGTGTTAAGCTCTTAATAGAAATTTCAAACCCGAATTAAAACCGTCAAAGCGGCTGGGAATTCAAGTTAAGTCATAGTCGCTAATCCATAGAGCAGGACTGCTAGTCCTATTAGCGCCGGGATTTGCAAACCTAGTCTATTTAAATTTTTTTTTCTTGAAAGAACATTTTTTTCCGACAACGAGCCAGAGTCATTATCGGAAGTTTCATGCAGTTGCTTTCAGCAGCCTTTATTAGCCTTCGACGTTCCTCATAAGACTTTATCGGTTTTATCTACGATTACACTCACTAAGTTCTTTATTATGACAGATGGCATCAGGCTCAGATCAGAATTCTTTGACCAGACTAAATTGAAGTGGGAAAAAAATTATTTTGGTTCAAGATCATAAAATTAGTTTGGATTTTTATTTAGCCTGAGCTTTATTCAAACTTGACATCAAAAATTCTGATAAAAAAAACTTATTATAATTCCAAACAAAACCAAACTCTTTTCTCTCTTACTGCAGAGATCTTGATCATCATTTTTTAACAAATTATTCCAGTCGAATAAATAAAATTAATAATGGAACCTACCTGAGTCTTTCTCAGTAAGAGTGAAGACAAAAGACGTTGGATCTCTTCTCTCCGTTCTCCTGGGACCGACTGACAAACATCCTTCAGGCTGGCAAAAATAAACCATATCAATCGGGAACGGAAAATCTTTATGATCGTCAGGAGGGTAGCGTCTCAGAAGTTCCGGTGCTTGAACTGGACCGGATGAACCTAAACAAAAAATAAACAAAAATTATTCAATGATTATTTTTATAAAAAATCAAGATAATTATGTAAACTCTAATTACCTCTGAGATGGGGTCCACTCCTGACTCCAATAATAGCTAAATAATCTATAAGTCTTGGACATAGATATTTCTTTTGGAAATCAGACATCTGTATTTGCTATGTTGAAGTATTGCTGTTGCTTTTAAGCGTTACAAAAAAACACAAATGTTATCGATTAATTATTGTTTTCTTCCTGATTGAAATTAATAATGCTGATTTTATTATCTTCGTTTTTTCTTTCTTCACGTCCATTTTTTCAATATGCCTTCAGGACCTGCGAAGAGATAAAAACTTTGATGAGCAGTGTATTAGGATTTCAGTTATGAGTTACAGGTGGTGGAGGCGGAAGCGGCGGTTGGAGTATTGCGTCATTGCTGACGTACATTTTCTCCGAAAAAAAATTCATAAAAATTTAACAAAAACGTAAATTATACAAATAAAAGTGATTTTAGCCCAAAAGATGATCAATCTTTTGATGGATGATTAAGAAAAGGCGAGGCAGCTAGGTAACGATCGGTTTATCAAAAGTTATAAAATCAATTTTTTCTTTTGAATCAGTGTCGATTCTCATTTTCTAACGATTGAATGAGTTAATCTGATTAGAAAACGATGAAATTACCTGTGATTGGAAGACGAATCTAGTAGAAAAATACATTATCACTCACACAACACTACGAACACTCGAACATTGGACTCGGGACGTACACTGCTTACTGGGCTGTAGGCTGGTATCGATCTGAATGACCCCCGCCCCACGGCGCTCCCCTTTCGAGACCCCCTTCCGTTCCATTTCGCAGTCTTACAGCTCAGATATTTTAGCGAATCAACGGGTAACAAAAATTAGAGAAAGGGTTTGGGTTTTATAATGCTCTGGAAAATGACGTTTTTTCAAAGTTAATTTGCCTTTTATTCCCTGATTTAGCTGACGGTGTTTTGCAAATGAAGATTCACGCTTTCAGTTAATAAACTTCTTTCTCAAATCCACTGCTGATTTTGAAAAAAATCTCTTAAAGCGGATTTAATCTAATAACTGAAATATAAAATGTTTATAGTTGAAATAAATCTGGATTTTTTTTCAATTGAAAAGAAAAAATACATGACATTTTATGGCTTAGAAAAGCTCTTAAAAGCTTGATGGAAAAAGATTTTGAACTGATTTTTGCGAAGATTAGCGCCTCGGGCTATGGTAGTTTTTTAATCATCTAATAAGATGGATTTAAGAATTTATAAAAATATTGAGGAAACAGCTTAGGCTTTAGAAGGCTTAAGCTTTTTTTCTCTTTAATCCGTGAGGGTTTAAAAATGTCTGATGATTGAGATATTCGGCAGAAAAAATTAAGATTCGAGAAAAATATAAGTGCTCTGATCCTCAAATATGTTTTAGGAAACTTAGTCATTACTAATAACAAATAAACTTAGACTATTTCTCAAAAATGTAGTTTTGGCCTGGGGCATGATGCTCCATAATCTAAGAATTTTACTACTGGTCAATTCTTCCAAAAAAAATTTCCAAATAAATGCTTTAATTTCGAATATCCAAATATGCCCAACACAAACTCTGTAGTATCAAAATTACTAAAGAGCATCTTCACATTTTATTAAAAAGCTATAATTAGAACTATGAATTATTCCGAATGGCGAACTACAATCAAATCCTTGGTATATGACAATACTTTCGCAAAAGTTAACCTAAATTTAAATCAAAAACCCACAAAAGCCTCCGTAAAGTTCTGAATTGATAAATCGAGAATAAAATTCGGTTTCGAACTATTTAACGATGAGCATCGATTTTTGTTATTGCTGCCCAGACATTTGTGGACTTGCTTCCATAACGCCTCATACTGCACTAACACTTGATTCCATTTCGTAAAATTTAATTTCTCCACGAATAAAAACTTATGTCATTAATATTAATTACCACTAATAAAAAATGGTCAGTAAAGTGCGAATAAATTAATAAAAATACTGATGTGCTTCATATTCCCAAAGGTGACGCCGAATAAAAACCGTTAACCTCAAGTTTGTCGTAATGGCGACAAAACTCCCCGATGACTTCCGGTTAAAACCTAACGGTCCATGGCCACCGGTCATTTTTTTTATTTTCTCAACCAAATCATACATTTTCTTCTCAACGGGTGTTCCTCATCAACCAAATCATTAAATTTTTTTTTACGAAAAAAAAAAAACGATTGAAAAACACAACCAAATTTCAAGTGAGAAGAAACAAAATCAGACGTCGAAGACCTTTTCTTGTAATGGCGGCGAAATCCTATGAAGATCCCCTTTCAAATATCAAGCAAAATTTTACGAATTGTCATCGTGGATCTCATCTCAGTGAACCACTTTAAAAAGCACCTCTTTTCTGCTGTACGTCTCCCCATCGAAAACCCTCCACCCTCTGTCCCAGTTTCGTCTTCAACATGGCGTCCTCTGACGTCACTCATATTGATTCCATATCAGAGGCATGCACGTAAATTATTTTTACAATCCTGGAATTCGTCTATTGTGTTTTATTATCACCTAACAGCTTAAAGTTTCAAATTTAATTACAGCATGCGATAATCACCTTGAGTAAGAATGCAAATTTTCTTCCAAATGAAATTTAACGATCTATGAGAAACTATCAAGAATTATTTTTAAAAAAAGAAAATGCAATATGACACTTTGATGAAAAGACTGATAATACCATTATAATTCTTAAAAGCTCCCACTCTTTCCATGAAACTGTCATTATAGGAAAATGACATTTTCAATTTACACTTTCTCTCAACGTTTTGTGTGGGATAAGCTGAATGACCTTTTTATATTAATGAAAGGGTATTGGAAAAGTTTTTTCTATTGCTTATTATTTCGACATCTAATTCAAAACCTTTGCACATTAAAAACAAAGCTATCATTCTCATTCATTGATCTTTCTTTACTAAAATTCAAGCTCCTAGATTCTGATGAAATTACTAAGGCAAGATTAAATTTTTAAAAAAAAGTACAGTAAAATGACATATGCTCACAATAGAACGTTATGTGAATTCCTTGCATTCAAAACAAAACAAATATGCTTACGATAACGCTGTTATTTAACATAATCAATACCTGACTTACCTTCCACCTGATTAATCTCAAAGAAATGTACTTTGCGGAGGATTCATTCCAATTCTTTATAAACCTGTCACTGATTTTGACATGCACTTTCAAAGCAAACACGGCATCTATATAAAATAGCTTTTATGATTTGTTAACACGTAGTTTATACATTTGCACAGTAAAAAATGAAAAATAAACATATTTGTGGATAATTTGTAACACGTTCATGCTCCACGACGGATGTCGTGTAGTTGATGTCGTGGTTGCAGAGCGCGCCCTCTTACGTCTGCTTGTGGATTTTTCCACGAAATTGATTAGATTTGGAAACGATTTTTTTCCCAATTTTGGGACATTTTATAAGCTAAGCTTATTCATGAATTCATTAATTATATACTGTGCAATATTTTCATTTTAATTCATTAATATAGGATGCTAGCATGCACGTGCAGCAATTTTTTGTTGAAAACTTTAGTGCAAAATTTGTCCACTAGGGGCGTTATATTTGACCAGTATATTTGGCGGCTAAACTTATCGGATAAAAGTCAATTATTAAAATTTGGGAACAGAAATGTTATAATTTCACTGTTTGGTGCTTCAGTATAAGCATTTGATGATCGAATTAGCCATACTTACACAAAGAAACGTCGATGATAAACATCGAAATGGCTGTGTTAGTACTACAAAATGGCGGACAGTAAAACCATTGAGACGTTCAATTTTTCACAGCTTAGATTTTTATTAGATTTTCCGCTTAGCATCTGGGCTAAAAGAAAGTCTAAATTATATTTAAAATCAAGACCTGTCAAAAGGATAATGTTAATAAAATAAAATAAAAACCAACGTAAGATCAACATTGAAGTATAATCAGAAAATTGAAAAAAAAAATATTATTGAAAAAGATTGTAAAAATTAAAGTTAAGTTAAAAAAAATAAATAATTGGATCTAGATTTTAAGGAAAACAGTGAAATAATTATTACAGAATGCATACATACAAAACAATATAAAATTTTCACGAAGAAAAAAGAATTTGTTTTTTAAATGTTTCAAATCTACTTTTTTTTTTACCAATCTGCTAAATAATGTAGTGTCTGATTTGCATATAAAACAATGCGTGGCAATTAATTTAATTATCTTAATAAAATGAAAATCAACTAGATTTCACTCACTGCATTACATTCTTTATATGATTTTAATAAATTCAGATTAAAAATTTATTTTAATTTGTATAATCTGCTAAAATGGAACTCTTCAAATCTAGATACTATCAAACAATATATCAAACTGTTATTTCTTATAGAAACTAAGCATTCAACCGGTTTCGTTTTTCCAAAACCCCTTTCTTCCTTTTTGACTACGAAAATGAAAAAATAATAAAAATTACAAATTGTTACAGAAAAACCAATAGCAAAAAAAAAAGAAATGTTAGCGGATATTTCCTTTTTTTTAAAGTTGAGAGTTTAAATAAAACAACTCCATTTATTTTACAATAACAGATAATACTGTCTTATACTAACATGAACATTACATTTACGTTGACTTGTTTCAGAAAAGCTTTTAAAAATCTGAAACAAGGCATCAGCTCCTATGATTCCTGTAAATAAGAAAAATTAATGAGTGGCTTGTTAAAAAATTTTGAAATGGATAAAGTGAACTGAGGACTCACCTCTGTAAGAGGGATGCAATGATCCTGCAAAACTTCTTCATAGTTTCCATATTCTGTAAATCTGACGACGCAAGTATTGTCGGAGACTGCCGTCACTACTGCGTTGTAATACTAATCAAAAAAATTAAATATAAGAATTTGGCTAATTTAAAGTTTTTTTTTTGAAACTTACCATTTGGTCCTCCCAATACCTTGCCATGCACTTATCCCCTTTATTCCAAACCCAAGCCTTATGAGTTTGAGGAGTGATCCCATTTGGACCCGTCAGGTACGGAGCATTAGGATAATTGTTGGAAGGTGCTCGAGCATTTCCAAAAACTGACTGAAAATCATTGTACCCTGAAATGAGAAGTAACATTTTATATGTGGCCATTAATCATTTTCTTTCGGGTCATGATTATTTACCATGAAGTAAAGGGCCGTTATTCTTAAACGCGACTTCGGCAATGTTAGGAATCGTTGAAAATGCTGAATTTTTGACTTCCTGTATATAACCCCCTGCATTTCTATTCCCGTAGGTATTCATGTGCGACTGAGGAGGAGGCGGCGGAGGCTGATTATTTTGGCTTCCGTATATCCTATTATCATTCGACTGTGAGGTGGGCAGCACTACGTTTTGATAGAACATGTTGTTTGGTTTACTGCTTGAAGTTGGCACACCTAAGAAAAACAAAATTACGACATTAAATCTAATTTTGAATTTTTTTTGCATCATGTATCAGAAAAACGAACCTGACAGTGAATCGCCGTAACCATCTTGAGAATTTTGATTTTGAAAATTGGCAATGTTCTGTTGAAGTGTTAAGTTGGCAATGCTATTTTGTAATTGATAATCACTTTGCTGTATCCTGCTGTAATTCTGATCATTCCAATTCTGAACGGATTGATTTTCATTCATCTGATTTTGATATTTTTGAAATCTCGGGGGTTTCTCATTCGCCTGAACAAAACTCGAAGGTTTTTTACTATCAGTCAAATCCATAGGTCTATTATAATTTTTTATTGCACTTTGATTTATATTATTCTGGCCACGTTTTTCACTCATTTTATTTTTATTAAATTCATTTCTACTGCTAAAATCTCCGTTTCCGTTTTTCTGCTCAAACTTGTTGTATTTAAAATTACCGAAACTTTTATCCGTTCGAAGACTGTTATCGTAGCTTTTCTTGGGGTCAAATTTACCAAATTCCCCTTTCTTGTCGGAATAATTTCTCTTGTCAGTCGATTCGTATTTGTTAAAGGATTTAAGGGAATCGTAATTTTTCCGTGACTGATTTTTTAATTCCCGATTTTCGGAGTTATTACGTTTGTCGTCGTATGGATTCTTACTTCGATCTGGATTCGGTTTGTAGTTTGGTTTGCTATTAGTTTTAAATGTGTTGTTGACATTACGCTTTTCGAAGGTATTCTTGCTTTCGTTAATTTGTTCTTTTTCTGTTGGAAAAAAATCAACAATTAGCAAAGAAATAAAAGAGCTAAGGGCGTCTTGGCGTTTGTTCGAGCAGGCGAAAAACCCTTCAATTCGCTGAGAAATCTCTGCCAAGGCAGAGCTTCCCACTGTCAGGCTAGGCCAAGGCCCACGTTATATATCGCACACTCCTAGATCAGAAACGAGCGAAGCAACGAAATTATAAATTAATAACTAGCAAGATTTGGCTAACCTGTTATTGGTAACTTGTCTTCCAAAAAGTCAAATAACGAAACTTTTCCACTTGGTTTTAAATTCGGTGTAGATTCATCATCTCTATGTCTATTTCTACCTTTTCCACCTTTCTTCTCTTCTTTTTCATTTTTCCCTTTTTCATCTTTATTGGACTTGTTATATTTAGCCTGAAGATTTCTGTAAAATCAATAATATATATTAATTAAAAATGAAACACACTCGACCAAAATTAGATTTTAAAAAAAATACCTCAGAGCCTTATCCAAATTATTTTTAGATAACTTCAATGCATATTCAGCTTGCTCAATAGTAAATCCTGCATCAATAATCTGCTGAACGTTATAATCAAGTAATTTATTATTCCCTCCTCCAAACACTTTTGTAGATCCAATTTTAGTAGCCTCCAAAATAGCACCTTTTCGTTGAGCTTCAAATTCACTATTCTCAGATCCATCTTTATTTTTAGCTAGAAAATTCAAAATCATTAAGATTTATGATTCAAAATTCATAAATAAATTAATTCATTCTACCTAAATCAAGCGACTTGAAGTTCTTATCAGGAACAGTTTGTTTAATTATTTTTTGACCAAATGGAATCCATGGAGGTGGCCCTCCTTCTTCCAGTCGATCTCTTGTATGCTTTGCCAAGCTCTGAAACGTCACAGGAAAGCATAACAACAATTTACTTCTAACATGCTGTATTAAAAAATTTCCTGAACTTACCCTATTTAATTCCCATTTTTCAACCAAACTATCAACCCTTCCACCTAGAAATTGAGTAAATTCACTGAACAATAACAAAAAACAGTGTGAAACATCAATGGTTGGAGAGGAAATATAGATTTTGCTCCCTGGAAATGTATTAAGACTAATATTTTGAATAGGGTCCATCGGAATGGCTTGAATATTTTGAACGCCATCTGTCAATGTCAATTTAATGATATTTGCTGAATTAGACTCGCTTCCTTTTGGATGTGAAAGATTTTTAACTTTCTGTATTTGTAGTACTATATTTCCTGGGATTTGTTCATATTTAGTTTTATTAATGTCTTCTGGTAAGGTTCCTAATGAGATCCCTCTAAGATCAATCTGAAAAGAATAAAACAATATGTTTTACAAATTTATAAGGTTCAAAAAGAAACAATAGAAATCTATTATCACAGATGTAATTCTTCAACAGTTAAGAGGTAAAAAATTGATTAAAAATGTATTAAGGGCGAATTAAAATTAAATTATTGGAAAATTAAATCGCAGGAAGTTAATGAAGTTTTATTTATAGATAATACTTACATCTATAGCTTTCCGAATTAAAGATTTTACATCGGTTATTTTTCCGTTTTCGCTTATTTGCTCCAAAGCTTGATTTGTTAGATTCCTGAAAGAAAAAATGCGGATAATATTTGAAAAAAGAAAAAGGATGTTGACGTTTTAAAACATCGACAGATTTAGAAACATTATAGCGGAATGAAAATCAAGCGACCGCCCAAAAATGGCGTCTCATATGATAAATAATTAGAATCTAAATAAATTTTCATTCTCAAATACGAAATTAAAGTATTATATTAAGTCATACCATCCTTCTTCTTTAAATCTCTCTTGTAAAGATGCTAACTCCATTTTGTTTCTAGCAGACGACTTTCGTTTTTATTTTCCTTCGTTTTGATGTACGTTCAGAAATCGCATACCTTTTGTTGTGATCCTTTATGGAGGTTTTTTTGAAATTAAAAATTAAACATGATTACTAATTACACTGGAAATTAGTTAATGACATTTAAATTAGTTCAAGGACGATCATTTAATTTTTAAACATGAATTATTTTCTGTTCTAAAATAGCGATTCATGAATTCTTTTCGGAAAAGCAAACGGTCTTCAACTGACAAAGGAAAGGAAGGTGCGTTCGAAATTTCAATTAAAGAGGAACATTCACATAAGTGAAATATAGACGCGAAATTTGTCTGAATGTGTTTTGAAAACACTCAAGGTATATGCTTTGCTAAACAAAATTTTGAACCCGGTTAAAAATATCTATCTAAAGATGAAGTGACGAAAGTACAAATTATTTTTTCTTTTTTTTTGGTAATCATTTTATCTTTTTCACTATTATTTTTGTTTAGCTACCATTAATTTATTTTTTAGTATAATTGGAAATGTCTGGTGATGTCCAGCCTCGGAAGCGAAAGGATAAAAGACGCAAGAAAGGCAAGTAAAGTTCAATCCCAAATTTCAGTTGAGGTTATGTTAAACATCCCTTGAAAATGCAATAAACTATTTTTCATGAAATAAAATTACTCTGATATGTGTCAGGATTATCAACATAAGTCTGTACAAATCAATCCCTCATTAAATTTTATTAGGATCATTGCAATTTTCATTTTTATAAATGTTTATTCAACCAGTCATAAATTCAAGCCTATCCAAATGAGAAATCTATTTTTATACACAATTTGGCTCAAGCCAAGAAAAATGTAGCTGACTTGGACATTAACACATCAATTTATTTAAGAAATTCAGATTTCTTTTTTTTTCAAATACATTGTCAGTGTTAAAGTTCTTTAATCGCATTTGTCTCTTGTGACTCACTGACATTTGCTGCTTTTCGTAATAATTCAATGAACTTTTATTATTTTAATGTTCCCTTTTTGCAGAAAGTAGCTCGTTAGGGAATATTAATGAACCATTAGGAGGACAAAAGATTAGACAAAGAAGTGAAGATGAAAGTGAAGAACCTATTGTCGGAAGCCCTGATCAAGGAGAGAGTATTCACGTACATAATGATCATGGGATAGGTGGAAATGTATGCGTGAAAATTATTTTCTTCTGTTTGTTAGCTGCTTTGGTGGGTTTGGTCGGTGTTATATTTATACAGTCAAGAGGTTCTACGGATGGTTAGTTTTGTCAAAAATTTGTAATTTTAAAAAAAATCAAGGTGGGAATTATTATTTTTTTTTTGGTTTTAGTTGATTTGCCTTCAATAGAAGATTCTAGGTTTGCAGAGTATTTTACAGGATGGTTAGATGATGGTGCAGATGATCATGGGCATGACGATCATGATCTAGCATTGCAGAGTGGAGAGGATCATGATGAGGAGCATGGAGATGAGCACGACGATGATGATGATGATGATGGCGACGAACATGACGAAGACGAGGATGAAGATCATGATGAGGATGATGATGAGGAACAAGCAAGTGAAGAGCCAGCACAGCAAAGCACAGAGGGTATTTGTGATTAAAAATTTAGAAAATAGGGATTCAGTAATTTTAGTTCATCAAAAAAAAAAAAAAACATTCGCAATTTAGTTTCTGGAAAATTTTAAGGGCAGGGACTTTGGCAGAACTAAAGATTTGTTGTAATCATGAATAAAAAATAAAATTATTTTGGGTATTTCCAGATGATAATGACCAGGCTGATGATGATGATGATGATGATGATGGAAATGATGAAGATGATGAAAATGATGATGACAACGAAGACGATGATGATGATGATGATGACAAACAAGCCGATGTAAAGCAGAGTGCAGGAGATGCTGACGATGACGATGATGATGCTGACGGGGATGGAGATGACGACGATGATGAAGATGGAGATGGCGATGGTAAGATTCATAATAAAGAATTTGTTCATGACTTTTTTAGTTATATAAAAATTACATGCTCGTTGGCAATTTTCTCAAAGTCTTCTTCGAGCATTTTATGATTCAAATTATTCTTGTGTAATTTGTTAAGTCCGTTAATCATTGTAAGATATTGAAGAGGAAGACTTAGACGCATCACAAGCAGATGATGATGACGATGGAGCGAACGAAAATGACGACAACGACGACGAAGACGAAGAGGATGAAGAAGAAGACGACGATAAAGCAGAAGAGGAAATCGATGAAAACTTTAAACCGGTTGCAATTATTGAAGCCGATCAAAGTTTCGAGGAAATAGAAGAAAGCGAAGAGGCTTTGCAAGAAGAAGCCATTGCTATTCGGGAAGAGAAATTAGACGGCTTAGAAATTGATCCAGATGATGAAAGTATTGAAGAAGATGAAGAGGAAGAGGAGGAAGAAGAAGAACCGCCTAGGAAAAGACGAAAGAAAGAGATAATAGAAAAACCGAAAAAGAAAGAGATAGAAATAAAAAGGAAACCAAGGAAAATAATTCCTTTGATGATTGAAGAGGATAAAGAAGATGAAGAAGGAAAGGAAGAGGAGGAAGTGGAAGCTGAAACTGGTGGAGGTTAGATATTAAAAATTAGTGGGGGATTTTTAAAAGAAAAAAAAAATTAAATCGGGGGATATTGTAAGTGGCACTCGACACGCAAGCTGACCGTTACATTTTTATTCTGTTGTAGTGGCCGTAAAATTGGGTGTGGGAATTGCTTTGATCGTCGTGGCACATTTGGTGCTCGTTAGAAAATGGAACTCGTTGGGTAACGTCCCTACTGACGGTCGGTATTTGTTTTTTAAATTTTTTGAATTTTCGTGTTTTTTTATCTTTTACTTTCTCACTACTTTTTAACTTTAACGCTGTCAGCATGTGCCGTTGCCACGTAGCTAACAAAAGATTGTAAAATAAGGGGGACTTTTTCGGAAATTAAAAATATAAAATTGCATGGTGATAATTAAAGTGCTAGACTTTTGGTGAAATTATTAATTTATCTGTTTATCAGCGGCGGACTGAAGCCGGATCGGAAATTTTTTAAAAATTAT
The DNA here is from genome assembly GCA_023512825.1 of Liposcelis brunnea. NCBI lineage: Eukaryota > Metazoa > Arthropoda > Insecta > Psocodea > Liposcelididae > Liposcelis > Liposcelis brunnea. Next base: position 13,999,156 of record CM042068.1, on the reverse strand, counting down.
TCGGGCCGAAGAAAAGTGATCGGTAAAGAATATTTAGGAATAATTTTTTCTAGCTAAAATGGGTTTGTAAGGAGCCGTGTTGGCTGCTCTAGAAGCATAATTCATCTAGCTAATATTTGGGAAGGTGGAGGGATTATTTTTGGTCAAATAGACCGTTAGGAAGGTTTCCTTTTGCGGGCTTGGTTCGCCCCTGTGATTTATGAATTCTTGTACTAACTATACTCATAGAATATAGCACTGTGTTTGTGAGTGAATTAAGTGTGATAAACGAACTGGAGTTTAATTTCAAAAGATACATTATTGTTGTTTAGAAAAGGAAGCCGGAGGTGAAGAAGAAGGAGCGAGCGAGGAAAAAAATGAAAACGAAGAAAACAAAAATGAAACGAACGAAATTGAACCGGTTATATCAAGAAGACAAACCTTAATCCCCGAAAATGTTAAATTAAGCGGAGAAGTCGACGAAGAGGAGAAATCAAAGGAATATGATGAAGAAGAGGAAGAAGAGTATAGTGAAGAATTAGAGGATGAAGAAGAATATGAGGATGAGGAATTAGAAGAGGAAGAAGAGTTGGAAGAAGAAGAGGAATATGAAGACGAAGAAGAGGAAGAAGAGGAGGAGGAAGAAGAAGAAGTAGTGGTGCAAGATAATAAAAGATGGAGGAGTGTGTATAGTATGGGTAAATTAGTTTGTTTTTTACAAATTTTTAAAGTAGTTTTTTTGGGTTTTAGGAATTCCTTCGAAGGAAGAAGAAAATCCGTCAGAAGAAGAAGATGAAGATGAGCCACCCCCACCACCCCCAAGACGAACAGGTCAAAGCCAACAAGTTAGCACAGAGAGACGAGCTAGAGGACCTCAGGGAATCGAAGGGCAGAAAGATCTACCTCAAATAGATGGTAATGATGACGATGACGACGACGAAGACGACAATGAAGATGATGATGATGATGATGATGACGATAATGATAATGGTAATGACAAAGATGATGATGATGATGATGACAAAGATAATGATAATGACAAAGATGGTGACGTCGACGACGATGATAATGACAAAGATGATGACGATGATAATGATAATGACAAAGATGATGATGACGATGATAATGATAATGACAAAGATGACGACGATGATAATGATAATGACAAAGGTGAAGATGATGACGATGATAATGACAAAGATGATGATGACGATGATAATGATAAAGACAAAGATGATGATGACGATGATAATGATAAAGACAAAGATGATGGTGATGATGACGATGATAATGATAATAATGATAAAGACAAAGATGATGATGATGATGATGACGATGATAATGATAAAGATAAAGATGATGATGATGACAAAGATGATGATGACGATGATAATGACGACGACGATGATGATAATGACAATGACGACGACGACGATAAGAAAGATGATGAGGATGATGGTAATTGAAAATGTTAGAGCAGATGTAAATTAAACATGCTGGAGGGTTACAAAGAAGGCGTATTGAGTCAGGATAACCAAATTTTTCCTACCGTAGGGACTATTAACCAAATGAATTTAATTTTCCCTTGGATTGATAGTTGTAATATTATTAATTATGCTAAGTTAAGCCCGACTTAAGCCCAAAGTTTATCCTCTACACAGACCTAGACCTGAGCTTGGTTCAGCAATAAGCGATCCCAAATTCGTTAAAGCCCGAGCTAAGATCAATTTTTTAGAGTCATACCGAACCTTGCACGGCCCTATTAACCAGAACTATTGGCCAATATTGCCTGTAGCTCTCCTAGCACTTTAATTTCTACTGCTATTAAAATCTCAGAAGATTTAAAAAAGATAAATCTTTTTAGATGACGAAGGTATTAATGTATCTGGTCCGGATGATAATGATATTTTAGATAACAAACTACCTGATGACGATGATGATTGGGCGTTTAGGCAAGAGCTCGATTTTGCGGACGATCAGTTCGATAATGTAAGTATCATTTTTAAAAAAAGCATTCCATTTCAGGGTAAAGCAAATTAGGGCAATTTCAGTTGCGATTTTAGCTCAGCAAAGGCAATTATATCTAAAGCTTGTCTACAAACATTTTTTTAGAACCCGTTTAAAAGAATTTTGGAAAATTGAAGCAATACATCGAAATTTCGATTTATTTGCCGTATTAGAAAAATTGTCACTATTAACTAAAACACAAAAATGAACAATTATTGTCGTATGTTTTCAGGATTTTGAAAACTAAATCATAAAAAAGAAAAAACTCTCCCTTCCTTTTTACACAGCCCAATATCAAAAAAAAATTTTAGTCTTCCTCTAATCGATCTGCTTTTGTTAGAAGTTTGTAGTTTTTATAATTCTAATATTAAGGTGTGAGTTAGTGAGAAACTGCATCAAAACGCAGTCAATTGATCGTACGGTTTTTTTTTTTAAATAACTAATTGCCTAATCGTTCGAATTTCGTTTTTTTGAATAAAACCTCTTGATTTGGTTCTCAATTTTTTTTTTTTTTAAATTGAATTTTTTGTGTTTTGTGATTGTTATCGTGCATGTAATTTTTAAATCTCAATTTAGTTTTTTTTAAAAAAAAAGCAAGTATCTCGTTTTTGTGCTAAGTACCCACATTTCCATCATATTTATATAAAACACGAAAGCGAAATAACTTAACTTTTTTTAACTTTGTATAATAAATCTAGTAGTCCCTTAGTTTCGTTTTTTAAAGATATTTACAAAACGCTCGAATGTTGGTTTACCTTACTTTGTGATTTGAGTGAGTTTTCTTTTTTTGTAATTTTTTGTACTAACAATATGTTTATCCTTGAATCCTTTCAAGAACCCTAAACTCGCCCTGGAAAAATATGAAGCAGCTATAAAGAAGAAACCCACCTCACTTCGGGCGCTAATCGGACGAGCCAAAGCTTTGGATAAAGTAGCGGAAATCGAAAGGAGTAATCGTTACCTTCGTATGTCGATAGCAGCTTACAAACAAGTATTATTAGACAATGGAAATCGAGTTCCTAATAAAAAATTTGTGGAGCTTGCTGATCGCTGTATTAATCGGATGAGATTCGCAGGTGAGTAAAAAGATTTTTTAAAAACTTTTGTGGGATTTTTTTTTTTGATAACTTTTTTATGTTTAGGTGATTTGGAATCTGCTATTGCTATACACAAGGCTTTGATTATGAAATTCCCCAAGATTTCGAAACATCGAAATGATTTGGCAGTAACGTATTTAATATTGAATAGGATTGACCCGGCTAAACGGCTTCTTAATGAAACTTTGATAATGTGGCCGAATGATGGTTTTGCTCTTGTTCATTATGGTTTTATACTTAAGACGAGTGATAATAATATGGAAGAGGCGGTTGAGAAAATGACGGCTGGAATACGGACAAAGGAGCAAGGGGTTATCGATGGGAGATTTTTTTTCCATCTTGGAGATGCTCTGAACAGGTGAGGAAAAGTTTAAAAATTTTTGGGGTTGTAAAAAAGTCAAGTCCTAGTTAAACGTTGTTTCTTTATAAAATAAAATTTAACTCACCCGCTTGGCTAACTGCAGTTTCATTTGCGAGAGCGTTGGGTTGAAGTTCTGGATGCATGACGAACTCATTTGAACAATTAAAATTTTTTTTAGTAATCTGAAAATAAATAAAATTATTTATTAGCACCTAGTTAAAAATTGTGTGTTAGACAATAGGCGGATAGCTGTGAAATGTGGTCAAGTTGCAAATTTGCTGCTAACGCCCTTCTAAAATATATATTAAATCCTTTTGCTTCATTTTCAGGTTAGGTCGTGGTAAAGAAGCAATAGAATGGTACGATCTTGGCGTTAAAGAAGGATTATTCCTAAGCAGATATCAACGTAGTCTTTATAACGTAAATCGGTTAAAAGGCCAACCCTGGTGGACCCAGCAAGAAACAACTTACCAAAATTTTTTCAAGTAAATAACCTTTTCTATAAAATTTAATTTAGAACTATCACACTAAATTTAAATTTTTTTTAAACTTTTAGGAGCTTGGAAGACAATTGGAAAAAAATAAGAGCTGAAGGACTTGCCTTATACAATGCTAAAGGCGTTAATTTATTCAAAGACGAAGCTGAAAATTTAAAAGATACTGGAGATTGGAAGCAATTAGATCTTTTCTTTAGAGGTAGAAAACAAGCTAATTGCAACAAAGCTCCAATAACTTGTTCCTTAATCGCCGCTTTCCCACCGGCTTCAACCTGTACTAGAGGACAAGCGAAATTTAGTGTAATGTTACCGGACACGCACGTTTGGCCTCATTGTGGACCTACTAACTGTAGATTGAGAAGTCATTTGGGTCTTGTCGTCCCTAAAAATACGTACCTCAGAGTAGCAGAAGATACGAGGTATGTTATTATTTTCTTTTTACTACAAAATTTTTTTCATTTCCCCTAAATTTATTTTATTTTGATTTCAGATCTTGGGAAGAAGGAAAAGTAATCATATTCGATGATAGTTTCGAACATGAAGTTTGGCACAATGGGACAGGCCCGCGATTAGTTTTAATTGTTGACGTTTGGCATCCTGAATTAACAATGCAAGAACGTCAAAGTTTATCTCCTATTTAAAGAAAAATGTAGACTGCCGATTAATCTGTGATATTTTGGGCCAGAATATCTATTTCAGGGCTTTAGTAATTTTTTTCTTTTTTTTTTAAAGTTCATTTTGTAATTTTCTCTCTAAATAGCAGAATCTCATATATAATTTTTTTAATGTATCACCGTCCTACCATTACTTTAATAAGTGCCGGTGAAAATATCATTTTTCCAAATAATATTTTGTACTTATAGATTTTTTTTGTTGATAACTAACGTTTAGTATTAGTGAGGATTGTTGTTTTTTTTATAATATAAAGGTCGATGGCCTTTTTATTGAGGATATAAGACTTTTTTTCAGTCGATTGCACGATAAAAAAATAGCTTGTTACCTTTATACACTAGTTACATTAGCAATAACTAATTAGCAGTAAAAATCGTTCTCTCGACTTACTTATTATGTATATTCTGATGTATTTTTTTGTTGATTATTTGATTAAACTTTGTATTTTTAATATGTTCTTGTTTGTGAAACAATTCTTGTGATTCCTTGCCTTTTAAGAGCTCTTTCATGTCAGATAATATTTTGTTTTCTGTGCTCGATATGATTTAAAGATTGATCTAACAGTGCTATTGCAGAACTCAAAATGCATGAAAATAATTATTTTCTAAGCATTGGAAACATTCTAAACAATAAATCAAAGTCTTTTTCTATTGTAAATGCATAGGAACAGCACTATATCTTACCTCTGCTAGAGTACAAAATATTCAAAAACTGACAACACCATTCTAACCTAAAAATATTCTCTACTTTTGAGTTAATTAACCACTATCGTAACAAATTAAGCATAAATTCAATATCACACACGTGCACGGAGAATTCCTTGGCTCTAATATGCTGTAACATTGTTAAAAACGAAAAATATTCACAAAAAACTACTCGAAAGCATTTTTCCAGCTTCAAACGAAACACCGAATGCCGAAGAAAAAAAATGTCTGCTGCCACGACAAAATTTGAATTAACGGTTTTGTTTCCGAAATGGCGTCTTCCTTTTTTTTGCAAATTTTATGTTATAGCTTTTTTTATTAAGTAAAAATTTGTTGTTTGAGAGAAGAAATCAGTTAATAAGTCTTTGCTTTCATGCATTTTTAGCAAAGTTTGGCTCTAGCCGACAAGTGATGGTAAGTTTTCTTAGAACAAATGATCAATTTACCGTTGATAAAAATGGATGCAAATAGCACAAACTTATCAAGAAATCCTAAAATTAGCAGTAGTGATTTACTTCACCGTTGATTAAGGGTTGTCCATAGACACAGCCAGGGTTTTTGCTGCCTGAAGCTCAAACTTCTGCTTTTAAAGGGAAAAATATTAAAATAAACAAAAATATCCGGTGATACACTCTAACTTTATTTTTTATTTTTTACTTGTTACTAATTCTTAAAGTAAGTAAATTTCACAACAACAAATCCATCATATTAACTATTTAACAGGAGGAGTGCTAAATATTTTCCGTGCTTTATCGCGGTTCCTCTTCCTTGCAGCCAGCGAACCGATCGGAGTAGCCGTTTGGGCCTGAACATTCTCCTTGTAATCTTCTTTCACAAATTTATCCCAATATTCAGTTGGGATATCCAGAAGGCATTCGATCACCCTTGCCTGTTGAGCTGTTTCCAAATACATTTCACTTTTAGCAGGATCGGCACTAGAATATCCTACAATCGTTGGCCCGAAAATTTTACTTAGATTGCTTTTCGACATTTTACATTCCGGACTTTGAGAAACCTTTTGTAAATGAATAATCAAGAATGCCAATGTATCCCTGTTGGGCTGAGGAAGTTGTGAAATGGCTTGATAGAAGGCGACAGTTCGATCCGAGGGATCTGTTTCTTCACTCGCTCTGATAAATTCAGGCCAAAGGGCGAACGTTACTAATGGCTCACTTAAATTCCGAAGGAAATCTTTAATTGTTCCACAAATTACGTGAATGTCGTAGCTAGAAAGGCATCCAACACCTTTCCCACGAAGGAAACGATCCTGTGAAATAATTTAATATTTTAAAAAATTGAAGAATTTTTAAAAAAAATTAAATTTCATTTAACATACCTTGAGAGCGCGAACGTCACGTTCAGAGCCTGGTATGCGGTAAATACCAACTTCACTTAATCCTCGATCTTCAACTTCCATGACGCAATGGATAATTAAAGCTGGAATCATGGGCGTTGTTTTGCTGCAGTAATCAGCAATTGTGGTGCATGAATTTCCTCTTGGCGTCTCAACGATAGCTATGCAAGGCAACGGAACTTTTTCTCTGCATTCCGAATGGCAGAAAATTCGACAGTCGGGGCAATGGAAAACTTTATTTCCAAAAGAAATCCTGAAAGCAAAAAAAAAAAAATGATGTAATTTCGGAAATAAATAATGTAAAGTTTCCCCGATAAATCTTACTTTTTTAAACAAACTCCGCATTCCTCGCTTGGTTTGAGAACTGTTTTGTTTCTGAAGCAGTGGGGCCTTGTAAAAAGACGATTATTTGAGAACATATTTGGACTAGATGATGTGCATGGGAAATGTTTTATTGCTTCCGACACATCGCTATCAGTATCTGATGATGTTTTCGGTGGTGCTGATGGCTGTAAAAATCCTTGTTTGCCTTCTGGGAAGGTTTCAATTGTAGAGCAAGCCGTTACGGGTCCTTTTTTCGGTACTGTTACAGTTGTAGTCGCAATTAAATGCTCTGAGGTCGTTTTTGTGATTTTATCTTGTTGCTGAAAAAATTAAAATAACATTTTTTAATAAGGAGAAATTCATAAATTTTTTTTATTCAAGTAAAAATGCTAAATTAAGTTTCTTGTGGAGGGAAAGTTTTTCCAAAGAGGTGTATTAACTTAAAAATGAAATCAAACCCAATTTTAAAAATTTCAGAAATTAATCATCGACCTTTTCTGGGAATGACTCCAAATGACAAAAATATTTACTCAATTCATCCTAAAAAGGTCATTAACACTGATATAGTCATTTATCTGAACTATCATAGTAAACATACCTTATTTTGAATTCTAGCTGATTTCCTCTTTTTAACAGGCACTTCATCATGCTGGATAGGTGAAACTGATCTTTTCGGTTTTCTGAAAGTACCTTTATCTGCAAATGAAGTATCTAGATCCAAAGTATCTTCTGATCTTGTGTATTCTCTGTCAGAGAGCAAAGAACCTAAATACAAGGGGAAAAAAAGAGTTATTTTATTTACTAAAAATTACAGTAAAACATGTTAAGTTGGACACTTTTTAGTTTCTTAACAAAATCTAGAAAATTGGACACTAGTCAAGTTGAGCGGAAAATTTTTTCGGAACGAAATGCGTCCAACATACACATATCCTACTGTATTACAAATTTTTAAACAAACACACACATCAACCATCTACAAAAAGTAACTTACCCCTAAAAAAATTAATAATAAAATATCATTACATGCACAATCTACTATCACGCCCAAAGTGAAAAACAAAAGCATGCTTTCAAGAATATAATGATAATAGTTTTCATATCCCTCACACAAAAAAAAAATGCTGTGCCTAACCTGTGTGAACCGACCATGATGATGAATATAGAGAACCGGAGCTAGATAATTTTTCATTGAACCTTACTCGCTCTAAGCAAAACAAAAAAAAAATTCTAATAGAATCCTATGAGTGTTATTAACTGAAGTGTGGGATATTCATAAGCCACGGCAACCAAAAAAAAAATCAGACTTGGTGCCTAACCATACTACTCATTATTGTTATTGAATCAAGCACTGATTAAAATTAAACTTACCTGTGCTATTTATTTCATCGATTGTATCTAATCTCACAGCTCCATACTCATCGCTCTGTCTTAATTTAGTGTGTGTCATTGTTAGAAATTTATCCAGTTTCTCTTTCGTTTCATTTGCTAATTTATCACCAGCATAACGAATTGTAGACAATATGTCATCGATTTGAGCTACTTGCTCTCTTAAAACATCCCTTTCACATCTTGCTTCTAGTGTGAGTTTCCTTTCCTTATCTAATGAAATCCTTGCAGTATTCAACATCTTTTCCAATTTCGTAATTTTAGCATTAGCCAGATCCAGTTCATTTTTTAATCTAATGCATTCTGTTTTTGATTCCCTCCATCTTAGTCTATTTTGCTCTTGGTGTTTTACAAACATCAAAAATTCTAAGGAAAAAAAACCGTTTTTACATTCAAGGACAAAAGTATACTAACAGCATTTTTGGTTTCGCCTTACCTTGTGTACAGTCATTTTTAATAATAATATTAGCCCGGCGAATTAAATCGTCGAACATTGCGATCTTGGATTCTTCCCACATTTTGTTTCGATAACTGAAAAAAAACAGGGAGTTATACCTAAATGTACCTGATTCCGAATGTCAAATGCCTGACATACGTCAATGTCAACATGACATCAACTGCCAAACCATTTTCATTCGGTGATATTGCACAAAGTAACACATCAACTACATTTTTAAATATATCAACGAAAACTTTACTCACTATATAAACTAATTTAATTAATATAAAAAAATAGAGAGCACTTTTCTACGAATGAGGTGGCTTTTTTCATATAAAAAAGCCGTTAACCGTTTACTTACTAGGCGTCCCTCATCATTATTTTCACAATGGCCGCCGATTGACGTGGGATTAGAATTCAAATTTTTAACCACCATTAATGGTGGTTAAAAATTTAGTAAATTTAGTAAATTTACTAAATTTGTTTCTGTGTAATTTTTTTTCCGGGGTGCCGGAAAAAGGTCGACGGGGAAAAAGGTCGATAACGATTTTCGACCTATTTCCTTCGACCTTTTTCCGAATTTTTAAAGAACGATCTGGAAAAAGATCGAATATTAAATTATCGAAATAATATAAAAATGGATGGGGAGAAGACATTGATTGAAGTAAATAATTATTTTTTTCTAAGTCGTAACATCAAGGAATCTGTGGGAACCTTGAAAGTAGTCAACACGGAAACTGGTGAACTTTTTTTGACCAGTTTCCAGAGAAGTTTCCAGAGTTTCCAGTTACCAGTTTCCAGAGTTTTTAATTGTAGCCTGTTTGACTAGTGCATAGAGTAGACTTATAAGAGCCACTCATTTTCATCAAAATTGAAATCTACGTAGATTTCTCGGGTGGAAATAATGTACACCCGTATTTCTCAATTCTTGAAAGTGGTCAAAATGGAAACTAGTCTCTGGAAATTGGTCAAAAAAAACGTTGACCAGTTTCCGTGTTGACTACTTTCAAGGTTCCCACAGATTCCTTGATGTTACGACTTAGAAAAAAATAATTATTTACTTCAATCAATGTCTTCTCCCCATCCATTTTTATATTATTTCGATAATTTAATATTCGATCTTTTTCCAGATCGTTCTTTAAAAATTCGGAAAAAGGTCGACGAGGAAAAAGGTCGAAGGAAATAGGTCGAAAATCGTTATCGACCTTTTTCCCCGTCGACCTTTTTCCTGCCACTCTTTTTTTCCTACTTCTTCTCGATTAAAAATCTAAATAAAATGGTTCTACTGAAAATTTCGAAATTGGAAATGTTAAATTTCCGCTTCCAACAAGATGCTTGCACTACAATAAAATTTCTTGTTGCTAACGATCATTTTCTCAAGGTGAAGTTAGATTTTTTAAAAAATTGTTTGAGCTTTTTACTGTAGAAAATACTGCCAAAGTAATAAGTTAATTACTCGAAACATTATTGTTTACTTCAAGTTCAAAATTCGACGAACAGAGTTAATATCTGTCAAACGATTTTGGTGAAATAGTCCGTTAATTGTCAATTGGGGTTATTAAAAAACCGTGTTTTCAATTTTTATGCGTTTATTTTTTTATTTTTAAAAAGCAGCAGAGCTGAATGGCGTACTTAGAGTTGGGAAAATATTCCATATTACTTCGGCACTGTAAATAGTTTCTTGAAAAACACAACTGAGGATTATGTAGGTGGATCCAATAAAAACCACAATGTAAATTAAATGTGGAGACTCCAAAAATCGACAAACCAGATCTGAGGAAATGAACAGCTCAAGAATTTAATAATTTGTTCTTGTACTAGAAATTAGTTTTGATAATACTCACTGTGTAAAGATCGGAAAGTAGTTTGCAATTTACTTGATAAATCACTTGTATTGATTTCTTTTTCATCCAAGTCAGCAGATGGCGATAATGATTGTCTATGGGTGATGTAATCCATTAAATTCAAACTGGGCACTGAGGGAACTGGGCTAATTAATCTGAAAATTTTTTAAAAATAGAGCTTTTGCTATTAGGCTAATGTTGCATAAGTTTTGCTGTCAATCAGGGCTGAAAGATTGTTTTTAAAGAATGCTTACGGAACTGAAAGATCTGAAGTTACCCCTGAAACACTAATATTAGTTGAAGAGGGTTTGTTCTCAAGTTCTACACTCGATTCAGAGTCTATTGTTGAGAAATCGTCTTTACTTCCAATGGAAACAAAGTTTTCTTTCTCATCTACTTCCTCGATTGAACAACTAAAAAATAAATTAAGGGGAAAAAATGCTTTCATGCTTTCTTTTTGATTTTTGAGAAATACCTTTCAGGTGTTTTTTGAATGCGTTGAGATTTTGCCTCTAAGTCGAATTCTTCAAAGTTACAGCTAAAAAAAGAATTGTCCGACTGCTTAGTTTCCGAAATTTCACTTGTTTTAGAGTTGGTCTTGGAGCTACTTTTTTCAAAAATGAAAGGCATTTTGTTCATTTCTTCTTCCGTGAAAGGACTACTTAAATCATCTGCTTCGTCTTCCGAAAAATTTTTTTCTTCTAATGTTTCAATAGACTTTCTACGATAATTTTAAAAAAAAAAATAGAAAAATTTTTTTTTAAAGCAATGTTAATTCACAAGGACTTATTTCTCTGAGAAAAATAGAGACCAATCTGGCAATGGGGCTAGATAAAAGAATCTTAAACCTTTTATTTTTTTCTAATTCACTATGCTCTTCCAACGTTTCTAAACTTTCTTCTACTATCGGTTCCAATTTGAATTTCTCAAAAGGTTTTTTCAATTTCTCCTGATTTTCATCATCTTTGTCACAACTTTCTTCAAAGTTTATTTGAATCTCCGAATTTTGCTTTTCAACATTTACAATCTCTTCTTTCGCTTCTGTTTTTGACTTTTTCTTCAAAGGCTGTTTACCTATCGGAATGCTACTCTCCTCATCTTGTGATACTTTCTTTTTTTTCGACAAATTACTATTGATTTTCATTGCTGGTAAATAATTACTGCCTATAAATAAAATTCATTTTAATTTTTTTTTATTTGTACATAAAATAAAAAATTATAAACATTAAGGAACTTTTAACAATGTATGTAAGTTTTTGCAATTAAGTAAGACTGCTGAAATAAAATTGGTTTACCTTCCTAAAATACGTCTATGATGAACGGCCATTCTGCTCTGCGCTCGAGGCCGTAATAAATATTTTTAAATTTTACAAAAAATAAGGATTCATGATAAAGCCCATTCCAAAAAAATTCCTCTGTTTACAATAATATCTTAAAGCAGACGAAAAACGAATTCTAGGCAGTGTTTTTTCAACTTTGCAGAATATGGATTTGTAACTTTTACTGATAAGTAAATTTATAATTTACAATTATTTGATAAAAAATCTGAATTTGATACTGTATACATTCATTTGTGAGAATAAAATTTTATTTGTCTAGTGATCCAAGTGTTGCTTTACTCCTCATTTTTTTCCTACAAAAAAAAAAAGAATTTTTATTTGTTGGCTGGAAAATATGTTGGTTAAAAAAAAAAGCTGAAGAAAAATGTTTTTGAGAAACCGTGACTAGTATTTAGAAGCCCTCCAACAAATTTCAACAGTTTAAATTCCTGGCCATGGCCGTCAGACTGAAAAATCATAGTTAACCTGGCGCAAGAACTGTGCCTCCTACAATTTAATAACTCAAACTTATTTGCGGTATAAAAAATTGTAACCCACCTTATCTGGTTGCTCTGATGTCTCTGATACAGTAGCATCTTCAGTACTATCCGGGACATCTAATACAGGTGCACCTAAATCATTACTAGCAAGTTCATTCATTGCAGGTACATCTTGGACACTATCTGTATCTTCGTGCCTCATCTCTTCACTAGAATCTGTAACTTTAGCAGCCTCTTGAATTTGATCATTTTCAATATTTTCATTAATTACATTTTCATCGACAGTTGCTTCTTGAGATTCAATTTCTTCATTTCTTAAATTATCTAAATTTGATTCGATATCTTGATTTTCAATTTCCTCCGGTTTCTTTTCTTCCTCAGTTCCTATTTCATCATTTTTTAATTCATTAGCTTCGTTAGTTTCATTTTGAATAACTGCTTCATTATCTTGAACAGCTGCTGCTTCTTCAGTGATTTCACTTCCCTCTTCTTTTTTTTCATCATCATCCGCTACCTCACTCGGTTTTGTTTCTTCTCTCTCATCATCCTTCGTTTCTATAACTTCATCTTCTTTTCCTTCATCTTTCGTTTCCATAACTTCATCTCTTTTATCTCCATCTTTCGTTTTCATAACTTCATCTTCTTTTTCTTCATCTTTAGTTTCCATAATTTCATCTTCTTTTTCTTCATCTTTAGTTTCCATAATTTCATCTTCTTTTTCTTCATCTTTAGTTTCCATAATTTTATCTTCTTTCTTTTCCTCTATCGATGCTTCAAGTTCTTCATCTTTTTCTACTTCAACCGGATTTTCAATTGCTTTGTTTTCACTAATACTAATGACTTCACTAATTTCTTTGCTTGCTTCGGCCTCTCCAACAATTTCAGCATTTGCTTCTTCATTTCCTTTTGTTTCCTTATCGCGGACCTCATCCTCTTCCACTTTATTTTCTACAATACCACTTCTCTCAATTTCTTCAATTTCCTCTACATCAGCCACTTTCGCAGGCTCATCTTTCTCTTTTTCATCTGCAACTGTGGCTACTTCTTCACTTCCTTCTGCTTTTTCATCGCCGGCAAGTTTTTCTTCTTCCACTCGGTTTTTAACCGCCACGCTCACTTCTTCATCCTCCATTTTTTCATCCTCAATTCTTTCTGATTTATTTTCAACTTCAATGGCACTTTCTTTACTCTCTTCAGCTCGATCTTCATCAACCTCCATAGCTTCTTCTTCTGGTTTCTCTTCCTCCATTTCCATTTTATCACTAATTATATCTTCATCATTTTTAGGAGATTCATCAACCTGCTGCACCTTTTCAGGTTCTTTCGCTTCTTCTACAGTATCAACCTCCATCTCGGTATCTTCTTTATCCACTACAGTTTCATTGTTGTAATCTCCTTCCGTCGAAGCGTCATCAGCTTTAACTTCCACCTCCTTTTCTTTCTCATCGGTTTTAACTTCCAATTCCTTTTCTTTATCATCTGCTTTAACTTCCAAATCCTTTTCTGGTTCTTCTTCTTTTTCATCAACCTTATTTCCTTCTATATTCTCCTCTATCCTTTTTTCTTCTTCAGATATCACTTCATTGCTGGAGGAATCTTTATTTGTTTCTTCTTCTTTACCAACAACTTGTAATTCTTCTTCAATGTCAATTTCTTCCACTTCTTTCCTTTCTGGAGATTTTTTAAATAATCCCAGCATGCTTAATACATTTTGCCCTTCCCCTAAAAATAAAATTAAAATTGATATTAAAACTACTTTTTTTTATTCATTTACAGCAAAATTCTGAAGACAAACCTGCTTGCTCTTGCTTTTCTCTCAGTTTATCTTTTTCAGTTTGTCGTAGTTGAAGAGCTGCAAGCGCGGCTTCTTCACTTGGGTACGCAGATTTTTTATCGCATATCGCAATGTGTTTAGCTACAATAAAAAAAAAATTATTAAAATCTTATTGCTATCTTTTTTTTAAAAAAATAATCCTACCTAATCGATTTCCAGAGCTACTTGAATAGCCACATATGCAAAACATTTCTTGCAAAAGTATAATCGGTTTCCCCATTGTAAATTGTGAGTTTAAATTATCGTGGAAAATAGTGACGTGTTCTATCATGGCCATTTCACAGCATGTGGTGTATCGGCATTTTGTGCAGTTCATCACGCCCCTGAAAGTCCATAGACAACAAACTTTAATGATCATTCACAAAATCATTAACTACTAAAAATTAAAAAACTTACGTGAAATGTTCTCTCCTGGAGATCGATCCTTCACATTCCACACACTCCATATCATCTTCCACTCCGTATATTTCCAAAACTTTAAATTTATTCGTCACGAACGGATTTTTCAATCTGCTACTTTTCCCTGTTTTTGCTAGCGGTGCGTGTTTTATAACTGCATTATTCGGCTCAGGCATTAATATGCATTCATCCGAACTTTCGAATGGCTTAACTTCTTAAAATAAATTTCAACAAATTAATTGAAGAATTATTTACATAAAACAAAATAAATTGAAGAAACCAACCGTAATCGAATTTAAAACCGCAATGATCGGCTTCCAAATGCTGATCAAGAATACCCTTATGTATAAACGATAATTGGCACCGCGTGCATTTTTTCGCAAGCGATTTTCTCTGATGCCTTTCAAGATGACTTATATAAAATATCGTGTTAGAAACTATAGTTTCGCCATTATGAGATACACTGATTACTTTCAGGCAGAACGGGCAGAAAATATATTGGCTTCCCTTATGAGACTGAAAATAAATTAACAAAAATTTAATAAAACGATTTAAAATAAAAAATTTTTAGTACCAACCTGTGAAAAATGATCCAAAAATTGTTTATAAACGCTTGTTCTAAATTTACAAACACCGCATTCGTAGGGCAATTCCATTTCTACATGAGTTTTCTGCATGTGATAAATAAGATTTACTCTATCCTCGAATTTTTCTTCACAGATTTGACAATCGAAATCATGTTCGACTTTGTTATGAATAACAAAATGAATTTCCTCTAAATGAGCTTTCAACGCGTTATTATTGTTAAAGCCGAGGAAGCAATAATTACATTGACAAACTTTCTTCAAGTCGACGATTAATGGAGGGTCTGTTTGACAATGAAGAATCATGTGCCTCATTAAGATAATATTGTCCGTGAATGTCTTGTAGCAAACGCAGCACTAAAACAAATAGTTGAAAAATCTGAAATATCAGATTTTGATTCAAAAATTTTTTAGGGGAAGCATACTAACCTTAACAGCGAATCGGCTTTCATATTCCGGCACTTCTTCATCAGACTGCCTTGTTCCGTAATAATAAGATTCAAGAGGAATTTGATTAATTCCTTCATTAATGTAATTGACTAATTCTTCTGGTAATTTTTCAGCGGGTTCTTTCTCTGTAGTTTTCCGTTTTTCTTTATCTTCTTTTCTAATTTGCGCTTTTCCAAGAATTCTAGGAATTTTTTTAACCGGAAGAGGCGGAGTAAATTCGAATAGGTTTCCTTGCTCTGCAGTTCGTTTTCGAGTCCGAATATTTTTAGCAGGAGAATCCGAATCCGGCGATTCTAGTTCATTCTGCTAAAAAAATTTTTAAAAAAAATTAGAGAATTTAACGGGAAAAAAATAAAAGAAACTGAATTGAAAAAATTTACCAAACGAACTGCCAATGGAATGGTTTCTAGGTTTGTAATGGTAGTTGTAGCTCCAGAGGCAGTAGGAACTGCAGGAGTTGCAATGGAGGCAGCAACAGGTACCTGTAAAAAAATTGTTTACAATTAACGCACTGCAATAGTAAATATTTTCAGGCAAACTGAATTTCTGAAGCTAGAAAAACTAAAAAACTTACTTGTTGCGCTTTCGTGTTGCTTAAACTAGCCGTAATAGGCTTCCACACTGCATAATTCCAGTTCTTGAACGGATTCGATGAAACTTTGTTCAGTCGCGTGAGTAAATTATCAACCACATCCAATTTCGTTTGCTCAGCCAAATGTGCTATAATATTATTAAATGCTTGAGACGCTATCGGGCCCCACATTTCTCTCCAAACCAGCTCGTCCAAAAATTGCTGAATGATTTGTCTGCTCAACAGCGATAAAGTATTCTTGAACAAAAAAAAAATTATTAGTGCTTGAAAAATTATGAATATTAATTTTTAAAATGTCATACCTGAAACATTCTCGGAACTATCCTCCTTAAATATTCCATAACATTTTGATTTGAATATTTCGATGGAGGATCAGTAATTGAAACCTGATAAACTGTGTGGAATCCCATGCAATGTAACGTTCCCTTATCGACTGTAAAATCAGTTAATATTTCGGATTCTTTATGAACCCATTCTTCCAGCGGCTCAAGAATTTTTATAAACCTTTTTCTAAAATGCCTTTCCTCCTATAATAAAATTTATATTTAGTAGCGAGTATTGCAAAACTTTTTTGGGCTCTGACAGAAAAATTTTGACTTACTGATAAAGGCTCGACTGCTCTTAATCGAATCTGTTTACTCTCAGGATCCATAACCGCTAATACTTCAACTTTAACCTGCCGCATATTCCCATCCTGAGACGTCGTTCCCAAGCTAATCACCCCTACTTCAACTCTCTTTTTTGGCCCTCCAATTTTTTGATATTTCTGATGAATAGCTTGAGTACAAACAGCTCTCATGTTTGTAAAAAAATTCTTTACATATAAATTATCGACTTTAACCCATTGAACCACATTCTGTACGTTAGTTTGACACGCCCAATGGTAAATTAATTTTAAAAGAGTCGTAGGCGGATGAGGAGCACCCTCAAAAATAGAACCAGAAAATACGGATACGAATTGAGACGGGCAGCACTCAGAAATCCAAACGTAACCACCAGAATATGGAAATTTTGAAACGTCACTATACATTCCTAACTTTAAAGAAACTGGGCTGAGATCATTATTAACATGAGTTTGGCAAAATTGTTCACTTCGAATTAATCCTTGTTGTATTAGCCATTCTGTAAATTTTGTAGGCGTGTACATTAAAACTCCCTTAACTCTCGCATCTAAATAACCCAAATTTTAATTATTTTACAGCACTTTAACAATAGTCCACAATATAAAATTTATTTTCTTACCTAATGCTGTCCTTTCTTGTGTGATATTAGACTGAGCTATGTGTTTCAAACGCAAATGAGGACGAGCGACAACAACCAAGCTAGGAAATGTCTTCCCTGATAATTTATTAAACGTAACTTCTCTTGAATCTGCTGCATTTCCTTTTGAACTATCATCTAAAAAATTAATAATAAAAATATTTCACCTGAATCACTAATAATTATTTTCTTTTTAAAATTTTACCTGAACTAGGCTTTAAAGCTGCATCACTCCCAGCTGACAATCCCCCAATAGCATTATTTTCATTTGGTTTTAAAGGAGGAGGTTGCTGTTTTGCATTAACTTTAATTCGATAAGTTTTAGTAGCTGTTGGAGTGGCAGAAGCAAAAACTGCCTGCCCTATAATGCCCTGAGTAGCAGTTTGAGGTGATTGATTTCTTGATTTTTCTCTTGTTCTGGTTAAAGGAGCTTCTACTTCAATTGTTGTTCCAGACTTTTTACCTCCACTTCTTGCTCTCGTTGTTACCATTACAGGCGTAGTAGGTGTTGCAGAAACGGTAACAGGTCTACCACCTCTTGTTGTGACAACTGATTTAGAAACAGCTGTTGTAGCTGTTTGTTCTGTGCTTACTGCAGCAGCTGGCATTTGCCCAACAACAAGCCCTAATCTTGGATCCATAACTAAGTAAGTGTTGCTAGCTCCATTAGCAGCAGATCGTGTGATTATTTGCTGCCCTACTATCGGCGTAAAATTTTGAGTAGCTGCAACATTCTGCCTTGTTACTTTGCCATTTGCTGTAATTGTAGCAACTTGAGCAGTATTTGTATTAGCAACACTTTGTGGTCTGTAAAATAACATGACAATTATTTCAATTTGATAAAAATTATTCAAACAATAAAGTTATTCACTTACACAGCATTTAATTGCAAAACAAAACAATTTTCTCCTTTTTCAATTACTTCAGCTTTCATTTTTTTAATATAATTATTTAATTTAGCTTGTACTTCGTTGTATTCCTTTTCCGCCTTAGCATAATAGTCTTTTTGCGAAGGTTCTAATTCTTCTTCCGTACATTCCATATGCAGACCTATATCTGGTGGAACTTTTTTTGATCCTGAACGATGCTTCGACATTTTTATTGAAGTTTAATAAAATATTCGAACTGAAACATCAACCAATAAACGAAACCAATTAAGGTTAGAGTGAGAAGTTATAACATTCCTTTTTTTACCCCATATATCTTTAGTAGGAATAAAATAATTCACCGCACGGATATTTAATCCAAATCTTAAAATTCCGAATTATTTAAAAATATAAAACCGTTGCTTGTTTGGTTAACTTACCGACTTAAAGTAGCGTCAAGAGAGCTAAAAGCAATCTACAGTTTCAATTTATTTTCTTCACTTATTATTGGTAGAACACTCCATTTATTTACTAACATTAATTGACACTTAACTTTTTTAATAAGTGACTTTTAAAAAGGTTATTTGGATAAAATTAATTATTTCCCGGCAAAGAATTAATTTATAACGAAAAAACAAGCCACTAGCCAAACAAACACCGGGCGGCCATTTTGATTATATGAATGCCGCTACCGTCTGTATGACTTCATTTACGTGCAATGCCTCCGCCATGCCATCAGCTTCGTCTTATATTTATTTTATTTAGCAAATTGATACATGTTAATTTCCTAAAAGAAAAGCTTTTATAGGCAGGATTTCTTATAAGAAGATGAGAAATTTAAGAAGAACCTTCATCCTAAGGGAAGTTGAACAATTAAATTGCATTCCATCATTTTAACCATTTTATCTCAAGGAGATTTAATAACATCTTATTTTTTATGGTCTTTTTCACTCGGGCCCATTCCAGTTTTGGTAATTACCTAGTCGTTGCAGCTCGAAAGTGACTAGAAATTAGATAGAAAAAATCAGAGGTGGAGAGCATAAGGATGAGCCTGGATAGGAGTAATATTTTTAATAAAATATAAAACAAAAATCAGCATCACATTAATTTATTTAACGACTTCCAGTCTGACAGTACGTATTACAATTAAAAAAAAACTTTAATATTCAGTACTTGAGGGCTTGAATTTCACACTATGACTTTCCCAAGACTAGTTCGTTGCTAAATTTTAAATTCAAAGAAACAGAATCGAGGAATGTCATTTATTGGCCACATGTTAAAATTGAGTGAAATGTATACATTTTTTCTTAAAAATTTTGAAAAGACAGAAGCGAATAAGCTACAGTAGATATAAATTTTTCTCTTACACAATAAACAATCATTAATATAATAATATGAGCGAATAATAATTTATAAAATAAATATATTTATGTGTGATACGTGTCAGTTTTTCTTGATCCTCGATTCTTGTTTGGCATCGACATCTTTTAAAATTTCTACATCTAATTCTGGAATGGGATCCCTCCAAAAGGCAAAATTGCTGAAATCTTCCGAAAGTTCTTCTGGCGGCGGAGGAAACATTTCATCAACCAGGTGGCACATATTTGTATAGCTGAAAATAAAACAAAATAAACAAATTATTAATAATCTCAAATTAAATTTCATTTTAAATCGAAGGCGCGTGCGGTTAGGAAGAAAAGCTCAATCATTCGATTAAAAAGATAAGAGGGTGGCAAATTCACACACACATCTTTTCGCAGGGGATTCTTAATCACTCCTCTGCTTACCCGGTAAAAAATAAACAACACATTGAACATCTTCACATGATCGGCTATTGATTGATGCCTGGTCTCTTTTGAATTTTAAAAAGCCCAAGTTTTTTCTTATTTTATATAATTTTTTGTATAAATAAAAAAATAATTTGTACTTATAAGAGAATAAAAATACCAACATCCACATAAAAATCTAATAAGGGATTGAATACAATACTGGCAAGCAAATTATTGAACACAAATGTTTTTTTGTTGACTAGTGCATATCACTTAATTTGCTCAATAATTATTCTACAATCGAACTCGGATAGTAGAATAAAAAAATATTTTTTATAATATTATCTCATCAGAGTTTGACTGTGATTAAAAATAATTCAATGAGAGACCAGAGGTGGGAAAAAATCGTCAATGACGCTACTCTGATCAATATAACTGAAACAGAAATAAAAAATACAAAAAAATTGTTGGGGTGGTGCCGAATGATTTTTTTGGAGTCGTTGAAGAGAAAAAAATAAAAGATGAAAGGAAAGAAAATAGTAAAGTAGCGTTGAAGTTTTCACCCGGGGTGTTTCTTATCAAAAAAATTTGAACTTGGATTTTCAAACGAAGGCAGGCATGAAAACGTATTAAAAAATATTTTTTTCAGGTCTCATTTGTTCTCATGCCACGAACTAACTCTGAACTTATTTTAATCAACCCCGCAGCCAAAAATAAACCTTAAGTTGGCTGAATATGATTTTTAGCACACGGTAAGATCGTTTGAAAGCGCTAGCGTCTTCTTTTTGTAAAGTTGTCGCCTGGAGAGCGCTAATGGTACATTAGTTTATAGAAATAAAACGGACATTCGCAGACAATTAGCAATAAAAACCATAGTCTGCTGAAAAATTATTCTCTGGAGAGGACAAAGCTCCATTGAGGCCGCTTTTAGCTGCGGGGGTGTGTTTTTTTAAAAAAAAGATACTTACGACGATTGAAAAGTCTGCGTTAGTTCATGTTTTAACTCTCCTTTGTAATTAATAGTAAATATCCTGACTATTGGAATTCCTACTGCGCGATAGGCCCATACATCCTGGAAAATGAAAAAAAAATTGGTTGGAATTTAACAGAATCTGTTTCTGAAATTTAACCGTGATAATAATTTAGATTTTAAATAAAACTTACATTGACTCGATTCCCATATCCTGCATAAAAAGGCTTGACATCCGACGGAAATAAGGCGGAAATATCTCTTAGACAAGAAATTTTAAATTCCTCCGGTTTCTTTTCAATAACTTCCCTAAAAAAATTAAATCAACATTAAAACTAATTCTTATTTTCAAACTCTTCGAAAATAAAAATTTTACTTACCTATGAAATGCGCTAATAAGACTAGTAGGATTGAGTAACAAGGGACCATCTGGCAACGATAAATCCCCTTGTTTGATCGACTTTAAATAATCTCTAGTAACCCGAGCTTGCCCAATAGCTCGAGCCGATAAATACAATAATTTATAACCGTTATTCTTAATCTTAGTAAAAAGTTGAGCAACTCCACTTTGAGCCCAGTCTTTTCCTACAATAGGTAAAATGTGACCAAGGACATCGGATCTGAAAATAAAAAATTCAAAAATAAGCAAACCGATCATTGATTAATTATTTTTAAATGAAATTCTGAAACTTACTTGGTAATAGTTCCATCAATATCAGAAATAACGATCCTATCATCATGTCTCCATTTATAAATATGGCATTTGCATCTGGTTGTGCCTTGATATGCAGTTGTTACGCTAAAAACAACTTCATTAGCACCATCCTGAAGATTCAAACTAGCTATTTGTTCGGAAGTAAGCCTTAAAGATTTCCTACATTTATCACTAAAACCCTGTTGATAATATCGCCTTTCGCGGGGAATTTTCGTCAATGGCTTTTGTTGCCCATTATCGGAATCTTCGCTAGAATTAGATCCTGCGTAACCTTCTTCTCTTTCTTCCTTATCAGCTCTATCTTCAATCCTTGGAAGTACTTCCTGCTCTGCAGGTATTCCTTGTTCAGGTACGGATACTTGCTCGGCAATAATACCTTGTTCTGCAGCCAATTCTTCTTTAGCCACAAAAACTTCCCCATCATTTTTAACGAGATCATTGGGAGTTGTTGGATCATTATTTTTAGTTTCGCTAGTACGTCTCCAATTAAACCATGACGAATAACTTCTAGTCGATTCGCTGGCTTTAACGTTTTTAATTTGTTTTTGAGGTGGCATGAGCTCGTTTGATAACAAATCTATCACAGGTTGAGGTAATGATTTTCCGTATAAAGATAAAGACATGACTAACGGGCAAGCCGTTCGCCAATTGTAATATTTCCCATCAATTCTTACAACGAGGTCCGGGTTTTCGATTAGCATCGGGTTTGTAACAAAATCGTCGTAGGAAACGGTGAATTGGTTGAATAATTCGTCTGAGATACCGGAGTCGAGATGGCCGCATAATGACATGGTAATGTCTAAAGTCCTAAAAAAATAAAAACAGTTAAAAAGTGGAAATTATATAATTGCTGAAAGAGAGGTGGGGCTCAGCGCCACAGCTTCAGTTTTCTCACGGATCATGCTTCGGGTCCCTAATTTTTTGGCTGATTACGCCTTAAGTCCTCTCAATTTCGAGATTAAAAAAAAAAAATTTACTTACTTTGGATGACTCCAAATCTCATTTCCCATTCCAACAGTATGAGGAGATTGGCTATTCGGTGAATGAGGAATAGATGGCCCATTTCCGCTCTCTGCATCTTCTTCATTATGCCCTTCGCTATCACCATGCTTAGTCTCCCCTCTATAGGAATGTGGAAAGTATAAAGCAGCTACTTCAGGATCAAGCTCCTCCGAATTGAGATCAGACAAATAAATCCCCTCAGTTTGATTATTATGCCTTAAATGTTTCGTTTTTTTCATAAAGGAGAACATCCCGCTTAACATTGACCGTTGAGCTTCTTCTTGTTGTTGCTTCTTCACCGCATCTTCGTCCGTTTGTTCCATTTCAACGTTCGATTTCGAAGCCTGTTGAGATCTGACAATGGGGCTAGGAAGTTCACCCCATTTCCATGATTGAGACACAACCGAAGGACTAGAATGACTTTCTTCTTCGTGACGTCTTTGTTCTATTTCGGTATCGGATACAATCGGCGAGCACGGCCTCGATTCCGGGCTGCAAATAAATAATAAAAAAAAATTTTTAATTTCCTAAAAAATGAAATTCAAAACGAAGCTAGAGGAAAAATAAACCCCGCACGGGCTAAATATCACCGCAGCCCAACATTTTTTGACCTGTGCAGGACTTTAAAGGGTTAAGTGTAAAACTATCATCATGCAAAACATTGAAATGCATTTATGGAATGAAGATAGCATACACGAATAAAGGCATGGTGTCTTCTAATGACTCAGGTGAAATGACCAAAGCACTTCGAAGACCCTCCTCAATAATGCTGCATTAAAAGATAAATATATTTCCCACAATGAGAAGCTTGTTAATGGGTGAATTGATTAGCTTAGAAATTTGAAAAGAAACAAAAATTATACCTGCAACCAGGAGTGAGTTCCGTATCGCTGAAGAAATGAAAATCGGGATCGTTGTTTAAAGGTAACCTTGAAATTTCGGTAATCATATAATTTGAGCCACTTTTCTTGTGCCTCAGTTCTCCGTCGCTTGATTCTGATGTTTTCGGAATGGATACAGGTGTTGAGGTTTTCTAAAACCCAAAAATAATATGAGTTAGTCGAGAAGTTTAATAGCCACTAAGCTTTCTTCTGATGAATTTTGGAGCCAAATTTTAAAAATTCATCAGACCAGTTACCTTAGGAATATTATCCGTTTCGGATCTGGAATAAACTGGAGTGAAACCATCCTGGCTATTGTCAGGCGAGTCCATTAGACTATTTTCTTTACTATTATTATTACTAATATCGGTGAGACTATTACTACTATTGTTATTAGCATTGTTACTGTTCTTCTTTTTCATAAAGGATTTCCTTCGCCTTTTCCGTTTTCCGCTTTGCTTTTCCCCGGTAAATTGCAATTGGTTTAAAGAATTTGAAGATGAGTTCGAGCTAATGTTCCCTTCGCTACTTTCTTTATTTTCATCTTTATTTAAATTTTTCGAAGAAATATCGTTATCTGAAATAAAAATAAAATAATTAATATCGTTATCAGTTGATATAAGATTTCGGCAAATTGCGTCAAAGGAAACGTCATAAATCGTGCAGAACTCATATCAACGTCCAAGGTAATAAAATCATATACAGCTATAAACTGAAGTAAAATGTGCAATTGCAGTTAAAGACTAGGCCTGCAATAGAAAAACTAATTTTTCGGACCCTTTTAAATAACATTGTGCATCAGAGCTCTTTTCTAGCTTCTTTCAGTTTTTCATTTGATTGAAACTTGCGGCAAATTCGAGCTAGTAAAGGGCAATAATTAAAATGGTATCTCAATACAACTAAGTGCCCAAAGAATTAAAAATTTCAAAGTCAACGGATTTTTTCTTACTTCAGTAATAAAAATTTTGGATTAGCCTTCGATTTATCAACAAGCATATTTTTTTAAAAAATTGCAAGCGTTAAAAAAAGACAGGTGCTTGCGACCCTCCTGAAGAAATTAAAAATAAAAAATGTGGTAAACGAACATTAAAATAAAAGTAGTTTCCACCTGCCACAAAACGTTGCAAATTTTTTTTTCTCTTACAGTTCACTCTTCACCCACTAGGATTTTTTTCCTTCAAGTATCTTTCAGTCAAATCAAACCGGCCCAGCCCAAAAAAAGTTCTGCAATAAAGTTCTTGGTCTTCCCCGTCTCAAATAGCGAAATTTCTGCCTTACGCCTACTCACCTTGCCTAATTTCATTATCACAGCCTTCTTTGACTTCTTCTCCTTCTTCCGTTTCAATAGTCCTAAATTCTCCCGCAGCAATGCTAATCTTCCGGACCTTTTCCTGATTCAAAAGATCATCATCGTTACTAATCGTTTCAGCAGCGAAAATTTTCGCCACTTGCCCGCTGTTATCTTTCTCATTATTATTTTCCCAATCGAAATACTCTTTCTTTGACGAATCGTTTTCTGAAAGGAAAAAAAATCAAATCAAAATCGGTGCACGAAACCGAAAAACCAACGTCACATCGGACACATCACGGAATTGTACAAGTTATTTTATAATAAAAATTTCATTCAACTAAATATTGATGTCATTCCTGGCATTGAAATCGTTTTCGTTATTTTCCTATACCTATTCACCGTGACGGAAAATTTTTTATTTTTCCTTTTTAAAATAAACTTACCCTTCATCCAATTTTCGATCTGATCTTGGGATGGGATCGGCGAGCATGCCAAATGCGGGGGGATTTCATCCTCATCGCCTTCTTCATTCGGATAAACTTCCTCAACAAAAAAAGCTTCTCCGGATTCTCCCAATTTCATATGAATATCTAACGGTTCTCCATTAATTTCAATATCGACCTACAAAAAAAAAAAAATTAATTTTATCCCGCCAAAATTTTTTTAAACACTTTCGAAAGAAGACCGCAGGCAACGTGCTCATTATACTTTAAAGTTACATTATAAACTTGAACTCATTCGACATCACGCGATGTGTGAAAGTCGATCGTACGATATCGAGCCACTGATACGTACACATGCATAACTTGGCACAGGTCCCTGATTAAAGTATAATGATTCATCGCCTTATTATTATTAATCATGTCATTTTACTTACGATTTTTTCCCTCGATCGAAGAACTCCCAATTTTCCGAAGCGTACGTGAAACGGCGAACAGGTGAACGATCCATCGGGCTGTTCGACTACTACGACATCAATAGCTCCTGTCAAAGTTGCAGCGTTGATTTCATTGTAAAAATCTCTGAAGTTACTAATGAATTTTCCAATGTAATTCATATTATACATAACTTAGCCCCCAACCAGGCTTTATATGATTTTTTCTTCTGCCTATCCTACGAGCTGTATAACCTGGAAAAAAAAAGTTAATTAAATGTTTGGGAAATTTAAAAATAATAGCATTATAGAATAAAAGATGAAGTATGGTATTTTAGAGTTTAAATTGCATAATAAAGCATAAAAAACGAGTCGTGATAGGAGTTGACCTGCTTGACGTAACTTGAATTTTAGCCTATTCTCTTATTTATGGATTTCTGTTAATAGATTTTTCTCATGGTTGATTTTTTTTTTAATTTGCCAAGAGCCCAAGCAAATGAGAAAATTTGTTGGGCTTCCCGAAAGTTCCAGAAAAGAATAATTGACGTTTGGAGAAAGGGGCCAAAAATCCTAAAACCATGCTTTTGATTGAAAATGATAAATCTTGACATCTTGTTCTTGACTTTATAGCCAAAAATAAAAGTGTCAGGCTTTGGGTCGCTGCCAGTTTTGTGCGTTTGCACCTTATTGCAACTTTGCAATCGGATGAAAATATTTTTGGGGTCATTATTTTAAATTTTACCAGTCGGACAAGTTAACTTAATAAAATTTAAAAGCTAAAAAAAAATGTCGATTGAATTCTTTGACAGATAATTTTCCCATTTCTACAAACCTACATTCCTAACTGCAAAAATTTGAGGCAATGCCAGCAGGCCTAATTTATTTAAATAAACAAAATCTCATTAAAATTTAATTAACTTGTTTTACAGTAGCTTTAACAATTAAGTATTTGCAAATTTTTATTTGCATATTTTTATTTCACAAAAAAAGCACTCAGTACACACCAAAAAAATGCCTAAACCATTTCTTGGTTTGAAAAACTTATCAAAATCTCAGACAAAAAACAGCTAAAAGGGTTATTGTTTTCCTAACCCTTTTTACAATTTCCTAATTTCAGCATTCCCTCTATAAAAATTTCTTGGAACTGCTACTGTTCAACGCTTTTTCAAAAATTCAAAAAACGATGACCCAGATTCTTATTTTATTTTACATTCCATAAATAACAACCTCATATTCCCCAACAAATAAAATAAAATGGGAATCAGACTAGGCTTAAAAAAATTGGCAATAATGCATTCATGCTTTGAAATAAATTTCATATTTCAATAAGTTTGTGCCCCTTAAACCAAATCCAGAACATTCTGCATTAAATCAAATTTCTGCATACTGATTACACAATATTAAACAATAATCTTATTATTGTGCCGTTTCACTTTTATTTTTAGAATTGTAAAAATTGTTAATGCCTCATCAATTTAAATTCCTTCTTTTCAATTTCACTTGTGCCACTTTCAGATATTTTCTCACGCACAAAAATATTCACCCAAGCCTATACCTCACACGCTTAAACCACTACTGTAAGTACATCCTGATTGATATTTTTAAAATAAATCAAGAAAACAATAGATAAATGCAAAATATCCTGATAATGATAACGATAACCTTGAAGGTTACTCACAACATGTTTATCCCCCTGTAATTCTCTTTACTTTTGACAAGGATCATTAATGTAATATAAATAACGTTTGACCTTTGGACATTTCCCTTTGGTCCAGCATCTTTCAATACTTCACAGAAAAAAAAACTGCAAGGAATTTAAAATGGACAAAATCCAAAAAATCTATTCATTAACATTTTTCTTCTCATAAGGCATCTTCACATTTTGAATTTTGAAAATTTGCCAAAAAAACAGATTTTATGTCTTAAAAGACCTTTCCGCAGGATTTTACAATTTATGTTTAAAAATTGCACAATCATTTTTAAGAGAAACACTCCCAGTATTATTTACTTATCCATGCCTCATTATTTGAGTAACATATGTCAAGCAGCAACAAGAAACCATGACATGAGAAAAAAAATTTACTTTACCTTAACAAGTCAGTCCAAAGAATTGTAAACCTTTCAGCTTACTCAGTGATATTTCCTAATATTGAGTGAAAAGCACCACAAAGAAGCACCAATCAGATTATAGAAAATCTTTTTAACTAATAATCACGCAACAAAGAACAATATACTGATATTACACTATTTTTAAATCAAAAATAAATACTGTCCCTAACGATAAAAATACGAAGACATATTAGGAATTATTTGTTTTTCCCCCGATTTTTAAACGATACTTCATTTGACGTTTCCTCGTAACTGATATTTTTTTCTAAATACTAAAACGAAATCGCGATATCACTTTGGTTAATTTAATTATCTAACTGAATTAATCGAATAATAATGTCTGAATTTTAAGTCCGTCTGACGATAACTGATTCTTGAAGTTTTGATCAATGACAAGTCCGGTCCAATGTCTTCTGCTCATCGATCGCATTGCCCTCAAGCGGATTTATCTGTAAATAAAAAAAAACGGTTTTATTTGTTAAGAAGACTTGAAAATCATTTGCATTTATATTAATTACGTTATCTTTGGAAAATAATGCAATGTAATGTTGAATACAAAGGTATGTCCATAGCCATAGGTTAGGTCAATTTTAAGATGTACGGGGAATGTTCAATTTTAATCCGTTTATTTTTTTGTAAAGGAATTCCGAGAAAAAAGATTTTGAACAAGGTTGAAGGTTATTGGACATTGTTCGTTTAGGGCGCGAATTCGCACATAGCAATTGAATGGAAAGGCTAAATAAAATATCAAAAATTGCAAACGCGGCCATATTCAAATATGGCTGCCTCCCCACGCCATTAATGAAGTTTCGGTTCAGCATAAATTGAAGTCTTTACTGCTTGATCCTGACTTATTAAAAATAAAAATAAAGTACATTTTTTAAAATCCAAGTTTAAAGGCTCATCTAGATTTTTCTGGAAGTTGATTTGCTTTGCCTCCCCGCAGCTTTGCTGTCAATCGGGCTTTGTCGTGGTTCTAGTGGAATTATTTAACCTTATTTGGTTATTATTAGATTTTCATTACAATGATTTCATTTTATTATTTATTAGCAGTTAGAATTTTCTTAAATCATAACCAATTCAGGTTACATTATCACGTAGTCATTAGGAGGGCAGGCAATAAGAGTAAGTGAGAAACATTTATGTGGCTGATTCAAATTACGAGTTCTTCATCTGCAACTTAATGATGGCAATAATTAACAAAGTCTGAACAAAGAGAATCAAAGAGGTTGTCTTTTTGTGGTAAAAGCCAACAGCTCACCATTAATGGCTTATTTGCTATGGCTGCCACCCATATAGCTAACTCCTGTTTTAAATTTTTATAAATCGCTTTATCAGTACTTCAAGGAAACAATCCATTTTCGAAAAACTAAAAAGAAAATCCCAAGTTCATCGCTTGCCTTAAATAGCTACAAAATTGACTAATTAAGGTCCATGAACTATTGAATGACGCCATTTTGAGAATGTAGAAATCCTTCACCAGGTTTATCATGCAACATGTAGGAGGCCTGATATTAGTTACCAGAAGACGAACTAAATTTTAATATATTCCCACCGAGCCATATATTGACATTATGAATAAACATATAAATAAAAGCCTATTCATTACTCGAAAGTTCGTCACATGAACGTTTGAATCATTCACACAAATACGCCTCCGTGTGATCTCGTTTGTTTTCGTCTTCACATTTAACCTTGTTACTTTTGTAATTAATATGCGTCTCTTTCAAAACGTTTGTTGATTAATTAAATCATGCATCCAATTTTTTTTTTCGCATCAAGAAAACCGCCAAGGTAACTGACCGTTTCATAAACAATAAGGGGAAAAGGTCGACATCGTCGCAAATTTCAGCGTTGCCAATTGATCCGAATTCCCCGACATCAATATTAAATAACCGTCGTATTTAATGACCGGGTATCGGTTACGTCCCTGTTTTTAAACGGATTACAATAACAAACGATTGCATAATTAGATTATGACAGCTCTTCGGCCGATACGTCGTTAATGTCAGCTGTTAAATTGCATTGCAATCCGAAAAACATTGAGAAAATAATATTTATACACGCGGATTCTCAGGAAATTGGTTTCACCTTGCCCCGGTTGGAATTTTTGGCCGTTATTGAATGGCGACGTCTTGACTCTTCAAAAACTAATCGTGGGTTGTGCTGTTGTTAGGCAAGTGGAATCCATTGTGGATACGTATCTCGATTCAAATAAAACTGAGGTAATTAGACTTTGATCATATTTGAAGTGGATGACTAATAAAACGTCATTTTCAATTCAAAATATGCGAGGATTCTGCGATGAAAGAGAAAAAGGAAAATTGACGCAGTTGAAAGAGTTTGTTTTGTTGTGAGAATTTAAATCAGGAGGCTCTCGGACGATTTAAGCTTATGATTGCTAATTTTTATGCCATTTAGCCTTGACTTTGTCGAATTAGTGTGTGACAAAATATACGCGTGGAATATATGATGTTGGTTCCTTAAAGCTCACGCTTGATAGACGTGTCCGGAAGTCGGATTTGTTGAACTTTATTGATTGGAAGTTAACCCTATCTATTGTTTATTGTAATCGTTTTATGAACTTGGTTTGCTTTTGAGGTTGAGTTCGTAGAACGGGGGGTGATTATAGGGCATGGGGTGAATCTTAGGCACCAAACATTTCAATGAGTTAGGATAGCATTAGGTTCCAGCTGTAATAGGTACCAGCTGTCCAGTGGAGGACAAAGAAGATATGCATGATCCACAAGCCTGGAAGTTTTTGCAACTTAGAAACTGGAAACTGGCAAAATGATACTAGAATTATCAAGCTGATGTTTGAGACTAAGACAAATAAAGCGAAATTTGGCTCTGAGGAAGAATTCGCCAGAGGTGGCAGTAGAATTTAGCTTTAAAAGCTGTCTAGCAGTACCCAGTAAGAGGCGCTTCTTTTTCTCCAGCCTTTTTACATCTATTCCTGTACAGACTTGAGGTCTCTCCCAATCTCTTTCATGAAGTAAGGTCGTCCGCTCTTCAAAGCAGTTCCTATAGGGGCTTTCAAAAGCTTTAAGCTGTTAATTCTCATGACGCTGACCCTGCCCTAAAACAAAACTTTTTTCCTCTCCATTCTTTTGAGGAACTCATGCAGCATCGACCGTTTTCCCCATCCTCCTTCCTGCCAAAACAATCAGTTCCAATGCTATTCATCGTTAGTTCCTAAAAATCACGTGCCGAGTGATAAAATTGTTGATATTTATAATTACAAAATCATAAAGCAGATAACAATAGTCGGTTCTTTGTCGAAATCCCTTGCAATAAATACCTTAGCCAGGATTATAAAAGTTCCTACCAAAAATAGACCTTACAAGAGTACTTTTCATCTCCCTTTAAACAATCATCATTATTATTTTGTAATCTAACCATCAATGCAACATATTCTCTTCAGCTTTTTGTCACAACTCTTCCGGGTTTACTCAATTCCCATCATCCGTTCATTATTATAATAATCAGTCCGAATCGAAAAGCGTAAATCTTCCATAAAAAATCGCAAAGTCTCGATTTAGCCATTTCACCTGTTTAAAAATCGTCGACCGCTTAACGAACCGACAGATTCTACGTTCAAAAGCCAAAAGGAAATATTTCGAGAGGGAAAAAAATAAAGTATTTTGGCAGGACATATTGTTTTTTCGCTTATTTGAATTTAAAAAACTTGTCAAACCCACGCTTTCTCATTGACCGGATAATGAGTTAATTTGGAAGCTTTCGAGTATCTCCCATTGAGTCTTATTATTGAAAGGTTCTATTGATAAGAAAACGGAAATCGTGACAGTGAATAAATCCGTGACATCTTCAAGTTATGTACAGTGGTTCGTGGAATTATTTAAAGTTAACGCTGGTCACGCTCGATGAAAACCCAACATCCTATCCATTTAACGTTTATTATATCAGAGAAGATAATTGATCAAATTATAGGCAGCTTATAGTATGGATTCAAGTGGAATGGACACTTGTGAAAAGATATAAATAGAACCGTAATATTAAAAGTGTCGGGATTAGAGGTTTTATTGAAGAAAGGATTAGGATATGAAGTCACAACCGTCTGAATGTTGTATAGTGCGTGTAAGAAGAAGTATGGCACACATGTACAAAACTGAGCAGCACATGTAAACATCCTACCAAAGAAGACTGCAGCATGAAAAGCAGAGAGAGACACTTAAGAAAGTTAATTGGCTCGGAGACCTTTTGCTCAATAGATAGGTCTATTGAGAAAGGATCTGGTGAGCTCACTAAGCAAAGGGGCTTAGCAAAGTCAAATAGGGGTTTTGGCGCACCAGCCCGTCACGAGCTCCAGATTCCTTCTGGCCCGGGAGGAAGTAATCTGGTAAGGGTCCCTGCTCACGGTTACGAGATAGTGGTAGGCAGCAGTGCCACTTGAGCTCATCGAGAATTGATCTCCCGAAGAACCTGCCAATGGCATCTATTGGAACAATGGGAACTGGCTATAGAACTGCGCTGTGCAAGGCAACGGAGAACCACCACAATATACTTGCTCCTTGTAAATTATCATGGCGAGAAAAGTAAAAAGAACAGCCCTGAGTCTTCGGCAGGTCTTAAGTGGTGAAGTGTTAAGATACAGATCGCTATGGTGATCGCCGATTTATGCACTAGAAAAATTCTTTATAAATTTGTTGTTATGAACACTAAACACTAAATTGCTAAGGTATAATAAAATTGTTTCAACCCTGTTGCCAGGCCCTGCAGTTAATTCCAGCAGGGCAATAGGAAAGAATACATAACATCAGAATAAGAAAAAGTTAATACAATTCAAAGATATGTGAGCCAAGCAGGGGGGTTTTCAGCCCTACCAACAGCTGTTCCTGTCATTCAAATATATTTCTCAACTTTTCGCAATATTTTTCTTGTTCAAAAACAAATGCAACAATTTTCCATACTATAAAAATCACGCTTGCTTTTTTTTTTATTAAAACGATAACAATCTATTTTTAAATTGCGCTATTATTGGAAAAATCCCAATGAATGATTTTCCTAGAAATAATTCACGTTTATGCATCAGACTTGTTACCTTCAACCTTATCATCATTTTTTTTTTGTTTTCAAACAAAATTCATGCTTATTTTCTTCCGGGCATCAAATGACTCATTTAAATCGTTATTCATAACCATGAACAAAAAAAAAACATATTTTAAACATAAATCCCATACATAATTCATTGCTCATTCTTGGGTAATATATTTGCGAAAAAAGTAATTAAAAAAACTTACGTAGAAAATTATACGTTTTCTCTTAAATTACTCTAAAATTGATAGCACCATATACTGAATGAAAAAAAACAATCTCCACGCTAAGTACAGGAAAAAACAGTTTAAAATTCGGCGGTACATATAAAACACGTACATCGCGAATTAAAAAAAAAATAACACAAAAAACTTCTCAAAAGAAAAGGAAAGAAATTTTAAAGAAAAAAAAACCGCGCTCTACGATTTCTCGATGCTTACGGTTCGAGATATAGGAAATGACTGACTGTCAACTATATGAATCAAGCCGAAGTATTCTAGTAGTACCCTTGAAATGAGCGTTTATGTAATACTACGCAAAATTATTTAGCGCAAATATGTTTATCCCATTCTAAATTTTGTTTATCGGTTTTGAGCACTTCTTTTCTTAATTATTGTTATTATTTTTTTGCTATTCAAACTTCGCAGTCTAGTCGGTAATATGCGTCGTTTTAAAATAGGATGTTTTCATTAGAGGATCAAAGCAAAAAAGTTCTTAACGACTTTTTGAAAATTTTAAAGTTGTTGTTGACAGATGTTTAGCAGTTTGCTGTATTGAGATTATCCAACAGCTAGTGCTGCATTTTGAAGGTTACTGGTTTGTTTGCGATGCTTTATTGCTTCCGGGTGTAGATCCTAAGCACGTGTCCGAGTTGTCAACTATGAGTACCAATTTAATGATGACCTTACTCTTTCAACCAATTCCTCCCTTGTGGAGATTGGTGAGCTTCAAAGAGATCTAACACATTCTTTGCCATGATAACTTAGGAAAGATACTGCGGCAGTTGGTGGTTTTCCTCTGCCTCCCACAGCGCATTTCCTTAGAGTCAACACAGACTATCGGAGTTTTGTCTATGAATATCCGTCGTTGAGTACGTAGGAGGGGGATCATTTCTTGGTAAACTCTGACAGGTAATTGTGAACCTTTCCAGATTGTTGTCTTCCTCATCAAAAGAACTCTGAAGCTTGGCTTTAAGCTTTACTAGATGCGCAACTTGAAAGCTTAAAATAGCCTTGAGGAGCTTTGCTGTTGACCTACGATAGAAGAGGTTTTAGGACCATCATGTAGACAATCATCTAAGCTCAGATCTCTTCCTCAATAAGCTGTCTTAGCAACTTAAGTCTGTCTTAGAAAACAACTTATGCTATTTTAATTTTTCATACTCATACGTTTTTTTCTAATTTTCTTTCATATCCTTGTTTTCCCAAGAGTTCCTTGAGGGCCATTAGATGCTATGACGACTAAACTAAATAACTAAACGGCAACATCCATCAGCACTTTCCATTTCTCTTCAGTGCTACTTTAATTTTTACATAACCACTCAAACTTCTGCTACATCATGGTCTTTGATATTCTTGATTTATTACGTAATATTTCGATTTTTACTCTCCACTGAATAAAAGATTTAACATAAAGATACTGAAGAAAAAGTAAGGACCTGCTACTGGCTACTACTGGGGAGCTACTGGGACCATTGCCCAATTTCTAGATGATGTTCAGACAAAATAAAAGCAATAGGATATCCCTACTTGACTTCTATTTATATTTTTTAGCCTTTTTGTAAACCCTAAGCCAAAAACTTCTGCAAGATCCTGCACCTGGAGAAGATATCCGGTTATTAGAGATCCTAACAGTAGGGACTGCCATGATCTCGAACTGGGACTCGCCATGATGGCCAAATAGAAAGCTTTTGGGGCAATATGGCGACGTCCACTTTGAGATTATGGGGGATGCAAATCCGAGAACATGGCAGCCTCGTGGGTATCAGGCGACTCATCGAAGTGTCCAATCCCTACTAGAGATCCTAACAGAGATTGGCCATAGCGGTTCCCCATTTCCTGCTAATGTTTACCTTATAAAAAAAGCGAAAAAGGAAGTTAAACTCGACTAACCGGATACAGCTCATGGCCAATCTCTATTAGAGTCTCTCCTCCCTACTAGAGTCCCTAATTTTGAGCGGTCTTTGGAATTCGTAATCTGGGTGCTACATTTTATAAAAAAAACAGGCCACGTGACCTATTTTCAATTTGTCAGTTTACTTCTGAAGTAGAAATGCGTTTAGATATTAGAACACATGCTGAGAAAAGTCGGATTGGTCAAAGCTTAATCAAACTGCTAAAAAAGCACGTAAAGTTACTGCATCAATTTAAGTGATAATAAAAGCTCAATTCAAACCCTTTTATAGTTTATAAACCCTTATAAGCCCAAGGTTTTACTATTCGCCGGCACCGTAATTATTCAAACTTAATCTTCACTCAAAACATAATAAACTCATTTAGTCTCTTATCCTTCTTCATAAGAATTAAAACGGTCGAAATGATTCACCTTTTATCAGGAAAAAATTCAGACTTATGATATTAATTACAAAAACGTGGATTTGGCACGGGTACAGTCCATTCGTTTGAATGGGCAACCGGGAAAATCTTGAAAATAGAACAAATTTTTAACCCAAAATCTCGATTTAACAGAGGGATATATCATAAGATAACGTTTTCCAATTCCTGGTTCAAAGATCTTTATGAAACAATGAAAAATCTTTTTAAAAAACTGGCCTTAATATGTCATTAACCCATGATAAAAAATTAATAAAGGAAAAATGAGCTACTTACGAACGACAAGCAGTCTATCAGTGATTTGATGTTGCGGAAAAAATTCGACTTCCGTTTACTTTGCTCCTGGATGACAAACATATGACATTTGGCCGACTCACCTTTAATTAAATAAAAACAAAAAATAATCTTAGAAGATTTTGATCTCATCTCTGATATTTTTTATAAATATTAAATGGGAGATAAAAAAATTGTGGATTATTAATTAAAAGCGGATGTGCGCAGCAGTGAAAAAAGTGCGTGTCAGTAATTTTAATTCGCACTTTTTCAAACATAGGCGAATGAAAGTTCGTGACTTTGGGAGAGACATACTTGAAAGAGCCCATTAAAAAGCACTAAGGCTCTGGGAATTGGGCTGAAGCACTGGAAGCCACAGTCCAGCAAATAAAGCTGACGGCTCACTCTCTGGCGCCGCCAATGCCTTCCGATTAAAAATTCCGCAGATGGAATGCAAATTAAACGTCATCCACAAACGTCATTTTCTGTCTAATAAAAGAATAACATATCATTTCATCTCTAATTGCCTAATTTTTTTCTCAACAATTTTTTTCATTATCATTTGATTACGCACAAAGTAAGATAATGCTGAGTCTGTTCAAAAAGATATCAACTTTCGCTAGGGGGTCATATTTCTTAAACCGCCGATCAAGTTAATGAAAAGTAAGCAAAAAATAAAGGCGTGTAGTCCTAGGGAATTTTTTTTGCTGTTACGGAAGGACGTTCTGTGAATTTTAATAACGTGTCTGGAAATGACGTAATAAAATATTTACAATCCAACTATGATGAAGGTGTTTACGACTTTACGGTAAACAAGTGGTTTTTTTATACGTAGAGTGTAGATGTGCGGATTTAGAAGACAAAAAAAAGCATCGTGAATCGAAGTAGTACCCACCTCTCGTTTCAGCCAATCAGAGATGAGGATTTCCTCGGGTGATAACATGGCATGATAACACGCGGGCCATAGATAACGAATGTGAGTTGAGAAGGTAAGCCATTAGGTATCTTAAAGTTCTCAGTGGGCTCGACTGCGTTTTATGTTTTTCTGAAATAAATAAATTCATAATTAATTAATGAAAAAATTTTAACAGGAGAAGGTCAAGGTGAGTTGCCAAGTTCGAAGGAAAAATTTTATTGGCAAACAAAGACCTTTCTTCTTGGGATGGGCATAGAACTGTTCTTATGGACCCATCAGTGCAGTAAGGACATATGCTGATCTTGGTTCAAGCCTTTTTCTGGCACGGGTTTAGCCAGAGCACAGTGCTCGCTTCTCATGGGCTTAGTTTGATCTAAGCTCAGTTTTGTAAGAGCCCGAATTCAACTGAGACCAGGGCATAGGCTACCAGAGCTTGGAGAGAGAATTTCTAATTCAACTCAATGCTAATTTTGTTTGACTATGACCAAATCCTCCTTCGATCGTCTTCAGTCGATTGGCTGCTGAGGAAGTATGGAACTTTAACACTGTTGTTCTGCCAACGTACTGGGCTGGCATTTGATCACAGCCTATCACGAAGCAGCAATTGAGTTGCGTTAGCGACTTTCTTTCTAGATTTTCTAAAGGCTATGGGCACTTTTCTGTCTGACTCTGTGACCTTCCTAAAAAGTTCGGTGACTACACTTGAACGGGTTGTTTAGGGCTGCCGCCAACGCAATATTGCATGGCAGTTGCT
Organism: Liposcelis brunnea; assembly: GCA_023512825.1. NCBI lineage: Eukaryota > Metazoa > Arthropoda > Insecta > Psocodea > Liposcelididae > Liposcelis > Liposcelis brunnea. The sequence goes on along the minus strand of CM042068.1, from coordinate 13,961,527 downwards.
TTGGTTCACGCCTAGAAAGCTTCGGCAAGAGATGAAATGAGCTCTTATAGTCCTATAGAATTTTTAGCAATTAAAATCTAAAGTCCTGTAAACATCTTCAAAATATTTCTAAGAAAGAGGTTAATCGATCTTAAAATTTAATGATGATAAAAAAATTGGAAAAGCCGACCACTCGAATGTTTTGAAAAAATACGCTTTAACTATTTAAAATTGCGATTAATTAATTTTGAAAGCTGATTGCATTACCCAGATAAATACACTAATAATCTATGATACATCAAAACAAGTCCAAGGTTGAAAAACAAAATATCTCACTGCATCCCAATCCTACCTCACTTGTTTTTGTTTTTTTCTACGTTTTTCTGGCAAAGATTCTGTAAGAGGTAACATACGCAGACACTTCACAAGAGAAACGATTATCAGACAACGAAATCTAGGAGCTTTGAGCTTTCGAAGAAATAAACGCCCACTTATGAATAAAGGAATCGCATATTTGTGATTTTTTAAAAGGAGTTGATGAGCTAAGCATGGGGGATGCACCCCCACAAAGATCCGATCCCTAATCTCGTGATGCATTTTTTGTTTAAAAATAAGACAATCACGTGCATTTTGACATGCTCTGTTAGCATGATTTTTTATTTTTATTTACATTAATGTTCTTATCTATTAACGTCATTAATTTTATTAATAAAAAATAAGTTATTCCAGAAATTTCTAGATGGGGATGTGAATAGTAATGGGTTATCACTCAATTTTTGGAAAAATTAGTGTAAGATAAAATTTTACTGTCAATTTTATGAAAAGTTGATAAAAGAGTTAATTAAAATAAAGTGGCATCATAAGTCTAGACAGACACTGAGTGAATATGGCATTATAGCTTTGAAACAAAAAAATCAACGGCTGCTTATACTAAGCCTAGCCTATATTAAGCTATAGGAAAAATATTCTGACAATTATAGGAAGAATTTAAGTGATGCAGTCCTTTAAAGGAAACCATTACCTTTTTTTAAAAAAAAATGAGCAAGAAGAAAAAAATGAGTGGATATGGCCACTGACGATTGGGCAGTTGTCATAACTTAAGACAAATTTTAAAAAAAAAATTTTTCTTAAAGATGGACCAGGTTCTTTAATATGATTTATCAAAATCTTAGTGAATAGATTGATTGAGAATTTTACTAACTGCACTTTCAGATTCAAACAGCAATTCGAAGCTGCCAGCAACTAGGTAACACTGAAATTAAAAAATTCTACAGTAACCGTGTGAACAGTAGCTTAGACAATTCAGCATCAGAAACAAGATAACGATTTCATTAAACTGATCTTCAATTTTCATTTCGAGACCACGAGAAGTTTTGGAGACGAAGTGAAGCTAAATTCAAAATGTCGGGTTTTCATGAGGCATGCAAAATGCACGTTTCTTGGTTTTGGAATCGATCATGGGCAGTGAATCCTATGCACGGAATTTTTATCAACTGAATTCAAGATCAAAAAAATAGAGTAAAGTACCTGTTTCTCTTTGAAAACTTGTAGTATTCTTACATTTTTCACCGAATTTATATTAAAACCGATAGTTTACCGCACTCACACCGAAAAAGGAAAAGCAGAACTACCAACATGGAAATACCAAACCCCCTAAAAAGTTACTAGATCTTGACGTGGCATCGTGGCAGAAGAACTAAAAATTTCAAATTTCCGCCTTTAAAAAAATTTTAATTTTTTTATTCCTGTTTTTAGTCATTTTTTGATGTTCCATTTAATTTTTTTTTCTCCGATTCAAATATATTATCTTTTTTGAGATAATCGCAAAAGAAAAACAAGCATGATTATTTTTCAATGCAATCACGTAGTTTACCCCTGACATGCACATGCCGATATCCCATCTATCTTCGTAAACATTTGTCTTTAATCTTCATCAGCTCAGATCTCATTAAAACGAAAAGCTTTTACCAGAAATTTCTGAAATTTGATACTCTAAATTTGATTTCCACTAGGTACTATAGGTAAGGTAGCCCTCGATTAACATAAAAAAATCAAATGCATTCATGAAGAACAAAATTTTTTCTATGCTCCACTTTCACATACCAGACAATGTTAATTTCTTCATTGCTTTGTCATATTGTAATTCCAAGAATTTATGAGTAAGCATTAAAAAAAGAGATTGAATGCCATTGAGTTTCATATTAAAAACCCTACCTTCTTAGGTTAAATCTCGCCGGTGTCCGGTAAATCCGCCATGTTTGTTTAAATTAAAACATCTGCAAAAAAGGTGTGAATAAATCATAAATCGGAGCAAAATGAAGCACTTTACGATACAAATATTATTGTTTTTAATAAGTAAGTACTCACTTTATACTCCTAGATTACTTTTACGTTTCCCGGATTATTTTTTCAGTGAAAATTATTTAAAAAACCGATGTCGTCGTATTTTATTCGTATCGCAACAAGTGAATTCCACGGCCTACTACATTTTTTTTTTCAAAAATTTCCCTTATTGCGCCTGTCTTAAGCTTTTTAAATGAATGAAAATCATTCTTAGAATTTTCCGCGTGCGTGTGAAACTTTTAATTTCTATTCACGATATAATTTCCCGTTTTAAGGCCGTATTTAAGTTTTATGAATGAATGACCCTACGGATGATGTCATTTAAAGGTGTTGGTCAAAAGAATCACGATCAACAGTTTTTTAATTGCTCGTAATTTTACTTTTATCATTGAAATTAATTGTTTTCTGTTTCAGTAATAATAACTGCAATAGAATGTCAAAGATGGGGTAATAGAAATTTGAGCAGCTCGGGAAAACAAAATACAAGGAGTAGTGCATACCATGCGGATAATGGCAATAATTCAAAATCTACAGAAGCACCTGCAAAAAGCCAGGAGAGGAAGAGTTCATCTCGAGCTGGGATTGGAGCTTGGGGTTATGTTGCAATTGCGTTAACAATAATCCTTTCAGGTTTGGGGGCATATTATTTTGTAATATTTTATCCCATAGTATGTAAAAAGGAGAGAATGTATGATGTAATGGAAATGACGACTGTATAGGGATGTTTGAAGTACAAATCCTCATAAATTTGTACATTAGAATGTGAATTTTATATGTATACCAAAAATTTGTAATCAGTAATCAAACATGACCCCTTAAAGCTGTAAAAATGATTGGTTGTGAAAAATTTTATTTAATTAGCTTTTAAAAAATATTGAGATTACAATTCCTGTTAAATAAGACTGTTAGTGATATTAAGAAATTAGTTTTTAGGAAGTAAGCCTACCAGTATCAATTTACCAGCTAAGCTTTTAATCAACGAACAAATGCTTTTCGCATCAATGCTCAATTGAAAAAGGTAAATAAAACAAACAAGTATGATCAGCATGATTTTTTATTAAACATTTAGTTATAAAAAAATTTTTTATAAACCCTACTATTTAGATACAGTAAAAATTACAAAAGCAAAGAAAAAAATATAAAATTTTAGCAGTAAGCGTGGTTTTACAAACCGGGAAGTTAATTTTTACACTGACAAAAATCCACGCTTTCTAAGTACATTTTTGAAATGTTGAATGTTACCCAATTTCTGTGAAATTTTGAAAGGATGCCTTTTGGTTAAATGCAGGGGCAGTCATTGAAAAATAAAGAAAATCCTCGAGTCGGAAGACTCATTAATTATTGTAAATTAAACTAATCAGTCGGTTAAGAAATTTCGATAAATAAATTATTAGTTTACATTCACAGTTCTTCTTTTATGTCATCTAATTCTACATCTGAGAGATCGATGTCCTCTTCCTCTGGTAGTGGTTGATCCTCACCGTTCCATGGTTCTGTTTTTTCGATTTTGGGTAGTTTGCCTCCTTTAATGTCTGATGTTTGCCCCCGACCAAAACTTAGATCTCTGCAAGAAAAAGATCAGTTATTTTCATTACAACACTGACTTTTAAAAAAATTAATTGAGGGGAAAAAGAAGGAATAGCTAAAAAGTTGCTAAGACCCATAAGCAACATATCCAAAAATAAAGGTTATTAGCCTAAACTTGACTAATTTAGACCTAGATCTGCAAACAAATAACTCTTAAAATATCATTTTCCTTGTATTTGTTCAAGAGCCAGATCCTGGCTATTCTGTGCATCATTATTTCATTCGAGCCTTTTAAAAGCAAAGTTATTAGAATTTTGTTTGCTTAGTGACTTGAACAATATTGACATAGATCACTTTTATCTTAAAACTTTTAAGGGCCTTAATCGCATAGATTAGTATTTTATAAAAGCCATTTATCGACTTTATGAGGCATTGCTCTTTTGAAATAAAAAACATACCTTAAAAATTCATTAATACCATCCTCAGAAAATGGTCCTCTTAACAAAGAGAATTTTAATTTTTTACTATTTAAAACAGCCATGGCTGGATAACCAAATCCACCAATATCTAATTTCTGCTCCAAGTCAGGTTGAGCTCCTGCTTCAACCCAAACCCATCTAAAAAATAAAATTAAATTTGTATTTAAGTTTAAATTTACACCCCAAAACTTCTAATTAGTACAATTTTACTCACCCCCAAAATTTGTTTTTATATTTTGCAGCAACTTTATTGAGCATGCTAATATATCCTTTTCTACAAACTGATTGACAATCTAATATGTGCGGGAGAACAGCAACAATACAAAGTTGATTATTGGTGCATTGATTTTGTAAGTTAGATTCTTCGATTAATTGGATTGCTTCTGGAGGAGGTTTGTTTTGTTGTATTTTATCAACCACCCAATTCACAATTTCTGAAGTTGTTCTTCCTCCATCATATTGAACACCATCTGATTTACCCTTTGCTCCAGGTTCAAACCAATAAATTGTTGGGTATCCTTGAATGTTGTACAAAGAAGGAATCATTGATTGAGATGTTGCATCTACTGCTCCTAATCTTGCCTGAAAAAAATATATCATTATAAATACAAATTCTTACATTAAGAACTTCCTAATTTTTAATAATCTTACCCTTCCTTTCAACTGAGTTGCAGCTTCAGCCCATTCTGGTGCCAATTTCTGACAGAATCCACATCCGGGTGAAAAAAATTCAACTAACCAATAATCTTTTGAATTGTAAACTAATGACTCAAAATTATCATCTGTAAGCTCAACTACATCCTGTCCAGAATTTGGTGGCTTTGATGATGAACCTCCAGACTTTTTACCAGATAGACTAGCTCTAACTTTTTGCTTAGCTGCATCAAGTGCACTATCAACAATTGCCTAAAACAATAATAAATCTTATCATTTCATTCTCTCTGTTACAAAAATTACACTTAACTAAACTTACCTGAGCTGTTCTGGCTCCATTAAAATCAATAGGTTTTTTCTTATCAGCCCCAAATATTTTAATAGTAGGAAATCCTCTAATACCAAATCGACCAGCTAATGTTTTCTCATCATCACAGTTAACAGAACCTACTTTTATGACTCCCTTTTAAAAAAAAAATTAAATTATATCATGTGATAAAACCATTATGGATATTATATAAGTATAACAGTGCAACACCCACCTTTAAAGCTGTTGCTGCTTTAGTATATTCAGGTACAAGAGCTTTACAATGACCACACCATGGAGCAAAGAATTCAACCACCCATACAGCATCGCTTTGCTCAACAAGCCTATCAAAATTTGATGCAGTTAACTCTACTACATCTGAACTAGATGGATATAAAGCATAGGCGCTAGTAAATATCAGTAAAAATAAACCTAAAAGTAAAAAAAAATTTTAAAGAGAAGTCAATAACCGGCAAATGGTGATCGACATTTATCCGATAAAAAAAGACGACATACCTGAAGACAATAACATATTGCTAATTATTTTAATATCTCGATGGGATTGTCCTTTAAACATTTATCACCCGAACCCCTTAATCCATACAATAAACCACATTAAATGACTGAAATCATGCAATTAAGTGGATTGACTTTGTTTACGCCATTAACTGGATTCCGTGGATATTTTTGATTGGTCCACGAAATTACCACTCACAAAGGAAAGGTCACCGCTTGATTGATTTTTTCCTTTGTTGAATTTACGAACACGATTTGTCGAATTTCTGAACGCGAAAACGTTGCAGCAGACAACAATAATAGTACTGAATTTTAATCAATAAGAAAATGTTAGAAACCCACATTTTAATAGTAAAATCAAATAAATCTTATGGTGCTTTAATTAATAAATCACTATGGACGGTACGTCAAACGATATCGAAGCACAAATAGACTTATTTTTGGAACATTTTAAGCGGAGTGCCGCGAGAGCCATGGAAGATCGCGGTAATGACGGTTGGTTAAGTAACGAAAATCTGGTACATTCAATAATCAAAAGAAGCCGAAGCGGAATGTCTTCGTCAGATGATGGCACGCTTCATTCTACAGGTAATTTAAAAATTATTGTCATTAATCTTGAACTTTGACCCAGTTATAAGTTTTTTCATAAAAATAAAGAAAATAATGAAACACCACCGCCCTTAGCGAAGCTATTGAAAATCGGATGTTTGTGTTTAGTGACTTATCGTGAGTTTTGTTTGGTAATGTGCGTCTCATTTTTGGGGGAATCATTACTTCCTCATTTATGTGATTATCTTATTAATTTTTTTATGTTACCTTGCAGTTGAGGACATTTGAAATTTAATGGTTTTGATTAGTTTCACGAAATGTGGCCTCATGTAATTCATTTGGTGTAATAATTATTAATTTGACGTGAATATATGTTGCCATTATCAACATGCTTATATTCACGATAAATGAAATTCGTATTTAAAAGTGTTGTGTTGGTTGCTTAAATATTGTGAAAGTGATTTATGTGACTAATCTGCTGGCTTTCCGCTTTATTTTTCTCCTCGATAATTTGGGATTTTTTTAATATTTCAACGAATATTGGTAAGTTTGATTGCAATTAATTTATTCCTTTTTAAAAATCATGAGCTCTGCTGATAAAGAAATGCTGAGCTCTGGAATTGAAGGCATTGTTGAATCACGAGTTAAAGTTCACATTCGTAAATCAAAATGGCCGCTAAATATTGACCGAGGAAACTGGACCTTGCGTACACACCCTGCAATAATCGACCTTTTGTAAGGGTTAAAATCGAGCTTTTATTTAACTTTTATTTTATCACAAGAAATAATTTAAATGTGAGCTAGCATTATCCGGTTAGTTAAATCACGCTATGTTTTATATTATCAAATTTTTAATTATTTTCGTGTAACAATTGAAAAAATTCTTGCTTAGGGTTTTGTGGCGGTTAGAACATTATAGGGAGGAACTAGCCCGCGGTGATACAAAAGCAAAATAGCCGAGGGATGAATGATAATAATGAGGAAAATTGTATTTATAAAACGTTAGAAATAATTTTACGAGAATTGCGTCTTTTACTCTGAATCTCACATTGTATGCTATGTTTAGCAAAATGATTAATCAAGCAGTTTGAACTTCACAGATCTGTATTGGACAAAGATATAACTGACAATGGATATAACTGATAGTGAGAAGGAAACAAGTGAGATCTTAAGGTCCTTGCTGTCAGTATCACGAGTGCAAAATCAAGTGCGTTAAATTATATTAAATGTTATCTTTAGTTCTTGGGCTTTGTTTTAATAACTTTTTTTAAAATTTATTTAGGCTTCTGATATTAGCTACTGGCAACAAAGCAATTGCATGTTTCCAACCCAAGAGCAAATCGTCTGGCAAATTGATCCGAATGAAGTTAATAAGCGTCAAATTGGAAATGATAATAGGAATATAATACATCATATCCCTGTCACTTATTTAACAACAGACAATCGCAATATAAGTTTTACAAATGCAAAAACAGTTGATAAGCCTGTTACTTATGTTCTTAATCACAATGTGCTTACTGAAGCTTCAACAAAGGTGAATGAAAATGAATCTCAGAAAATTGTATTTATTCAAGAAGTTGATCCAAAGGGGGAAACTAGTAATATTTATAGTGAAGTAGATACTACTGTTAATGTTATTAAAGTTGGAGGCTGTGCAAGTGAACCTTCTTATTCAGGTAATGGAGAACCTCAGGTTATTATTAAATACAAGCCTGATTATCAAATTGTAGATATTGAAAATGATAATAATAACAATAGTGATGAAATCGTTGAGAATGAGATTCAAGAGAGTCCAAAAGAAATTGGTTTGAAGAGGAAAGTTGAGAACGAGAAAAAGGTTCAAGCGAAAAAGAAGAAAAATAATGTAGATGATTATGGTAATTTACCTGAAAAGAATTTGGAGGAGAAACAGAAGTTTCCAAAGAAAAAGACTGTTAATAAAAATTTAAGTAAGAAAAGAAAAGTTAATTCAAAATTGAAAACAAAGTTGAAAAAAGCAGGGAAGCCAGTATTAAAAAAATCTAAGAAAGTTGAAGGGAGTGATGGAGAGGAGAAAAAAGATGAAGGGACCAAGTTTAAAGGGAATCATAATGAATTGACTAAACTGGAAGATAATGCAGAACAAGTTGCTGAGAGGTTTAGAATTGGCTGTGAATGTTCTGATTGGAATTGTTTTGACGTAAGTAAGAGTAGGAGTGATCGTTGAATTTTTAGTTTGAATTTTTGGTAATTCTTTTATTTATAAATTTTAGGGCCTCAATGCTGAAAAAGTTTTTAAACATAGACTCAATATTGCCGATTTAACTAAAGCGGAACACGATATGTACTTAATGGGAGTTATAATGGCATCAATGCAGAATCCAGATGAGACTTGTAGGCATAAGGAAAGAGTTCGGATAAGATCTTCATATGCTTACCAGGTGAGTTAAGAAGCTGGAAAGTAGATGTGATGTAGAATGGCAAGATTAACCAAATTTTTTAAGCAGATCCAAAATCATTTATTTTGTTTTAAAATTTTTACAGGGCAAGAAAGTCTGCCTAACGGCATTTTTATACCTGGAACACGTAACGTTATACCAAATGAAGAGACTGCGGAAGCATTTAAAATACCATGGCGTATCTCCACGGATACACGGCAATCACGGTCGTAAACCCGCCAACACTCTTTCCTTAGACATCTACCAGCACGCTACTAATTTCGTACAAAACTACATTGAAAAACATTCTGTTAAAAGCGTTCCGAATTTCACAACGTTTTCCTCGAACAAAATCGGCAATACTTTTATCTCTGGGACGAATCTCAATCTTCACGATTCAAATAAATCAGGAAAGAAGCCTAAAAAAATAAAAATCGCTAATAAAATGACATCGTACCATTTACCACCGGAATGCACGAAGAAAACAGTACACGACGAATATAAATCATACTGCGAAGGCCTAAAACCTAATCAAAAAGTAATGCAATACTCAACGTTTACTAGTTTCTTAAAAAAGCAATTCCCAAACGTGAAATTTCATAAAATCGAGAAGAAATCGGAGGAAAAATCAGAAGGGAAATCATCGACCACGCCTGCGCAAACGGAGGATTCAGATGGGAAACAAAAAAATAAAAAACAAAAGAAAATCATCGAATTATTTGACAATAAAACAATCCAGCCACAAACGTCGACCGTTAACAATAAAAGCATACAAACGCCTCAGGTTTACATACCGAACAAAACTATTCAAATTTCGCCGCCGCCTTTAATCGTAGCGCAAAAGCAAAATCCTCAGGGTTTTTATAATAAAAATCAGCAAGTTATGAAAACGTCACAAATCGTTTTAAACGGTCCTCATTTACAATTTTGTAGTGGTTCTAGTCAATTACAATCGGATGTCCGATTACAAAATCAAGTTTTAGTGGGCAATCAAATAATAAGTGCTCATTGCGTGAGTCAAGCTCCTACTTATACTCAACATGTATATACCATGCATAATATAAATGATAATTAATTCATTGTAATTCTTTTTTCGTATACCTAATTTTTTTTTCAGTAGCTTTTAAAAGTCACCTTTAATGTCATTGTCATCAGGTCGCGATTATTTAGACCCGTATTGTGTGACGTTGGGATTTAAATTGGTTTTTTTTTGTATTTATTTTCCGCGGACGTCGATAACAATATAATGGTTTAGTTGCGATAACGATATCGTAGTCGCGAGTCGCGTTCTCGGGCGATATAATGGAAATTAATAATAAAAAATCGCGGACAATTAAAAATAAAATCGAGACTTTGTGTTTAGGTGAGGTTTTTTTGTTGTGAAATTTTCGGAGTGTGATTTTATAGGATTGTAATTTTTGGTTTTTTTTGTTTGCAGATGAAGCTATCGATGGTTTAGCGGTTAGAGATGTGGCGGATCTTTTGCACACTCAATATGCTATCATTACAGGTAAAATGATAATTTTTGTTTGTTTTTTTTATCGATTAATAGAGATGATAGGAGAGATTGATTACGAGCTCGAAATAGCCCAGCTTGAACATCGAAGGCTTCAGATAAAGCTTCCTTAAAGCCTTTATGGCTTTTGAATAGCTTAGTTGGGGCCTCTAAGGGTCCATATTGGATCTATAGGACCTTAGAAAAGTTTTGTGCTTTTAATGGCTACAGCAAGCTCGACTCACTTCTAGAAAGCTGAGTAGAAGAGCGTTTGGGCTTCAGTGGGCTACTTAGGACCTTTCAAGGGCTTTGAAAAGCTTAGCTTGGGTCTCTACAAGCTTTTTGACATTACCTCAGGCCTCTAAAAGTTTTCGAGAGGCCAGTGTGGTTCTCCATATGTATTGTCGCTCTCCAATAACTCTAAAACCAAGATGATTAACTCTTTGTCTTGCCATGTAGATGGCATTAGCTAAAATTCACAGGTCCTGAGCACAAGTGAGCAAGCCTGGCTCTTTTGAATATTTATGTAGGCCATTAAAATTTGTTACATTTAAAGTTATTTTATCTAATCATTTCTTAAATTATTATTTCTGTAATTTATATTTTTTTGATTTTAGGCGGAAAGACTGAAAATGGATGTCCAATTATAACATTTCCAGATATTGGGAATTTTTCAACGCTTGGTGATTTAGAGTACCAAAGACTGATGTTGTACCTTACTTCGGTACCTTCGTAAGTATTTTTTTCTAAAAAATTGGCTTTTGATTTTATTTGGATACTTCTTTGCCCCCAAAAAAATTTCTATGGCGCCATTTCTTTTAACTAAGACTCAAGTCGGACTTTAATATTAGTTTGAGACGCACAAGGAAAAATCTTTTGTTTCCTGTGATAAGCTGATAGCCAAGTCTATATCGAGTTTATCTTGGCACCGCACGCATTTCCTTTGATCAACGACCTTATGAAATATTAATTTGTTTTTATAGGATGCAAGAAGCTGATGTTGGCTTTGTTCTAGTCATAGATAGAAGAAACGATAAATGGAACTCCGTCAAACCTACTTTACTAAAATTATCGGTACGTTAAAAAAATTTTAAACCGCCCAAAAATTTTTATAAACTCACTAAAAAATCATTTCTCTTTTTCCAGGGATATTTCCCAGGTTTAGTGCACGTTGCATACGTATTAAGACCCTCAGGTATTATTAAGAAGACAATTTCGGACGTCCTAAATAAATTATTCAAGGAAGATTTTAAATTTAAGGTAAAAATTTGAACAAAATGTAATTTTTTTGCATTTGAGCACAGCATGACTTTGCAAGAGCTAAATACTGGAAAAATTGCTTAGTTTGAAAGTTTTGGAGACGCAAAACTTGAACAAGAAACACAATTTATCTCTAAGTTCTATTAGATCTTGTATAAATTTGGTGGCAGCGAGCAAAAAAGTTTTAATAAGATAATCTTGAAATATATTTCCTTAGGTTGTTATATGCAATAACTTGGAAGAGTTGCATCAATTTATCGATAAGTCACAACTAACCCCTGACCTCGGCGGATTAATCCAATACAGCCATATTGAATGGATCCAGCAAAGGGAGCAATTAGAAAAATTTTCAAACGTTATGAAAGAAGTATCAACGAAATTGGATAATTTTACAAAACAATTGCAAGAAACGGAAATACCAAGAGACGCAGAGGCAATACAAGAATTATTAAGTTTACAACAAACGGAATACTCGGAATTAAAAGAGGAAATATTAAACGCTGCCAAACATGGGGAAACATTGCTGGAGGTTTTTAGGAAATCTCAAATCAACGCGGTTGCTGAATCTCTTCAGCAGAATGGCCAAGACCAATACGAAGGGGATAAGTTAGGAAATGTGGCTGCTGTCGAAAGGTTAGTAAAAATTCCAAGCTAGTTTCAACTCGGCCCTCCAGTCGCTTCAACAAGCTAAGCTCGGGCCTTTGAAATCTCAGTAAGCTAATCTCAAGCTTGTACTTGTGCTTGATGAGCCTACGCTCAGTTCTCAAACTGATCTAAGCGATCCAACTATCATTTTATATTGACGATTTCATAAAATTTCAGATTATTAGTACAACTAGAAGAAACGGAACGAACATTCTGCGAATTTCAGTCGGAACATTTCTACAGACTAAAACAACGATTGGACCATTGTATTTTCGAACGGGACGTTGCTGAACTAGAAATAAAATTCGATCAGCATTTAAAAACCGTCAGCGATATGGTTGAAATCGGGGAGACTGCTTGCAGAGTCGATACACTTATCAAAGAAATGAATTCGTTTCAAAGACTGTGCCTCGTAAGTCCTAAAAATGAAACCCTGAGTGATTGAAACAATCTTTGCAAACCACTAGCACTTTTTTAATTTGCAGAAATTTTTTCATAGCCCTTCATCCTGATTTTCATCTTCTAATATTTTCTTATTTTAATAGGCGGACATCGATAGAGCTGAGGAAGTAATCTCAAACGGGCAAAGGCTTCTTAAAACAAAACATTATTCAACATTAGATTCACTGCAACCGGATTGCGACAAATTAAAAAGGCTTTGCATAATATTAACGGAACGAATAGAGCATCGATTGGACGCGTTGAAAAAACACAGAGAGCTTCAAGAACAAATCGATAAAGCCAACAACTGGTGTGCAAGTGGTTGGGAATTATTATCCTCCCAACATATTGAAAAAGCAACGGGGGATGCTGAGCTTATTGAGAAAAACATAACGGAAATTAAAAAGTTTCTCTCAACCGCTGAACAACTTCAATTAAATAGTCCTAAGGATTTGTTTAAAGATAACATCACGGCTGAAACGAAAGCTTTAGTTTCTCAGGTTCTTCAACGAATTGCAGATGTAACTTGCATGTGTGAGAAAAGGCTTGATAGTTTGCAATTATTAACGAAGAAAAGACAAAGGCCTGTACAAACGGTAACGCCTGAACCTGGTGTCCCGCTTCAACCTTCGCATGGTGCGCCGGTTTTGCAAAAGCCTAAGATTTTAAGAAAAGCGAATACTTTGTCTAAAGTAAGTGTGATTGTTGGCGAATGTTGGCGCTGATAACAAAGATAATAAATTTTTTTTTGTTTGGTAGATTGAAGATCCTTGGAATCAGTTGAAGCAGAGTCAAAGTATTGATGAAGACATTCCGACACAGGATCCTCAGGTTTTAAAGTCAAAACGTCAGCATATTTTAGCTGAGTTGCTGGAAACGGAGCAGGTTTACGTCAGTGAATTAGGATCTATTTTAAAGGTACTATTTAAGAATTAGGCAGAAAGAAATACAATTTTCTAAGACTTATTAGAGGCACCTTAAGCAGATCAAAGTTAATCGAAAGCGTTTCCCATGAAGCAGCGGATGGTTTTAGGGATTTAAAAAAAAGTTTGAAATCGCGATTCAAAAAAAGATTAGAAATCGCGTTCAGCTTCTATTGGACACCCAGGAGGTGTGAACGCTGTCCATCATTAGAGTTTTTCGCGTCTGATATTATGGGAACCCTTCCCCCTTCAACGAAATGGTCGATGAAGAGGCATATACAAACCCATAAGAAAGCCCCCTTTCCCTAAACGCGATTCGCGACCTAACTTCGCGAGGCCTAAAGGGAAGCCCTAGGGGAAAATAAAAAAGGGAAGCGTTCACTGCATCACCCGCACCGCAGCTACTAACTTCCTCGTACTTACTGTGTGGTAAGCCAGCTGGTGCGTTTACCTCTTGAAGATCTCCTCTTGAATAATCCAATAGGTATCCAATATGTGTATCCAAATTGTGGTGATGCACTTCACTTCACTTTTGCTCTGCTTTCATAATTTCCGGGCAAAATAAAAAATTAACACTGAAATATCAAAAAATTACTTTAATTTCGCACCAAAAGATTTTTTTTAAATTATTATTTTTTAGATTATTTATATCACTCGCGACTTCCGAAGATTCTCCGGCACGCGAACGCGCTCGCGATCTCGCCGACGCGAAATATTTATTAGGCCCTATGAATAACTTTATAATAACTGAAGCTTTTTTAAAATTAAATTGAAAGTTGAGATTTGAGAAGCAAAAAAGTCATTATGTGATGTCTCCTAGTTGCTTATTGTTAATGATGATAATGATTGATGAGAATGATGATGATGATTGTTAGTATTTTCCCCTTCTTATTGACTATTTCCTAGCTTAAAACTATTAATAATTACTGTTAGTGTCGGTGTTGCGCTTTAGAATAGAGTCCCGGAATTTTCTCCTGGCATATAAGTATTATGCACTTGAAAATTCCAAGTCTCGATTCTAAATCACAACGACGATATTACTTATAAACTAACCTAAACTTATTACTATTTCCTAGTAAAGAAAGAGAAAAGAAAAGAAGAACTTATAACTAGGGCCTAAAATTATTGCTAATGGCTTTCACATAATGACTTGAGGGTAATTAAAAAAAATAAAAATTAAAAAAATTATTCAGTTACTACAAGTTATTTATTTATATTTGCACTCCGATTATTCTCGTAAATAAGTATTCAGCATTCGCAAAAAATTAAAAAGAAAACTTACTTAACTATTAAATACTTTTAAATTACTTCATAACAATTTTCAAACGATGTTCACTCGATGACGGTCGAAACGAAACTAACGCGCCGCGCGCAGCGCTGTTGTTTATATAGGTGGCGGTGGGAGGGGAAGTATTGATGACGTCAATGGCTCTCGACCAATAGGAATGAAGCAGAGGTGTTTAATGGAGAAAGGGTATAAGTGAATAGGAAAGAATGTGTACTTGTGCCCTTTGGAAAATCTGTCTTATTTATTGTAAAAATCAATTGTACAAACATTAGAAACTATGATTAGGTTGGGTTAAATAAATGAAGTAATTTTTTGTAAATTCATTCTCTTGAGGCTTTTCCTTAATTTTTCAATCACTGTTTCTCGGTTTCACTGTTTCTCTTTAACGTTCGGCATTCTTCGTTTCTCTTCGCACATTGTCGTTGTTTTTCGGGATCTCCATATTCTGGTTACAAAGTCTTGGTTCAAATTTCATCGCCTCTGTTTAAAAAATTCGACGAAAATTCTTTAAATAATTTTTCTTCTCCTTTAAAATTTTTCCATGTGAAAATCTGGTGACGCTATTCATTAATTTTTAATAATTTTTCTTGCAGGGTTACAAATCGGAAATGGAATCACCTGAAATGAAATCTTTAATCCCAGCAGAACTTGTCGGTAAAGGGGACATCCTATTCGGCAATCTTGATGATATACACGCTTTCCACGATGATGTATTTTTAAGAGATCTACAAAATTGTATTTCTACAACAGAATTGGTGGCTCTCTGCTTCACTCATAGGGTAAATCTCAAAATTTTAATTTTTGGCCTTTGAACTGTGATTTTTTCTCATTGCCATTACTAATTATTTTATACTAATTCGATACTTTCGATTGTTTTTCAGAAAAACGAATTTTACAAATTATACAGCTGCTACTGCCAAAACAGCCCGAGATCAGAACAACTTCGAGAAGTTATCGGCGAGCGGAATTTTTTTTTCGGAGCTTGCCAAATAAAATTAGGACATAAATTACCATTAGCCGCCTACTTGTTAAAGCCTATTCAAAGGATTACAAAGTATCAATTACTTTTAAAGGATTTATTACGTTGTAGCGAAGAGCCTAAATGTCGTAGTCAATTACAAGAAGCATTGAATTGCATGTTGGTCGTATTGAAATGCGTAAATGACAGCATGCATCAAATAGCAATAACCGGATTCAGAGGAGATTTATCCGAGCAAGGAGAATTATTAATGCAAGGATCATTTTCAATATGGACGGAATCTAAAAAAATTAGGGAATTACGATTAACCCCGATGCAACGGCATATCTTCTTGTATCGTAAAGCAATATTGCTTTGTAAAAAGGAAAATAAAGAAAATAATAAAGCGACGTATCATTTTAAAAGATATTTGCAAATGTCGCAGATTGGGTTAACGGAGAGCGTGAAAGGTGATCCTAGGAAATTTGAAATTTGGCTACAGGGTCGTCAACAAGTTCATACAATTCAAGCTTCGACTG
The DNA here is from genome assembly GCA_023512825.1 of Liposcelis brunnea. Lineage (NCBI taxonomy): Eukaryota > Metazoa > Arthropoda > Insecta > Psocodea > Liposcelididae > Liposcelis > Liposcelis brunnea. Next base: position 13,945,207 of record CM042068.1, on the reverse strand, counting down.
TCGACCAAAAAATGGCTTGGGTACAACAAATAAAAGAAGTTTTGCTAGAGCAGTTAGCGGAGCTTCGTGGAGCTAATCAGAGGCAGTATTCACTTACTAAAACGCCTCTTTTGCATAGGTATGTTTATATTTTGCAGAGGGAGAAAGGCGGACGCAACAGCTTGAGTGCAGAGACGCTGCAATAGAAGTAAGCGGATAGAACAACAAAATTTTGCGTCTGCTTTTTCCATTAAAAGTGTAAGAATTAGATGATTATTATAATGGATTATTATTTTTAGGCCCCTTAGACAAACGAGTTCGTGGGAAACTCAGTCATCAATGGATTTGTCAGCTGGTAGCAATAACAGGGCGTTTAGTTGTGATGAAACTAGTTCTTCACATATTCACCAAACTCTGCTGGAATCTGGGGAAGAGTCTTCTGATTTAAGTAATTCGGAGGATGAAGAAACTTTTGGTGAACAAACTCAAGTACGTTATCGGTCAAAGCAATCGAGATAGTGTTCTCTATATTCTTAATCAGGAAATTTTTTATTTACATCATTTTACTGGCCAAAAAAATCTTGGCCAATAGGCATCAACGATCCCTCATCTATTTTTTAATTTCCCCGCAGTTCAATTTGTTCTATTCTGTTGTAGAATTTTTTAAGAAATTACTCTAGAAGTTGCAGGATAGCATTAATTATCCATTGATAACGCTAGTTTAGTTTCAAATAAAACACTAATATTTTTTTTTTTTTAGGGTGGAAGGTACATTGTTTTAGCGGATTACCGAGCTCAAGGCCATAGCGAAATATCCCTGCAAGAAGGAGACTTAGTTGAAATTCTCAAAGTCGGTTGTGGAGGATGGTGGTACGTTAAACTCCTCGGACATTACTACCAAGGGCAATTGCTCGAAGGATGGGCTCCTTCTGCTTATTTACAACCAGCCAAGAAAAAACATCAAATCCAGGATGGAAGAAGCGATCATAAAAATATAGTATCGCATGTTATTCAGTAAATTTTACGCAAAAAAAAATTAATATGGCAATCAGTCGAATTTTTACTGGAAAGGATTTTCTTTCAGTCTGGGGAGACAATCATGTTTTGAGGAAAACATCCTTTTTGAAACGGATACGTATCATTGCTAGTTACCGGTGAATTTTATATTTTGGCTTTAGAAAGTTGGTTGTTGAATTGAAAGAATTAACCCTTGGTAGGAAATGCTTTTAATTGTATTTTATTAGGATTTTATTTTTTTGAAATTGAACTAGGTCGAGAATCACATTTGGATTATTAAGATGATATTTTGAATTCAAGGGCGGACTGGAGAAGCTCGATCGGTTGGAGCTGAGCTAAAATTCAGATTTAGTCCGTCCTTGTTTGTATTTGTAAACCCCGCCAAAATATTTTTTATTTAGTCAATTCTCTTGCTCAAGAGGTATTTAGAAACTTAACAGTATTCCTAATTATTTTTATTTAATTTATTAATTTTAAATTTTCCCTATTTATTGCATTTATAATTTCACCCTCAATTAGTCATTAATATGTTAGCTATATGTTATTAGGGTTTTTAATTAAAGCCCTTAAATATTTGTTGAATTGTATTAATCATAAGAGCTTAATCATTATGCTTTTTCAATGTTTTAAGCTGGAAAAAGAACCGTGTGAAATTTGCTTTTTTTTATAATTTAGGAATTTTATTTCAAAAAGATAATTTTTTGAAATAAAACATCTAATCACAATCATAATTCGGATTGAATCCCTTGTTGGAGTCCTGCACGATTCGTCGTGAGCCTTAACTGAATTCAGGACAAGCATAAAACATTTTTTGGGGCTCAAGCCTGGCATGAAATTTTTTTTAAATTTTTGAAACTAACCCAGGCTGTAATTATTTAAATTGTGCAGGATTTTACTCGTATATTAGTAGATAAAAACTTCCCGTAATCAACCTTGAGCTTTTTAGACAGATTAGACGAAAAAAAAATTTATTGGGTAGTTTCGAGCTGCAGTTTTCATGTTAGCCATTATATAATCTGTTAAAAGATCCTAAAATGGAATTTTTGAAACCGGTTTCATGTTAGTTCGAAAAAAAATTTGTAGGTTTTATAAATTTAGCTTTTCCAGTATAGAAATTTAGCTCAATATTATTGGACAATACGCAGTACAGTACATTGTTGTAATTTTTACCTAATAAAGCTCAGGTTTTAATCAATAGGTCTCATTTTCGAAACGTAAAAAATTTATTGATTAAATTTTTTTTCCTTTTTGTAACGATTGGTTGTGTTTTTTAAAAATGCGCAAATGTTTGACGGACATGGTTTTTTAGTTTTTAATATTTTTAAGGGTAAAATACTCTGAGATTAAATGAAATTGTCCTACCAAACACATTAGAGCTTTAATGATTGAAAATCTTGCCTTTATTACTCGACCATCAAATATATTTATTCTTTCGAGTGCTTGGAAGGGCAAACGCTGATAATAAATTTTAATCATGGTAAATTAGTTACTTTATGCGGTGATTATTAAAGGCGGAAATGTTAATCTAGTCCAGTATTGATACTTATATTTAATATAATGAAGGTGTTTTTTATTGACTTACTAATTACCGCTGGAAATTTTGAAATAGATTCGGTGGACCCGAAGAGCAAAAATTATTTGAGTCACCAGTATTCAAACAATGTATTTTTCAAAATTCGTTTGGTTTTATTAAAATTTTAGCGACGCAATCATTGCCTTTATTGCTGGTAAAAGCTTTACTAAAAAATTTAAAAATGGAACAAGTTAAATTATTTTTTTGTTTTTAAGTGTTTTTTTGAAGAGTCTAACGTCAGCTTAAAATTTTAAGGTTATAAAATAATGCTAAGCTGAATAGGGCTAAGAAAATAGTACAAATGAATTTAGTTAAAAATATTGTTACCAGAATGACTAATCATCATTTTTAATTTTTTTAGTGATAACTTTTTTTCAGGCAAGAATTCAAATTGAATTACAAAAAAATTATTAGCTCTTGGGTTTTTAAAAATATTGTAAAAAAAATTTTGAGCCTAAGCATCTTGTAACAACCTATTATTATTACCTCCAATATTTTCTACTTTTACAAAATTTGTAATCAAAAAAATTTAATAAGGAATCATATAGATCGTTTAAATTGTTAAGTTACCATATAAACAATCTAGTTTTAAACTCATACTCGAAACCTTAGCATTTCTTTTTTGAAAAAAAATGCATAATATAATCAGGTTTTAGCCTTACGATCTATTTACTTCATCTAAAAAAATCTTTGGCAGATAAAGTCATCTTAAAATCATTGATCTTGGATTGATATCAGGCAGAACAACTTATATGTAAAGATTTTGACTGTTCTGTTTGTTATATTTTTAGTGATTGATTCCGAATGATGATTTTAATGAAAAATTTGAATTGTACAAGTAATTGAGATTTCAGTTCTTGTAATTAATGCGCTTTGTTATGTTTTTGAAAATGGTTATTGGAATGATTTTAAGATTGAATACCTTTTACTTGGTATCAAAATTAATTTTCATGTTTTTCTAAAATTTTGTACTGGTGTATACTTATTATTCCTTGTATACAATATAATTATTGATTGTTGTGTTTTTGTATTTGGGATTGAGTTATTTACCTCATAAATATTCCTGAGAAGACCTCCTTCGTCTGCATGCAGTTTTACGGATCTATAGATTAGCTCTTGAGCCCCAATAGGTATGAATTCTGCAGTTTGACACATTCCAACACTCGTTCTTATCCAATCTCTCTCATGGCGAAGATAAATTTCTAGGAAAAGCAATAAACAAATATTCAGAACGACGAAAAGAAATCTGATTCACAAAAAGAAAAAGAAACCGTTAAAATGTATATTGCCTGGTTTGCTTGATTCTGATTGGCCGATTGCGAAGACGACACAAAGGAATCCAAAGGAAACGACTCGTGAGTGGTTTTTGAACGTTATCTGAAGAGTCGTATTCGGACGGGGATGCCCGAAGGAAGAACTTATTCTTATTTTATGTTAAATTTTATTTTAGATATTTAATTTATTTTTGAAAATTTGTTTTGAATTGTTAAATATTGTTGTGTTAAATTGAATTATTCAAACGGAGAATCATGGGTGGTAAGTTTAAATACGTTTATTTTATAAATCGACCTTGCATGACCTTCATTATAAGAACCCACATGTCTAGCCGGTAGCCTGCTTGTTTTCTTTACTTAATATTATTTCCCCCTCGTTTTAATGACTTAAAAATATTTCAGTTATTTCGGTTTTTGTCGCCGATGAAAGCTTAGGGATATCCAAGCATAATATGCTGAATGTCCCAATTGGAAATTTGAAAAACACTTTGCAAAAAAGCATAATTTGACAAGTTTTTTCTTGTATCAACTCAGACCTGCCTCACACCAATAAAATTAGCATTTTTATGGATTCTTTTGATATCCAATTGCATTCCATTTTTTTTTCTGTAACAATACTGCTGCATCCAGTATTAATTTTTTAAATGTAGGAAATTATACAAATATTTTTATGCTATAAATAATGTAATAGCTGATAAGGTTAAATTTAGTATCATCGAGACCTTGTTATCAGATTATGTGACTCCTAAGGAATGTAATTCACATGTCTTACATTCCCAAATGACATGATCCTTATTTACGAAATGAATTGTTTCCCCATAAAATCAGGTTTATAAAAACATGGGTCATTGAATCATGTATCCTTGAGTGATAGCAGTAAAATGTGTAACACGAGTGATGTGATAGTAATTAAAATGAATGAATCGGATGATATGGCATGAAACATTGTCTGATTGTCATAAGTCTGCATTGTGTTCACCACGTGTTTATAGCGCGACTCCTGGCTAAAAAAAATTATAATGTACTTGCTAACCATGACCTTCATCAATAAGCGCCGATGCCGCGATAACATTTGCATATTACATAAGATGTGACGCAGAATTTTTTTTTTCGGTATGTTTATCTTTATAAATGGATTTATTTTAAATTGAAGAGTTTAAGGTATGATGATAGAATGTGAGGATGGATGAACTAAATAACACTTTTGACATTAAGCCAAATAATTTAAAGAATTAAAACGCCATTTCAATGGTCTCCTTTAAAAATAACACCGACCTACCGGCGTTGTTGGTTTTGTTTTTAACGCCTAGTTTTTTTTTTGTCCCACATGGAGGAAATGCGGTCTTCGTTTTTTCAAAAAATTTCTAGTGAATCAAGGGGTGTCAAATTACAAGGGAGTGTCATTTTCGAGAATATTATTGTTTAGTCTCAAATGAGGAAAAAATAATTGAAAGGGTGCCCTATTATTGTCATAAATGTCTTATCTACCCTGTTGCATAAGATTAATGCCCAATTTTATCATCTGGTCGCCTAACTTCTTTAACCTTTTGATTAAGGTTAAAATAAAAAATTCTACAAACAATCCTAGAAACAAAAATACTATATGATCTTCGAAAAAAAAAATTGTAGGACGCGCCTTGAAGATATAAGATAATAAGATGTGAGGATGTCAGTCTGTTTATAAATTGAAAACCTGTCTAGACAAAAAGCGTGGTGGCTGAGTGCGTATATTTGTGAGTGCACTATGATGCCTTCCCATTGAAACATCTCAAGTATACATTCCGACACGCTAAATGCTCGTAGGCGTTTTTTTCCATCAACCCTCCCTATATCAGAGTAATCTAAAAAAATCTTTTAATTTACAGGATTTGCTTGGGTCACGTTAGCTACCAACGATTCGTATTCATTAGGAGCTTTAGTATTAGCACATTCGTTAAGAAGGGTTAATACAAGTCATCAATTGGCCGTTCTTATCACTCCAGCAGTTTCACAGTCTATGAAGTAAGTCATCCTCAGTTTTTTTTTAGGTAAAGAGATTGATCCTAAATCTTATTAATTTCACTCAACTTTTTTTGAGGCCAAAAAATTTTTTTACAGGTTTTGGCTAAAGCTAAAAATTTTACCAATAGATGAAATTATTTTTTGGGTGTCTTGCTTGGCTTTGCTTTGCTAAATTTGGCTTTGCTAAAATTTTCTGCTTAATTTTTTAAAATCAACAGTCAATTTTGGTAGTCTCAACTAATTCCTGGGACTTGGGTCTTTGTTAATTCTTGCTTAAGCCCTTGAAAGCTTTGCAATAAGTTGAAGGCAATTTTTTTCAATCTGTGAGCCCGTTTAGAATCTTTAGGCAAGTTTATCAAAGCCAGCAATGCCCAGTTAAATTAATTTCAAACATTTTAAGGAACTGTAGTTTAGTTTAGTTTACTTTAGTTGTTTAGGACTTTCAGGCTTAATTTAAATCTATTACAGCTCTTGAGCTGCTATAAGCTCAAGCTAAATCTCCCCAAAGCCTTTATAATTTTTTTTAGCTTTTGATTTAACTCCGTGAGAAATTTTTTTGTGCTATTTAAAGATTTTAAATTAAACGCTACTCGAAATCAGTTAGTCGGAGTTATTTTCTTAAGTATTTTAATTAATTTTACTGCATTTTTGAAGCTCAGCTTAAGCCTCTTAAAATTTTAGGCCGATCAAAGGCCTGAGCCAAGCCTGCTAAAGCGTTAGGGTCATTTTAAGTATTTTATTAATAGCCCTAGCTACGGCCATAGTAATTTAAAGCGTTTTTGTGTGGCCTTGAACCTTTCAAAGCTCTAGGACAATTGAGCTGTGACTCACCTCTTCCCTCTTTTATTCTATTTACAGCCCTGGCTCTAACTTTGTTGAAAGTGTTTAGACCAAGATTAATCTTGATGTAGCACAAAATCTTGACAAGTTCAAACCTAATAAACCTCGCTGAAAAAATTTTATTAAAATTTTGATTTTACCTTTTCTTGCGCTTTTTTTTCCAATTCTGGTTAACAAATCTAAATTTTCTGAATGTTTTAAGATTTAAATACGGCCGCCCACTGAAATAAAATGAAAAAATAGCTATTGAGCTGATATTTGTACTTTTTACATATATTTATCATCAAATAAAGTCTATCGATGACGTCAAATTTCGTCCTGAATTAGCTGACCTGCATAACCTTGAACAAATTTCGCGGGCTTTAAGTAAAAAATAAAAATGACATTTGAACTGCTCATTTTTTTTCCCCATTTTTAAAATAAATCACACTTTCTAATATGAAAAAAAAAAAACAATTAAAAGACAAAAAATTTTAACAGCTTTCGGGCTTTGCTTCAATTATTTACTGTAAAAAGCATGGAATTAAAATTTTTAAAATTACGTTTCAAATCTTAAAAGGATGCGTCATTAAACTATTTTCAAATTTGACGTTTTTTGTTTATTTTTTTTTTTCTTTCATAGTTTGAGAAAAAGAAAATAGCCAGTGAAGTTTTTCATTTTTTAGAGGTGATCGAACAGTGGAATAATAAAAAGCTTTAGTTTCGTTGGGCTAAAACTGTTAGTATTTTAAGGCTGATTCCAGAATGAAGCTCATTAAAGCATTTGAAGGCTAACGGAAACAATAAAGCTCTCTATTCTCTAGCGGCGCCTCTAGAAAACCAATATAAGGCCTCTAGAGCTATCATAAGCCTACCCTAAGCCTGTCAGGGTCATGCGATACTGAGCTTAGCCATTGTAAGACATATGAGCCCAAGCTAGGTCGGCGTGAGCCATTAAAAACCCAAGCTAAATTTGATTAGGTCTTTAGGAGGGTTGGCTAAACCACTAAGGCCATTAGAGATTCTTATTTCGGATTGCAAAGGCCCTCAAAAACCAGATCAAGAGCCCACTAAGCCAGTGGGAGAGATTAGAAACTAAAAATAAACTTGTTAGGGCCATTATAGGAGCCTAAGCTAAGTAACTAAGGCCTTTAAAAACAAAGCAAGCCAGTTTGGGCCTTAAGTATCTGAGTGTAGCCATTTGGAACAAGTAAAACTAGATGGGGGCGATTAGAGCTTCAAGTAATGATGCTAGGCCCCGTATTGCATTACTTCAGCCATTAAAAGCTCAAAACCCAAGTCAGTTTTTTTTTTGAGTATTTTTTGGACGTTATTTTTTTTGGGGGGCCCATGTGGCGTTAAAGTCTTTGATTTTACCATTTTTAAAGCTATTCTGCGGTTCTCATCAAGTCTGCTGCACCCCCCGCAGCTATGCCTGTGTTATCCATCGAAGATTATGAATGCGTTAACCTGTTAAAAATTTTTTATGACCGCTTTTATGAACTTGAAGGAAGGCGTGGTGGGTATTAATTACCGTTTACCTGACGAGCCGATTCTCCATTCATCATACCCACGACATAATGATGAAACAATAAAACTTGGTCGAGTACCGCTCGTCCGATCGAACTCTAGAAGAATGTTTAAAAAAAACCCCAGGAACTGTATTTAACACCTCAATAAATTTTAAATCGGCTGAAGAACTGGGATATCCCCTTGATTTGAATTTTTTTTTTAGAAAAAACCGACAGTTGGTTTTTAGCATGAGGTCGGAGCATTCAAAAAAAGATTCGTCAATAATCAGACTGTACAGTTGTTGAAACGGTTAAATGAAAAATTAAAGAAACAAGGAAACAGACGTAAAGATGAACATGCATTCATCAGGAATTGGAAATTAGCCAATGGCTTTATTTTTCATGTTTTGTGTTTTTTTTTTTACTTACAGAGAGCAACTGCAGGCTGTGTTCGATGTTGTCAAAGTGGTTGATGTCCTCGATTCCAAGGATGAAACAAATTTGGCGCTTCTTAAACGACCTGAATTAGGAATTACCTTCACTAAAATTCATTGCTGGACTTTGACTCAATTTGAAAAATGCGTTTTTCTGGATGCAGATACTTTGGTGAGTTTTTTAAAAAAAATACATGGGCAATTTATGTCTTCAAACACTTATTTTATTCTTCTGGTGGCACTAAGGGCCACAGTTCAAACCTTTGGCTCTTCTATGAGGTCTGTAAATAGCCCCATAGAAGTTTTCTCTTCATCAGCACACTTTAACTCTGGTAGGCTTGCCTGGAAAATCTAGACAATAACTTCATCTTTACTGTTTTAGACACTGGTAGCCAGATTAGCCAATAGTTTGAGTTTGCCACAGCGCCAGCTTAGCCTTTGATCCCTAATGAAAATTGAAATTTAAAATCTGAAAGAAAATATATGAGCACGTTGTCTTTTATTTTCATTGAAAGTGAAATCTTTTTTTCTTTTGAATAAAATTCGCACATTAAAATGCGATTGCGAAGATGAAAAATGTTTAGAATGGGGTCTCAGCCCACTAGGTCAATAGTTTCAAGAAAACACTAAATATAACCGAGTAGGAACTCTCGACCACGTTGGGATGCAGATAAAAAGTCTTGAACCACCGCCAATATTATATACGAAATAAATTTAAAGAGAGAAAATATATAGGAAGAGAATTGGAAACTTGATCGTATTTCTCTCTTCATATTTTTTTTTTATATAATTATGATTCATACACAACTTGACCTTCTTAATTAATAAAAAATTTTTAATTTCGATTATTTTTGTTAAAGGTTGTTCGGAATTGCGACGAGCTTTTTGAAAGAGAAGAATTATCAGCAGCACCAGATGTAGGCTGGCCAGATTGCTTTAACACCGGAGTTTTCGTATATAAACCATCTGTAGAGACTTTTAATAATCTTGTGCAATTAGCTGTGGATCAAGGAAGCTTTGATGGTAAGTTTTTGGGTAAAATAACGGGCGAGAGCATTAGAAAAATGCGTTAGGATAAATTTAAATCGTTATTTTTATCGTATCAAGTGGCGAAAAAATTTTAAACGAAATTTTGAGTTTGGATTTTTTTCTAAACGATTCCAAACAGTGTTAATCTGTCACGAAAACAAAACCCGACTCAAATTCAACCAAACTTCGACAGTATCCTATCAGGCCTGATTTGTTCTTTAATCTGGCCGGGCGAAAAACGCAAGATCAGGGACTAATAAATTTTTTTTTTACTTAGGTGGTGATCAAGGGCTCTTAAATCAATATTTCAGCGATTGGGCTACTTCAGACATTAAAAAACATTTGCCATTTGTTTATAATTTAACATCCGTCGCAGTTTACTCTTATATACCGGCATTTAAACAGTAAGTTATCCTTGATCGCAATATTTTGCTTCATTTTTGATTGGCAATACTAATTCTGATTTTATTTTAGCTATGGATCCCAAATTCGCATTGTACATTTTATTGGAGCGATCAAACCATGGCTTCAAGAGCTTGATCCAGCTACTAGAACTATTTCTTCTGCCCCAGGCGCTGAGCATTTAACTCCTTTGCTACAAAATTGGTGGGATATATTTTGCGAAAAAGTTCATCCTGCGTTAGCAAAAGATTTGGTAAGTTTTTGCTTGCCTTTTTTAAATTTTTTGCCTGTTTTTTCCTTTAGTGACTTTTTCTTGAATGTCGTGAATAACGTTGACTTTTTTAATAGGGCGCCAGTTTGTAAACTTTATTTGAATTTTTTAAAAAAAATTGATTTTTAAATGTGAAGCGTGAAGAGCCTCATCAGTCAATATTTTTTAAGCTAAGAAATAAAATTGAAAATGCTCAAGGGCATTTGTATGAACCAAGGATCGAAAAATATTTATTCAAGTTATTATGAAGAAGGCTTGAGTCGTTCGTTCAGAGACTTAATTCGTTTTTGTAATCTTAGCTTAGACCATCCATTCTTTTTCTGTCAAAATGCTTGAAGGTTCTTTCTCATAAGCTGTAATTGTCCTTGGCGGTAAGATAAAGTCTTAAGGTCGTTAAAGGTCGGTTTTAAGCTTGAGCTAAATCCTTTGGACCATAAATAGCTAAATTTTTTTTTGAGAGGAATTTTCCAAATTTAAAAGACCAAAGTGAAATAAAAATTGCATGTTTTTTTCCGTTTTAAAAAGAAATCTGAAAAATTCAGAAGGAATTTTTCTTTTAAGGTAGAAAAAAAATTAAATAGTAATATTGCATTCAGGCACGTATTTTTTTTAAATACCTCCTGTTGAGAAGTCGTCCCTCTCACCTTTACGGTTGAGGTTGATCAGGAAATAATTCTTCATAATATGGTTGAAAAAAATCCAGTTCTGGTACTTATAAACTATATTGACTGGAGTTCGAGTTTACACTCGCTTAAGTTGAGAGTGGGTTGAGGCAGGTCGGGGCAATGAGTTACTTTAATCTTTTTAAAGCATGCAGGCCTGCATATCAGATCCATTGCTGGCTTAGCTCATCTTGAAAATCTTTTTTCAATATCGGTTTTGCATCAGATTTAAGTGGGCTTGAGAACAGCTAGTCTGTTATTTTTTCTGGGGGCGATTGGTTCTCCCTAAAAAATTTTCTCAAGCTGTGGTCAATGTTTTTTGATCAACAGCAGCATTTTAGGCATGAACTTACAAAATTATTTGTAAAGATTTTTTTAACTTCAGAATCTTGTTAAGGAAGCAATAGAAAAACTTGAGCGAGATCGAAGATTTTGCCTGTTAGCCGTAGAGATGATATACTAAGTTTCTTCAATTCGCTCAACGCCTTCAATTGAGTTGATTAGGCAAAATTAGCACAGGCATGTTTTTGAATCATGCTTGTCAAGTCTGTTCTCTTTTTTTTTAATTTAAAGATCCGATTGCCGTGGAAAATGAAAATTGCCAAATAAGATTTTTCAGAAAATCTAACAGCAACCCATTTTTGGCTAAGTCAGGGCCTGGCTTGTAACTTTTTTTTCTAGCTAGACAGGGCTTAATTTATAAAAGTTGTAAGCCAGTACGCATTTGGCCTATGATTTTCCTAAAATGAATGCATTGCTTTAGCATCTTCGGGCCCAAGACAGTAATAAATACTGTGAAATTTTTTATTGCAATATTTTCTAAAACAGTAGAACTATCTCCTTGCGCGGCCTTGATTCTAATCCTTAAGAGTTTAGGGCTTAATTTTTGACTAGGATTACGGCTCTGGAGACTTTATCCCAAGTAAATTGCAAGCAATTTTGTCATTGTTTTCAGGCCAAGTTTAGTTTTAGGCCCATCACACTTGCTGCAGGTTTAAAAACTTCCAACAGAATTTGGTTCGAGCTTCAATACAAATAAAATGATATCTTTAAAACTTTGACTGATTACATCTTTTATAAAAAATTGGAGCTGGAGCTTTCAGTTTATTATATTTTTAAGAAATTTTGAACAAATGGATTCAGACTAAATATTTTAGGCCTGGAAGCAAGATTTTTTCCACCATAACGACTAATTTGGCTGTTAGCATATTAAATAACTAATCACAAAATCGCAAAAAAAATTTTCGAAACCACAACTGGCGTCCTAAATCTATTTACTTATGGTTTCTGTATCGTATTAACTTTTGTTATTATTAGGCCAAGTGGTTTTATATGTCACAAACGGTAAGTGAAAGCGATTTATAAAAACTTTTCTAAAAATTATTAACCATCAAAATGAATGTCATTTTAAAAAAACTGAGTAAAATTTCTGTACACCTCGTTACAATTTTTCAACCTTAAAATCTTTTTTTAAGGTTTTCTATTTTCGGTTTAGAAACCATAAGTATATTTTTATTTCCTCCCCTAGGTACGCTTGCATTTTTTTAATTCTATCTAATTTTTTATTTCTTCTTAAACTTCTTTTTAGTTTAGGTTATCACACCAGTTGTCTTTTTCGGTTAACGGATTTTCTTTTTAACGGAAATTTTGCTCAGTTATATTTATCTAATTTAAAATATTTTCTGGCCTGATTATTTTTAACTTTGTTAATTAAATCCATGTTATAAATTTTTTTTTGAGTGAGGCAGACAAGTAGCACGATTTATTTTTAAATATTTTTTTTTTACTTCCACTTAGCATGCACATTCGAATGCTTAAGGATCCGACCGATCGATAACTGGTGTGATTTACCGATTTAGTCCGTTTTTTTTTTTTTTTTTGAATTTTTTTTTTTATTCTTTGTGTGTTCGTGTGCATTTAGGAATGTGCTAGTGGAATGTTGAATCTTCAAGTACCAGCCTGCTCTAATGCTATAGAAACTAGTGATCAATCCGGAATACCTGATAACGTCCAACCTTTCACTCCTTATATTGAAAAAGATGATTCTAGGCAAATTAACCTTCCTTACACTCCTTTTGAAGTTACTAGTTCATCCGGGGAATCGTTAACCGCGCAATTTTTGGAAATACGAGAGCAGGAAATATTAGAAAAGCAAAGAAGGGAACAGGAATGGTGGGAGCAAGAACAAAAAAGGATACAAGAAGAGAAAGAGCGTGAGAAAGAAGAGGAAATCGTGAAGGAATCAGATGATAAACATGATGATGAACCCCCGGAAGAACCACAACCGGAGATGCAAGAATCGGAAGAACAAAACGAAGGATACACAGAACCGGAGCATCACGAACAACCTCATCAAAGTCACTTCGATTATTACACGTTTTACCCGGATGAATCGTGTATAAATACATATTTGGATCAAAATACCGCGTTTTATCAACCGTTTGATAGCCAGAATAAAAGTTTCGAACCTTTACCTGTTTATAATGAAAATCCGTTTAGCTACACGGAACCGGAGCAACAAGCGCCATCACTGCCTAGATTTTTAACGATACCAGAAGATGATCAAAGACAAACCTTTAATGTTGTTCATCAGGAGTGGCATCCGCCACCACCTCAACAGGAAGAACATCAACATCAGCAATGGCATTACGTCCCGCCTGAAATACCTCCTCCATGTTATCAAAGTACGTCTCACGAAAATTTACACGAGGCCGTTCAAGATTTACAAAAATCGAAATCGATGACTAATTTATCAGATGAGAGCACGAACGTGATGAGTGGAAATTTTTGGAAATCGCAACCGAACGTTAATGTTGATTCTAATAAAAAATTTGCGATGCCGAAATTGAAGCCGCTTTTGCCGAAACAAGTATCCTCTCCGCAGCCGCCAACGCCTGTTTACGAAGCCAGGCCGAAAATTACTCAATATACTGAATTTCACATGAGTTCCGAGTATAAAGACCCGGTGAAATTGCCTAGCGATAACATCGGGTTTGTAGAACGCCAAATTTTGAAAGAAAAACGAACAAAAAGTAGTAAAGTCGGGAGTAAGTTTGGGGCTTTGCCTTATATTGAACCGATGGAACCGTACGTTCCAGAACCTTCCCCTCCGAAGCAGAAAACTCCTTTAAAAGAAATCGATTGTAACGAAGTCGTCGATTATGATTTATCATTGTGTATAAGACAATCAGGGAATAAACCTTTGCCGAAGGATAGCGAGAAGAAAAAACAGAAAAAAGAAAATGCGTTGATATTTCTTCCTGATTTAAAACCGCTCGTCCCAGCGGATGATAGAAGAGAACAGTTTAAGAAAAGGAAGTCGGATGAAAGGTTGCAAGTCCCGGAAGATGGTAGGAGGAAGAAGAAAGAGAAAAGGGATTCGAGGAAAGCGAGGGAGAGGAAAAGGAAAGAAGAGATGAATAAGAAACCGGTCGAGGCGGAAGTGTATAAACATACGACTGATGTTCAGGAAATATTAAAGAGATTGGTGAATTATACGAAGGATTATCAGGATTATTTTAAAGAGCCGGAAGAGAAGGTTAGCAGGAGGAAAAGCCCGTCGCCTACGATTTTGATTAATGGAAAGGAGTTGGAAAGCCAGTTTTCTCCGATTGAGGTTTATCCGAGTTTTGTTGAAAATGGATTTGATAGATTTGTTAATGATTTTATGAAACCCTCGTCCGAATTAAGTATTGAAGAGGAAGTAAAAAGAATAAGGGATGAAGAGAAAGTTAAAAAGACAAAAACGAAAAAGTCAAAGAAAGTAGTAGAAGAAATTGTTGGGAAGATTAAAGTGCCTGAACAAGAAAGTATTGCAACGCTTGAGAGGAAGGAAGAAGTTGAAAAGACAGAAAAACTTTTACCATTAAGTTTGGTAGAAAGCGAGGTGACGGGAAAACCTGAAAAAGATGCTGAAGAGTCGAAAGTTCAAGATAGAACAAGCGAGTTAGAACCTGAAAGAATGGCAGATGAACCAAAAAATTTAGAAGAAGCTCTTGAAAAAGATGCTGGAGATTCTTCGGTTCAAGATAGTGGAAGCAAGTTAGGAACTACAGAAGAACCAGATAGTCTTGTAGAACAAATAATTGAAGAAACTAATGATGTTACAGAATCCGAAATCCAGCAATATGAAGGAGTAGAAGAGAAAGTACCAGAAGAAGAGAACGTTGACGAATCTGCGATTCATGATGCCGCGCTGGAAATAGAAAAATCGACATTGAAAGATTCGATTGCAGACAAGAGTGAAGCTAGGGAGACTCCAACAGTAGAGCCAGAACTTTCAGATTTTGTCAGCTCAATAATTGATAAAGTTGAAGTAGTTGAACGTGAAAATGTAAAAGAGATAATGACAGTTGAAGAAGGAAGTATTGAACAACCTTTAGAACAAATTGGAATCAGCAGCTTTCAGCTAAGCGAAGTCGTAGAAGAAAAGGGGTCGTCTCCAGAAGAATTATTTTCGGAAGAAACTGTATCTCCCTGCCTAGAGGTCACTGAGTCATTTCTAGAAACAGTCGGTGTAGAAAATGAAGAACTTGAAGCTTCTTTCAATATTGCACACATGATGGAATCTGAAGAACAGGAAAAGATAGCAACAATAGCGCCAGAACAACTTGAACCAGAAAGTATTGTAGAGAGAATCGAACAACCCATCAGCTCATCAGAAGTTAATGAAATCAAAGAAAGTACCGAACTGGTAGACTTGGAATCCGCATTATCAGAAGTATTGCAGGAATCTGAAAATGGAGTTGAAAACCAGAAAATCGACGCTCCGACAACACCGAATGATCAAATTTTATCAGTAGAAGTCTCGTTACCAAAATTACAAGAGGACGATACCGATGAAGATAATAGTTTCCTAGACATTGCAAAACAATCAGATGAAGATGAATCTCCTGAAAGAATCACAGAACACTCCCCAAAACCTCGCTCAAAACCAGAAGAACCATTTCGACATTTTCGAACATTCATTAAAGAACAAAACGAAACTTCACAGAAAGGTCTTCTTGGTATTCAAGAAATCATACCGACATTACCAGCTAAAACTTTTGCGAGCGGTATTGTTATATCCCACGCTATAACCGCCACTGACAAGCAAGTTCCTCAACCTGAAACCATTCCACTTGAAGAACCTACATTAATCGAGGAACCTCAAGTTCAGGTTCAAATTCCTGAACAAAATCAAGATTCTGATAGTGGAGTATCTACAGATGGAACTGAACATACCGACAAAAATAAATCCCCGCAGTTTGAACTCAGCCCTGAAATAAAAGAACCAGTACCTGAGGAACCTGATAAATCATGGTCGAGTTGGGCTGATGAAAGTAGCGAAATAACTAAATCAGTCGCTGAAATGGTATTAAGTGAACCCGAGGAACCTTTAACCGAAACTTTAAAACCTTTAACTTACGCTGTTGTTGCTCAAAAAAACGCACCTTCCCCCTCGCTTGCATCTTCCCCTCGCAAATCATTGTTCTCGATTCCTAGTGCTCAAAAAACACAGAAACATTCCAGTAAAAAATCTAGTCAATCCCGTAAACCTAAACCTAGTCAAGAAAAAGTAGAACCCGTAGATGTAGTACCGAAAACTAAATCATCGCCGAAAAAAGTAGAGAAAGCCCCGGAGGAAGTAAAAAAACCGTCGAATATTTTTGAAGTGTTGCCGGAAGAATCCTTGGATGAATCCCCGGATGAATCTGTCGAAAGTTCCATGACTAAAAAAATTGCTAAAAGCAAAAAAGCTCCTAAAAGCTCAGCTTCTAAAACAAAGCTTGTACCTTCTGCTAATTTTCCCGCATCCCGTGTAAATATCGCTGCCGAGGATGTGCCTAGAGATGAATCGGAGACGCGCCTTGCCGATCCGAATGATAACGTAAGTTATTAACCTTTTCTCCGTGTTTTTTTAAAATCACTAATTAAAATTTCTTAGCAAATAAAAATTGTATTTGGGAAGTTTTTTTACCTGAGCAGCACAGCAACTTAAGCTTTTCGAGCCAGATTCAGTAATTTGGGCTTGCTTTAGAAATAATTATCAAAAGATTTGTTCAACAAGCAAAAATTTATTAAAAGATTTGGTCAAAAAGAAAAAATTATCAAAAGTTGTTCGAATAGAAAAAATTATCAAAAGTTGTTCGAATAGAAAAAATTATCAAAAGTTGTTCGAATAGAAAAAATTATCAAAAGTTGTTCGAATAGAAAAAAATTATCAAAAGTTGTTCGAATAGAAAAAATTATCAAAAGTTGTTCGAATAGAAAAAATTATCAAAAGTTGCTCGAATAGAAAATATTATTATTGAAACATTTGGTTTACAAGAAAAAATTATTAAAAGATTTCTGTCGACAAGTGAAGATTATTAGATTTGGTAGACAAGAAAATTTTATCAAAAGATTTGGTAAACAAAAAAATTTTTTCAATAAATTTGGTTGACAAGAAATTTTTTAAAAAATTCCCCTAAAGCCAGAAAATCTGAAAAAATTGAAATTTGGCCTGAAAATTTTTCTTTTTTAGTTCTTGAAAAATATTAATTTTTTCTTTCAAAAATCCCTTAAGTAGCGAAAATTTTGAAAAGGTAACGTGCTGTTCGGGTAGCTAATCCATACTCAGCCTAGCCTGGTTTAGGCTTTCCCTAGACCTTAATATAATTTACTTTTCAAACAATATTTTTGGCTAAACCTATTACACATAAGCCAGCCGAATTCTATTTTTCTTTTAGGTTCGACGAATGGTGCTACTTGGTTGCCTCTTGTACGAATTTCTCCACCTCTGGTTCTCGACTTTGTACTCCTAATTTCTAATCCAAAAAAAAGTATTTTTAAAAAAAAGATTTCGAAGAATTTTAAATAAAAAAAATTTTAAAAAATGGTAATGTTAATCTCTTTTCTTTTATATCTTTAAATCATTTGTACATATTGTATATATAAACCACACCGCTTTTATGTCCGTCTTGCCTATCTTCATTAGCGCCATATCACTCATCCCTTTTTTTCTATACGCGGCTTAATCATTCAAAATTTTAAATGCAAAAAAATCATAGGTGGACATTTTCGTATAATTTCATTTATTTTCAAAATTGGGCCAGAAAATTTTTTTTTATCGTACTCTGAATTATTTTGCGTATTTGTTTTCTAATCGGATTTTGTCTCGTTTTTCAGACTGGAATCGCAGGCGCCATTGCTAATTTAAGTTTAGAATCAGGTTCAGAGATAGAGACTTCAGGAGCCGCTTCATCAGCCCAAGAAGAATATCTAAGAAGGCAAAACTGGGAAACGGGTCGCATCGATTATTTAGGAAGAGATTCTTTCGACAATATATGGACGAAGATATGCGAAACTTTAGATAAAAAGGTAAGTGATTTTTTAAAATTTTATTTTTTAACAAAAGAAAATTATGAAATTAATTTTATTAGTTTAGCAACGAAAATTAAAATTTGTAAAGATTGGCAGGCTGAAGTGTTTTTTATAAAAGTAATATTGATTTGAGAACAGACAGATAGTTCATCCTGAAGAAGAATTTTAATGTAGCATGAAAGAAAAGTAAAGTTTTTTAGGATAGAAGAAAAAATAACCCAGTAAAAACCTTCCCATGTTTATATTTTTGCCAAAGAAAAGATGAGATGAAATTCTTGGTCAGATTTGTATTTTTTCGATGAACAATGTTATATTTAATGAGGGTAAACATTTTTAAATATTGAGCCAAGATTAAACATTTTGCTCAAAATCATCTTTTCTAAAATTTTTCATTGAAAAACTTTATTTAAAAAGAAGAAATAAAGAAAAGATTTGTTCAACAAGAAAAAATGATCAAAAAATTGTTTTAAAAGAAAAAATTATTAAAAGTTATTAAAAATTTTGTTCGACATGAAAAATTTTACAAAAATTCTGGTTGACCAGATAACATCAAAAGATTTTTTGTTGAGAAAAAATTCTGAGCAGCTTTGAACGAAAAAAAATTCTTTAAGATTTGCTCTGAACAATGAAAATTGAAAAAATGAATTGCCAATACTTTTTTGGTGTTCATTAATCCCCGAAAAATACTAATTTTTATCACTGTTGTTGTCTCGCCTAGGGCCTTCGAACCCTAAAACTGCTCCTGCCATTAATGAAGTTTTATTAAAAGTGATGATAAATAATGTTTGGATTTTATTACGGCTACTTTTAATACTCAGTTGTAAACTTCGACTAATAAGTAGATTGTAGTGACCATAGAAAGGAATAAAAGAAAAGGTATTTAATGCTTAAATCGTTTTCATACGTCAGAGGAAGTTCTAAAAGCCATTTGATAGTTTAGCCAAATTCGCTTTATCCTTGCGGTTGAAAAATTTAGACTTTATTCGGCCGTTAGCGATGAGGAGAACTTGGATTTTACCAGCTATCATTCTTCTGTAAATTCCTCTGTCGCCTTTAACGATTATAACGTTTTAATAAATTATTATTTTTAAAGTCATCCAAAATTTTATTCGGGTACATTTTGAAAGTCTTTCAAGTGATTTTTTGGCAGATATTTTAGCCTAAAAAAGCCTAGGCTGACTTTCTTCCATTAATATTCTAAAATTGTACCATTTACGAAACTTTTGCACAATTTCCGCTCTTATAAATTATAGATCTTAAGCATAGATTATTACAAAAATAATTAAGTGGTAAAATTAACGGTCCTTTTGCGTAGGAAATGTTTACATAAAGCTTCGATTAGAACTACTCTTAAACGATGAAGACTTGTATTTTTTTAAAAATATTCATAAGGATTATCCCCTAAGGCAACCATGGCACTAATGCTATTGGTTTTTGCCATGGGTCTTCGGACAACCAACGCCGTAACATCTAGTCTAAATTTCAAATTTTTTTTTCGAAAAACTGATCGCACGCCTTAAATAAAACACCAACCAAAAAAAAAATTTAAAAAATAAAAAAATTAAAAAAAGAATTTCAAAAAAATGTAAAAAATTAAAAAAAAGTAAAAAAAGTAAAAAATTTAAAAAAATTAAAAAAATAAAAATAAAAAAAAAAAATTTAAAAAAAATAAAAAAAAAATAAAAATGAGAAACAGAGAGTTCTTGATGGCTCACCAACGTTTACATATCATAAATTGTGCCTTAACTGAAAACAAAAGGTGTTTACTTTAAAGATCCTGCTTTATTAAATGCCTTTAAAGTAATCACCTTTCGTTTTCATTTGATCAGTTTTTCAATTTCGAATAGCGTTGTACACGCTTACTGAGCCGTCTCTGAAACATCTGTTTTGATGGAGACTTGAGAGTTTAGTGCGTTGGAGGAGCTCGAAAAGAGAGAATCGAAGGATTGCCGGTACTCTTGTTTCGGGTTCAATAGGGGGTAGAGTAAAAAAAATTGGCTTTGCCTAAATTGGCTTCGCCTGTCCTTTTGCTAAACTGTATTTTTTTCATTATAGAAGAATACATGAGCGAGGGATACAGTCTTCAATAAGAAATTTTTTTAATCTTTTCTTCATGAGCGGTTTTTCATACTTTCTTTGTTTTAGAATTAAGGTAGATGCTTTAGAAGATGTACGCTGGAAATTCATCTCACTATAGCCTCTTAGGTTGTATTTATTGTTGGAACCGTCCATAATTAATAAAGTAATTAGTGCCAGTAATTACGGACAAGGAAAACTATTCGATTAAAAATATTCTAAAGCGATTAGTGATTGTATTATTTTTAAAATATTTAAAAGGGTTATCCCCTAGAACAGCCGTGGCACTAATTATAGTGTCATGGCCATTCCATGGCATGGTCTTTGGACAACCAACGTCGTAACATCCTTTTAAATTATAAAAACAGAGAGTTCGTTGTTGTTGAGTAAAGTGGGTGTCTTACATATCATGTAACTTGTGCCTGGACTGAAAATGAAAGTCGTTTCAAGTGCCTTAAAATACTTTTAAATGAAACATTTTTCGCTTTCAGTCGATTAGCTTTTAAATTTTAGATTTTAAGCTTCTTACCCACTCATAGGCTCCGTGTATATCTCGACTATAGCGTTCGGCTAAAAGTCTTGGCTTCCAATAAAGTTATGCACTGAGCCCATGCCAACTGCACATCATGTCTTGGGGCGGGAATTCATGAGTAACATGCCACGTTTAGTATATTTCACAGGGAATATCTGGTAAAATAAAATCTTTCTCTGTGAAATTTATGTAACCTTGTTACCCGTGAATTATCGCAGTGGCTTCGCCTGTCCTTTTGCTAAACTGTACTCTTTTCATTATAGAAGAATACATGAGCGAGGGATACAACCTTTAATAAGAAGTGTCACGATAATTGTTTGAACCGTCCATAATTAACTAAATAATTAGTTCTAGTAATTACAGAAAATGAAATAAGATATTCGATTTAAAATATTCTAAAGCTATTAGTGGTTGTATTATATTATTTTTAAATATTTATAAGGATTATATATTTACCCGAAAAAATAATTTCACTTTAGCTTATAATTCACGCCTTTAAGTTTATGGACCGTTAATTTTGTACAGCTTAACTTAAACATAGTTACCGATCATGGTCGAAGTGTAATTTAACTGTTTTGATTTTCCGTTGAGCTTCCCAAAAAATAGAAGGCAGACACAGTTTTTGCTTCAAAAAATGATGCCATTTGATGTCAATTGTGCAAAAATATCAATAATAGACTTGTCCGAAATTTTGAAGTGCTGATTTTAACTTTCTGCTTCGAATTATCTGAGGTCGCAATTCTTGATAATTTTGAAATATTCAAATTGATGATTTTACTTTCCTAAATATCAAAAAAAAATTTTAATTTAACAGAAAAAAAGAGAAAATAAGCAAACACTTTTCTTACCTTATCCAGTATATTTTCATCTGTTAAACAGTATCAAATGCAACTGATAATAACACTTTGTTAGGAATTATAAACTGTTTAATATAGGCTGAGGTCCATCGATGTTATTTACTTAAAAAATATTTATGAAGGACCTCAGCCAGCACGCTTGAAAGCGTGGTTACGAAAGAACGATCGATCGACTCGAGAGGATGCTTAAAAACGTAGAGCGTTATGATCATCTTAAGTTTAACATAGGTGGAAAAGCTAGTTTGCATCTATGTTAAGTTTACGTGAACAAAACAGCTGAGAGTGTTTTTGAAATTCACCCCAAATAGGAGAGCAGCTGATGAATCAAGAATTTAACCACCTGGTCGAAGTATGTTGCCATTTTTCTATTACTTAGCTTATGGGCAGCTCTGATAGTAATTTTGGCGATGTTTACTTTTTTTGGTTTTCATGGTTCCGTGAAAATATTTTTAAATTTGAATTAATGAATTGTGTTACAACCGTGTAAATTCTTGATTATCAGAAAAATTAATTAAATTAGATTTTCTGGTTTTCTCAAGATTGGTGATACTTAATGATTTTTGACCCCACAAAAAATTGTTTGACAAGAGAAAATTTAAAAGATTTTTTTAATAGGAAAAAACTATTAAAACATTTGGTCGACAAAAGATTTCTATTAACTACAGGAAATCATTAAAAAATTGATCAGTAATAAAAATTATTAAATGATTTCTGTTGACCAGAGAAAACAAAATTATGTTTGTTCTCTTAGTTAATCGACTGAAGTCACCTTTGAGCTTTAGCTTTTTTTAGAAACATTTTAGCCTGCCAATCTTTTTCAACCGGGTTGAATTTACTAATTTTTTAAGAAAGTTTCAAAAAAAATAATCGAGGCATTATTTTTTCTTTGTTGACTATTACTCAGCGTTTCCATTAAACTAAATGCCTCGGTTAATTTCATCAAATAATTTTAATTTAAATCGATTGTTTCAAAATGCCCCATCTTGCTAGGATTGTATTCCCCCAAAAATTCCCTAGTCATGAATTAAATGCCGATACGGATTGTTTTGTACTATCATCATTTTGTGGGCAGAGAGAAACCCAGTTTCGCCACTTTGAAATCTCAAATTTCCGGCTGAATATAGTACAAAATAATTCTGTACGCAAAATTGTAAAAATGATGGCAGTCCTGCAAGAATTTCAACCTTAATTTTACTACTTCTAAAAAAACGATCATTATTTTTTAATCTTTACTCCCCTGCTTGCTACATTTTATGCGATTAACATAACCCAAAACTATTCACTTTCCATCTGGTTTCTCATCTTAGAAAATTAGATGTGCCAGAATTTTTTTTTTTAAAAAATAGTATTATTTTCCTTGGAATGCAGTTTTGAGTTGTGTTAATCGCATGGCATTTGCATTTTGAGTGATTTTTTTTCGTTTTGTTTTTGAGTTTGTTTGTTTTCGTTTGTTTCACAGGCTCCACAATAATAAACCAAACGGTCATGCTCCACAATAACACACTCACCAGGTAATTCTCTTTTTTTGTGTAATTTGTTGTCGCCAGGAGCGAATCACCTCAGATAAAAATAATTGAATATTTAAGGTCTAATTTCGCCCCTGGCGTTCGTTTTTGATTTTCCTTTATATTTTTTTTATTTATAGGCTTAAATATAAGATTGTAATTTTGAAATTTATCTTGTTTAGGAAACAGAGTCTCCGGATGAAGAAACCAACAACGAAACCCCGAATCTCGTCTCGACTGCGTCCATTCAACTAGCACAACCTGAAGAAGAACCCGTTCAAATAACCGAATACGACTCCCGCGGCCCTGTTTCCCTTTCTATGATTTTAAACGATCAACCCTCCGAGGTGGAATACATCGAAACGTTGCCTTCTGATAATATCGAAAGCACTGTTACCGATGACGACGATATTATATTTCTTAAATCGGCGGATAGGCACTTGTATTTGAGTAATATAGAAGAGGAAAGTCCGGAAGAGGTGAAGGAATCTAGTCAAGAATTGCCCCAAAGTGATGGCAAGGCTTCCGAAGGCGGTGGGAGTATCCCTGAGAGATTGGATGTTTTATGTACGGGGATTATCGAGAGTAAAAAGGAAAGCGCGGCGGATGCGGAAGATGCAAAGGTGGGTAGCGATTTCGTAGTTGTGGAGAAGGAAGCGGTTTTGCGGGACCAAGAGGCTACAACTGGACCGATAGATGCAGTTAATACAAAGCCAGAAGAGGAAAAAGCAGGTGAAGTCAATGTGGAATCTCAGGAATTGAAAGAGGAAGTAAAATTAGGAGCTGAACTGCCTTTAAAAGAAACATTGCAAGAAGCAAAAGTCGAGGAAAACCTGCCTGAAATTGGCGGAACATTGCCTGCACAAACTCAAGCGGAAGAAGTTTCCGAACCTCAAATAGTCTTAAAAGATCAAAAAGAGCAAGATGTGCAGTCTGTTAAAGCGCCTGAACCTGAAAAGAAAGAAGCAGCTGAAGTAAAAGCGCCAGAAGTTCAACTTCAAGAAGAAAAGAAAATTGAAGGAGTTTCTGAAACACCAGCAGCAGCAGAACCAGAAAAAGTTCAAGAGGTTCAAAAAGTGGAAGTTGATCTTATTAATTCAGTGCCAGAACCTCAACTATCAGAAAAAGATTCGAAAATTACTGTAGTTCCTGAAACTGTAGTTGTAGAAACTGTTGCAACTCTTGAGGAGACGTTGCCTGAGCCTCAACCTGAAACAGAATTGAAGGAACCATCAGCCCCAGTCCCGCAAGAAGCTTCAAAGGAAATAAATATTTCTGAAACGACGACTAGTCCAATAGTGGACACTGAGGAATCCGGCAAAGAACAGAAAGCTGAAGCAGTGCAAGATGTTCAAAAACTAGAAGAACCAGTTGAATCTCCTTGTGAATCAGCACCAGAAAAAGAACAAAATGTTGAAGCAGTTTCCGTAGTTCAGGTAGCATCGGCTCCTGTTGTAGAGCCAGAAGTTCAAAAAATACAAGAAAGTACTGAAGCTACGAGTAGTCCAGCTCAGGAACCTCAAGTTCAAATACCTGAGACTTCAGCAGTTCCAGAACCGGAAGTTAAGGAGAAAGAAAGTGTCACTACTGCTCCAGAATCGCAAACATCTGTACCAGAACAAAAATCTGAAACTGCAACACAAGAACCTGAATTGGTTCAAGAAATTAAAAAACCAGAGGTCCTGGAAGCAAAGACTAGCCAAGTTCCTGAAATAACTGAAGAAGAGCGGAAACCTGAGAGCGTCATTCAAGAAACAGTTTCTGAAGTGCCAACAGCATCAGAACCTGAAAACGTTCAAGAGGTTCAAAAAGTGGAAGTTGATCTTAGTAGTTCAGTGCCAGAACCTCAACTATCAGAAAAAGAATCAAAAGTTCCTGAAACTGGTCCAACTGTAGAGGAGAAATTACCCGAACCGCAAGCACCTTCAGAAGAACAAAAAGTTGAAGCTTTAGTTCCTGAAATTCAACCTGCGGCAGAAGAACCCGTCGCGTCTCAAGAAGGAAAAGCATTAAGCCAAGAAAATAACGAGCTACAAACTGCAAAGCCTCAAGAAGCTGCGAAAGAACCTGAACAAGCAAAATCCGATTCAAAAACTGACGTTGAAGAAAAAAAAAAAGCTGAAAATTTAGACACGACTTTGTCTGAAAAAAAACTTGAAATAAATCCTAATCCTGGACCTTCGTCTCATAATCCTGGAAATCCTGAATCCCACAACCCTGGAAATCCTTCAAAAACTAACAATCCTGGCAACGGTAAAAACGGCAAAGAGAAAAAAGGCGTCATATCAAAAATCCTAGAATTCGTAGGAGTTGCCCCTAAACAAAAAAAAAGTAGGGATGAATCTGGAGAAGCATCAAAATCAGTTTTCTACGATTCCGAAATTGAAAAACCATCAGAAACACAATCCGAAGCTGAAAAAAAACCTTCAGAAGCTCAACCTGAACCTGAAAAATTAGAAAATCCTGTTGAGGAACCCGCTAGAAAATCACCTATTCCTCACGTACCTCCTACTTTAATAGAAACATCCTTCGTATCAGCTTCTATTCCATCTGAAGATATTCCAGTACCACAATCTACCGAAACGATCGATGAAATATTAAAAGCTACTGATTTAAGTTCGATATCTGAAGACGTACCGATCGTTCAAAGTCAGCAAGAGGATCCAACGGGAGAAGAAGTCGTTCGGGAATTAATTCAAATCGCTGAGGAAGCCAGCGCTAAGTTAGCAGCGGAAGAATCAAGCGAAACAATCGAATCGATAACTGGAAAATTAATATTGCTGACGGATGGTTTAAAAGAATTAGT
Organism: Liposcelis brunnea; assembly: GCA_023512825.1. NCBI lineage: Eukaryota > Metazoa > Arthropoda > Insecta > Psocodea > Liposcelididae > Liposcelis > Liposcelis brunnea. Next base: position 13,919,115 of record CM042068.1, on the reverse strand, counting down.
TCAGCCAGCTGAAGATGTAAAAGAAGAAGCGGGGCTGAGCGAAGAAGATACATTAGAAATAAGTAAAGTAGTTGCTGAAACGTTCGAGAAAATAATATCTGTTTTAGAAGATCCAGCAGCTTATATAGAAGAAGAAAAGAAAAGATCTCCTAGTCCAAGAATTGCAATTAAGGAAATCGTACCAGATACAAGTATCATTTCCCCGACGCCGCCAACGTCGCCAGAGGACATACCAAAACCTAAAAAAGATGCGAAGTTGTTGTTAGTCGATGAAACCATACCCGAAACTCCTCCTGTAGTCGAGAAAGATTCCGATAGCGAAAAAAAAACTCCGATTTTTCTTGAGAGTAACCTGATTGTCGATAACCAATTTATTGATACGGAAAGTTTGTTGTCCGATATTAATGATATTATAGAAGAAGCGAAAACTTGTGTAGAAAGTCAGTTTTCTTTGGAATGTTCTTGTGGAGAGGTAAACGGCGAAGAAAAGTTTGAAGGATTGAAGGTAGAAGGAAGTGCGAACAAAGAAATGGAGCAGGAAGGTGGAGAAAGTGAAAAAGCAACCAAGGAAAAGAGTCAGTCAGAGGTAAAAACAGAAGATGCAAAGTCAGAGGAGAGTGAAGTTCAGGTTAGGAAAGAGGAAACTAAGGTAGACGAGGAAATAGCTCCGATTTCAAGCGAAAGCAATATTAGTGAAGGAGCAATCGGGGTAGCTCAACCAGCAGAGAGCATTGAAGATCAGACTGTCGTTATAAAACTAGAAACTGAAAAAATTTCTGAAATTTTAAAAACTGAACAAGATATAATTGAGGAAGTTTGTCCTGTGGAGAGTGAAATTCAGACTGAAAATGAGAAAAACGTGGATGATAGCGGCAAATCTGAACCAGAAACCATTAAAGAAATTCCTCCAGTTGAACCTGACCTTGAAAAAACCTCAAAAGAACTTCCTGTAATCAAAAGCGAACCTCAGACTGAAGATGAATTTGAAGAAGCAGTCGAAGAACTACCAGAAGAAAATGTAATCATCAGCGGAACATTAGTAATTGACGCTTTAGGTAGAACCCGTGATAAAACACCAGAAGAAACACCGAAAATTCCTGAGAAAATAGAACGACCGCAAATCGAAGAAACTATCGAAGCTGAAGAACCTGTTTATTCCAACGTACAAAAAATCGATTCGAAATTAGTAATAACAACACCGCCGCCTCCACCACCACCGCCTGAAACTAAACCATTCGAAGTTGAAGAAATAAAAGTAACAAGCGAGGAAGAACGTAAAAAACATAAATCCCAACCATCTACATCCAAATTATCAGGGCAAATTTTAAAAGCAATCCCACCGCCTAGAAGGAAAGCTATATCAGAAGCAAGGGGTAGATCAACAGGTGCCATTCCGAAAACAAAATCAGACGACCCTAAAGTAATTAGCGTTGTTTTAGAACAACCGATCAGCGAAACGATGTCGGTCGAAAGAAATTTAACTCCCCCGCCTGTTCCACCTCGGAGAAATAGATCGAAGCAAAGACAACCTCCTTTACCCCCGCCAAAACGGAAAACAAAAAAATGATTAATTAATCCATGATTTTTTTTTTATTTTTTAAAAAAGAGGTCGAAAAGTTCCTAATAGCTATCTGGTTAGATGCAGGGGAAGGAGTTTGTCCGTTTAATTTTACAAATGGCGCAATAGTACTGTAAATACCTCAAGGGCATTGGGAAAAAAGTCACTGAAAGTTTGTGACGTTACTTTAAATTATTTTTACAAAGGCAGCCATTAATTTCTAATCATCACAGATACTCTAGACTAGTCTTATTTTTTTTTGAGACTGTTTTACATTTATTATACGTATACATTTTTTTTTCGATATAGACTGTTTAGGAAATAAGGCGAATGAGCGCAAGACGGTTTCGAGAGTAAAATTCAAGCGCTTTTCTATTTTTTTTAAAACCGGGTTCTAGTTTTTCTTTACGGTAGGATGATATTAAATATTTAAAAAAATAATAGGAAGGGTTGCGAAATTGCATATTGATCGAATTATTAATTAATAAATAATAAGTTATTGTTATTATTTTTTTTTAAATTTTGAGATAGGTTTTTAAAATAATAATAATATTTTTTTTTGCCTAGAATCAGTAAAATGTAATAATTTTTATTAAGATATTTTTTATAAGAGCATATTTTATATTAAATTATAATTGGAGAGTTTTTATTGTAATTGTTGAGAGTACATTGTATAACAATTTGTCCCTTATTGGAAAAAAATAAAATTTGCCTTATTACTAAGATAATTATAAGAAAAAAAATTATTTTTTGTTAAAATCAAACAAAATGGATAGTTAATTTGGAATGGAATAATTGACCATGAAGAGCTCTGTTGCCGTAATCAGTGAGATTATTTCCGTAGAAAGGCGAGAGCTGTCTACTGCAGTCACTTGTTGCCTGCAGTATTCACAGGAAAATATTTTTAAAGTAAATATTAAGAATCCAATTTGTTTGATTCATTCCGTCATTATAATTAAGCACTCATTTTTCTAACCATTTTATAAATCTGTTTAGAGGTAAAGTTTTGGTCAGTTTAGTCAAATATTATATACCAACTAAGTTTAATTTGGGCTTATAGCTAGCTTGGCCAATCACAGAGCTTATTTTGAGTCTCTCATCGTCTTAGTAGCCGTAGAGTCAATCTGAGCTTAGCTCAAGTACCTTGTACCGAGTTAATTTAGTGCCCGAGATCAGCCTATGTCGACCCAGCAGGTTAAGCTCATCTGTGGTTTAACCTCAAAATGATTTATTTAATATTTGCCTAGCTTGGGCTCTGGCATTTGTCAGGAATCCATTTGTTCTGCCCGATTTTTTAAAACCAAAGCCATTACATTTTGCTTAATTAGCATAAAAAATTCTAGAAGATAAGAGAGCACATGGATAAGAAATGATTTTTTTTTTTCATTTAATTTGCAATAATTTCTATCCTGTTTTTATTATTGCTCTTATCGCAATGAGTTATCTATACAATTTTATTTGGGAACGTTAACCTCAGTCGTGACCTTATATTCATTTATCTAAGCTCATTTAGTTTTTACAATATTCTACACTATCCAAATAATAAGAAAAATTCAAATTTTTTTAGCTTTTTACTATTGTTTTCTATTTAGAAAAACTTTTGTATTATCGGAAAGTAATGACCTATTCATGCGAACGAGGAAAAATACAATTAAAACTAAAGTGGCTTTGTTGAAGAAAATCCGCGTGATTATAAAATTCCATTGCCCACTTTTTGGTTTGATCTTGACTGAACTAGTATTTTATAAGCCATTCTTTGCGGATACTGAAATCAAATCACGTTCTAAACTATTATTATTGAGAAATCATTTTTTTTTTATCACACAGACAATGAGTGCTTCTTCCTAGACGTATGAATGACGAATATGTGTGCATCACCGTTCACCTAAAGGTCAAGATGTTATCTTGGGTGTTTCAAGTGAGAAAAAAATATTTTGTCGGTTTTTAAGCCTCTGGAATGAGCTTTATAAATGAGTTGTTACTTGGTAGTAACTATTTGGAATGTCTGCCGTTGTCAAGCGGCTTATTTATGACTGACTCATAACTGTTATCAAAGCAGGTTTTTAGCCAGGCTTATATTCAAGCGGACGGGAGGATTTTAAAAGCGTTTTTTAGATTGTTTAGCCTCTGATTATCTAAGACTAGCCATCTGCTAAAATTTCACTGAAAATTTTTTAAAGTTGTCACCATTAATTTCATGAAGTTTCTGCGTAGAATATATGACCACAATGAAATAACCTTGAGACTTTACGCGCGACCAAAATTTCCGGTCAACAGGAAACCTTGGAAGTCTGCTTAGAAAAAAATGTAGGCTGACTTATAACAAAAAGTAATTATTTGAGATTACATTGTCATTTCTTCAATGCATTTCATGCGTTTCTGTGCAAGAGCACAAACAATGATGGAAGGTCTTTTTTCCATTAAATTTTGATATTCATACCAGTGAATAAAATTATTCATAATAGCCTTTTTTTTATCCCTTAATCTAAATGGCAAGAAGGGGAAAAAAAAAAGAAATGTGAAAGAAATGAAGATCAAGCCCCGTTCAGAAATCTTTTCCATTCGCGGGCCAAAGGTAAATTTCGTGGTTCCAGATTCTCATTCCACGATACCGGTTGAAAATGTGAAAGAGTGGAGGTCGAGGATTTCAATTTTTGTCACTATTTTTATCATTTATAAAGATGTGCGGTTAATTATAGTCAAACGGTTTAGTGAAATCATTAATTTAATGAGTAGTAACTAGCTGAGAAGATGGATCATTTGATCCTAGTCGAAATTGCAGTTGAAAGTCGAGGACGCTCAAGAAACCGAAAGATCAAAATCAAAATGGCGAGGGTGAAATGCGATTTTGGAATTTGGTGATTGAAGCAAAGGGATCGCCTTTTGAATGGCTTTTTCCAGGTTAGTCTTCTTTTTCATTATGTGGTGCTAAATGTTGTGGTTGTGTAGCCTTTGTTTAATTAACTTATAACGTGTAATCAAAAGCTCTGCATAGGTAAATTTAAACTGTTGGTAAATCCCGGAAATCCGAAATGCTCATGCGAAAAGACGAAGTATATGCTACTGTAGGCTTGTAAAGTAATCTTTTGATTGCCTCGTCAAAATTACGCTTTCACAGTCGTTTAAGTAGCAGGTTCCGAGTTACACAGTCATAAATAACCAAACCATGTAAATTGTTTATTCTCATTAGAAATTTGAAGATTTTTCAAACATCATTTTTAATCATGTTTGCATGATAGCCCAAATGATAACTTCATTCGCGCTGTACTATTCCGTGAAACAATTTACTAATTTTTTATACTGATTACATTATTGGTGAACCCCCCAGTAACATGAAATACCAGAAAAACACGCCTTCCATCATAATCGGAAGCTGACATCATGATGGCAATGTGCAACTCTTTATATTATTAATATTTCGTTTCAACATCGGTTACAACCTTTTCAGACTTTAACCTACTTATCATAACTGCCCTGAACCCGGCTTTTTAACATTAAATCAATTTTTAAGTCAAAAGGGGATATTTACATGAATTTTTATAATATTTTTATTATCTGTTAAACGATATTAGTATATGCCCTTATTACAATAAAAATATGTCTAGGAAAAAGCTTTCTAGATTTTGCACCATATGCTTAGCATACGCCGGAAGAGTTTTTAATTACAATCGACCGATAGCTTTAAAACGACTGATAATCGTTATGTTCGAACCACTCGTTTTGTAGTGAGCGACCTATGATGTGTTTTCTGTGCTCTTCGGTTTTATTTAATTCTTAATCTTTTCTGTGTTATCGGCTTTAGTGTAGTGAAGTTTTAATGTGTTGAAGTTTTGAGTGTGCTTTAAAGAAAATCCTGTGGATTATTTGACTTGAAAGAATAGAAGTAGTTTCCCAAAATTTTTTACATATCGGAAGGAATGCGACAGGACAATAAAGACTGTTTAGCTCTTAGAAGGTAAGTTACCTTTTTGAGGGTTTTATTGTGACATCAGGGTGCTTAAAAATTTCAGAATTGCTAGCATTTCAAAATTGACAAATCAAATTTACATTCAAAATTTTTTTTACTTGTGTTACTCCTACTCGATACTTGAAAAAAAAAATAGACTGGACCTTTAAAAACTCATGAAATTGTTTTTTTTAATTCCATGAACTAGTATGTATTTTGTTTGATAATCAGCCATGCCTCGATATAAATCTGAGAAGTAAATTTGAAAATGTTGTAAAACTCATGGCCAATGAATTATTTCAAGCCTGAAACAGGAATGGGAAAAGAGTCAGGCCTCACTAAACAAAGACAAAGAGCTGTTCAAATTTTTGGCAAATATTAAGCACTGCTTTGTCTGGAAGCAAGTTTGCATATTGCATCCATATCCAAGTGGGAATAGGTAATCTATCTGTGTGCTATAAAGATTAGGCAACTGGACAAACCAAAGAAACTCATGAAGATGACCTATTGCATACTGCAATTAAAAATCAGCCTAGCACCTCAAGGTATTACAAAGTGTAAGCTTAGCTAGCTGCAACAATTATGAGTCAAGCTCAAGATCATGTTTTTTGAAATTGAGAAATGCAAATTGCTTAATGCTTAAATAAAACTCCTAAAACTTTAATTTGCCAGAAAATGCAAGCTAGTTTGATTCTGAAAATTGAAAAAAATAAGCAACCCTGATAATCTATTGATGTTATGATGTATTTGTTTGTTTTCTGACATTCCTTTCAACTATTTGTTTTACCTTTCAGGCGTACTTGCACATTACATCAAACTTGGAAGTGGCTCCATCAAACTATTGCTCTCCACGATCACCTTATTACACTTACCTGCAGCGCTTCTAAGAGCGGTCATTTTATGTTTTAGTAGTACTAACAAATTTAGAAACTTTTCCAATAAACTATTTATCCAATTAATTTAAAAAAACTTTAAATAAATTATTAAAAAGTGTTGTCCAAAACTTCTCTTGCCTAAGATTCTTTATAACGGAAGTAACTCTTGGCAACAAGTAAAAAACTTAATAAGAGAAAGAATTTAACTTAAAAAAATTAGTATCATCCATCAGTGGAATATTAAAAAAATAAAACGAATAAACAACAGTGAGATTAAAAAAAAAAATAAAGGAAGTGAACGAAATTTAAATTTTTTCACAACCGGAAACATATCAATTTTTCGACATGGCCGCCATCATTAGTGGAAGCATTTTAAAAATATCAACAGTGACAAAATTTTCAAAAATCGCAGCCGCTTTCACGGGATCGTCAAAGGTTTTCGCTTTTAATTTTTCGACAGAGAAACCGACCAAAAATGTGAGCTTAACAAAAAACGAGAATGAAATCGTTAAATCCGTTTTTATTTCTCAATCCAACGATATATTTACAAACTTAGCCATCGAGGATTGGATTTACAAAAATACGGATTTCAACAAACATCACGTCCTGTTAATTTGGAGAAATGCACCGTGTGTCGTTATTGGAAGGCATCAAAATCCATGGCTGGAAGCCAACATGGAATATTTATCGGAAAATGGGATTGATTTAGCTCGCCGGAATAGTGGAGGTGTGTATGGGTGTTGATTTCAAAAAAAAAAAAATGAACACATGCGAAGTCCTATTGCTAATTCGAATAATTATTCTCTACACGTGAATGAATTGACTATGTTGTGAAACCTTGATTATTGTTGTAATTTTTCAGGTGGAGCCGTTTATCATGATAAAGGAAATCTTAACCTAACCTTCTTTACTCCAAGGGAAAGATACAACAGGAAATCAAATTTAGATGTAATAACTAGAGCTTTATTCAGAGAATGGGGTGTAAATATCAACATCTCAGAAAGAGAAGATCTCCTTATGAACAATTTTTTTAAAGTATCGGGAACTGCGAGTAAATTAGGAAGACCAAGCGCTTATCATCACTGCACACTTTTAGTTGATGCCAACAAGGCAAATCTTAAAAACAGCTTATTGAAAGGAAATGTAAGTATTGAATTTTAATTATAAAAAAATTTTATGAATGTACTTACTAACAGTTACGATTTAAATTGTACGCATTATGTAATGATTTAATCAAGGACATTGATTACATTAAACTTAGCCGTTGCCCATTTTTATGAATATGAAATGTATCCCTGGGATAAATGAGTGTTGGCAATCAATTTTAGGTTAATGTTAATTTACTTTTCAAAAATGATTCTAAATTAGAATGATTTATTTGCTCACGTTTGGTACATGTGACATTTGCTTGTTTTGTCTTGAGATTACCCCCTATCAATAAATGATCTTTGAACTTTATTAATAAAAATAATTAAACAAGGATGAAAAGCGATTAGTGTAGTTGATTTTATTTATGAGTGTTTTCTTTTTTTAGGATGAGATTGAAACGAACGCTACAAGAAGTGTACCATCTCCAATTAGAAATTTGAAGGATGCAAATTTTCATATTAGTCCTGAACGACTTCTATCTGCTATTGGATGGGAGTATTTACGCACAAGTGCTATTTCAATGGATGATGGAGGAAATGAACTGATAAGCAAGCAAAGAGGTTTTCAATTAATTAATCCGACTGATAAATGGTTTCCAGGTATGTTGGCTGTAAAAGTCTTGTTATTAGTGTTGCTTGCCAAAACAACTAAAAGTCAATAATGGGGATTTATGAAATTCATTTGAAGAATTTTTGAAAAGCATATTTGAGTTTTAAAATTTTAACTCCAAGTTGGTGGATGCTGAAAATTTTCACCTCTTCCTGAACTAGTAATTTTTAAATTTAATCTTCACTAATATATATTAATCAATTTCAGGTCTCGCCAAAATCCGCGACGAATACATCAGCTGGGAATGGAGATTCGGCAAAACACCAAAATTTACAACCAGCCGTACCTTCCAAATCCACGACCTCCCGGAAAAAATCGAAAATTCCAACATGAAAGTATCACTTAAAGTTGAAAAGGGCGAAATCAGTGACGTCTCCCTCAGGTTACCTGCATACAACACCGAAGCGGTTGCCTTAAGCTCTGAAATATTATCAAACGTTCAAGGGAAAAAATATTCATCTCAGACTTTGGATCTGTTTGAAAAGTCTTTAGTTTTGGTAGAGAAAAAGGAAAATGTTAAAACGGCTCTTAGGGCATGATATGAGGGATACGATATCAAATTATTGTCAGACTTTAAAATCGACGATGAATGTTTTGATATGAATTACTTCAGCTCAGGCATGGATACTGATGAGGAATTTACAATTTTTTTCAAAAATAAAAAATATCAAATGTTTGGCGTATAACTCAAAAATTATTTTATTAATCGTTAAAGATTTTCTGTAAATAAGATTTTTAATATATATTTTTGTAAATATATTTCAAATCCAAAGTGCCTTTCAATAGCGACGCGAAGGAATTTTTATATGTTTTTCTCGGCGTTGCTATTGGTGCCTTTATTTAAGTAAAATTATTTAGCCCTTTAAAAAATTAAAAAAATTTTTTAAGTCTGTACAAAAATTTTGATATCAAGAGAAATGATTTTATTCAGTAGTTTTCAGTTAGTCTTTTCTTAGTAAGGGTTTATATAATTTTCATTATCATAGTTTTTAATTCTTTCTTATATTAATTTTTTTTCTTTAGTTGCCAAGAATATGACCATATCATTTGTACTTTTCTTTTGTAAAATTATGTTTGTTGTAATTTTGGTATTATTAAGAGTTTCTTTATTTGTAAGTACTTTTTAGTTTTGTTTTGATTCTCTTGTGTAAAATTCATATAATTGATAGTTAAGCCGATAGCGTAGATTCCAAAATAAGAGCATTGGGGAATTTATAATCGATATAAATAAACGAAGGGTTTAATACAGAAAAATTTAAGTAATTGTTTTATTTTTTAAACCATCTGTATTTCTATTCCAAGCCTTAAAAATATTAAGAAAATGTGTATTAGTAGTGTTAGTAGCGCATGAAATAATTTTATTTTGTTTAAGAAACATTTCCTCTGCCTTTTAAAGCCCTTTCGGTCTGTGCTTTGCACCCCTCTCCATTTTTTTAAATTTTAGTTTAAGTCTAGACTTTCAATATTCCTCACAAGGAAACTTATGATGAAGACTGAATCACGATTTAAAAAAATTACGAAATAATTTTTTTTCTGGACTACCGCGTGCCACATTAAATATCCGTTAAATAAATACCATAAAAATTATCGTCCGTTTTTTTTCTTAATCATTTATAAATTACTTAAAATCTAATTTAACGAAGAAAAATAGTAACAATTTGACATCATTAATCCTGGGAAAAGAAATGTTTTAACAAAATTTAGAAAGACCTGGTCGGGTATTTGAATTTCGCGAACACTTAAGTTCATTAATCTTGCGAGGATGATTCGGATATTTCAAATCCAGTTGTGCGAACTCTCTTCTTACAACTGGGAAAATAAATCTGCAACTAACCTACCACACTCTAACCCACTGAAAGAGTAATGGGAGTTTTAAGATGACATAGGAAATATTGTACTGATTTGATTACATCCAGTTTAACGTGATCATTCAGGTTGAACGGGTTGAGAAGCAAAATGAGATATGTCGGTGATGAGTGTTTGGTACGATACGAATAATGAGATTGAAATTCATTAATCATATTAAGGTACCATGAAACATGAAAAAAATTTGGATACTATAAAATTAATTTAGCATTCTTCTAAAAAATAAGAAGAAAATAATTGATTTTTGAAATTCAGTCGTGCGATTTTGTTTGACCTGGATTTCTTTTAAATTCGTAAAAAAAAGGATTGTTTTATAAATCAAAAACGCATGATTCTAATGAACAAATTTTTACATCTGTCACTTTGTAGGTTGGTCCTTGAAAGCGTAGGAAAATATTTTTTCAGTAAAAATACATTTTCCATCTAGCCGCTTTCTAAAAATCGTTTTTTTGAAAATAACATTTCAAAAACGTAAAATTGAGTGTTCTACATAGTCTAGATCGATTCTTCAGATTAAAATACACCTCCCAGTATATATTTCAACAATATTTTGCCCCGTTTTTAGCCGGGAAATTCATAAATCAAAATTCAAACATCGAAAAAATGCCAATTCTTTTCGTTGAAGCGAAACGTAAATTTGCCGATATCTTGAAAACGAGACCGAATTTTTTAATTCTGTAAATTCCAACGGATTCCTCGCATCAAAATACATCTGGCAGGATGTGATTTGGGCTTCTAAAGCGTTGGAAAAATAACTTTTCAGTAAAAATAGATCTTCGACCTATCCGGTTTCTGAAAATCGGTTTTTTGGTCATAACTTTTTAAAAACGAAAAACTGAGTGTTCTACATAGTCTAGATCGATTCTTTAGATTAAAATACATCTCCCAGTATATATTTCAACAATATTTTGCCCCGTTTTTAGCCGGGAAATTCATAAATCGAAATTCAAACATCGATTTTCAAACATCGAAAAAATGCCAATTCTTTTCGTTGAAGAGAAACGTAAATTTGCCGATATCTTGAAAACGAGACCGAATTTTTTAATTCTGTAAATTCCAACGGATTCCTCGGATCAAAATACATCTGATAAGATGTGATTTGGGCCTCTAAAGCGTTGGAAAAATAATTTTTCAGTAAAAATAGATCTTCGACCTATCCGGTTTCTGAAAATCGGTTTTTTGGTCATAACTTTTTAAAACCGAAAAACTGAGTGTTCTACATAGTCTAGATCGATTCTTCAGATTAAAATACACCTCCCAGTATATATTTCAACAATATTTTGCCCCGTTTTTATCCGGGAAATTCATAAATCGAAATTCAAACATCGATTTTCAAACATCGAAAAAATGTCAATTCTTTTCGTTGAAGCGAAACGTAAATTTGCCGATATCTTGAAAACGAGACCGAATTTTTTACTTCTGTAAATTCCAACAGATTCCTCGGATCAAAATACATCTGATAAGATGTGATTTGGGCCTCTAAAGCGTTGGAAAAATAATTTTTCAGTAAAAATAGATCTTCGACCTATCCGGTTTCTGAAAATCGGTTTTTTGGTCATAACTTTTTAAAACCGAAAAACTGAGTGTTCTACATAGTCTAGATCGATTCTTCAGATTAAAATACACCTCCCAGTATATATTTTAACAATATTTTGCCCCGTTTTTAGCTGGGAAATTCATAAATCAAAATTCAAACATCGATTTTCAAACATCGAAAAAATGCCAATTCTTTTCGTTGAAGCGAAACGTAAATTTGCCGATATCTTGAAAACGAGACCGAATTTTTTAATTCTGTAAATTCCAACGGATTCTTTGCATCAAAATACATTTGGTAGGATGTGATTTGGGCCTCTAAAGCGTTGGAAAAATAATTTTTCAGTAAAAATAGATTTTCGACCTATCCGGTTTCTGAAAATCGGTTTTTTGGTCATAACTTTTAAAAAACGAAAAACTGAGTGTTCTACATAGTCTAGATCGATTCTTCAGATTAAAATACATCTCCCAGTATATATTTCAACAATATTTTGCCTAGTTTTTAGCCGGGAAATTCATAAATCGAAATTCAAACATCGATTTTCAAACATCGAAAAAATGCCAATTTTTTTCGTTGAAGCGAAACGTAAATTTGCCGATATCTTGAAAACGAGACCGAATTTTTTAATTCTGTAAATTCCAACGGATTCCTCGCATCAAAATACCACTGATACGATGTGATTTGGGCCTCTAAAGCGTAGAAAAAATAATTTTTTATTAAAAAATAGATTTTTCAACTTTGAGGTTATTTTCTGATACAGCATTTTGAAAACGAGTCCGAATATCTGAAAGCTCTAAAATCGGATCGCTGAATAAAGTCTCCCTCCTCCCTACCTATAATCTCGTAGCCATTCTCCATTACCTTTAATCTTAATAATAGGTACACACCATCATCCAACCTAGGTACCATTGGAATTACTCTCTTCTTGCACTCAACTATCCAGCATCAAGTGATGAGTGTGATCGAGCCGCATGCTCTTTTGAATTAGTCGATTGTTTTGCTTCATTCCATAATAAATCTATTATCGCGGGTGGTTGGTTTTGATTACTCACGTTTTTTCGGAACATTTTACATCTTAATTAATTTTTAAATTAGTGTTGTGAATAATATGTGATCGTGCCGGTGGTGATTTTTTTTCCTCTTAATTATTTCCAGGATAAAACCGAAACATTCAGAGAAAAGGAATTCAGTGAAGCAATCTGCCAAACATCAAGAAAAAAAATGGACGATAGCCATAAATTAGCCTAATCATGCGATCTTTATGATCCTACGCCTAAAGAGGAAGCATGATCAACATGAATCTTATGAAGATAATGAAATTGAAGAGGTTAACGATTCGTTTCGGGGTAAGTTTATTTTTACCATGTAAATTTTTTTTTAACATCTACTTTTAAATTAGACACGGCCGTTCATACCTTGAAAACTGTTATTTTAACGTGTACGTATGAAGTAATAATAAGAAAAAATAGTAATGAAAGGGGGATGTTATGCTTATGATGTGTGACCGCATGGATTGAAATCACCTTGGCATTTTGACGGATCGTTCACGTTTTTTTTGAAAGTTTTGTCTCGTGAGTTATCAAAAAAAAAAAAATGTTGTTTTTCAATAACGTATTACAATCAGTTCATTTCTTCGGTTTTCCGATTTTTTAACTTTTTGTAAAATGTAATTACGTCATGAAATGAGATGTGTCTGTCAGGATAAGAGACGTCAAGGTTTTTATTAAGACAGAAGAATTTTTTAGTTTAGGAAAATCGGACAGGGATAGCCACTTGTTTTAAAATTGAAAAGTTAGAAAGGTAAAGACTTGAAGAAAAAAAATTGTTGGCGGCTGCAGCGTTGTGTTGAGTATGCTGATAACAAAACGCACTAAAAAGGAAATCTAAGGCCGTGTAGATTTTTATTGTAGATGGAAGTTAAAAGAAGAATGAACAAAAAATGCTATAAATTTCTATTTTATAAAATAAAATTTCTTGAAATCAAATGCCGATCTCTTTCTCTTCTCAAACTCACATGCTTTCTGCTTCGATATGGCTCATCCTATTTGAGTAAGCAGCTTTCCGAGCACTTCTAGGTCGTTATTTAAGGTTAGCTAGGGCGGATGATGAAATATTCAACCAAGCTCCCACAAATTGATTAGGTAAAGGATTCTTTAAGGGTTTTTTATTTCGTCAAAGCGAACACTTGATGCCTCGTATCATATCGAAAAAAGTTGGCGATGCCATCAGGGGACTGAATCCTCTCGTAGGGAACTCTGTGACGGAGGCAAAAGGCTGATGTAACAAATTGCTCAGAAAGACAGACCGGAGGATCAGGTTCTGCTGGGTTACCTTCTGGTACTTTAATCTAAAAACTAATTACGCCCCTTCCTCATTTTTTTACTGCTTTCTATCATGTACAGATAAATGTACAAGTAAATTTTAAAGGAAAGGGAAGACAAGAAAAAATTTATTTAAGAATACTATTATTATTAATATGAAAGAGGTTTGAGTTAGGAATTATTCACATTGAGATTGGGACGAGCTTAGAAATAATCATACAGTTTTACTTTCCGACTAAAAGAGCAGAGGCTCCTTTGGCACAAGAACCCCAAATGCAGGGACATTGGGGGTCGCGTTTCTACGCCACTCATTCTAGTGGCTACAGTGTATGAAGCCCTATAGCCGCATCACAAACACTGCGCTAAGCAGCTTTATCCTGGCAGGTGGCCCACAGCTCAGGGATCCCCTGACGTCCCGCATCCATTAACTCATTATCCTACTAACGAATCCGTAGTCTTCCTAGAGGTCTAAGGCTAGTCCAGACCTGCCGAATCCTCCTCGTAGGGACACTCGGGCTACATGTCCTGTCCAATGAAATCTGCTGGCCTTGATCACACTAGTAATCATCGGCTGTTCAGTGAGCCTTCGGATATCTTCATTCAAGCGCATTTCACGCCTCTAGATTTTATAATATTTTAGTTCCAGTGTTCCACCATTGTCGACCTGACATAAGAAACCAACTACAGTTACTTTAATCTTTACCATTTCCCGACGAACAGGTTGACCAAGATCGAGGTGCTCTATAATGTAAGCAGGCGAAGATAAATAAAAGTGAATTTACTCTTTCCTCAATTCTGGGCCAATATTTCTTACTGCTTTATGTAAGTTTGCATCTTACGAAATTTACATCGTCGATAAAATATTGAACAAGTGAAATTCCTATGTCCGTTATAGAAGCGAATAACAATAGGTTCAAAAAAAAAAAAACAAACAAAACTCTACACCTCATTTGAACTCCGCAGGGCGTTTCACACATTACAAACAATCCGCACGAACACTTTACCGAATCGAAGACACGTTTGAAACCACAAGGTGGCGCCCAATTTGAATGTGACACCAGAAGACGCCCGAACAAACAATGCGTAGGGGGTTTATAAATACAAAAGTGAAAGATATAGAAAAAGCAATCAATAAACGGAACAATCGTTTAATTCGAAAGATTTTAATTCCCATAAATAATGTCGCTTTAGAAAAAGTATGAGAGGTTATACCTTGGAACTATATCGAGGCATTTAGAGAGAGGAAGACCTAAACGGAGGTCTTCCCAGGTCAGATAAATCTGAAAGTAAATGATTAATAAATCGATTTTTTCTTGGATCTATTAAAAAATCACGACCGCCCACATCGATTGTGGCGCGTTTTTCCATTGTGCATACATCACATAAACAAACCTTGTACTGAATTTTACGGACAAAGATGGATAAGTCTGTAGGTGTTCTGAAAAAAAAAAAAATAATTCCAAACGACACGTATCGTTTATTCTTTGTTGGAATTCGTCATGACAAAACTGACAGGACAATATTGCGCAAAGGATCAATCATGATTCCTTTTTCTTTTCACTCTGGATTTGTCATGCCTCTTACGAAATTAAATCTCACACGAAAGAAAGTGTAACACTACTGGAATTTAGTTTCATGTTTTCGGAGGATCTGATGTCCAGCACATTCTCGTCTGGTTTTAGTTTCATAGTTAACACTGAGTATAAAATCAAAACTAGCCAGATGGAAGCCAAAGGTTCAGGGTGAGCTTTGTAGTGAGAGTGTGATGAAGGTTGCCAAAAAATTTCAGAGGTTGTGACCAGCGACTGTTCCGTGAGCCTTCGAATCTCCTCGTTCGAGCGCATTCTTAGAAACTCCGTCTCTTGATTGCAAATTGCGACAAATTTTCGAAAGCTCCTGTTTACAAACAGTCTAATCCTAAGTTTCACATAGCAATTAGCGACCCCTAAGTGTATGAGTTAGGGTAGTCAGTGGGAACATTGACAGTCCTGCTTCAGGCTTGGCGCATCTGTCCTTAGGACGAGCTCGAGATTCCTTCTGACCGGGAGGTAGCAATCTGGTAAAGGTTCTGGTAGGGGGCAGCAGTCCTACCAGTACTGGCTTAAGGCTGAAGACGGTAAAAGTTGGCTAGGCTTAAGTCCAGAAAGCAGGAGGCAGAGTCGAGGACTGGACGGTATGGCTCTTGTGCTGCGATGCGGAAGGTGTTGGAAAGCCACCGCATTAACCTCCATAGTATAGCCATCATGTCCGAGGATTTGCTGTGCAAGACCCAAGACAGTGGACCCGGCTAGGGTCTCTTGCATGGCGCAGTAAGCTCTCCAGCCATGATGGTCGCCAATTCCCGTCACGGGGAGGAACTATAAGAAGAAGAAGAGTATGTCTACATTGTATCCGGGGATCTTCGCTCGCGTCGAGAGAACCTACTGTGGAAATACCTTGGCTTTGAACAAACAGGCAGGATGTGACCCCTCTGGAAGACGAAGGAATGAGGTTCATGGAATGTTACCAAATTTCGGTAAAGTAGATTCTACTTTGAATCTGGGCAGAGATTTCACATTTAATACAACTGTCGCTCGTGATTAGACACCAAAATTTGGTAACATCCCATGAACCTCATCCCTTCCTGCCTAATCCTTGCCTAATTCTAGCAGACTAGATGTTCCATTTTTATCTCCTTCAGCTCTAGTCCACCTTTTCGAGCCATAATCAAAAGCTCAGCATATAACTGCCGAACATCTTCCAGGTTTCCCCTTAAAATTGACGCCACCTGAGCATCAGAAAGAAGATACCAAATTTTTTGTTATACTGGAATTCTAAATGGGCGCCATCTTGATCGCTACCGGGTTCAACGGTGTATCAATTTCAATAGCTGAATTGGTTATTCTTGTTTGAAGAATTATGACGTAATGCTGACAAGATAGTCGGAAATATACATACATGACATGACATGACACGTGTAAAAATGAAAGACTGCATATATCCTATCTTGAAGGTGTCTTTCATATGTGAGGTATAACTTGACTTTCTCCGGTGGAAGTAGCCGGTGTGTTACCAAACTTGCCGAATACCCGTGTAATCGGGTATGAAATCTCTTTTTTTTTTCTTCGCCGCAGAAGAAGGTATATTAAGATAACAAGAACATCCCTAAACTTGTTTCTTAGTTGTCAGTCAATATCAAGTACAAAGGGCATAATCGCCAGGCATGAAATAAAATAGACGTAATCGTTTTTAATCTTGTTACAAGATTAGGTTTCGTCGGTCTTTGTTATTATAAAGGCCTACTTCTCATTTCGTTTCCGTTACAAATTATTAGGCTTGTTTGGTTTAGATTCTGTCTTTGGTAATAATAAAAATTATTCGGTTCGTTTCAATTTCATCTTTGTTAATTCTAATTCCTTATTTGGGAGAATGGAAGAAAATAGTTTAAATGACCTATGGACTGTGTTAAATTGTAGAGATTTGATTCTTGTTTAATGGTTTGAGGGTCAGAGGGAGTCGAGGTTAAAATAGGAAGCAAGTGCACGTTATGATAGGTGGATAAACGTTTTATCGGAGAAATCTGGATTATCAGTGTGATTATCGGGTCGGGCTAGGAACTTACAGAGAGAGCGTTTTCAAGGGCTTTGCAAGATAGTGGATGTCAACGTTCATATGTCGCCTTATCGGGCTGCGATGAGCCGGTGGAGGATGAAGTCGATTCGACACACAGGAAGTCTCGCCGACGTAGGGATATGCTTTGCGACACGAAAACAATAATATGACTAGCTACATCCGAAGTCGACAAATTGATGAAAAACTTGCAGTGAGGCCGAAAAAAGGAAAAACGCATACGGGATATTTGGCACGATTTTCGAGATCTCAGCCATTTTCATGGCCGCTAGGAAATAAATCAGCTCAAGGCATTGAGAAAATCCGAAACAGAGAGTCAGTCTGAGGCAAAATGGCGAATCTACAAAACATTGTAAACCTTTTCAGAGTAATGTGTCATTAATCGGAGTTTGGAAAGTTAAGTTCGTGATCGTTTGCTAGATGAAAATTATTGCTCAGTGATCAGTTGTCAGTTGAATGCTATGTCAGAAACCAGAGCTGACTCCTCTTGCGCAGACTAATTTATTAGAGCAGCAGAACTATATAGGGGAAATTCTACCAGACCTCATTCTAAATAATTAGGTGAGGAGAGCTGCCGAAATCGAGGACATTGACGGTTTGGTAAAATCGAGCAGGAAAGAATGGCATGACTCCAGCTCATACAGTATATTCCTCTTCTTCTTTACGTGCCGTCTCCGCGTCGGAGATTGGCGATCATCATCTCTATTTGAACCTTGGATTCCGCTGCCCGAGGAATCTAGTCCATACCAGACCCTTAAATTCCTGAGCCACGAGGTTTTTCGTCTGCCTCGTCTGCGCTGTTTTTCGATCTTCCCTTCCATGATTAGGTGCAGGAGTCGGTATTTTTCATTGTGCAACACATGGCCACATGGCCGCCGATCGTGAAAGATTTGAGGAGCTCGTCGGATCGATCGCCTAGACTCGTGTGCGAACAGGGCACCCAAGGAAGAAGAAGAACACATGGCCGAAATATTGGAGATTCCTTAAAAATTAAGCTCGGATTACTATTTGACAAAAAAGCATGGCAATCAAAGTTTTGCGACTAGAAGACCCTTATAGGATGACAAAAGTGCTGGACAACGAAATCAGGGGGAGAAGGCGGATAGGGACAGAACAGACGAAAGCCAATTTGTAAGTAAGATTTAGTCCTGAACTATTTTAATCCCTTAGCACATTAATTTTTTATCAACATTCACAAATAAAACGTGATTAAAGGACAAAAATTATCACATAATCCTTCCGCTTTCTCTAACCTTTTCATAACAAAAATAAACACAAAGGTGTGTATCAATTTTAAAAATAGCCAACAATACACAAAAGTGACATTCCTCCGCAAATGCGATGGTTATCTCCTGAAGAAAAGAAGAAAATATTGATCTCCTGTATAATTTCGATAACTCATCATTGATGGATGACTTTTGACTCTTATCTCGCCTTTGTTGAATTATACTTATTTACGATTTCGTAACACCCCCAAGCCCCGTGAAATGCCTTCTTATGGCTAAACAATCTTAATACAGTTATCAACATTGTCTTCTTTTTCTTTTATTGGCGTACTCTTCCCGCTGAGATCCTTTCCCCTTTTTCATAAAAAAAAAAAACAAAAGCTGTGTTGGCTGGTTCGATTGATGATCCGGAGAAGGCGTAGACAATCACCCACAAACCATTACTACAATTGAATTAGTTCCAGATGAGATATTTTGCTACACCTCGTTACGACATTGTGTATACCACAGATCAATGGACTTACATCATAACTCATCTTTCTGCAAGGGTGTTACTCTGATCCTTTGACCTGACTCATTCCATCTGCATCACGTTCTTCAAATATTGTTTAACATTTAATAAGAATAAATCGTATCAAAAGGTTTTTTTCTAAACAAAGAATTTTTAACGATGTGGAAATGATTTTTTTTTTAAGAAAGGAGAAAGTATTTTGAAGGCAAGAAAGGTGCACGATGGATGGAATTAAGTAGAGCAAGAAAATTTTGTTAGGGTTCCTTCTTCGGATTTCGCAGCATCGTTATGAGTCATTGCGCGGGTCGACGGCGTAGCTTAAAGATCAATCACGCCTAGTAGCTTTTTATTTTATTGCAAAGGATTATCTCATCGACGATATCATTCTAACTGAAGGAAGGGGTTGGTTCCGGAGAGCAGAGAAGCGTACGCCATGGAAATATTTGGGAGAGGCCTACATCCAGGAGTGGATGAGAACAGGCTGAAGAAGAAGATCTCATCGTGTAGCGCTAATCCAGTCTGGAGAGGCGAGATCGGATCAGCGTTGAAACGATTTGCGGGTGGGCGCGAGTGATGGACGCATCAAGGCGCTCTGCAGTGAAAGCGGTGGGCGAGGTGCCGCAAGTACAGGCTGCTGCAGACCATCATGCAGGGCAAGGTCGAGGGTAAAAGCAATGCAAAAAATCTTATAGTAAAATAAAAATTTTTAATCACCTACCCAATAATCTAAAAAGTCTCCCGTCAAAAAAATTTATAGGTTGTGTAAAGGATTTACTATCCAGAAATCCCTTCTACTCCGTCCAGGAATATATGGATTCGAAACTTGATTCGAAACTTGATGAAACAACTTTAACTTAATCAATCCGTAAATTTAATCTCGAATAATTGTAATTTAATCGCGTTTTTCATTCCCTCCTTTTTTTTTTTTTTCTCTAAATCTAACTTGTCTTTATTTGTTTTATTATACTATACTTTATTTTATTTTGTCATAAATTATGTTGTTAGGTTTAGAAAAAGGACTAGTCTCTTATAGATTTTATAAATTTTAATCGAGACAATATACATACATTATTAAAATCATTATTATTAAAAGAAGAATCGGACCGGGTTAACCGTTGAAGAGTTATTCCGCATGGCCGCCAATCGTGAAACATTCAAGGAGCTCGTCGGATCGATCGCCTAAGCTCGTGTGCGAGCAGGCACCCCAAGAGAAAATCTCTCATAAAACTCAAATAAAATAGAGAGACTATGGCGCCAGACTTTCGAAGGGGCATGCCGACGTCATCTGCCAAAAAGTACCAGAAAGAAGAAACAACCGAAATCGGTGAATCGCGGAAGCCTTTAGATTACAATCAAAGGTTAATAAAACAAGGTTATATCATGCAGCAGTAGTTCCTAATCCGAAATCTGATTCAGATAACTCTTCTTTTTTTCGGGTATCTTCCCTAAAATGTCAAGCTCAAACTGCACGGTCGATTATTGATTAATTTTCAAGAATCCAGCCAAATCACGAATCGCCCTTGACCGATGAGGTAAACCATTCGGAATCCTCTTGTTTAAAATGGAGACACATCACCGTGAGACTGACACTTTCATTATCCTAGAAACACCCATTTGTCAGGTCGACGAAACCAAACTGTCACACAATATTTTTTTATTGTGCAAACCTGCAATGTGTTAACTCTGATATTTTTTTCTTTAAGGAAAATCCATATTGCAAACATCATGATTTTATTAACTAATATACGGGAGTTTTAAAAAACTCACGATCGTTATGGGAGTAGCAGATCATCCTCGAAAAAAAATTTTCTTTCATCGTGAGCCCGGAGGAGTCTATTGCGTTATATGAGTTCATAAACAGATTATTGTTGCATTTTTATTTCAAAACTAAGGAGGGTTCGTTGCTTTTAAATGTCGCAATTTTTTCCAAGTGGTTTTTCTGCCCAACATCTTAAGTATGATATTAATAAAAAAGGAAAAAAATTTTTTAGATCAAATGGAATCACTCCGAACACAATTAATTTAAAATGTTTATTTAATTATTACATGATGGATTTCAATTTATAATTAAAAAAAACCCGTTATTATCACTTTTGAGTGAACACGATGAGATATCCAACTGTGGCAAATTATAGACCCTATTGTTTCACTTGTTAGTTTGTTTAAGACGTTTGAGTGAATCAAATCATGATTTCATTTGTTTTACCGGGATTATGCGATCTTATTATGATTTTTTTTCTTGATGTTTGGAGAAGGTGTCATTAAAAAGGAGAGTGAAGAATAATTGGGACAGTTTCAAAATTGTGACTTATATGATTAAGTGCTCGGGTTAGGTCAGTGGAATTTAAGAAAAGTATGATGAGTGATGTGATCGTTTAAATGAAATAATTTAAAGAATAGTTCAACAAGAGTTTAGTTTTTATAAAAAAAAATCCAAATAATGTGTGGAATTGTTCTAATTATGTTAAATAAAATTTTCTCTGGTGCGAGGTGAAAAACTCTTGCGCCAAACTGAGGCCAAATAATTGCATCAACTGTTTGAGCCGAGATTTGTCAAGAGGGAACGCGGCTTCTCTTTACAGTGATCAGCTCCGAGCAAGCTGCAGATCCCCTTTCATTGTTAAATTTCATTTTTCTAAGTTTTCAGTGATGCGCCCCTAAACGGTGCCCTTCTTGCTATCCATGTTCCGACGGGCCTGGTTGAGGGAATATAAATAAAAACTGCGATATTTGGCACAAGATTTTGGTGGACTCTAATTTGGCGGCTTCCAATTAGAAATTGCCTCTGCCGTATGAAATAGACAACCTATTGAAGTCCCTACTCCCTGTTAGGCTCCTTAATCATGTCATTTGGGTAAAAATCGTTTCCTTATGCAGCTGAAGAAGCTGATTTTATTTGCCCAGCTGCTTTTGCTTGTGTAACTGTTTCTCAGGCTACTATTGTTCCTTTAAATTTTTAACTGGCGACGCATCTGCGCTAAATTCAATTAATGCATCTCGCCTAAAATCCGAATATTCTTGATGTTGCACCAGAGATTAGACTTTGAAATCCTCCTCAGTTACTGGCCTTAAAACTGTGGGTGCACTCCAAAATGAGCATATTCCTTCGAGCGAACATCAACGCCCAAATTCACAAATTTTCGCATCAGCCACAGGTTTACTAACCTAGAATCCCAATGTCGGACACCTTCATAAAAAATTTCAATTAAAACGAACCCATTAATTTGAAAGTAGGAGCCTGAGAAAGCCATGATAGGATTAATGCACCACTAAGATTAGCTGAAATTTTGCAGTCGCCTTGACCAAAGTCATGGTTAACCTAATTTAACAATAAAAAAAAATTATTATTAGGTTTCCTTGTGGGCATCTTTTTTTTTATGAATGATTTTGGTCATGTTTAATAGTTGTTAATAATTGCCTCCGGTTTAAATTAACGCCGATATTGATCGAAAACGGAAAGGGTTCATTTGGTACTTTCACTTCAAGTTAAGGAGCTCTTGGCGGATTATATGCTTATCGGTGCTATATCTCACATTAAAATTAGGGGGAACGGTAAAATAAATATTTACCCAGGAATGAGAAAAAATAATTAATGATCGAACAGGTTATTTTGTTTGGCTGATCCGATGCATTGATTATTTGGATATTTTTGGCGGATGCGAAATTTTACAGTCTTAGCTGTGCTGGCTATTTTTGTTAGCTGACTGGTTGTCCGTGATTAAAATTTATGAGATATTTTAGTAGTTTCGTCCGCATTTCAAGGATTATAAAAAAAAGGAAGGAAAAAGATTTAGTACTTGACCATGGGCCTAGTTGATAGGCCATAATGCAAAACAAAGGCATGCTGACAAAGGAATTGTAAATTTCAACTTTTAAGATTTCTCTAAGTTTATGAGAGTTAATTTGGTTCGTTTGTGAGGTACTAGCTTTTCAGCCTAGACAGAAAATGTCGGTGGTAGCTTCGTGCCCACCAGTCCCCAGGCAAGTTTTCAGCCCCGCTAAGAACTTTGCCTATTAAAACACCCAAAATTTTCAGAGACACAATGAAAACCACGCAATGTTCAGCACTTTTACCAGATTTAAATCTTTCAAAAATGGAAATTTTTACCCTAGCCAAGATCTCGAACCAAATTACAGAACAATTAAGGACCAGATGGGAAACCTTAGAACTGAGCGTATGCAAATGGGGTTTTTGGTATTAATATCGAGGGTCATCGGTGCAGAATTAACAAAGTGAGCAATGCAATTTGTGCAATGCATCATGTGTCTTTAGCGGGTCTTGAAATCGATTTTAGGCTACAAAAAACCCATGGAGTAAATCTGTCCCTTGGTCGAATCTCCGAAAACTGAAATTTTCGGTCGAACCAACAACTTTGACTATACTGCTCACCACATTTCGACAAAAAAATTAAGGACCATTCTTAAGTACCTTCCTAAAGGTCTTGCTGAGCGACCCTAGACCATACAAAACCTTTCGGAACTTCAGACCTCAATATCTTTGAGTTAAAATCAGAATTCGATGGTCCCAGAGCCAAACTGCGCAAGAAACCTCGCCTTTATTTTCCCACAAAAGTAAAACCTCCGCTAATTGAGGCTGGGATGAATCACCTCAAACCCCCTACATCACTTGATACCCGAGAATGAAAGTATTCTTCAAGGTCTCACATGTTTAAGATTGTACATCTCTGAAATATTCGAAGGTTGCGCAAGTCGAACGATTTCTATTGTTCTCATCTCATCGCTCTGGCAAATGTCTATACGGTACCGCGCTTATTATTAATCGGTACTAAGTAGGCGGTACTTAGACCTTTTGCTTTTTTCTTAGGCAATGAACCGGGATATCATTGCAAATAAAAAATAATAAAGTGGGAAGATTGCGACCTCTTACGAAATGCTCGTCGTCGACGATCCTATCCGGAAGAAACCCCATTCTTTTTGTTAAAAATTTTTCTTTTTTAATTTTTATTGATTAGTCCTCGACATTATTATTCGACGCGACATTTTCATAGACATGTCTGCCGAAAGTTATACAACAACGATTAGTTAAATGTCTTATAATTTCAAGGATATTTAAAAGGGTTTTTTTTTCCTTGCATAGTTTCGTCTCACGACGACCTGTCACCTTCTCATACGAGCGGTATCTGATGAATAAATCGTTAACCGTGGCGGCAACAAAAAGCCTACATTTACTTTTTCTGATAAAAATTGAAAATTTTTTCCAATGGTTAGTCTTGTGAAAGTTAGCAGAACTGATTTCTTTAAGTAAATGTATAATGTAATGTTTTTTCCTATGCGATATGTTAACAAGATTTGAAATGGGAGGGAATTGTGTAATGTTAGTTGGCCATCCAAGCGGAGGGACTTCCGAATTGAATTAAAGATTGGAAGATGTTAGTTCAAGAAAAAGGATTGAAGTTTTCACACGAATAGTTAAATTGTCCTGCATATTGGTGTCTGAACGTGTCATTTTAGTCAATGAGTGTGCAGAATATGTGTTTCAGAAAACTGGAGTTGATGGCTTAAGGCTACTTTACATCAAGAACCAACAGTCGTTGGCACTTTTCACGTGTGCAGTGTATAAAGAGGTAGAGAAGAGTGTAGTCGATATTAGCCAGCCAGTGACGAGCCAGCCTCATGTACTCGACTCACAATCGAAGAGTCTAGGGGTCGAATCCACCTGTCGTTTGGACTTTGTCCCCCTTGCAAGGTTATAACGAGCCAGAAAGTGGTAACATGTCCAGTACAGCCTCTCTAACTTACCGTTCGGATTCGGCGTTATAATAGTAGGTCCCGCGTATCTGTGCATTACATTATCGCATTACACAGATACGTGCAGCAGCAGAGAGGTCACCGATACTCGGTCACGAGTGTGCACTTCATGAAGAGAAGAAGTCGATGTTAGAGATTGTGATGCCAGAAAAATCTGGATTTGATTGAATGCTTATAAAGATTATCATCCGGTATAGATTGATCTGATGAGACTGGCTGCAGCAGCTGAGAAATGCTTGTGGCCTCTATACTCAGATAGAATTAGTGCAGAAATACTGACTCTTGCAATATTTTTTTAGTGTTCTTCAGCTTTCATAGAATATGACAACCTGCTTCCTTGCTCCACTTGTTCCAATGTTCAAAGTTGTTCAGTTCAAGTGTTCAGCTCTAGTATAGGTTGTCTAAGTTGCCTGACATCTGAGAGCAGTAACTGATCTAGTTCATTGTAGGTTGTCACGTTGCGGCTACTAATCTGCCCCAGTGACCCTCATTGCTGCTTAGCTCAGTCGTATGAATAATTCTTAATCGTCCTTAATATCAGCTGAGTTGCTGTTCTAATTGTGATTTCTCTGCAAATAAAGTGTCTCATCGATGAAGACTGACGAAAGTTTTGGACCGATAATTTGTCGATTCGCTTTCTCGTAATGTTTTTTCAATCTAGAATGATTTGAGCTTGATGTTCTTCGGGCTTTCCTGATTGTAGGAAAGCAATCCATAAGGCCGTTCGGCAAAGCTCCTGCGGTGTTAAAATGGAACTTCAAGCCCTGTAGCCATAGTCAACCAGGCGCTTCTTCTTCTTTAGTTGCCTCTCCTATGGAGATCTGCCATCATCATAGCGATTTGTATTTTGGAGACGGCGGTCCGGAACTAGGATCTGGCGCTTTTCCAAAACCATTCCCGAAGATTTCGTAGCCAGGAAGTTCTTCTCCATTCCCGGACCCCGTTGTCCTACAATCTTGCTCAAATGGCCATTAGCCATTAGCCCTGGCTTAGTCTGGCTTAGCCAAAAGCTTAACCAGGAGCTTAGCCATTTTAATTTCACAAACGAATCCATTTAGCGCATACTTAAATCAGTTTTGTTAACTGATCTCAATCGCAAGCGCAATAATTCGGATCCGCCAAAATCTTCAACCGGGAATGGGGGCGTCTCCCTTTCAATTACATAATACGGATGAGCAATTTGACAGATGCATGAATTTTTCATTTATTACCAACAAAAGCATTCTCATTCTCTTCATTTTTTATCATTTGAAAGAAATTGAGGAAATGAATTTTTTTTTTCTTCTTTTTCAAGATTAGCACATAATTACGTGAACCGCAAATTAAGAAAAGAATAAATTACAGACTGCGTCGATATTAATAGGATCGACCAACTTTTAATAAACAAAAAATTTTTCTCCCATATTGAAATGTTAATAAGATATGAGGATTAGTGCGTTAAAGAAAAGACAGTGAAATGGTGCACAGAGTCTATCATCTTTGGGAAAACAACTGCAATCAGGATCTTGATAAATTATGGGTAAGCAATTTCATTCATTAAAAACAAACGTTTCCTGATACATTAACAATTTTTTTTTTAACGAAGAGGAAAGCACCTTTTAGTCACGACGATCATTTAAGGCATTCGGCCGGAAGTAGGATGAAAAGATTTTTCAGGGGCCAGAACCAAATCGAATCGAATTTAATCGGTCGAAAGTTTGCCCTTGCTCTTTTTTTGTGAGATAATCGTAAAGACGGGAATGGAAAAAGTTCCGAACGTGAGAAAAGAAGATGAAAACCGGATCGGAATGCATGTGTAGGTCAAGACAGGCGATCTGGTGCAAGATCAATATAAGATGAGCTCACGTTTATGGTAACGCAAGATGATGATGATGTCGAATGAGAAAAAGTTGGGATTCCCTTTCACTCATCGAGAGCAAAATTCTGTAAACGCGCGGTTAGGAATCGATATCCGGTACCTCGACCTTTGAAAAATGTGGTTTTGATAATCGGGAAAAGTCATGGGCAAATTAGGTGTGTTTTTATTTTTTTTTTCTCTTTTTTGAAGGGAACTGGAAAATGCACATCTAAATTGCTTTAATGTTGTGAAATGTTTAAGATTAGCCACCTTGAAGTCTTTATTATATCGTTTTGCGCAAAGTTCATCAATGCACGTGCGATTTGATCATTGTTAATGCTTTACTGATTTTTTTTGATGAACTCAACAGGGTTCGAAAATAATGGAAAGGCCTTCTCAAGCATAATCGACCCATCAAGAACCTAGGTGTGAACTGTAGCAAGTAGAAGATATGATGATAGTGCTTGATGCATATAGCGTCTTTGTCTCAAGACGTGTGGTGGCTTCCTCGGTGAAGATTCTTGGAACCGATTATCCAATTACTATCAGGATGACAGAAGATTTTTTATAAAATAGTTTCCCTGGTCTTTTTGACCTTAAGCGTAATACGGGGGTTATCTACTCTCTTGGAGTATTGGTGGGAAATCTGTATTTGAACAATACAGCTTCAGGTTTGACCATATGCCGTTGATGAGTCCAAGATTCGTCCTGACCCGGTTGGTGAAAATCTGGTAAGGGTCCCGTCTCATGGCCACAACCCACAAGATAGTAGTCATTAGAGCTCATCTAAAAATAATCTCCTTAAGGATTCACCAGGTAACCTCTGAAGTGTATGCTGGACTAGTCGGAAGTGGTCATAAAACTGCGCTGTGGAAAGCAATGGAAAACCGTCATGTAATACTTCTTTTTAGCGGAAAAAGAAAAAGAATAGCTTGTACTCCCTGACAGACCTTAAGTCTGATCCCTGATCTCCATAAGATTTTCGGACCTAAGCGGGATCCTCTACCAGAGTGCTGGAGAATACGATCTAATGAGGAAATCTGAACGCTCAAGCCCCTTCAACGAATCACAGGAGTGATCAAATCGTTCAGGCTTCAGTGAGCGAGACATATCGCTCATGCGAGCCGACGTTAGGTCCTGTATGGAAGACCTACAAGACCTAAATCTCGAAGCTGCAGCTCTAATAAAAACCGGCCTGGCTAGTGGTTCAGTCGGACAATTGACGGTGACCTGTATTTGTAGGATTTTGGGTGGTGGACGTGGTACGGCGTGCTGCAGAGCTGAAGTGGCAGCTGGTAGGACATGTAGCCAGGCAAAACCAGGAGCGGTGGGCAAAAACATTAAGCCAATGGAGGCAGCGTGTAACATCGAGAAGTAGTGGAAGAAGACCTTATAAACTGTGGCTTGATGATATCATTCAAACTAAATGAAGGGGTTGGTTCTGAAGGACGGAGGACCGTATGACATGGAGGAATTTGGGAGAGGCCTATATCCAGGAGGATGAAAAAGGATGAAGAAGAAGAAGAAGAAGAATAGGACTTAAATCTTGTAAAGGCGACTGTTAATTCTGTTGTACTAGATGAACATGAACTGCAAATAAGAACATTCTACTCAAATGTTAAACCTACTCAAGGCGTTTACTTCCTTTCCCAGAACTCTTCCTAAACATCTTCATTCTGAGAAAAACCCACTCATCCTTGAACCTTTCACAATCAGATTAAACAAATAATCTGACATGACGACACGTCTCATCAGCGAAGGAAAAAAAAAAGGGGATGACACAAAACAATTTTAGCATTGACCCGAAATATGACCCGATGATACCTCTCCCCGTTGAACTCTATAAGAATCATGGTGAATGCGATCTTGACATTTTCGCCGTTTTCTTTTTTTTTTTTTCAAATGCTTGTCTTCATCTACCGCAGTGAATCGCTATAACTTTAACCTGCAATTTAGGTCAAAAATTATTTGCCACCTTTCCAATTACTATTGGAAAGGTTATGGATTCTCTTTCTTATTGTACAAAATTGATCAAGGTCGTCTATTAAATCTATTAATATTAATGACTATGGATCGAATCTATCATCATTCGGCCAAATATACCTTCCGGACTTCCGCGTATTAGCTTATGAGCATACATCATCGATCGGTATCTCGAAAACACATGTATGGCTCCGGGTTTATATACAATAAAAACCCGATTTGCTTTAAAATTATGGCAATGTGGGAGCGGTAATTAAAAATGTGTAAGGTGTTGATGACTTTAAAACTAACATCATCACGGTAGGATAAATACACTTTCTTTGTTCATCGTTACAGTTTTAATTTATTATAATTAATAATATAATACTGGTTTTGACTGTCTGAATGTCATGGACATTGTTTTTTAAATAGAGGAGTCTAGTATGATGTTCTGTCCTTGCCTGGGAAGTAATTTATTGTTTCTTCATTCTGGATTATTTCAGAACTCATTTCCTGGGATAATTTTAAGTTCACCGACCTCAATGCATTTAATATACACAGTATAGATGATTTTTAATCAGAATACAGATAAGAAATGTGGTGTAAATGTTGAAAGAGAATTGAGTGGCTGAAATAAGTTAATAAACGATATGATCAATTGAGCAA
Source organism: Liposcelis brunnea (assembly GCA_023512825.1). Lineage (NCBI taxonomy): Eukaryota > Metazoa > Arthropoda > Insecta > Psocodea > Liposcelididae > Liposcelis > Liposcelis brunnea. The sequence continues at coordinate 13,889,677 of CM042068.1, read as the reverse complement.
CAATATTCATCGGTAAGGATATCCCCGTGTGTGTTATAATTTGGCAATGGCAATTTTTAGACGTTGCTGGTCTAGCGAAATTGCCTATGCAGGTTACAGACCAATCGGCAGGGAAGAAATTCTAAATTCGCTCCATTTAGTCCTCCACAAAATTTAATTTCAAGCACTAAATAATTTAGATCTGGCTTCTTTCTGCATCCGCTTCTGCAGTCTACAACTTTTGCAGACTGTATCGTTCCAAAAATTAGGGTAAATTTTTGTTATGTTTGATGTTTACTTACCTAAGAGGCAACATGAAGACATTTCCGATATAAAATATTGAATGCAAATGGAAATAGTGCAACGAAGAATGATTCGACAGTCTAAGTGATTGTTTGGGAAACCATGTCGTCTGCTAAAGCTTTATGTTGCAGAATGAAGAGCGGAATCAATGACGAAAATGTGAAGAATTATTTCTTCAGCGTCAGATATCAATTCGTTCTAAGGAATAACAATCTTTAATGAAAGTCGTTTAAGTGTTAATTGAATTGCAATGTAATTAGATACATATATTTTGGGAGCCATAAGGTGTGCAAAAGTTGCAGATCTGAGAAGCGATTGCAAAACCGTTGCAAATCGTTTGTTTAGCATTCGATATTAATTTATTTGAGTAGACAGTACACCCAAACACAGTTTTTTAATGCTTGAGATGACTTGTGAACTTGAGAGTGTTCAGATTTTTGGATTTTTGGAATCATGTTACCTGCAGAAGCTCTGAAAGACAGAAGCCGACTTTAAACCATGGAAAATTGATTACCTCTGTTTGACGTATTTTGTTCAACGGCATGGACAAACCTAGGCAGTTGAACATGACAGCAAAAACAGACAACAATATTTGTCCGATCGCCAGAATATTTCAAAACTTGGTCCAGGGGAAGTTAGTCTGAAAATCTGTAGAACGGTTTTGTGGTTCCCATCAAATACAGTTGAAGTTTAATGATGTTTAAGTCTTGACTGTAATGCTGTACCACTTTTTGGCGCAATCTAGAGAGCAAGATGTGATGGACCAACAGTCATTTGATTGTGGATTGGAAGATGTCATCAAGTGGGGGAGGCAATAGCGACGATATTGGCGATACCACGTGCAGAAAATAGCTATGTTGATAGTCATAAGCACAAGCAGCACTAACAGGAAACCACGAGGCTCATGTCAGGTCGTCCACCTAAAAGTGGAGTCGTCGTCCCAGAAACCCGCTGATTATTCCCAATAAAAGAGACTGGAAGATCTTCTATACGGCAGAAGAAGAAGAAGAAGTTTTATTAGTCATGTTGTTTTCAACCAACGAAGAGGTCTAGCCACGGTCTTTTACCGTGTAAATTCATCCGCCGATGGGAATATAGTCTGCTAAAGTGGTCAAATGGCGGCTATGATAGTGTTGTGATCCATGAGAGTTGAATGTCTAGTTGGATGACAACAGTGTTCCAGCCATTGGACAGTATTCACTAGCGACCCTGTAACAGATGGATCTCGTGGATATATGCCTTCCCATTCTCTGTAAACGACTAATGTGCAAAATGTATAATCATTTAAAATAACAACAGGTTATGGGCCCAGATCCATTATCAAGCTCAATAAACAATTCGAAGGCGATAGTCATTTTTGTTCGAGTAGATGGTAATGGATCGAAAGTTCTTGAGGTCCTTTGGTCCTTTAACACCTGCTCAGCTCAGAGACGGTGCATACCTAATTTTGAATCATTGTCCCGGAACCTACAGCTCATACCTTAAAATATTTTTCGAGAGACCCGCAGCCTTGACTGATTTTAGCTAATCATTCATAAACGACATTTTTTCGTGACATTGCTATTTGCCCTTGTGAAGTTGGGGGAGTAGGACGCATAATTACAAGGCGTCAACTTCTTAAATATTCGAGATTTTTTTCTGACATTTCAATTTTGACAAGTTATTGTCAATAATAGGATAATTGAAGTTGTAAGGCACATGCTCAATTAAGGTGATGGAGGCGTGGTGGATGCTCTGCAAAGAAGGTCAAAGTCCACTTTAGATTACATTATTCAATTACCCGTCGATCACGAATATGATTATCATCGAGGGGGAAAGAAAAATCGTTAAATTGACTGCATGCCTATGAATTGCATAATTGCGAGAAAAATCATTTTTTTTTCCGAAATGGTAAGGTTACAGCTTTGATTTTAAAGCGGGATGCATTTGGGCACATACGTAATAAATGGTCAAGGATTAAATGCGGCCGGTGTCGAAATTATTTGGAGAAAATAATTAACTTTGATTGCTATTAGGTTTTAATTCGCATATTTCCTTTTTTCTTATTTGATTATGTGTAGGATGACCCGAAGGTCATGTCCATCATGTCCATTTCGAATTGTTAAGTTTAAAAATAATTGATTAATTAGTTGCTAATGAGGATACGTTATTTAATTTGATTTTTTTCTTTTGTTTTCAGAAAACGGAGGGGAGCAATTCGTTGGCGGCGAGTGAGACAGGATTTAAATGGAATTATAAATCGCCTAAGAAAAAATTATCACCGTTGAAGAGTTGGGTGATTATTTTGTTACCCGTTCTCTTGTTCATATCTTTAGGACTTTATTTTATTTTAATAGGTAAGTGTGTGGAAACCCTATCTGTGATTTTTTGACTTTGAAATTTTCTATGTTTAGCTCATGGCAAAAAAAGCGATCTCCAGGTCAAGACCTTACAAAAAAATTAAGGACCGAAAGTGCAGAACATTTTAGGAGGAAAAGGTTTAAAATATCGAGCTCTAAGCCCTATGACCTTGATTACTTCTTAAGAATTTTTTCGGAAAGGACATTCCATTCAATTTAGGCCATAAAATTAAATTAATTCCTTCTTTATTATCGGATAAGCTTATTTCGGGCTTAACAGTAACTAGCCCATCCTCAGCGATATAGATGTTAAAAATTAAAGTCGATAAAAACAAACAGCTACATGACTAGACTTTCATACGGCGACTAACAACATGGTAAAAAATTAATTAAAGTCAGAAATTAAAAAAGTAGCTGTTTGTTTTTATCGACTTTAATTTTTAACATCTATATCGCTGAGGATGGGCTAGTTACTGTTAAGCCCGAAATAAGCTTATCCGATAATAAAGAAGGAATTAATTTAATTTTATGGCCTAAATTGAATGGAATGTCCTTTCCGAAAAAATTCTTAAAAAGGAAAAGGTTTACAAAACTCTGAGTAGACTTTAAAAAGGACTAGGAGGAGCCTTTGTGAAAAAATTTGTCATCGAAAATTTGCTCAAAGATGACCGTGTGTGTAATGGCGTCGTTTTGGCCGGATTGGTTGCTTGGGAAGATTTTGAAACAAAATTTATCGAGAGACGCTCTTTATATGTCTCCATTGTGCATCTCATTATCTTAAAAAAAGTCAAGGCCGAAAAACTTACCCGCAAACCCAACACTATGCCTCTTAAATTTTATAGCGCCAAAGCGATAGGTCAATTCATATAAAACCTTTTCAACTTAAAAATTGCAGCCGTCCCATTACAAAATATCAAAATCACGTTTTTCTTTCCATATAAGCGACCGTTAAAATTTCTTATTAAAATAAATTCTAAAATACCATTCTAAGAGCCACCTTTAAGTTGCAATAATAAACGCATTTCTACTCCTCCTTAATGCTAACGGCCAAATGCATATTAAAAAAAGAAGAAATAATTCGGTGAGTCAATAATTCCATTCACCGAAACAATCGTTTCAATTTTTTTTTAATAAAATGATTTTTTTTAAACAAAAGCATGCCCCAGGATTACATGGCCTGTACGTAACAGCAGCGGTAACTTGCCATTTACTACCCTGTAATTATATAATCTCTTAAGATTGACCACTTTATATTGTATAAGCCTACACGTTTTATTTCGGCTTTTTATCAAAGGTTACGAACCGAAATTAAAAGATTTTTTTTGTTTTTTTTCCAGACTTGAAAGCATTGTCCTCGATCCTGCATTTGAAATCAATCGAAGAGGAGAGAAATTTAACCCAAATCACATGGACGAACGATTTTGAAGACACGTTCGTTTATAACGAAACCGAAGAGGAGGACGTGACTACGACTACCGAAAAATCAAAGACATTTATCATTTTAGAAAATGATAAATTTATATTAGAAAGAAGAAAAAATTTTACGAATGAAAAGGAATTTATAGAGATAATTAACCCGCCGGATTTGAGCAATAGGAGTAAATTACCGGATGAGAATCGATACGAAGAAAAAATCGTGGGAAATGTGTCGATCGAAGAATCGCCTAGGAAGTTAAATGAAGAGTTTTTGAATGAGAAAAAGTATGTGACGACGCCTAGGGTTTTTGTTTATTCCCCGACGGTGCCTCAAATAACGACGAGGAGGAATAGGGTGGATGTAACTACTAGTGGATATAATAATAGTGAAGGTGAGAATTGGCATTAAAGGCTTCGGCCTAAAGTTAACTTGAAGGCTCTAGTTCGCTGAAGGAACCACTTCGGTTTTTTATCCAACCAATCAATCTTTTGATAAAAGTTACTCTGCAAGGTTGCGCAAGACTATGCGATCCTTTTGATTAAAAACAATTCTTGCTTATGGTGGGATAAACTGGAAAAATTACAATTGTTTTTCATGGCTTATATCCTGCAGCGCGAAAGCTCTAAAAGTGTGTGCGCCACAGTGGCGTTCCAAGCCCTTTTGCCACCCGGAGCAGAGCCAACTTGGGCGGGTAAAATTTTGTAAGAAAAAGTAGAAAAATTAGAAAATTTTAAATATTTTTATTTTATTTGCGCTCAACTTCCATTGGACACCCAGAAGGTGATTAGGTCAGTAATTTAATTGTTATAATGTATCGAAAATACAAAACAAAACTCCTACACATTAATTTCAGTAGATGAAATAATCCAACCTTGGAAATTGATGACCATTTTAATTAGTCCCGCTCCTTTGTGGCCATTAGTATGATTTTTTTGGACGTTTCTTTGTTTATGAGACTCCTTATCGGCTTAAGCGGTTCTAAAAAAACTGATATTGATAGATTATCGTTAAAGTCAAGGCTTCGACTATACATTTTTAGTAAAAGCTGATGCAGATTTTATGCATTTTTATCAGTTATTCAATGTCATGTTTTTTGCGGAATTTTCGCTATTAGAATTACGTCAACTTAAGAATTATGCCATCAGCGATGTAGAATATTAAGACGTTATGATGAGCAAAAAAATAATAATAAGAGGATTATTGCGCGTTAAAGTTCTTGTGCAAGTCCGACTGCAGCCAAATTTGGTACAATTGATCAGAAAAGAAATATTTTATCAACAGATCTTTGATTTGAGACTCTTTTTAACCGCATTTAAGTTAACCAATAAGATAACTTCCGATTTCCTAATAATTGTTGATTAATTAGTTCCAGACTACGATTGCTTCTCCACAAAACTTCAATTCTGCGAAGGAATTTTACCGTACGACATGGTCCAATTACCGAATCTCCCGAACGTTAAAACCTACAACGACTTGGAGCCGATCCTGCCTTATTTTCAATACATAGTCGATTCCAATTGCAGCCTTCGAGCCCGAGAATTCATTTGTTCCGTTTTAGAACCAGAATGCCAACCATATGGCTACAAACAGATGTTCCCTTGTAAATTAAACTGCAAAGGTATGAATACGCGCTTTTTTTTTTCAAATATTCTTTCCCTAATTAAAAATTTACGCTTTTCTAATCAAGCATGATGATTATTTTTTGATAATTACAGTCGTCGCCGATGATTGCAAAGATTTTATATTAGACACACTTCCGTTGTCTAAAATATTCGATTGTCGACGATATCCCGATTGGGATGAAAGTCAAGATTGCGTTAATTTATCGAAAGGTAATTGTCGCGACGAAGAATATAAATGTCCTGATGGTACCTGCATTCCTTTAAATTGGGTCTGTAATGGAGTACACGATTGTCCCGGATCACGACCCAGTTCAGACGAACAAAATTGTCAAGGTTGCTCGGAAGACGAATTTCGGTAAGATTTAATTGCTACAAATTTCAAAAATAATAACTTTAGCCTAATTTTTGAATATTTTTTTTTCCAGATGTATCAGTGACGGAAAGTGCATTCCATCGACATTAAAATGCGACGGGCAAATCAACTGCACCGATCATTCAGATGAAATAACGTGCTAAAAATTCATCTTTACGTAACGAGATGATATGGTGAATTAATACCAAAGGATTTTTTTAAATAAAACCACCTGAATCGAGTAGAATAGTCGCGCCTAAAAATCGGTTATCAATCATATTATTTAATTATTATTATTATTAACTCGCTGCTGTGATCTTATATACTTTATTACTTGACACGTACCTTCTACTACTTATTTTTTTTTTTTTTTAATTTGATGGCTACATGAATGTACGATATTCACGTATATAGTTATTATCATGTACATATCACGCTTGATTGTTATGGACATTGAGCGGTCTGCAATTTTGAATTGTTTAATGAAGAGACTTATGAGTTTATTTTTTTATTGATGTATTATTTTCATTTCTTTTTAATTATATTATGTAAATTTTTATTTATCAGATTTTTGCAATTAGGAAAGAGGAGGGGATGAGGTTAATTTTTAATCCCGCGCGGAAATCGGCGTCGCGAGATTAAAGGATCTTTAGAGACAACATTTGCAAGCTCAAAGAATTTTCTCACATTTTCTGTGGTTCTTTGACATTATTTTAAATTTTTTAAATTGTTTTTTAAGCTGTTGAACTTTTTTAAAAATTTTTCTCTTCGGCTTAAAATAATGTTTCTGTTATTCCTAGTAGACTAAAATTTTTGCCATTAACCAAATTTTTTTTTAATTTAAGATTTTCAGAAAATTTTTAATTTATTATCGAGAAAAGACCCTTTTTGACTTTTTTTGTAATGTTTTTCTTAATTTTTTTGTTACTGACATTACTTGCCAGACTCTAACTTTTCGAAAATTCATAGAGTAAAAAAACAAAAAATCAAAACTAAAATTCCTTTTTCAAAATATTTACAAAAATAATTTATTTTTCGAAAAATTATCAAAATTTTAAGTAAATATTCACCATGGTATTATTATCCGATTTACATCCTGAGGTAAACCTATTTTAATACTTTTCCCACTTTCCACAAAAAAAATTATCATTTAAATATTTTTCTAGGTGATCAAAATCTGTCGACCTCTGATTTTAGAAGATGAAGTTGTAAAACTATGTTCAAACTTATTTCACGACAGCCTTGCTAAAGGATTAAGCATCGAAGAAAAGGATAAATCTCCCATAAAATGTTCTTTGACTCATATTGAAGATTTTCCCATAGGAACTGGTAATTGAAAGTTTATTTTTGTCCTATCTGCTTAATCTAATTTTAATTTTTTGTTTTAGAATTCAGCAATGCGATCGGGTTTGGTTTTTCCGGGAAAAGTTTTCGCATCGTTTACACTTCTTTCAAAGGCAGCAGGGATTGCGTGACCTCTTCGAAATTGTACGAAATACCCGAACAAAAAATTAAAGATGGAACTGGTCAAAAGGTTTCTATAAAAACCAAAAATAAATAATTCGAGTGTTATAAAAAATTGAAAAAGAAAACTTTATAGGTGATTGAATATCTGGCCAAATGCGTCGCTAATTTTATTCAGACGGCTCGAATTCGAGATGGAAAAATAATATTGGGCTTGGCTTATGGTCTTCCAATGGAAAAAGAGAGTTTACAGGATGCGAAAATGATTGATTGGCCTGATGAATTCCAATTTAATGATTTATTAAATAAAGATTTCTTTTCAATGTTCAAATTAGCATTGAAAAAATTTGAGGTAAAATTAAATTCTTTGCTAAAAAAAAATTGTCAAGATTCTGTTAACTTTTCTAATTTTTTTTTCCAGGCCACAAAAAATGTTTATTTAGTCAGTTTAGTTAGCGATACGGCTGCTTGCTTGCTATCAGGATTATACAGAGATCCTTCGACTAGAATTTCGATCACAGTCGGAAATAATTTAAATTTGAGCTATGTTGAAAAATACAAAAACACAACAGCTTTTTCTGGCGATGGTTTTCGCAGTAGAACTGCACTGGACGTTGAGATTAAAAATTTTGGAGATGATGGATGTCTAGATTTTATTAAAACAGAATTTGATTACATCATTGATTCACATTCAGCTAATCCTGGCAAATGCACGTAAGTATATTGGCTCAGCGGCCTTCATCAGGCCTTTTGTAAGGAAGAAGTAGTAAAGGCTGTGGCTGTTGCATTTCTGGTATGCTTCTCCAAACAAATGAAATCGGTGATTTTGCAAAACTAAAACTTAATTTTATATTAGTTTGGAAAAACTTATATCTGCTTCTTATCTCGGAGAACTAGTAAGATTGTGCCTTCTTCAACTCGCTGATATGGAAATAATTTTAAACGGTTATTCATCAGCGAAACTAAATACAAAAGGAAGCATTAAAACTGAAGACCTCGCCATCATCGAAATGTACGTGGGAAAAAATAAAAACAGATAACAAGTAATTTACAATTAGTTCAATCTTATAATTTTTTTGCAGGGATAAAGAGAAAGATTTTTCCAACTGCAAAAAATTCCTTCAAAAATTAGGTTATAACAACGTACAAGATTCTGATTGCTTGCAAATTCGATTTGTATGTCGCTGTTTTGCCAAAAGATCGTCTAATCTTATTGCCGCTTGTGTGGCAGCCTTATTAATTCGTTTGCAAAGTAAAAATGTGAACTTAATGGCCGACGGGTTTTTAATTAAGGAATTTCCTAATTATCAAAGTTACTTCTTAAAAAGATTGAGTTTGCTAAAACGTCCGGAAGTTCGAGTAAGTATGGAAAAGAAATGCGATTACTTCAGCCTAACGGAAAATATCCGCCCTTACATATGTTATAATCTTTTTTTTTTCCTTTTTGTTAGTTTGGGCTAACCATTGCTGATAAGGAAGATGTCGGAATTGGAGCAGGCCTATTAGCCACGCTATATAAAGAAGGCGTAATCAGAATGGAGGATAAACTCAGAGCCTTGCCGTCATTAAAATTATTTAGATGTTAGTAAAAAAACCGTACAGGAATAAAAAAAAACAAGATTCAGTTAAAGCTCTAATTTTTTAGAAGCCTTAATTGCATCTAAGCTCAGTAAAAAAAAGTTAAACTATAAAATGTGCAATGATTTTTTTGTTTTCGGTCGTCTAAGTCTAATAAAGTTTTTCCGTAAAAATTTAAATTAGTTATTTTTTCCGCCACCTTGTTACCTTTGAAAACCTTTGAGAAACGAATAGAAAAAAATGGCGCACAATGGTGGACATAATGCTTTTTAGTGTTTGTGTTTTCAATTTTCCTAAGCATTGAATTCTTGTGAAAAGCTTTTCAGAAATTGAAATATTAGGCTTTCCTCATAAATAAATGGATTGGTTAAAAGCAGTTGCTATAACTGGAGAAGATGAACAAAAATTTTCTTTTGGAATAACCTAATCTGGTCGCTGTTTTCGGTAATTACGTCTAGACAGTCTAACTGAAAATTAACAGGTTTACAGATTTTTCATTGACTCATATGTTTAACATTTTAGGTTAATTTTGGCGATAATTTAAATGGATTCTGTAATACTACCTTACCCAAAGATAGATATGAGGGTAGACGATGTTAACTTGAAGTTGGGAAGTAGCAATGATGCAGTAAGTGAATGTAAGTAGCCAGGGTTTGAATATAAATTTTTACTACCTGTGATTAGGAATGATAAATTTAATTTTTTGTATACAGGTAATGAAGATGATTCTGGAAACAAAGAGTTGTTTAGTGAATCATACAGTGACATTGACTTTCATTTCATGTCAACTGGAGACACTGCTTTTCAATCTAAAGACCCCCATCGAAAGTTCTGTTGCAATTTTTGTGGAAAATATTTTATTAGAAGAGAACATTTAGTCAATCATAAAAGAACGCACACTGGTGAACGCCCATTCCAATGTGAATATTGTCAAAGAAGCTTTGCCAAACAGTTTGACATGACAAGACATAGGCAATATGTTCACTGTGCTAATTCAAAATTATATATTTGTGAAAAATGTGGGCGGACATTTGCAAGAAGTGATCACTTGAGGAAGCATTTGCTGACTCATAAACATCTTAATTTATCTAATCAGAATTCTGGGGATGGAGACCAAGTAGCAAAATCTTATCCTTGTGATATTTGTGGAAGAACTTACTCAAGGATTGATAATATGAAGAAGCATCAGAAAAAGCATAAAGAAAATACCGAAATAAAAAAAGAAGTAAACCTAGAATCAGAAAATATTAATGCCCTAGAAGTAGAAGAAAATAATGGCATTAAGATTAAAGAAGAAATTGATAGTGTTGGTTTTGGAGAAATAAGCTTTCATTTTATGTCTAGTGGAGTTGTTGAATGTGAGCTGAAAGATCCACCTCGGCGGTACGCTTGCGAATATTGCGGTAGAGGATTTATGCGTAGTGATCATTTAAAAAACCACAAAAGGACACACACAGGTGAAAAACCTTACAGATGTGATCAGTGTGATAGATATTTTGCAAAACAGTTTGTAATGACTCGTCATAAACAAAATGTTCACTGTGCCAATTCTAAAATATATATTTGTGAAGAATGTGGTAGAACATTTGCAAGAAGTGATCATTTAAAAAATCACTTACAAGTTCATAAATATGGAGGCAGGAGAAAATCAGATGTACAAAATTCTCAGGGAGAAGATAACATAAAAATTTGTAAAACATTTTCATGTGATGTTTGTGGAAGGAGTTACTCTAGAAAGGATAAATTAAAAAAGCATAAGGAGAAGCATAAAGAAGCTGATCAGTTAGTTGTAAAGTCTGGTAAGTATTTCGACTGAAAATTTATTTCTAAGAAGATTTAATTCAAGCCCAAAATAAATTCTGTGCTAGATCTGTTGAAAACTTTATTTTATTTTTAAATTTTAGAACTACAAGATGTACCTGCATTAGAAAAATCTCAAGTAGATACTTCAAAAACAGAAGACGTGGACGGCACTAATGAGAACTTTGAAGAAACGTCGAGGAGTCGAAAACGTCATACATGCGATGAGTGCGGAAAGGATTTCGGAAGGAGTGATCATTTGAAAACTCATAAAAGGACTCACACTGGAGAAAAACCATTCCAATGTTCAACATGTGAAAAATCTTTTTGTAAATCAACAGACTTAACCAGACATGAAAAAACTCATCTGGGGATCAAGAGGTATTCTTGCTGTGATTGCGGGAAGGCATTTTCTAGGTTGGATAATCTAAAAACTCATTCCAAAATTCATTTAGCGGCAAAAAAGCCAAATGAAGACAATAAAAAAGGAGGAAATTGTGATACGTCTAATCATGGCAAGGACAAAAAATTTAACTGCAATTTTTGTCCTGGTATTTTTCATAAGAAAAGAAATTTGGCTAGACATTGGAAGACTAAGCATAATGATAATTTTATTGGTCATGTAGAGGGAGTAACTAATTCTAGTCAAAATAATATGAATGATTCTAGTGATAAATAAATTATTGGCAAATAGGAGATAATATAGTCACGGTGTTAAATAATTTATTCAAACGAGCTAGCTTTAGACTTAAGGTAAAACTTAATGAGTTTTTTCGATTGACATCCCCGAAGGCAGGATGAACCATTAAGAGGGGCCATGGTCGTCACTTGTGAATCTCTTGTGTCGTTCTAGTATGTAAAGTTAGAGAGCTTTAGCGTCATGCGTTAGCCCACGATAAAATCGTTTAATTTTCTGAGTAGTAAATTTAAATGACACTAAAGCCATCTAACAAATTCTATTAAAACAGCGGAAAATATTGCTTTTGCGGAAACAAGTAGCTTCAAGGTCAAGGAAGTAAAACTTCCTTAACTTAATGGTGATATGGAAAATTAACGGATGATAAAGGAGGTTTATGTAAAAATTGGAAGGAAATCAAAGTTTTATGAATGTTATTTTTATTTCACATTATTCGTTTAAATTACAGATGGTTTTTTCTTAGAAATGAATGAAATTAAACAAATTGTAATTCGTTTCATTAAGGACTAAATCGTTAATTAAAGGGTCTTAATCTTGAAATTCAAACACTTTTCCATATAATTCCCATTTTAGAAATACTGTTACTGCTAGACCCTTTCCGTACTTCTATTTTCACGAGCTGAAAATCTATTTTATTTTCGTTTACAAAGATGTTTTTTAAAAAAAATCGAGATTTATTTTTCCCTATTTCGTAGTTTCACATTTAGTTTTTAAGATTTATTATTAGTCTATCTACTATAGCTATAAAAATGATTTTTTTTTCTATAATTTAGTATTTTTTTAAAAAACTACATTTTTTTCCTTTCGAAATGAGCCCGTTTCGAAAGAAATTTGATTTATTTGATTTTTAAGTACATTTAAGGATTTTAAATATACACATCAATGTCTTGTGATAACCTCGGTTTTTTATATTTAAAAAAAATAGAAGAAAAATATTAGATCAAGTACTAACTAGGTTATCCAAGCCAATTAGCACAGAAACATGTGGAATTAAAGTTTTTCTTGAATTAAGTAGAAAAAAATTAATTCCTTGATTAACAAATTTGAATTTTATTTTCATTTTGATAAAAGCGGCTAACCGCTTTTATTAATTCTCATTTTTTTACAAATTTTTAATGCACAATTTTTACTGAAAATAAAAATACGATTTCTTATATCTATCAACAAAATCATTTATTCTTACTAAAACATTTACTCAGCAACATTCGTAAATTTCCAGTCTTATAAGCGATAATAAATTAAATAAGGGATTCCTTCCATTTATTATTTTAATTTTTAAAATGGAAGAAAATTAGAAAATGGACTTGGCAATTTTGGGGTTATCGTCAAACCATTCAAAAATAAAACTTGAAAAGTGCAAATGCCAGTCATTTATTTTTAACATTGCATTATAGGAACTGTTACTTTTGTATTTGAATAGTGATCTCGTTTAATAAAGTAACAATTTGTAACTATATACAATTAGAAAATTATAAGACATGTTTTGAGACAACCTCCAATTTTAATAAAAAGCTTTCGTAAATGTGTGTTGTGGTTTAATTAAACTTGCTTCATTATAACGGAACAAATAGGTAGCTGCCTGCAAGTTACTAGTCATGAAATTTTAACCTGTCTCATCAAACTAATGTTAAAGTGAATGAAATAGGTTTAAAAATTGACCTCACACACTTTTATAAAAGGCCGCCTTAACCTTTATTTCGTCAGGAATGGAGCAATTTATTTCAAATCAAACATGTCGATTTTCAAAATACGCTTATCCATACAATTTTAAGGCCCATACCGAATATTTACATTATAAATTCATCATCGTTTTCGTCGGAGAGAAATAACCGTTAAAGATTAAAAAAAAAAAAATAGGACACACTCAGAAATGCTCAAGAAAGTGAAGTTTCCTTTGAGAATTCAAGAGTCTCCTTTGGCGAAACTTGAGCTATCTCTCTCTTTCGTTGTTCTCATCTCATCACAATGACCACGCTCTCAATCATTCTTAGAAAAAAATGATTGTTTTACTGAATTTATTGTGATAATTCGTTATTATTTCATTGTATTAAGTGCATTATTATCTCGGCAACGTTTTCATCTTACTCCAAAATACTAATTCATACCGATCAGTCTAAAAATCACATTTCTTGTTCGTTTAAACTACTCGTCTATTCGTACAAAAATATTATTTCAAAATGTACATCAACAGTGATACTCTAATTCAATATGGCTGGAAAGGTAACGTAAGTTAAAAATTCATTTTTTATTTAAAGGATACATTTATCCTAATCTTAAGATATTATGAAAAAATCGAATAATAACAGTTCCTTGTAATACAACTCGAGTATTAAAATTAAAAACACCCCATGTGAAAATGAACACCCTCATATTTTCATCATTGAATGGAAGAAATGGACGAGAATAGATACTCGAGAGGTTATAAAGTAATTTTTTTTTTTTTAGTAAACTACATGTAAACCAAAAATTTATTTCTCTTGAGCATTAGTTTACTAGCCATCAATTATTTAAGAAGGTTTTAATTTCCTCTTGCTTAGTGATAATGGGCAACATTTTAGAGTATTTTCAATGTAGTTTTTGGAAGACTTTACAAGCTTTATTGCATTTCAATTTCAATACCAAAAAATTATCTTTGGAGAATATATTTTTAAATGAAAAGAAAAGCCATAACTTGCCATGTAATACTCAATTTGCTTCAATTCAACATTTTTTTTCATTTTTTTCCCTAATAAACGTTTGTTATTATTGTCTTATTTTTTTTATTCACTTACAATATTCGACTATAATTTTTTTGATGGCTAGTAACTTATGTAACATTGGTGAGCAATACAAAAAATAATAACAAAGTACCCTAAGACTTACTTTTATCTTTTAATTAACTTTTCTCATTTATAATATTTAATTATTTCTTTTTGTTTTGGCACAGCTAAGAAATGTAACGACGAGTCTTATTTATATTCAAATCATACAAAATATTTTTTTGACAGCAACGATACATTTTTATTTTAATTTATTTTTTGATATTTTCAGGCAAGAAGATAAGAATCCATTGAATTTGAAGTAATTATACATGGAAAAATTTTTGTGGAGGACATAAAAAGCACAAATTTAAAAATTTAAGTTTTGCAATGGTTAAGACTTTCGAAAAAATTAGACTTCTTGCCTGAAATTATTTTTCTAAATTATTCCCAAGATAGGTACACTGTAGCACAAGCCTTTACTTATAACAGTTAATCCATTTTTTTAAATTTTTAATTATTTATAAATATATAACAAAAAAATTTCAAACTTTGGATTGATGGCAAGTGATTTATTTTCAGGTCATTTTTAAATTTATAGAATCTAGCCGTTCTGGTGGCGTTGGAGGCATTGAAGATGTTCTTTCATCCATCAGGCTAATACCTTCTGGTTTCTCATCTTGGACGCCATAAACTCTCTCCTTGAAAAATAATTTTAAAAGTTGCAGTAAGTAAAGGAAAAGTTATTTATATTAAAAATTTAAATTAATTCACCTGTGATTTATCATATTTGAGCTTTTTCCATAAAAACGGCTTTTTATCAGCCGTAGCTCCTGCTTCAGTATTGGAAGGTGTGTAATTTGGGTTACTGAACGTTAAAACGTTCTTACCATTTGCATAAAAATATTTTTTTTGTTTTTTCCGCCTTCTATGGAATAACAAAACTATTGACGATGATATTGAAATAATAATCAAGACACAAAGGATCTGAAAAATTAAAAATGATTAGTTTGTGCTTATTTTGGTTTATTGTTCTTTTAAAGGTACTCACAGTAGTCATAGCAATCAACAACAATTGTCTCGAAAATGTTTCCGCAATTGGATCAGTCGGTTCATTGTTTTCGATGTTGGGATCGCCATGAATTTTATCCAGATCACTTTTAGTTCCTCCGTCTACGCTGTGGGTTGAAGGTTCTTCATCTTCCGCGTCTTTTTTAATAGGAACTCGGATGGTCGGTTCTGGAATTTGGATTAATAATTATGATCTAACATTAAATCAGGTCGGTAATTTTTTAATTCACGTACCTGTGAGACAAGAAAAGCCATCTGGCTGATCGGGGCAAGCACAAACGTAATCCTTTTGGCGGAATAGGCATAAATGAGAGCAATATCCATTATTAACTTGGCAAGGGGACCAACCTGCCTGCTTGCTACTAGCAACTGCTCTGATTTCCATAACGCTTTCTAAGTTAGTCCTAATGGAAATCCTATCCCTGCCTGTTGTCTTATCTGCTCTTTCCACAGATTTTTTGTACCAATCCGTCCAGTAAATGTGCTCCCCGTATTGAGTCAAACCGAAAGGATGTGTTGCTTCTGGTACTAATTGAACTCTATGTCGGCCATGCAAATCGCTTACTTCTATTCTATCTTTAAGAGCGTCTGCCCAATATAATTTCTTTTGCGAATAATCTAAGGCCAAACCGTTTGGAAAACCTAAATCAGCCTCGACTATTGTTTTACGTTGACTCCCGTCGAGCAGAGCTCTTTCTATTTTGGGTGAGTCTCCCCAATCAGTCCAGTATATATACCTGGAAAAAAAAAGCAAAAATGGTAAAATATTCTAGAACAAAACATCTAGAATTTTTTCTCCAGCCCCACAAAGCTTTTATATCTACTTACGCTTTCCTCGGGAAAATTGCAACAGCTCGTGGTTCATCCAATCCTTGATTAACAATAGCCTTACGACAAGTTCCATCCATACGAGCTACTTCTAAAACCTTCCGACCTGTATCTGTCCAATATAAATTGTCAGCTAACCAATCGACCGCCAAACCGTCAGGTGTTGTTAAATTTTCGCTGATAATTAACTTTGTGTCTGATAAATTTTTCATGTTAACAACTCTGAAAAGCGAAATTAATAATTACAGTACATGAATCCGAAGATTTTTTTTTAATATTAAAAATTTTTAAACTTGCCTGATCATATCGGCATGTACATCAGTGTAATAAATTAATTGTTTATTCCAGTGATAATCAACTGCTATTGCGTTATGGACATCTGGTATTGGGAGAGTCACGTCCCATAATTCAGGAGTGTCTAAGGATATTCTAACTAAAGTGCTCTTCATAGAAAACAGGAGATATGTCATTGGTAATTCGTTGCATGTTTTAGAATCGTCCTGGAAAGAAAAAAAATTATTTGGTAAGTTGTGAAAAGAACATAGGGCTGAATTAGTGGCAAGGCATCTCTAAGAGAATAGACTTGCCTCCTTCGGGCTCTTACTAACCCGTAAGGATTATGATAGGAAACTTTTAACCACATAGGATTAGGCACCAATTTTTTGGGTAGTAGGCTCATTTGAGATTTGACATGTTTAAGATTATGAGAACAAAGGTTTTAATTATTTTTGCGTTTTGATCTCTTTTCATAAACCTGAAAGAAATTAGAGTTGAGATTTTCAAGTGGGGTATCCGGGTATAGTGAAATGCAATTCGATTGCTTTGTAATTGAAGTTTGATTGGTGTCAATGAGCTAAAAGGATATTGCGGGGCGTAGGATTGAGATGTTAGAATTCTTTATATTAAGATGTTATTGGCCTACCCTATTGGGTAGACACTACAAAAATTGGTTATAGACTCATAAATGTCCCCCTCCACGGAAATCTTTAGTAAAAGGCGAAAGATTTATGCGTTTTGAAGGGAGACCAGAGTTGTTGCCTGAGTAAGGGAACATCTTGCCACTCCTACTTACGATTATCACATTTCACCCTCTGAAACTCTTAACTTAAAAATTCATTTTCTACCTTCCATTTTATTTTTTTCAAAAAACAATCTACCTAAATTAATTTAAAAAAGTAAAATAAATTGAAAACACCCATAAAAAATTTTAAAAATTGAGAAATAATTAATGTAAAAATTAAAAATAAATAAATAAATCCCCAAAATCAAACATCAGCGCCTCGTAACGAAGAATAACGGTATCGCCTGTTCTAATTTTTAATTATTGATCAATTTAGTTCCTTTTGCTACCGCTACGCGCCGCACTATTGGCGCGCTATTCACTTACTTCAATTCATTCATAACTTTTTTTATTGCTATGAACTAACCTGTAGTAACGTTCCCGTTGGGCATGCACACGAGAATCCGTTGGGTCTTCTTAGGCAGAGATGAGAGCATCCTCCATTATCGTTACCGCAAGCGTTTTCAGCTATGTTTTCAACTTGCACGGAGCGTATATCCATGAGTCCTTCGAGGTCGCCACGGATAATTTGACTATCGTTACCAGTATGCTTATCCGCTCTATGAACAGCTTCGGTTTTCCAGTCAGTCCAATATATGTGAGAGCCGACTATGACCAAGCCGTACGGATGGACCACCTAGGACAAAAATAATAGTGACTAAAAATCCAGGAATAACAGGTTAAGAACGGCAAGAAGCACGAGAAGAGTAAGAAAGGAATTGGTTTTGAAGAGATTGAAAGAGACCTAAGTTTAAAAGGGCTGAAGAGGAAGAAGAAGAAAAAGAGTCTTTGAATTAGTGGGAACTAAGAACCTTCAAGAGAACCATAACATTGCATGAAGCCATCGGCGGTTTTTTCAGCAACACTTGCTTGACAACGCTCTAGGCGCTCACCTGGTTTGCCTACTATTAAAGCCGCCACTGTCTCCATAGAGGTTGTTGCGCCTTAAGACAAGTTGTTTATTAGAGCTAAGTGTTATTTTTGTTCTTACCTCTTGAAGTATAAGCTTTCTATCTCGACCTTGTAGATCAGAACTTTCAATGGTTTTTCTTCTTGCATCATTCCAATATAACCTTTCAGAAGGTCTGTCAATCGCTAACCCATTAGGCCAATCCAAATTATCAGATATTAAAGTTTTCCTGTTTTTACCATCCATGTCAGACTGTTCTATTTTTCCTTTTTTACCCCAATCCGACCAAAACATCAAACCATGGTGATAATGCAACGTTATATCCCGTGGATTATCTAAATCAGACCATATTAATACTTTTCTGTTGGTACCATCAAGCTCTGCAACTTCTATACTGTTTCTCCCGTCATCCGTCCAATAAATCTAAAAGGAATAAAAAGTTATTTTCAAGCAATGTTCTTGACAGGAATGCAAGGGGAAATAAGATTAATTATTTCACTAACCTTACGACCAGTCGAATCGATAACAATCCCATCGGCCCTGTCCAAACCATCGACTATTATATTTTCAACGATTTCCCCGTTAGGAGATGCTCTCATGATTACGTCTTCCAAAGTATCAGTCCAATAAATATCGCCTGTTTTTCGATCCACATCAACTCCTACCGTATTCTTCATCGGTGGCAATGGTAGTACGGTATCGACGGTGTAAGGGACGTCTAGAGATATTTGTCGAATATCTACTCTGTGAGCGAATATTAGGGAATTGGTTGGACCTGCTGCGCACGTTTTGCCATCCTTCTAAAAGTTTAAAACAAAAACATGAGTAACCCCAATAAGTGGAATTATTTAGAAAGCAGATGCAAAACTATGTCACATTGGTGTAAAGTTTTGCTTCTGCTTTTTGTATTATGCAAATACTTTACCAGTATTTTAATGCCGATAGGACATGCACAGGAATAGCCATCTGGTGTGGGTGCAAGTAAACACAGATGAGAGCAACCGCCATTTTCGGCGAGACATAGTGAAGGTACGGGTTGATGTTCGTGATGAAAAACTCTAACGTCCATTAGGTGGGAAAGTTTACTCCTGAAAAAAAATTAAGAGCTTGTAACATTTTATTATCGCTGTGTTTTCGCAAAAATGTTAATTGTGTTACCTTAAAACGTTGGTATTATTTCCAGTTTCTTTGTCAGCAACATTGACGGTTTCCGTATCCCAATCGGACCAGAATATTTTATCTCTGTATAGTGCTAATCCAAAAGGACGTTTTACTACATCTCCTGCAACTAAAATAGAAAGATTAATGTTAAGTGGTTGTCGTGTCGGCCTCTTGGATAAGGCGTCAATAATGTGCCCGCTGTTGCAGGGACGGCGCCAAGAGGGGCCAGGTGGGGCCGCGTGGTTCCGTGTGGTTGCCTATATCCAATGTGAAATGGCATGTCAAGGAACAAAACTTACCTTTTAAAGTGGTTCTTTCTGAACCATCTAGCTTTGAATATTCAATTGAATGAGTTCCTCCATCAACCCAGTATAATCTCTTTAAGATGTGATCGATAGCTAAACCATTAGGCCACGTCAAATTTGTTGAAACGATAACTCTTCGGGCAGAACCATCCATTCCAGCTCTTTCAATTTTGGGTGATGCTCCCCAATCGGTCCAGTACATATGACCACCTAAAAAAATATGCGATACATGAGTACAACAACCAATTTCCTAGCAGGACGCTTCCTCCTAACAGTAAACTAACGATGCCTGTAAACGTGCCGTCTTTGATTGGCAGCAGAGGGAAATTTTTCAAAGGAAGGACGCTTGGCTAGGTTATATCCACATTAAATTTTTTGACCCGTAAGCTAAGTTGTACAAAACAAATGAAGAACCATAAGAAATCTGTCGACCAATCAGGAGTCGTCTCAAGTTTTCGCCTCTCCCCTTTTTAACCTCAACTTTGAGGGTCCTGCTAACGTTTTCGGGATTATGCGTACCCATTTACTCTTAACTTACCTGCGGGGTCAACAGTAATATCCCTTGGCTTATCTAAACCTTCCCATATTAAAAGTGCTCTCATTGAACCATTAAAAGTTGAACATTCTATTCGTTTCGTTCCTTGATCTGTCCAATAAAGCTTTTTAGTCACCCAATCGATTGCAAGTCCAGCCGGGGTATCTAATAAAAAATTCAAAATATTATAATATTTAAACTGAGCGATGCTACTATTTTTTTTTTTTAATTTTCTTACCTAAATTCGTGCTAACGACGATTTCCTGTTGAGTTCCATTCAAAAAGCTTCTACTAATCGTCTTTCCCTCTACATCGGTCCAGTAAATCCTATCCGTTTCAGAATCAAAAGCAAGTGCAACAGCTGATTGAACTCTGTCGAGTGGAATGACCATGTCAATGTTACCCACTTCTCTCATTGGGTCTAATTGTCGTATTCTGATATCTTTCTTACGGGCGAATATGAGAAGTTTTTCAGGTTTCGTAGCGCAAGTTGTCCTATTAATGTAATAAAAAAAATTAGGATAATGAAAAGATTTAAAAAGATAAAAGATTTAGTTCACTACGTACTTATCGCTGTGTAGACGAAGACCTAACGGGCAAACACAACGGTAGGAATTTCTGTTGGGCAGGCACATATGAGAACAACCACCGTTATTCTCTCCACAGTGATTGGTGAAGTTCGGTTGTCTCTGGGAATGAAAGCTGTGAACAAAAACGTTAGTTAATCGCTTCATTTTAAAAAAAAAAAATGTTCTTTAGACCTGCCAATGGGGCAGTAAGGGCTTTAGCCCAGTAAACCAGACAGCTGTACACTTAATTTTTGGGTAAGCGTGTCCTGCAACGGCTATCGATAACAGAAGCATTAATGGGACAATTTAAAATCGTTTCATTACAATATTATTATGTGTTACGTGAACAACAACTTCTAGCAAGAGTATTGGGAAGTTGAAAAAATGTGACCAGTCATCCATTAAAAACACGTGAACGGATTTACTTACCTATGAATATCCATTGGGAAATGAAGACCAGTGTGTACAACTTTATATCCCATTCCAGTATCTTTATTAGCCGTTGATATACTTTTTGTGTGCCAGTCAGTCCAGTATATTGCATCCTCGAATAAGGTAATAGCAAAAGGGTGCGGTAACCCTTTTGTTATTACTTTTTTCCTGTCTGTCCCATCAAATGTTGCGCATTCGATTACATGGTGCTTTGCATCTGCCCAATAAATGCGACTCATAGTATAGTCTAGTGTTAATCCGTTTGGCCAAAAGACGCTTTCAGTAATAATACTTTTCCTATTACTTCCATCCATTTCAGATCGCTCGATTTTCGGTTTAGGTCCTGCAACAAAATTAATATGAAATTTCTGTCGTTCTTTTTGAGTTTAATATTAAGTAAAGTGACTCACCCCAATCAGTCCAAAATATATAGGCTTCACCGGGGTGTGTAACGATCGCCCTTGGCTTATCTAAATCGTTAGAAGCTATTACGGATCTGTATTTTCCGTCTAATGTGGCGACTTCAACTCGTCTCGTGCCAGAATCTGTCCAGTATAGTAAATCGTGCACCCAGTCTATAGCCACTCCTCCAGGTGACTCCAGTCCCCATTTAATGACATCTACAAAAAGAGTTAGTATTTTAAAATTTAAATCTGCAGGCAAAAGATGTGCTAGAGAATTCACTCGAATAGTTAGCTGGAAAATTATTAGCGAAGTTGGCATGCTGACAAAGGGCTTAAACCTCTATTATCATCTGCCCTAGTGAAGGTTTTATACAACAAAACTCACCCGATCTATCAGAACCGTTAATCCTTGATCTGCAAATTAAATCCATTGATACGTCTGACCAATAAATCCAATTTTTTTGAAAGTGAAAGTCCAAAGCTATAGCGTTGTGTAGTCCTTTTAATATTGCTGTATACCTCATATTGTTCAAACTCACCTAAACAAGTACCAGATTTTAGCACACTACTTTCATTACCTTCAACTAAGTTTTACAAGCACTTACTTGACGAATGTCAACTCTGTTTGCAAAGATTAACGTTGGAGGATCACCCGTAGCTTTGCAAGTTCGTCCGTCAGGTCTCAAGACATAACCTTTCATACATGAACAAACGAAAGACCCGATTGTGTTCGTACATAATTGACTACAAACTGGGCTGGATTCAAATGTGCATTCGTCGATATCATCGCAACTATAATTGTCCGGTGCCAAAGTAAAACCCATTTTACAGCTACAACCACTTCGGCCATTGGCGAAAGTCACGCAGTTGTGCTGACATTTGCTATCTGGTTCGCATTTTTTCTTCCGTGGACAGTTTTTCTCATCTAAAATATTTAAAAGTTTAGATTTTAAAATGTTGAACTATATGCAATTGTGTTGGTGACTGAAATGGTACCTTCTCCTTGTGGGCAATCCTTTTTTCCATCACATACGTGTTTCTTTCCGATACAATTAATTAAAGGTCGAGACCTGTGTGGAATTAATGAGGTTGTATCGTTTGGCCCGTTATGAGCCGCACAGTTAAATTGCGACTCTTCACATTTTTGCTGACAGTTTTCTTCATCTTCTCCTCTTGGGCAATCTTGAACATTATCACATACCCAAGTTTTCTGAAAATAAAAAAAAGATTTCGTTATTGTAATTCAATTGTGATGGGGATGAAAAACCAATTAGAACTTACTAGTATGCAATTGCCGCTGTTGCAAGAAAATTCATCCGGGCTGCAAGTTCTTTGCTTCTTTTCCGCACAATTTTCTTCATCTTCACCATTTTCACAATCAGCCTCTTCGTCGCATTTCCATTGTTCCGGGATACATTTTCCACCGTTGCATCTGAGAAACAGGATTTGTTTAAAATTAATATCTATAACGATTTTTAAAAATTATTTATTGGGTCTTACTTAAATTCGGAAGGACCGCAGCTTGTTTCGACTTGAGGGCAATTTTCTTCGTCGGACCAGTCTCCACAATCGTCATCACCATCGCACTTAAATTCTTTTCTAACGCATCTGGGGTAAGCGCACTCAAATTCGTTTTCGCCACATACTCTTGGTTCTTGAGCTGTAATTAGATAATGTGAATTAGTATGAAAAAATAATGATTATAATGGGCAATGAAGAAAACTTACGGCAATCAGCTTCATCAGAACCATCTGAGCAGTCTGGATCCGAATCGCACTTCCAAGCCAACGAAATGCAGTTTCCATCGTTGCAGTGAAATTCGTGTTTGGTACATGAACTGGAAAATTATAAATGAATTAAAAGTTTGGACTGCCAAAAATTATCGAGGAAAGAAAATCCCGAAAGCATCAGAACCTGAAAATAAATTAGATGCGCCGGCGACCGCATTAGAATCTAAGTCGAGCCTTCAGGATTGTCAGTTAGTCTTTTGGAGGAAAAGATGAAAAGCTTTTCTTAGACCTTGGGACTAGTCGCTTAACGTCACTCGGTGGCCCGACAAGTGAATAACGTGGACAATCGCCGGTGCTTGCAGTCTGCACCTGCCTTTTTTGTTGTTAAAAGAGGGTAGGGGACCCACAATGCCCGCCTAGACACTGCGACCATCTGGTAGTCTACTGTGCCATGCGCTTTACTATGCCAGTATGTTCTTACTCTACTTTAAGTCAAACAATTTCTCTATTTCTAATCTATGTACTGTAATTTAGTTGTGCTTACGTTCTTTTAGTGCAGTTAATTTCATCCGAGTAATCCTTGCAATCATTATCACCGTCGCAAAGCCACGTTCTCTCAATGCATAAACCATTGTTGCACTCAAACTCTGCTTCTGTGCAATTACGACCGTTGCAATGAGTTTCATCGCTATAATCACCGCAGTCGTCTTCACCATCGCACAACCATAATTTTTTTATACATTTCCCTGATCTTGGACATCGGATGAAATCGTTAGATTCTAGGCACTCTTGATCTGCATCCAATTTTTCTTCGCCACATTCCAGTTCGTCCTGATATCCTGAACAATCTGGTTTGCCGTCACATCGAAAATCCATGGGGATGCATAAGCAAGATCCGACGCACATAAATTCATCTTTAAAAAAAATTTTAAAAAAAAACTTTAATAAGCAATTAAAGCAACACATAAAAGCATCTTCGTTGCTTTTTTCGGATTCGTAGTCACCCCTGCTAATTTGAATATGCAGATTTACATAAAGTTATTGAAATGAGATACCTCCAAGGGGTTTTTAGAAATCAAAACCCAGATTGCAAATTAAATTTCTTTGTCTAAACGTTATTGTTTTACCTTTATTGCAGTCCCCGCCACAGGGGCTGAATCTTCCAGATATAATTTCTGATTCGTCGTCATCTTCTTCGTCTTGTAGTTTTGATACTTTTTGAGTCATGCCTTGTCTTTGACCGTATAATCCTCCTTGAAGTCCTTCGTCCCTCGATCGAGTGCCACCCCTTGTGTTGTAGATTCCTGGATTTCTAGAGTAGTCGTCGGCGTTTGTGGGAAAATGCATTTGGCCGTTGCCGTTGAGTCCAGGACCTGTGCCTACTCCTAAAAGAAAATTCAATTTTTTTTATTGTTCGGGCGTTGTGAGTATGACTTTTTTCTGAAAACAGTTTCTGCCCGATCGGTAGAAGTGAAGAAGGGGAAATATCTTTTAGGATACCCTGACTAGAAACCCAAGTTTGCCAGGATTGCTAGTGAGTGTTGTTTGCTGTTGCGGTCACAGAGTTGTCTTCCAATGAGAGATTATTTTACGTGATTAGATCCGCAGGCGCTACTGGCTTGGACCTGAACTTAAATGGTCCGAGCCCAGGAGCGGCTGCGGTCCTTTGAGAATAAGGTGTTGAGGAGGATTCTAGGACCCGATGTAGATCCTATTACCGGACGAGTGCGTGTTAAGACAAATGAGGCTCACCGACTAGTTTTTTATTACAAGCGTGATAAAATCACGAAGGCTACAGTGAACGGGACATGTAGCAGACTATCAGGAAGGTGCTGGATGGTCGTCCAACAACCCCTAGGCCATTGGGAAGGCTGCTGCTGAGGTGGGAGGATACAGACGCACGGGATGCAGGTCGTGCGGGGGCGCCGGACTGGAGAGTGTCTGAATGGTGGAAACTCTGTGATGAGGGAATTAGGCTTAAAGCCTTGTAACGCCGGATAAGTACGTAAGATCGCTACCACAGACAGTAATTAGGGGCGACTCCTGGCGTATGAATTTTCTGTCAGCCTCTCCTGTTAATGAGAGTGTGCAGAGTTTAGCTACCAAATGCAGCTCAAAGAAAATTGCCAAGTTGAGTTTTGGGATTCTGTGATATACTCATGGCGAAACTCCCGAATGCTGAAGAACAGGGACTAGAGAGCCTGAAAGGAGAGAGTCGCCAACTCTATACCGAAATCCTGGCTTCTCATTGGCTCTGACCAAAATCGTAATCAATCGTTTTGACTTCCGTATATTGGTGTTGACGTTAGACGTCTTCTAGTGCTCGCTACTGAACTTACGTTTGTTCACAGCCAATCAAAAAGCAGCAATCTCCTTTCAAGCTAAGGCGTAAAATCAGAGTTACTGAGAATGTAACTACTCACCTCGTACAACTCCGGATCTGTAACTCGGGTTCAGTTGTAGATTAGTCGAAACGGTCCCCTTGCCATAAGCATCCCCGTGATTTGGAGCACCATAACCCCCTCCTTCTCCATATGAAGTCCCTGCATTATACGGCGGAAGAGGGAAAGGCGGAAATGGAAAATTTGAGTAATACGGGTTACTTGGGTAAACTTCCCTATTTTGAGACGGAATAACCGCTATCGGCATTGCAAACATGTTTGGCAAGTGAGTTTTATGTCTGTGTTTTTGCTTTTCTACTTGCTTCATTGTACCATGATCAGATGAAGGATTAGGTAATTCTGGGTGCCTCGCATTGCTCGGATTAATTTGGACAGGATTTTGAGCTCGCGCCCCGTAACTGTGATCGATTTGATGTTTCCGGTTAGCGTTACCGTTGTACATATTTTTGGCTGCTCCCCTCATTATCGTCGGCGATCCCTAAAAATGTAAAAAATTATGTAGGGGTTCGTACTATTAGGTATGTTGGAATTCGTAGTGGGAAAAATTTTTATATACCGTCTTATCCATTTTTCCATCTTGATTTGATGTGGGATAATCGCTATCGATGTCTGCTTCATCTTCTGGAATGGGCGTAACGTCCGATCGTCGAATTTTCCCACATTTCACTTCTGTAAAAAGAGATTAAAAATGTATTAGAGAATACGATCTTATTAAATTCCTAGAACTCGCTTGTTTTGTTGACACAGTTCAGGACCTTCCTTAATATTAATCCCAGGTAAGACACGCCAATCACCCCCCACTTAAAAATTCCAACCCCTAACATCCTGTTGATTCAACCGAATCAATTTACCTTAATCAATCAAGTGTTTGAAAAGGGGTGGAGAATGGAAATCTTTCACCTTGGAAAATGAATGAATGGCAAACATAGCGAGAAAAACAATTACAGCCTGTACAAAAATAGAAAGTTGATTCTTTATCCCAACAAATATAATAATTTATAAAGAAGTATGTAGGCTCTCTATGTAGCGTTGCCATGGAGACTCCATCCTACACAACGCTGACTTATTGCCCTCTTTCTCATCCCTCCAAAGCTCCGGATCTCTCTCTCTCTTTTCTCCTTGTTTGACTACTCCGTTTATTGATCTGTGCTTTTCTCCTGGTCTACACCACTAACCGGGCCACCTACCCCTGGTTGTTCTAGTTTGTCAGTAGTTCATTCAAACAACAGCGACATTAGGGGTGGTGCATCCCTTGGGAATTCGATTCGCATCCCTGTACACAAACAAGATACACCTGACCGTCGCCCTCAATCATGTCTGGCTAATCGACAACTTGAATCGTCAAATTCGATACTGAGATTAAGAGCTTTTCGGATATATGTCTCGGGGGAATTTCCTATTCTCTGTTGGGGATTTTAACAACAGAGTTTATTGAAACCTTTTTTTTTTCGCATCGAGTTAAATGAAATTATAAGTAATTATTTTTTCTTGTTGCGCATCTTTTTTTTCCGGTAATGGAAAAATATGGCGGAAAGCTTTTAAAGTGTCAATGATAATCAAGTTAAGGGCAGTTAAAAAGACGACTACTTGACACGATTCATTTTCAGGGTAAAGTATCTTCGATAACAAGTTTTTAGCGCATTTAGGGTGAGAAAGGTTTATTTAAGGGGAAAAGAAAATCATGAAAGTACGAAAAGAAGGAAAATCTGAGTAAATGTAAATTTGTTGGAAGCGTTGCCTAATTTTATTATTGGATCAGCTGAACCGGAACGATTGCAATTTTTTATCATTCGACTTTAATAACTTTGAATTAGTGTCTAATGTAGCTAAATTGCTTTGAGTTTGATATTGAGAAATTCATGTTTTCCTGATTTGGATTTTCAATCGATGAAAATAGTATTCAAATTAAAACAGAATCATTTGTTGTAATGGAAATTGGTTAGCTGATGCACGAAGATCAATTTTCAAAGTTCTGCACCGATCTGCGTTGTGGTCAGAAATGTTGGTATCAAAACTAGCGAAAAATTTGGACGCATTTCAGCCAGAACTTGGCTCAAGCTTGTGGGGAGAGGTTGAACAGTAATCTTGATGCAGATGCTGACTTAAATTTGTAAGTTAGTTTTTGATAAACGAGCGAGCTTTTTATTACCTACTGCATTAGAGGTGACATCAGACCTCTTCCATGAGCCTTTTCTTGGCCGATTTCTGTTACTATTAGGCCTCCCAATCTTTATCTCTTAGGCCTTATCTTTAGGCCTCCCAAAACTAAGAAACCTGTTGACGTCGCTGCAAATCAACCTCATTTTTTTAGGGGTGTCTTCCAAAAAGAATTTACAATTTTTTGCGTTTCCAGTCAAGTATTTTCAATTATTATCCACTTCTCGGTTATGATTAGTTAAAACAATCATAGATAATCATATTTCTTCATATTCTTTGCAAAATGACTGCAAGTACTCTTCTTTTTTATGAAATATTATTTCCAGAGTATTATATAAAATTTTATTAGTTTAAATCCAATCAAAGCGAAACCTCTCCAAACAATGTTTTTTGTCAAAGCCATTTTTAATTAACTTTGAAGTGCGCTTTAGGTCATTGCTTTGCTGACAAATCCATTTCATCTTCATTTCATCATTTGAATAAAATAATAAAACTTTGAGAATGTTTTCATATTAAAAATTTAAAACGAATTTACCTGTCCAATTTCATGAAAAACAACAATGGTTCTCGAAGCATTTTTATTAAAAAATTATTCAATTTTAGCTCTTTTTTTTCTTCAGTTTGAATACGGGTAACTTGGCTCCATTTAGAATCCCGATTTAAAAGTAAACAAAAGGAAATATTCAAAGGAACTTGCAATTTCCATTTTCAGAGGCCATCTTGAATTCTTGATTACGTCATTTTGCAATTTCAGTTTTTTTTGTTTGTTGATGTTTTGTTTTGTGATATATTACTGCATTCTCGTGTTTAAGTTTCGTTTATTCCAATTAATCTTTTCACTGTACATTTTTCTTCGGATATTTTGTGGCTGAAAAGATGTGGTAAGCGTTGGTGAAATGTTTTCGGCAATTCGTAACTAAGGGATCTAATTAGGTTATGTGCCTCGTGTTTAATTTTCTTCTCCAAAATTCCACATTTTTAAGTTATAAAAAATCGCACTGCGGGCCAGATTTACATTCTAGCTGGTAAAAAATTAAAGTATGAAGATGACAGTTTATCTCTATTTCAGTTTTCAGTTGTTAAAAAATCCTGATCATACGGTGTATGCCATAAATCATTTTCATGTTGAAAATTTTGAGCTGACAAATCCCAGACTTTGAGTTTTGGTTGTAGAATTGAAATCCATTGCACTAAGAATGCAATCAGTTCTTTTCATAAATATATTATTCATAAAAATGCTTGCAGATGATGTGAAGATTATACGATTTGGATATTTAAGATCTCTACTTCATTTTTAATGTTTTATTTTGTAATTTAATTTGTTTTGCATTACAGAAATGAATTTCACAATCCAATTTTTTGTTTTTCAGATGAGAATTTGTAATATCATGTAGAAGCTAAACTTCAGGATGGATGCTATAATAATAACTGAAAGCTAACTACATAGCATCCAGAGTACAAGCACAATAGATAATAACAGATAATAACGTAGTGATAATATCGTAATCAAGATGTCTAATGAAAATATTTGAAGGCATACAAGGCAAGTAAAATGTAATAAATTATAAATTAATCAAGGTAAATAGCTGTTAGCAGGTTTGCTGGCTAGCTTATATTCTTATTTGTTCTCATTTGTTTTTTGACGTTGTGATGGGGCTAAAGCAAATAACTATTCTGAAGGCCATGAAATGGTTATGGTGTCAACAAGTTCGTAAATTTTTTTTAAAAAGTCTATCCTGAAATTCAATTTGAGAGCTTTATAAATGCAAAGCCCTTTTTCCATATCCCCATGGGTTGTATTACCCTGATGCAAAAGGTTAATTACACCGCAGAGAAAATAAATACTTACCTTGAAATTTAAAAATCCCTAATAAAAGAAATTGAATGTAGAAAAGTAGAATAAACGTCGTCATCGATTTCCTTCTGCTTTTTAATAACATATTGAAGTAGCATTTATATCAAAATAAATGGAGGATTTTATTAAAACAAAAAATTCACTTTCACTAGTAAAAATTTAATAACTTTTGATTTATTTTTTTACATGTCTGTGGATTTTTATTTTTTATTTATTTTTCCTCCCCCTACGTCACGGATACGAATCCGGGTTCACATTCACTACGTGATGTCACATTTTTTAATAATATTGACCATGTTTTTTGATTAGAAGAAAGAGGCATGTAGCTACCGTCGCTTTTTTTTTTATTAAAATTTACAGTGGATATGATTTTATTTCTCTCTGTTTACATAATTCGTTAAATTGAAGCGAATCTGAGGATGAAAGAAAATGAAATTAAGCTGGTTTATTATTTTTACAAAGTTGAAATGTCAGAGTTTAGTTTGTTGTTATTTTCAAAAGGAAATCGGTCTTTAATGAGATATTTAAAATATGAAAGGTTAAGAAGGATATCCGAGCTAAATAAAAAACAGAAATGACTGACTTGAGGATTTGACAGGCCCTTGATGGCTATAACAGGCTCAATAGACTTTTAAAATCCTAAAGTGTACCTGGCAGGCCTTGATTAAGGCTGTAACAGATCAAATGATATTATTTTGGGCTTTTAATGACTTTTGACCGATTTAGCGGGGGCGTGCTACCCTCGAAAAGTTGCGGTGGCTTCGGCGGTTAAACTTAAAACGCTCCAGTGAGTTTAGTTTGGACTTGTGATGGCTTTGATGGACTCAGCTAACGCCTGCTAAGCATCAGGCAGGTCTTGTTCGGGCTTGTAACTGTTTCTACTTTATAGTTTACTCTGAAAAAGTGCAAAGTAGACTGTTATGGATCTACTTGTAATGAAAGTAAAAATTTATTTGGAGCTATAAAAGGCTCTGTTAAGTCTAGCTTTAGCTAGTAACCGTTTTAACAAACTCAAATTTTGGCTTAAGTGGATCTGATAAGCCTATTTTGGCTTCAACGAGTTCAGTGAGTTAGATTTGATTTTAAGTTAAAAAAAGTATATCGATCCTGCCTTTTTTGGGCTTAATTAGAGTGTTTAAGATCTTCCTTTGGGATCTAAAACTGTTATCCCCTCTTTTAATAAAAATTAATGCCCTTAATTCCCCACTAAAAGTTTTAGAGTCGTGGCCCTTTTAACATCTTTAAAAGATTAACATAAATCTCAAACCTTTTTTTTTTTTTTTTTTTTTAAATATTAAGAAATTTTCATAAAAAACATCAATTTAATATCTTTTCAAAATCTGCTAATAACAATCGTCGAAAAAGTTCTTATCAGTAAAAATTGTTCTTTTATGAAATTTCAGTTAATATTACTTTTCCAAGAATTAAATATTAATTTTTTTATATTTGTTGCCAAACGAAACAAATTATTTTTATTAAAATTCTTTTTTCTCTCCGTTTTTCATTATCTCGAAAATGCTAAAAAATTTTCGCAGTAATGATCCTGCAAATTAATAAATAATGAAATGTAACTTGAACATCCTCTAATTGATTGTGGTTTTCGGATAACAATCATAAAGCATATACACGAGTCAACCGCAACGAAATTCATTATCAGATAACAACATTATATAAATCCCGTTTTAAAACGCCCTTAACTGATTTTTGTTTTTCTATACTCAACAGGTCAAATGGACACCACACATCGACCGTTAAGAGATTTTCAAAATGGCAGATCAAGATGATCAAAACCTGATCGATAATGATTAAAATCGAGGAGGTAAGTAAATGTTTTTAAAAAGAGATGTGAAAAAGTGACGTTTTTATGAGAATTTTCACAAATCCGATGCCCTTTACGAAAATGCGATAAGAAAATGAAACGCAAACAAAACAACCACCATTGAGAAAGGAAAGGTTAAGGAAATGTTGCTTGATCATCGTGAATTTGCGCAAGAGGGGATGAAATATATTCTTGGGCTCCTATACATTCAAACATCCACCCACACACACAAAAATTGCAAGCATACGGATTTGTTTTTTCATGGCCAAGTCGAGCTCGGGGTGAATAAATGAATTAGAATGGGAAATAATGATTGATGATAGGTCATTTACGGGTAATGACATTTTATCAGGGAAAGCATAAAGAAAGGTTAAATTGGGTTTGTTGACAGTTCCAAAGAAAAGGGGGGGATGAGTTGTGATAACATTGTCTTTTAAAATCTAAAAATAGAACTCTGAGTTTTTTCTTTTAAATCCGCTAAAAAATCCTCTCAATTTTTTAAAAGCGGGCTTGAATTTAATTTTTATTTTAACTAATTCACTAAATAAATTATTTTCTTGACGCCCTAAAATTTTAATCACACTCACTGTTACACGTTGAAGTGTTTTATTTATTTTCTTGGAAAATTTCAATATTAATATTTTTGGGCGTTAAAAAAATGATTCATTCAAACTTGGCCAAAAACCGGTACCATATAACATTCCCCCTGACAAGTTTTTATATCCCTTAAATTATTTTTCCAGCACTACATAAAATATCACTCCGAGCGAAACCGATTTACTTCCCGATAACTCATGATCGAATCCTTTTTTCAATATGAGATACGATTTTCCGGTATAAAATCCGTGTTTTTCCCCGGGTTTCCCTTCAAAAAGTATATTGCGTTTCCAAAATCAGGTAAGCGGGGTATCGTGCGCATGATCTGAATGCGTACATGACAGCTGTTCGAAATGTAATAATGGCAAAGAACTCTGGAAAAACATCTACATTTTCTTCATCTCTTTTCTCTTCTCTGCATCATAAAGGTTTTCTATATAAGTGGCACCCTATCGGATTAGATGGTCGAGAAAACTGCGGGGGTATTTTTTCCCTCTTTTTATTTTTATTTTTCCGATTTTTTTTCCTTTTCTTGAAATTTTATGACCGGAGGGGAGCTTTTTGTTTGGAACAAAGTGCTCTTGAGAGACGTTTGGTTTTTGAAATACTTGGCGCGAAAGGGAATTTTTGAATGACAAAAGTATCAAGAAAATTCGGTGACGTAATCTAGCTAGATACGTTGAAAAAGCATTTTTATTGGTCGGTTAAGTCTGTTCACTGTCACGCCGCGAAAACTGCATCCAGGTAAATTTGTAATGCGTCAAATAAATAGTTTGGCAGGTTCACTCATGGTCGCAAAACCACTTTGCGAAGAGATACTAGTTCGTTGATTCTTTACCAAAAAATTTCTCTTTCGAGTATTTGCCGAACTCATTTGAAATTAATCGGGCCTTAGGGCCAATCCCACCACTGAAGTTTAAAAAGATAATCGTCAAAGGAAAAAAACTTGTTTTTCTTTGTCCATAAGTTAACTGGTCAAAATCGGGCAGTTACCTTTTTTTAACTTGTTTTTCTCTTAAAATTTTGGTGGCGAGGTTGGCTCTAAATAGATAAACTTATAGACTTAAGAAGCAACAACATGCTTTGGGAAAATGGGGAATGAATAGTTAGCTGCTGTAATAAGGTAGGAAATAACCATTGACTTTAAATTTTTTGTCAATAGCTGAGATTTTCATGAAAAAGTTGCAGAAGATAATGTTGTTCCCTTCAAAGATAATTCAGATTTGTTAGGGAGCCAAATCCTGAAATTTTGTCACCAAAAAAGATTTTCCTAATTTTTTTTTTTTCAATAATCAACATCTGGGTTGGTGATGGATGCAATACAACACAAGACAAAAAATGCATGGTTTTTTTCTTACCTTATTGCAATAGAGAATTGCATTTTCTTGCTTCAAAAACAATGCAAAAATGCAAGATTTTTCTTATGGCTAAAAACAGTTATAGTCTTGTCTCGCTTTTGCAAGTCAAGACAAGACTCATTCTCGCAGTCTCGTCCATCACTGATCTGGGTCGGAGTCATAAAAATAGTTTTCTTGTATCATTAGGAATATATTAAATCAAAAAACAAATCTTCTTTCATATTTAACTATTTATTTCCTAGTTTTTCTTTTTATTACTTTTTAGTATTAAATTAACATTTTTTCTTCTTAAAATAAAGATTTAGTTTTTCCATCACACGCATCTCGAATTCCTGCTTCGATTATTTATTTCCAGTTAGAACCAGAGCCTGAACTTTTTAAAAAAATTCGCTAAAATTCTGACTGGATCCAACGAGAAAATTGTCACGCTTACTCATTACTCCTAAAAACTTTCAGCTGAGCGTGATTGATATCAAACTCTGTGCTATTAAAAAAAAGAAACAACAACAACACTGAGCAAACTTTTTTGATATCAAAAACATTTTATTAAAATCATTAGCGCCCAACAATCGATAATTATCTCTTTTTTTGGAACACTACCAAATATTTTTTTTGTTATATACTCTCCCCACATCTTGTAATTTATTATTATAATAACAACTGTGATAATTCTAATTTTTTTGATGGCTCCCTAGTCTGTACAATCCGCTTTTTTTATAAATTAAAAAATAAAATTCTACAACATGCAAGAAATTCAGCTTCAATTTTTCGTGCTCGACATAAACTTAAAATCCTTCATTATTTTTCTTTTTTTCAAAATTATAAAAATATTCTGGTCCGCTAATCTTTTGCTAATTATATTCATTCGTTACTTAAAAAATAAAATGTCCAGTAAACTACATTAAACAATATAAAGGAGATTGGAAAAATAATCCTTGAGTATTTGTCGATGATATTAACATCTTTGATTTTCGGCATTGAATTTTTAATTGCAGCCGCTCCTTTTTTCAATGCGTGAAGCACTTTTGGTCTTTGCAGTGTCGGGGCTCCTTTATTTCCACGATATCGAAGCCCGCCCGAGCTAGGTCGATAAACGCTTCCGCGATTCATTCTAAAACTAGGCGGGAATTTACTTGATTCGTCTAAACCGGCGGTCGAATATCGACCGTTATGCCGATTCCTTATACTAGCTATTGGTGACATCCGTATGTCTTGTAGTTCTATGATTTCTTCGTTTGATAAAACTCCAGAACTTCCGGCTTCCGGGACGCGTTCCGGAGTTTTGTTTGATTTACTAACTAAAAAAAAATAAAATAAAGATACAATTAGTTAAACAGCTTTTTGGCAATAACTTTTTAAAAATAAAAAATTGAGTGTTCTTCTTAGTCTAGATCTATTCCTCAGATTGAAATACATCTCCCAGTATATATATTTCACCAACATTTTGATCGAATTAGCCGCAAAATTTATAAATCAAAATTTGAAATTGATTTTAAAACATTAGAAAAATGGCCATTTTTTTCGTTAATGCAAAACTCAAATTTGCTGATATCTTGAGAACGCGGCCGAATTTTTAAATTCTGTAAATTCCAACGGATTCCTCGCATCAAAATACATCTGATAGGATGTAGTTTGGGCATCAAAAGCGTAGGAAAAATAATATTTCTGTGAAAAAAGATTTTTGAACCACTCGGTTTCTAAAAATCCGTTTTTCGGTCAAAACGTTTTTAAAACGAAAAATTGAGTGTTCTACCTAGTCTCAATCGATTCCTCAGATTGAAATACATCTCCCAGTATATAATTTAACAATATTTTGGCCCGTTTTTAGCAGGAAAATTCGTAAATCGAAAATCGATAGTAGATTTTTACACATTGAAAAAAGTGCAATTTTTTTCGTCAAAACGAAATCATAATTTGCTGATATCTTAAAGACGCGGCCGAATTTTTAAATTCTGTAAATTCCAACGGATTCCTCGCATCAAAATACATCTGATAGGATGTAGTTTGGGCATCAAAAGCGTAGGAAAAATAATATTTCTGTGAAAAAAGATTTTTGAACCACTCGGTTTCTAAAAATCCGTTTCTCGGTCAAAACTTTTTTAAAACGAAAAATTGAGTGTTCTACCTAGTCTCAATCGATTCCTCAAATTGAAATACATCTCCCAGTATATAATTTAACAATATTTGGCCCGTTTTTAGCCGGAAAATTCGTAAATCGAAAACCGATAGTCGATTTTTACACATTGAAAAAAGTGCAATTTTTTTCGTCAAAACGAAATCAAAATTTGCTGATATCTTAAAGACGCGGCCGAATTTTTAAATTCTGTAAATTCCAACGGATTCCTCGCATCAAAATACATCTGATAGGATGTAGTTTGGGCATCAAAAGCGTAGGAAAAATAATATTTCTGTGAAAAAAGATTTTTGAACCACTCGGTTTCTAAAAATCCGTTTTTCGGTCAAAACGTTTTTAAAACGAAAAATTGAGTGTTCTACCTAGTCTCAATCGATTCCTCAGATTGAAATACATCTCCCAGTATATAATTTAACAATATTTTGGCCCGTTTTTAGCAGGAAAATTCGTAAATCGAAAATCGATAGTAGATTTTTACACATTGGAAAAAGTGCAATTTTTTTCGTCAAAACGAAATCATAATTTGCTGATATCTTAAAGACGCGGCCGAATTTTTAAATTCTGTAAATTCCAACGGATTCCTCGCATCAAAATACATCTGATAGGATGTAGTTTGGGCATCAAAAGCGTAGGAAAAATAATATTTCTGTGAAAAAAGATTTTTGAACCACTCGGTTTCTAAAAATCCGTTTTTCGGTCAAAACTTTTTTAAAACGAAAAATTGAGTGTTCTACCTAGTCTCAATCGATTCCTCAAATTGAAATACATCTCCCAGTATATAATTTAACAATATTTGGCCCGTTTTTAGCCGGAAAATTCGTAAATCGAAAATCGATAGTAGATTTTTACACATTGAAAAAAGTGCAATTTTTTTCGTCAAAACGAAATCATAATTTGCTGATATCTTAAAGACGCGGCCGAATTTTTAAATTCTGTAAATTCCAACGGATTCCTCGCATCAAAATACATCTGATAGGATGTAGTTTGAGCATCAAAAGCGTAGGAAAAATAATATTTCTGTGAAAAAAGATTTTTGAACCACTCGGTTTCTAAAAATCCGTTTTTCGGTCAAAACTTTTTTAAAACGAAAAATTGAGTGTTCTACCTAGTCTCAATCGATTCCTCAAATTGAAATACATCTCCCAGTATATAATTTAACAATATTTGGCCCGTTTTTAGCCGGAAAATTCGTAAATCGAAAACCGATAGTCGATTTTTACACATTGAATAAAGTGCAATTTTTTTCGTCAAAACGAAATCAAAATTTGCTGATATCTTAAAGACGCGGCCGAATTTTTAAATTCTGTAAATTCCAACGGATTCCTCGCATCAAAATACATCTGATAGGATGTAGTTTGGGCATCAAAAGCGTAGGAAAAATAATATTTCTGTGAAAAAAGATTTTTGAACCACTCGGTTTCTAAAAATCCGTTTTTCGGTCAAAACTTTTTTAAAACGAAAAATTGAGTGTTCTACCTAGTCTCAATCGATTCCTCAGATTGAAATACATCTCCCAGTATATAATTTAACAATATTTTGGCCCGTTTTTAGCAGGAAAATTCGTAAATCGAAAACCGATAGTCGATTTTTAAACATTTAAAAAAGGTCAATTTTTTTCGTCAAAACGAAATCAAAATTATCTGATATCTTAAAAACCCGGCCGAATTTTTAAATTCTGTAAATTCCAACGGATTCCTCGCATCAAAATACATCTGATAGGATGTAGTTTGGGCATCAAAAGCGTAGGAAAAATAATATTTCTGTGAAAAAAGATTTTTGAACCACTCGGTTTCTAAAAATCCGTTTTTCGGTCAAAACTTTTTTAAAACGAAAAATTGAGTGTTCTACCTAGTCTCAATCGATTCCTCAGATTGAAATACATCTCCCAGTATATAATTTAACAATATTTTGGCCCGTTTTTAGCCGGAAAATTCGTAAATCGAAAATCGATAGTCGATTTTTAAACATTTAAAAATGTGCAATTTTTTTCGTCAAAACGAAATCAAAATTGGCTGATATCTTGAGAACGCGGCCGAAGTTTTAAATTCTGTAAATTGCAACGGATTCCTTGCATCGAAATACATCTGGTAAGATGTATTTTGGGCTTACAAAGCATTGGTGGGATATTCAAAAATCATTTTTTAAAAATGTCAATGTTTTGGTTAGAGCAAAACTAAAAATTATGATATCTCAAGAAGGAGACGAGATAAGTTAATTCTTTGAATTCTACTGGATTAGTCGCTTTGCTCATGGAGTTATGACTTTGGTTATTCTTGCTCCCTCTTCAATCTTATTGCTCATAAAAAGTTTATACCTTTTTTCTCAGCTTCTTTATTCTTTTTAGATTTATTCTTCGCTCTGGCTCCCCAGTACGTGTAGTTAACTGCTGCGTATTCTAAAAGGGCGGCGAATACGAACACGAAACACATCACCAAATATATGTCGATGGCTTTAACGTATGATATTCTAGGTAAGCTGCTTCTAACTCCAGTGCTGATTGTAGTCATCGTCAGCACTGTCGTGATACCTGTAAAAAAATTAAATTTGGCTAGAGCTTAATCATTTGCTAATTTTTTTTTCTTATTTATTTCAAAAGGATTACTTACCAAGAGCAACTCTCGCACTTGTTGCCTCATGGTTTATCCAAAATGACACCCATGACAACATGACGATTAAGATGGATGGCAGGTACGTCTGAAATATTATTTTTTTAAATTACCAAATGGGCATCCGATTTCCGGTGAATAAAAATTTGGCCGTATTTTTTTTCTCTCTACAAAACTGCATTATGACATCTTGGACAAAAAATTAATAGAATGTCACTACATAAGTGTTGGATCTAATATCCCTGCAGCTCAAAAATTAATTAGACTTTTTCATGTTGTCATACCTGGAACACAAAGTATCCTATATTCCGTTGTAATTTGAAAGAAAGCGACAATCTTTGATAAATTCCGGTTGCTAATCTTTCTTTTCGGTCATTGGTTTCATATCCTATTATCGTAAATTGTGGAAGTTGAGCTTCTTCTACTCCTCGGACTGGTGTATCTTTCCAATACATAACAACGTCCGTTACAGTATAACCATCTAAAACCATGTTAAATTTTTTGACTTTGATCTTTTTTAAATTACAAAACAAATTAAGTTTAATCTACTTACAACTTTCGATTTCGACTGTACAATTTTGGGAATCTAAGGGATAGTAATGAAGATCCATCATGCAAGCTAATGTGGTGGTAAATCGCATCCCGTAGGTTATGCTACCATCTCCGTTAAGCCGGACTAATTTATTGCGTTCTGTAACATCGTGTAAAAAACTGAAAAGAAAAGTTTTTATTAGTTAATGAAAATTTAGGATTAAGTGGGATGTAAATGTAGGTGCCGTACCTATTTTTATCGTTAGCGAAAAATGTGTCAGGAACCCATATTTTCTCAGCGAAATCTCCAGCTAAGGTTAATGTTTCATCTTCGTTGCTAAAAGCTAATCTTTCGTCTTTCCAATACTGATCCAAGTACATTGTTATTGTATAATCCTGGAAAATATTTTAAAGACTAAATTCTACCATCAGAAATAGCTAAAGAAGAGTCAGAAGAATATGTGAGAATGGGTTAGTAGTGACTGCTTGTCAGACATGGCTCTAGCTATGTTTTGCCAAAGAATAACCATTTCCTGAAATATCTATAGTGTGACTAGCTGCTATTAAAGTAGTTCAGGAGTTGTGATCGTATTTCTAGATGTCTGGAATAAGCATCCAGGTGAGACTAGACTCTACCTCTTCGCTGCAGCTAGCTGGAATATAGTTTTTGGCGAAGCTAAGCTTTCTTAGCTGCCACTTCTGGTTAATTTTTCGTTTTCCTATGGCCCGTAGCCTTTAAACCTGACTTGGCTGTGCTGTCTAACTGACCTAGACGGTCTCTTTTCTGGTTTCTAAACAAATCCAGCTAGCTTCCGCTTATATTTTCTAGTCTGGTTGGTTTCTTGACGGTAACATCCTCTTCTATCTGGTCTCTAGACGATTAAGCCTATTTTGATCTGATATCTTGTCAGTCCAGTTATCTCTCTTCTTTTGTCTATACAACCAAACTTACTTTTCTGTAGCTGTAGTAAGCCAAGCTGACTTTTTTTTGACCGGGTAACCTGGTTGCATTCTCTAGCCCCTGGCTAGCCCAGCTAACACCCCTCTGCGGCTTTCAACCATCTAATATGGCTTTATCAGGCCACTTCTGACATCTTTTTTGTGGGTTGCAGCTTCCAAACGCCGATTTTTTAATAAACGCCTCTAAAACCTTTAAATTTATTTGCATTTTTTAGTACACTCCCCGGCTCAGCTTGGTAGCCAATCACCGACCTCGTGGTCAAGTAGTGATGTCAGCCATATAATTACGCTTCTTGTCAATACTCACCCAACTCACGGGTCTAAAGATAAATAAACGTTAGGGAAGTGAAAATGACGAAACGATGCTAAGCAGTTCCTTTGGAAACTACCTCCAACTCATTAAAAATTCACATCCTTTCATATCCTGTTATGGCTTATTGAAAATTTCATCTCGAAGGGTACGACCTTTTTAAAAATAAATTACATGTGCTTTGACTTTGACTTATGCTGTCATCCAGTTTTCCACGAAACCGCTTCGTTTAAAGATAAATGAACGGTTTGAAAGGCGTTTCAAAGGAGAAATGAGAAACCCATATAATTGCTTACCATATTTACTTCCGAAATAGAATCAAAACTAGCAATCGTCATGTCCATTCCTACATATAGAGGGTCACCTGTAAATGAAAAAAGAAAATAGTTATTCTTAACGCCTTTTCTTCGCCGCCATTCAAACCGTTTAATAAAATGTCTTTCGGTTCGTTGACCAACATCCCAGTCAAAGGCAATTTTCAATTAACAATAAACCAACCAATTGTTTTCTTTGGCTTCTTGTCAACCTAATCCAATTCAAACATTCGGAGTCATAAAATTGTTTTTTTTTTTATTTATTCATTGAGATTATTAATTTTAAGAAGCGTTAAATTACAAACTTGTCTGCATAAATTAATAAACGATATTCTATTGCCACATTGTGTGCTGATAATTTTCTTTCTCTCCGTTTTTGAGTTTTCCGTTTGACTTTTCTTTGTGTAGCTTTATTAATGAAACTTTTAAAGTAAATAAAGCGTCGCGGGAATCCGAAAACGTATGAGATTAGAGAATTTCATCGGAAACGGCTTTAGGCGATACGTTTTTGGTTTGTGTGAAAACCCATCGGTTTTCTCCATGAAAACCATCCATCCATCCATCGGTCTTATATATGAGTTTGAGCTAGTTTTTATTGGATTTACGGTCATTGTCCTGTGACCAAAGAAAAATTCGAAGGGTTGGCTAGTTTGCGAAAATAAAGTCCTTCGCCTTAATCCTTTTAAACTCAAATAAAGCGAACATGCCAGAGTTGGAATAAAAGTCTTTAGCCAGGCTGAAACTGTTAAAAGCTTTGAGTTTATTGATTTATGCAGAAAATTTTCTGGGCAAGAAAAATGTTGATTTTTTAGGTGTCAAGTTTTGTTTTCTTTTTCAAAATTTTTTCATAACAAAAATCTAAAATTATCAAAAGATTTGTTCGACAACAACGAAATTATCAAAAGATTTGTTTGACAACAACAAAATTATCAAAAGATTTGTTCGACAACAACAAAATTATCAAAAGATTTGTTCGACAACAACAAAATTATCAAAAGATTTGTTCGACTACAACAAAATTATCAAAAAATTTGTTCATTTTACTGACGTTTGACCTAATACGTCGCTTTTATAAATTGCAGCCAATAAACCCAACGCATTGCGTTTATTTTGTTATTGACAAGAAAAAAATGACTTTTTTTAAAAAAAATACAAAATCGGGAAAACGAGCCTCAAAATAAGTAAAGATATAAATCACTATAAAAGAAAAATGATGACAAGCATGGTGGCGGTGATTCTTTGTCATTATAACTTTCCTCAAGTTTGAATTTTTTTGCTTTAGTTTTTTCTTTAAGCTTTAGTTACAATTTATAGCCACAAGAGAATTTTTTTATTTAATGTACTTATATAAAATTTTTTTTTTAGCTTTTTACTGTGGGAAAAAAAACGAAATTAAAACCCCTTAACAATTTTCATCCCGAGAAAAAATATCAATGAAAAGGTGTTGCCTCTGATGAAAGAT
Organism: Liposcelis brunnea; assembly: GCA_023512825.1. Lineage (NCBI taxonomy): Eukaryota > Metazoa > Arthropoda > Insecta > Psocodea > Liposcelididae > Liposcelis > Liposcelis brunnea. The sequence continues at coordinate 13,847,878 of CM042068.1, read as the reverse complement.
TCTGTGTATATAAATTGAATACTGTAAAAGGAGATTGGGAGTATAATGGAAAATCAATGTTGGTCTCGGCGACCAGAAAATCTGTCCATCTCTCGAGACCGAAATTGGATTACCCTAAGGGAAACGCGTTTTCTTTATTTTGAATCACCCCCTCGTTGAGTAACGTAAACCTGCCTTTTGCTTCTGAGATTTAATGTCAATTAAATCTCTAGATTAAGGATCCTTTTTCCTTTTTTTTTTCAAAATCAAAAGAGGTTTTTTTATTTCAACAAAGCTTATTGAAAGCACATAGATGTCTGGGAAAATAATAGCTTCCCTAACTTGGGGTGTCTTTTCTTTTTTAAACTGAAGCGAAAATTAATTTCCTGCCTCATCAACTTAACTTGACACATTTTTCAGTTATCGATTTTAAAATTTAAAAACCCTCAAACACTTTTTTTTAACAAAATCTCCATTCCCTCTCTTCTGTATTATTCAATAGCTGCAGTCTCCCTACGGGGAAAAACTTATATACAAAATCAAGCCACCATTTTTTTCTAAAAGAAGCAATAGAAGTGCGGAGTTTTTGGAAAAGGAAAAATTATCTGTTATAAAAGAAGGGATTTATTTTTAAGATTAAAATGCCATAAGCTCAATGATGTTCGCTGATTTGCTCAAAACCAAATTTTCTCTGTTTTTAAAATCTAAAATAAACATTCCTTACTCTAAATTAATTCTAACTAACCCCTTTTGCTTTTATTAATTATAATAAAGGCCAAGGATTTTGCATATCAATGAAACAAACTCCTCGTATAACTTACCTCCAAAATTTGGTCGGAGTCTGATGTCGTATCCTTCCAGCAATCTGGAAATCGTTTGTGTGACATTTTCTAATCGATCCGCAGACGAATTTGGCGATTGGAGTTTCCTATTTATAAAATTCACAAGAAAAATGTTAGTAATTACGGATTAATTTATAAAAACAAATATGACGTGTGCCATGTTTCATTTGATAAGACTTTTTAATTAGCATCAGCATCTCGGTTTTAATTATTTTCAAACGAACCATAATTCACTAATCATTTATTTTATATTTTTAGAATTTACAAAAATATTCCACAAAAAAAAAATCTCGAAGTTAACCAAATCAAAACTTTAGCTGGAGGAAGAATCGCTGATAATGATTTCCGGGGAAAAGCAAAACATGAATATTAATGAAACGTTATTCTAAATTATCCCACTTTAAAAAAAACGAAAGTATTGGCACGGATTTGATTTAAAAATTTTGATGCATGAGAATATTTTTTTTTCTTGTGTGTGTAGAAAAAACTTTTTGGCAAGCATCCCGTTATAATATTCTTCATAAATCGATTTAATTTTTTTTTTTAAGAATTTACGTTTTGAACTTACCCAGAGGAAGTAACGGTTACTCCGGCACAAAACGGCCATATCCAAAAAACAATAGTTAACGCTATGAATGAATGTCGTCCACATTCCAACATCATCATTCCCAAACCACGGAAATGATTATGAATTAGAATTCATCGGCCATTTTGATGATTGATTGTTGATTTCATCAATTCTAAAATCCAATTCAGCGGATTCGTCTTGTTCATTATGAATCGCGCACTTCATCGTCGGGGTATTTTACACTGATTATCATGATTCTTTATCATTTTTATTTTGATTATTAGCATTTTCTGGAAGAAAGAGATAAAAAAAATTTAATTTAAATGGGATTAAGGTAAATTGAAAAGGAATTCATTAATCGGGAAATGATAAACAGGAATTATAATCAGATTAGCACGGGAACACGAATCGAAACGGAGTGTGTAAGGGAAAGAGAATGAGATATAGGTGATAGCAAACGAGAGAAAAAGACAAATTCCTATTTAATATCCTGTTTATGTTAATATATCAATGATATTAAATTGCGATCAGTCACATTCAATGTGACATACGTGACCTGATATGTCTGGGTTGCAATTTATTTATTAATAAGTCTAGCTTCCGATGGATAACCTGTTCCGATTTTTAAAATGTTGTGATTTTTCTTTTCAGTGTGAATGCACTATGCACTTCGAAATTTTTCTTCTTATAAATTGGACTGGAGATAGAATTTGTGGAGACGATTGACAAATATCGAAGAATGAAAAGCATATAATGGAGTGAAGAGAGAATTTCAAGAGAAGGAAAGTTACCAAAGCAAGGAAGAAGAATCATTCAAATCTTGGATAACGTCAAATTGAAAAAGAGGAGAGTTTTTGTACAAAATCGATAGCGTAAAGCTGTGGAGAGTCTCTATCTGGAGAGTGAAAAGATAGGTAAGGTTTATAGTTCAATTTAGGACTTTTTTTGGCACCCTTGCAACACGTCTGATTTAGATTAGTTGTGGAAAGTTATATTTGTATCTGTTCCATATTGCAATTGATGTGCAAGATTAGATGAGCTATAGAAAATTCAAATGCATTTCATTTACATTGCAGTTGACCTAATTTCTAATAGAACAGATATTGTCAGAACAAATTCAAGAAATTAGAGATCCAACAAAGGAACTGGTTTCCAGTTCTCGATTTTTTGTTGAAACCGGTTTTTTGAAACAGACTATAAAACCGATCTAATTGTTTTTAAAATAAACGGCTGAGGATTCGCTTTTTATCTTATTCAAGCATAGATTCAATATTAATAGGTTTAGCATTTCTATTTCCCTAAAACTTGTCGCCTTATTGTCAACGTCAACAATCACCTTCAGATTTGTTTATGAAATACGGTTGCTTTAGCCAGGGACAACCTTAGATTGCCTAGGAAATTAACAGAGCGGAAAAAATTTTAAAAATGGTTTTATTGAAGCACCAGCTCTAGCCCCTGAGGCTTGAAGCCATTTAGCATGAGTAGATCTGGTAACCTTTTCATAATTTAGTTTGTATAGGCGATTTCCTGGTAATCTGTAATGAATCCTTAAAGTTCTGTCTGATGAACTTTTTGAATCATTTCTGAGTTAATGCAGCATTTATAAATTCTGCAGCGCCATACAATCGATTATACTACTTTCAATGGCGCTAATCTTAAATTAACGTGGCAGTAAAAAGGAATGAATAATATAAAGATAGTTTAGGCAGTAGAAAGCCCAAAAAGAGAGAGTCGCCAACTCTATATCGAAATCGTAGTTTCTCATTGTGACCAAAATTGTCTTCAAGTGACTTCCTTTGATTGGCGGTGACGTCTGCTGCTGGGTACTTTGGTTACAGCCAATCAAAAAGCAGCAATTTAAATGTCGACTCTCTTTCAGGCTCTCTACTGCCACCTAGCAGTTATTTATTAAACCTACTATGATTAGCTTTGTTCTGCCCAGCGGCGTTTTCTTAAATTACGTCTACCCTTTCTAAACTTTTTATTTATTTGAATCATTTTCTAAGTTTAAAGTCGAAAACAGTTTTTACTTGTTCGATTGTCATTAAAACATTAAAGGCACATGGTCCGTGTCTTTAACACGCGTTATTTCCAAAGCGGCCATTTTGAATTTTAATATTAAATTTATTTTAGCTAATTTTTTGCCATTGATATTTTTAAAAATTAAATGCGAAATCAATAATCAAGCTAACGTGACTTCTACTTTGATTCCCCCAATCCTTTTTATTTATTTTTAAAATTTTTCTTGTTCTCACAATTTTTAAATTTTAATTTTCAGCTAATCACAAGTCGAAACACAAATAAATCATGCCCTGGAAACTTCCCACCTTTCGTCTGTTTAAGTCAAATCTAAGAAAGGATCTTTGACTTCTGTGGACTTTATCTACGGGTAAGTTACAAAGTTGACTTTTGAATTATCAATCCCTTTCTTAGAAGGTGTAAAATAAGCCAAACCTTTAAATCTCAAGATTTTTATCATTTTTCTTTTTTTAAAAAAAAAAATACGTTCAAGAAAATGCCATTCATCGCTTTTACCTGTAAACTGTAAAAGTACGTGAAAACCGCATCCTAAATCCAATTACTTATCCCGAATTAAAAAAAAAAAAATCCACAGGTAACCTTATCCAAAATTTAATAAAAAAAAAGGAACGGAAGTAACAGATGGACACAAAGACACGAAAACGTTAAATCAAAACATCCTGGAACTTTTCGAATTGCTAGAAACATAAACACTTAAACCCAACACAATTAAAACGATTAACGACTAATCCGACAATCGTGGTAATCGTAAAAGCACATGAAAATTACGCGAAATATTTCCTTACTTTTTTTTTTCTTAACCCCCACGACAAAGAGTTCGCGTTATCGAGATGTTTTTCGTTCGGCTGCCCTAGTTTCAAACTTGATATCCCTGCGCATGCCCGATGGATGCTGTTTGTAAAGCTTTTGCCCCACTAGCGCTTTTTCAATTATAGCGGTATAAATATAAACTAACTTCAATATTTTCACCGTATATATTGATTGATTATTTAGTTCTTCCTATTTTCCTATTTTATGGGAAAATTTCCAGGAAAAGATTTTTTGAATTAAAGTCTTTGATGTCGATTTAATTAAAAATGGAGTTATCTGATTTTTCAGAAGCTTACCTTTTTTTTCTCTCCCCATTGCATTCTTCTCTCTTTTTTTTTTTTTTAAATTAGGGGAAGATTTATTTAGCACTGTAATTTTTTTTAACAAGGTTGGAATTTTTTGGTCCATTAGATTGTAAGTTTTGTATCTATTTGCTCGAAGAAACTAAAGTTGATATTACCTCACGTTTTATTTACTTAACAAATTGCCTTGTTCTTGTGTGTGAAAGTATTCTTGAGTAGAGTTCTTCAAAGAAATTGCTAAGAAAACAATGTTGTTTGTATTGCAGTCTTCTATTTCCCAAAAAATATTTTGGTGGCGAGGATTTATAAGGAAGATATATCGTTTTAAAATAGTTTTATTTAAACGTTAAATTAAATAAAAATAATAAATTTACCTCGTGAGACTTTTGAAAAACTTCGCACATTTTTTGTTCCAAATTGTTTTGAATTAGTTTTGAGGAAAAGTTTTTTGATCTTTTTCCCTAAAACTTTACATTGCCGAGAGCGATTTCCAGAATTACCCTTCGAGAAAAAAATATTCCGTCAGGAATATCATGTCGAAAATATTATTGGTCTGACAATTTTTCCTGAATATTTAAGCAATATCCTTAAAACATTTTGAAAATGTTTAAGTGAAACCAATTAAAATATTTTGATAGTGCTGGGAAATATTCGAAAAATATTTCTTAAACATTCTTAAACATTTAGTTTGGGAAACGGAAATTAAAAAAATTTTCAAATAATCGATCTTCAATGTTTCTGGTCGCCTGAAATTGATTATTTAGCTAAAAAATTAAAGTATTTCGTTTTTCAAGCAAAAAATACCAAAAATTTAAGTAAAAACCTTTTTTTACTGTTACGATTTCTTCCAGTAAAAAAAAACGTGAATATTTATCTTTTTTTTTAAAAAAAAACATCCTGCTTAACACACGTTCAAAATTAAGCACGTCTAATCCAATTAAGCACACATCATGTCAATGGAATGACTGATTCAAGCAGAATCGTTGCATTTTATAATTCAAGTCAGATATCTTCATCCAATTCATTTTTTATTTCCCACTTCACTCCGAGACATTGACAAATCTTCATTAATTTTTATAAAGCACCAAATCCATATCCCTTTCCGGAAAATCATCCGTTAAATAATAAGAAAACGCAAACAAATAAATCATAAGAGATATAAAAAAAGTAGCCGGGAAGCTTCTTCTCGCTTGAATATCTATTTTTGAGAATTTATCCGGCGGATCCGGATTTTCCAGGAGTTTTATTATATCTATTTCCCTTGGCAAAAATTTTACATTGTTCCATATCTCTTTCAAATTAAACATTTGCCAGAAACTTATTTTCCTTTCGTCTGATTTTTCTTCTTCTTCTTCTTCTTGATCTTCCACGTCGAAAATCATTTCGGCTGGTTCGATTTCCGTTTCCGTTATTTCTGTGTCTAAATCGATTAAATCGTCGTTGTCTAATTTTGTGACTATTACTTTCGGGATGTCTCGTGAAAAATCTTCATCGACTTCTTCTGGTTTTGCAATGTTTAGAATCGATTTCGAAATTCGATTTTGTAAATCGGATATGTTTATAAAGTCTTTAACGGTCATGGATAATCTCCTTGGAATATCTCGAATTACGTTTAAGCTTTTGTCGATGTCTGGGATGTTGAATTTAGAACCGAAAATATTTTCCCTTTTTAATATTTCTTTTTTCTTGGGCACGTAGCCTACGCTTATTCTTCTGCACGGTTTCTCTTCTACAGTTGACGTGACGGAAAATGAGGCTGAACGCATTCTAGGCATTGGTTCGTCTAATTTTAAACCGGTTTTGGATTCTGGCTCCTGTTGGAAATGAAGTCATGTTATTTGGCTTGATTTAAATGTAGTTTGGAGGGATTTGTTACCTTGTCCTCAACTTTCGTAGGGGCTTCAAGTTTTTTCTTCCGGTCTTGAATAATTTTTTTGAAGTCTTTCGTGAATTTGTCGATGAAATTGACCATGGCGTATTCGATCATGACGGAGAAGACGGAGGTGAAGCAGATGATGACAAACCAGTCTAAAGCCGTCCAGTAGGATACTTTTGGGAGTTGGGCTCTTCCTCCGAAGCCCATGGTTGTTAACGACAAAACTGTAGTCACACCTTGAGAAAAGAGAATAGAATTTTTTTAAGATCAGAGAAACTGATCTATGAGGAAACTCGAGATGAGTTCAAAGAGAATTTCCCAGATGGTCTAAATTTCTGCAGACCAGTTTCAGTGTTTAGATTAGCTTTTTTAGACCCGGAGAACTTGATTGTAATAACTAAGCATTTTATTTTAATATTTTTTCTGTTTTCCTTCTCAGATGGATTTCAAGATTCGAGGCTAGGAATCCTTCAAATTTTGGATCTCGATGTGGGAGTTATGAAAAAGACTAGAGACCCTTTATAGAAAGAGACTGGAGAATGGCTACTGAGAATCTGATTAGTCGACCGATTTTGAACGCCATGACAGGTCGCCATATTGGAAATTGAAAGAAAAGGGAAGAATGGGAAAAATTGGTGAAAATCATGTGTGCCAACGTACAAATATTCAGTTTCCCTTCCAAGAAAGGCCCACAAAAGTTTTGTCTTCTGCTGGTAGTAGAAGCTACAGCTTCTTTTGAAGAATTATATCTCTAGTCTCTTTCTATAAAGAGTCTCTAGAAAAGGCAAACGCCCAATTTCCTTGCAATTTTGCATTGCCCTAAATTTTTTCTTGTCAGGTTTATTTGAATGTGCATCTTCTGAATCGTCGAGATACCAAATATGAGCCATTCCTGAATTTTGACAGGCAAGGGTGCCTGGATTTAAGGTCCATCACTAGAACAAGCTTAGACTGTTTGAAGCCGTTTTTGACTAACCGAGGTCGATCGACCATTATGCTCGTTTTGCTTCTACCTCAACTGCTTTTCAATTTTTATTATAAAATATACGTACCGAGGGCGACTCTTGCGGCTACGTCATCTGGATCAATCCAAAAACTAACCCAAGAGCTTAAAACAATTAGCCCACATGGAAAGTATATCTGTAATAAATAGAAAAAAATCGTTTAAACACTAATCAACGTACCTAGAGTGACTCTTGCTGGTACAGCATCAGGATCGATCCAGAAACTAATCCAAGAGCAAGTTACGATGATCCCGCAAGGGACGTAGACCTACCAAGAGAAAAATTTATAAAGGCGCCCCGTTTCCTTAATCATGTATGCTAAAATTTTTATCGCTTTAAGGATTTCCTTTATCATAATCACCTGCAGCATAAAATATCCAGTGTGACGTTTAAGCCAGAAATCAGCCTGAACTGTAGAATATCCAAGCGTCCCCCTTAATGTCGTTTGTTCTTCTTCTGTAGTAACTTTCACAAGATCAAACTGAGCTAATTCCACGCCCTTCCCTAATTCGACCGTTTTGTTGGGCGTGTATTTATATATCAAGTCTTTGTTCGTGTATCCATCTAAAAGAAGATCGGCCTATTGGTTTTTGTAAGACAGAGGAAGTATCCGTGAATGTTTGTCGAATACTTACAGCTACCGATTACGAGAGGGCATCTTTGGGCGTCTAAAGGAAATTTTCTGAGGTACATAGGACAACTGGCTGTGATCGTAAGTCTCATTGAATAAGTGATGAATCCATCGTACCTGAGCCGAAGGAATTTATTAGGAACGGTAATACGATGGAGGTGAGATTTTTTTCCATTAATGAAGAATGTATCAGGTTTCCAGACTTTGTCCAGGAAAAGCCATGACATCGAGAATTCTTCTAGGCCTGGTGAGCAAAAAAGAGATGTTAGGTTTGGCATTTATGGTTATGGTTTTATTACCTTGAGGTACCTGGAAGTTTTTTAAACTGAAGTCGTAAGTCGTACCAATGCTGCCTGAAGTAGCAATCAAGACCGAAACTTTGATCGTTCTCGGATACGGGTCCCATGCTTTTGACATCTAGGTTGACGGATATTGTAACTGGAGGACCTGAAAAAAAATTATGCCGTAAAGGTTCTTCTGTTTTTAATTATAACCTCTTCGTTGAAAAGATTGGTAAGGGTTTGGGAACAGCCACAAGAGAGGAGGCAGGAGACTGGTGGCAGAGGCACCATTGATTCTTTCGAAAATTTAATGTTCAAGTCTGAGGATTAGTTGTCCATTACCTCCAAAGTCGTCCGCTGAATTGCATTAGAGTTCCTGTTAGGTAGATTTTAAAACGATTGCCTACGCACCAGTGGCCATCCTGGAAACTAACACTGGTATGGCACTAGAGCCATCTACGTCATCAACGTTAACGTCGCTACATCTACAATTCTTATGATTTTTTTCCTTCGTGAATAAATTCGTAATCTGCCGGAATGAGAGCCCGCAGGCTTATGGCGAATCCGGTTCATGTGTTCAATTAAGTCTTCAGTCTCTGTTCAGCAAGCACATCAGTAATTTTCTGTTATTGAAGCACTTATGGTCGGAAGAATGTGACGCTTTGATGATCAGGGAAAACTATCAATGTGTTTGGCTCTAAACTATTTAACAGGCTAGCTCATGCCCTAATTTGGAGGTTTATAAAAACACATCTAAATTATCCGATTTTAATCTTCAAAGTACCGTCTCATAATTTCAAAAAAGATTTTTAAAAAAAATAACATTTTTATTTGCCAGAAACTTTCAAGCGGAAAGACATTTAATCTCGTGTAGACATCCGAATTGCGAGTTAAATGTCGCGCAGGAATCAGCACCGGATGTGAAATTATTTTTAATTTTTCAATTTCAATATCAAACATTCTTTTTAAATCTTCATAAGTCTCAATAAATCATCTTACCTATATTTTTTGTAGATTGTCCTTTTTGATTCACTTAAAACTTACTAAAATTCTAAAAAATTGCTTTCGCTTTATTTTTTCTTGCTCCGCTGCTGACTTATATCAATAATTTTTGACTTATTAATAAACATGTACGTGGTTGTCAAACGTACACCTGTTCATGCTACATATCTCTGTCATCAAACGCATTGAACCAAGAGCTGCATACTTTTTCTTCATTCTCTATCACTCAAAAACTAATTAAATTTGTTTATTTCAGGTCAAACGAGATTGGATATACTCACCTCCGAATCCCGGCCGCAATCTTTTATCATATCGATCTATCGCTAAAAGTGAATCCAGTGTATGAGTCACGTTTGCAATCAGCAACCGATTTTCTCGAAGTCCAATTCCAGAATCCACAAGAATTATTAATAATATTACCGGAAGAAACGAAGACATCATCATCTAACTGCGATGTTAAAATTCAGGTATGTTGAAATTTATTCCCGTATAAATAGCATGTTAACAACCCGAAAATATTGCTCATTCCTTTTCTCAAAAATTAAAATAAATTCACCAGACCCAAAGGCGACTAGATTAAGACTGACACTTGTTTTGTGAGAAAATTAATCGCGAATGAGGATTGGATTGAACTTGGTGATAAAAATATTGCATGAAACTCTTGACTCTAACTAACGACAGAAATATAATTTCCGTTAAGGCCCGGTCATCGTATTTTGGTTTCTTTTGAGTGATTCGGAAATGTTCTTAAGATGAAAAAAATTATAGGGGTATGGTTTTTTCAAAGAATGTTAAAAAAGGTTATACGTCAACGTCATAACCAAACCAGGCACGTATATCTTAAATGTTAAAAATCACATCACGCAGGTAAGACTATATCAGATTCAGATTTTGAAGGAAATTGGGTCGGTGGGAAATGTGCAACCATCTCGAATTTATTTGCTTCAAATGTTTTCAATAAGTGAGTTCTCTTATTTTAAAAATATTTGTAAGGGCCAAAAAAAAAAGTACATAGGAGAGTTGAGTGTCAGGGATTAGAATCTTAACGAATTTTTGTAGGATTGAGAAATTTGAGGCTCTTAGCTTTCGGGAAACTTACCTCGCAACCAGAAACAATTTTCGTTTCACGAAACTGAATAAAACGTTTTTGAAAATTTAAAAGGCAGTTAAATTGAGGAAATACCAATGCTTAAGTCCCAAATATCCTTCCAGTGGCTCCATTTGTTCTTCTCAGTGGTCCGAGAATTGGTTCTTCCATAAGCTAAGCATTGCATTATGTTTTTGCTCCTCCTCTTAGATTGCGATAAAATGGTGGCAGCGGCACAAAGATTTTTTTTTGACCAAAACCAAACACTGCTTGACCTTTTTTGTTTCCTTGAAGAAGAAACGTGAAAATAAAGTCTCGTGAACTTTTCCAAATCTTCTTAAAGATTTGTGATTGGCTGCTTTTTAAAATTATTTTATTCTCTTGGCTGCTTCGATTTTTCTGGTCATGGATTGATATAGTTTTCCTTAATCCTTGCCTACCATTCTCCCCGCTTCTAAAATTCCGATGTACAAATGTCTTTATAGAGAAGTGCTAGGCCTAGTAAGTCCGCTAGAAATACTGAAACTTTTGAATCAGGGATATGCAACACGTCGTACATGACTGCATAGACATTGCCGGTGATTAGATGAAATTATTGGAACCGGATTTTTCTTCTTTTTCTGTGTTCACTTTCCTCACCCTGAAAGTCGAATTCCATCCTTTAGTACTCCCATTTTAAAATTTATGGCTTCCACAGGTAAAGAGAAGACAAAAGGGTTTGAACTTGGGCAATAACCTTTATTCTAAACAAGAACCATTTTGTATTTCCTTAAGAAATCATTCTTGTGTATAATAATTATCAGGGAATCCGGTTTTAGTTGTGTATAAGAAGATTTCGTGTGGATGCCGCCTAAGTTTTGTTATAATCCCGTTGCCAGGAACATTTTGATAATTTGACGATTCGCGTTATGAATTTATATAACTCGTTTACGAATTATAATTCTATTCGACATCAACGTTTATAAAACTAAATATTTTATTTTTTAATTCTGTGCAGTTTTTCTCAGCGACGGACCTGACAAGTCGGTGAATGAAAAAAAAAAATACTGTCAAAAGATTAGGTTCTTGAATGCAAAATGAATTTTCTTCTATAAATGGAATCATGACAACGCCTGTCACAGCTGAATTGTGAATTCAATATATAATATGATTTCTGGGAAATCATGCGGGTTTATTGAAGGTAGAAAAAAAATTGACCATTTTTAAAATTAAAATTTAAAATTTTATTTTCGTTTTCAGCCTGAATAAAAATGATTTTCGTGTTTATTAATCAAGCATGAATTCAAGTGATAAGAAAATGTCAAGCTGGGCAAGTGGAAAAAACTTTTGTTCCTTGTAAAATATATTTCTTATTTTCGAGAAAAATTTTTATAAGGTTGAAAGAAAGCATGGAAAGCACAGTTGTTTGGCTATAAAAAGGGCTTTAAAAAGCATCGCCAGTAACGCTGACTTGACGATTATTAGTTGCAAGGATGTCCGCTATTTTTTAAGGATGGCGGGTAGGGGAACCTGGCGCTAGTGTCGCGGCCATTTGTTAAAAAGTTATTCTAGGAACTAACGGCGCGGTACTAGAGCTGCCTAGCCAATTTTGGGACTAAAGTGTGTGGACACGTGTATTTTACACTGCCGTTGCTCCCTTTGGGAGTAACCAAACTTTTGGTCCCTTTAAATAATCCCTTTGCTCCTCTTGATCTTTAGTTTCACCTGCAATATTTGTTAGTTTTCGTTTCTAAGCAAATGACAAAACTTATAAGAGTTTAAAACTCGGTCAGCTACATCCATAAAGATATTGTTAACTTGTGTCAGGGGATAATCGCTTATACCATCTAAAACACACCATAAGAGGCCACTTCAACTTCTTCATTAAACAGTTTCAGATGGAAAAAATGAGCTGCCTAAGAGAAAAACGCTGACTAATGTGTATAATGAATAATAAGAATTTGAAGTATACTCGACGTACTGTGGAAATTTCAAGCTAAATACGCAAGCGTAAGAACACGCGTTTCTTTAACGTTGTCTATCAATCCGTTTATTTATCAGTTTTGTACCCGAACCATAACTATTGTGCTTTTTGGAAAATCCGTTAAATGTTTCCTTTATTTGTTGTTACATTTTTATTATTGTAAGTACTTTTTTTCTCAACCCAAAAAACTTTTATTTATTTTTAATAAAAAGTTTTGAGCAATCTTTTGGTTTAATTGCATAATTTTCTCATACTAAAAAAAGTTAGCAAATTTTATGAAATCCAAGCCGACGTCCTAAAGTGGCTATTAATTAATTCATTCCCTTGTTTCCTTTTTTTGTTGAGTGATTTTCTAATAATTTTGTACGAAATATAAATCAAACTAAATTTATCAAAATTATTTTTTCAGGGTGACTTCTTTGGGGAAAGCGGACGGATCGCTGAGGAAAACTCGATTGTTTGAAGTTTTGGCCGATGAAAACTCGCATGATTCATATTTGACAACTTTCAATGTTTCCGAGGAAGCTTACGGCGATTTGATTAACAACGATATCGACGACAATGTGTCTGCTGTTAAAAAGTCAGACGTGAATAATATGAGCAGGAACATCACTTTGGTTTTGGAAAATCTTTTGAAAAATTACGAGAGCAGCCAGTTACCTTCTCATGGTAAAGGTATGTGGTTTTTATTTTGTTAGGATGCCTTCAGGTTAAACCGAAGTACAAGTCAGAGGATATTTAAAGCATTAAATTTGATGATGTATTATTCAGGTGAAAGGTTAGAACATGGCTTGTGCGTTAGATAGCTCTAGGGATTTTGGAAAGTGATTTAGAATTTGTAGGGATTACCGAAAATAGAATAGAAAAGTGTCTATTAAGGAAAGACAATTAGAGGTAGGACTGCGCATTCTTGACTCGATTCGGATTATTTGTGCCGTACTTTAGAAACAAGTTGAACAAAAGATTTTTGTCAATTTAGATGAGTCAAAATTTCCCCGCAGCAGCTAAAAAAATTTTTTTACGTGTAATTAACACTTGAATAAGTAGATTCTTGTGACCCAACTTGGCAGTTTGGTGCTTCTAGGGTGTTAACTCTACCAGGAAATCGGAAGTGACTTCGGACATTGTCTTAGTTTGTTCAGTGGCGATTTAAGTTGGATCAAATTTACCTCCTATCTGCCGGTTTTATATTGCACATTCTAACAGACTTTTTTACAAAGTGTAGTAATGTTACCGTCATCTTTTAATCATTAATTAAACTACAAATAACTTGTTACTTGGTGAATTTTTTTTAACAAATCTGCTGCGTTGCCTAAAGTTAGCTTGTTTGACTTTCGCTTTAACTATTTTTTTTTCTTTTAAAAATAAAAATTTTTACAAAAAAAAAATTAGCACAAACGACTCCATGTTGTCATAACCCAGCTGCTGTAGCTTCCCATTAGACTGCCTGATCCATGTACTGTAGACCTCTGCACAGGCCGACTTTTTTGGGTCCGATCCCAGCTCTACTTTAAATTCTGTAGTTGGATCCGGCCCGTAGTTGGATCCGCATACCAACCATAGTCCAACTAACAATACCTGGCTTTAAGCAAATGTATCATTTGCACCTTTAGGCAAAGATATCATTTGCACTAACAAGGAAACCTTACACTGACTTCTTAATTACAGCTCAGGATACACCATGAAAAAATTCATGGTAAAATAACGATCTTTTGGAATTTTTCTTTCAGGAGAGCCTACAGTAATTCGCACTAATATGCTGATCCGAAGCATGGGCCCTGTCTCAGAGCTGGACATGGATTATTCAATGGATTGTTATTTTCGGCAATACTGGCGAGATTCACGATTAAGTTTTATGGGACCCATTAAATCCCTATCACTCAGTATTAAAATGCTGGAACGAATTTGGCGACCTGATACCTATTTCTATAACGGTAAACAAAGCTACGTTCATACTATCACGGTACGTTTTAAATATTATCAAACATATTAAATGAAATAATTAACTTTTATTTTCTTTATTTAGGTGCCAAATAAACTGCTAAGAATCAGCCAGGAAGGAGATATATTATACTCGATGAGGCTTACGGTTAAAGCGAAATGCCCTATGGAACTAAGAAACTTCCCGATGGATAGCCAAAGCTGCCCTTTGGTTTTAGGAAGCTGTGAGTTTGAGGTAAAAAATTTTAATCCAAACATTAAATTTAATTTTTAATTTTTCTGTGATTTTTTCAGATGCGTACACGAGTAAAAATTTGATTTACGAATGGCAATCAGGGGAAAGTGTATCATTTGTGCCTGGAATGACACTATCTCAATTTGATCTAATGGGAAGCCCGCAAAGAAATTTGACGCTAATCAGGCGGAAAGAAGAATATTCTATCCTTCAAGTAAATTTTAATCTTCAACGCAACACCGGTTATTTTGTAATTCAAGTTTACGTACCTTGCGTTTTAATCGTCGTGCTGTCGTGGGTGTCGTTTTGGATTCATCGAGAAGCTACTAGCGATAGAGTGGGATTGGGGATAACGACGGTGTTGACCTTATCGACGATCAGCCTTGATAGCAGGACGGATTTACCAAAAGTGGGATACGCCACTGCGTTGGACTGGTTTTTACTAATGAGCTTTTTTTATTGCATCGCTACTTTGCTGGAATTCGCTGGGGTTCATTATTTTACAAAGGTATTAAGAAATTTTTAGGAAAGTCTGTTCGGATTTACAAAAAAGCTAGATTTTTTTAAAAATTAAATCATTTAGAAAAAATATTGCAAAAAACCTTTTAACGCTTGCAGGTCGGCTACGGTGAAATATTTTTGGACGAAGAAGAATGGGAGGACGCAGGTGATTCTGAAATTATTTCCTTGTACGAGAAAGGAGATGATACGCCGAAATTCACACAACGTAAAAACTCTCTTATTTGTCCGATTTACAACGTGAGTCTCATTACTTTTAATAGAATAATTTTTATCTTTCACAATTCTAAAGTATAATTTTTATTTTCGCAGGATTCCAAAGCTTACAGTTCACCATCGAGGCATTTAATATGCGAGGAAAAGGATAAAAATCCATCTAATGCGATCATTCAAGTAGCTTCAAACCAAATGGAAAAAGATCCGAATGGTTCGCTTACTCTTATCGTGAAAATGAAAAATCAAGAAGGATCTCAAAACGAAAGCTCGCAGAAAAATGATAAATACAGAAGATGGAGTAGAACGGAATATCATTCTATTGTGACTGGAGAAAAATCATCAAAAGACTTCAAAACAACAGTTGAAAGGCAAACGCAAACAGATAAAAAGATATCGAAAATGCGGCAGCTTTTTTTCTGCATTATTGGAGATGATGCTTTTAGAAAACAAAGACAAAGGGACGCGGCTTTGAAACTGGAAAGTTGTGGGACTTTGAAAAGGCACGTCAATTCCGTTAGTCATATCGACCAGGCCGCAAGGATTTTATTTCCGTTAAGTTTTGCTAGCTTGAATTTATTTTATTGGTTTTTTTATTTACACGCGGATTATCCGAGAAGTAGTTTTTAAAGTTCATTGTTTAGATAGTAACAATAGTAATAAACGGGTTAAATATTATTTAAGGAACGTGTAGTTAATAACCTTAACCGTTATAATGACTTAGTGATTACCATCAAGCTTGAAAGTTTAGTGCGAAAGAAAAAAAATTTAAAAATGCCGCGGGTTAGAAACTGAATTGACTGCAACTGTGCTGCCACCTGCAGGTGCTACCAAGCTTTTTCATTGAAATTCGACTCGTTGCTCTCTCTGCTTCCACGATTTTGACGTCAGTTTACATAAACATGGCGGTCGCAGTAGTGTTTTGGTTGGTTGTCAGCGTTTCAAAAATGGATTTTCTTAGTTTCCTTTCTTTTTAAAACACGACAATTGGAAAACAATGTGGATATTTTTCATCAGGAAGCAGCAAAGGTGAGTACTAAATTTTTTTACTTTGTTTTGTAAGGGATCGGTCATTGTTGAATCGAATCCCCTTGCTTCACACAAACATACACAGGCCAAATCATTTGCGATGCTGAAGACAGCCCTTTACTTACGCGGTTAAACTTTGTAAGTCTTCAAATAAAAGAAGGGTGAATAGGCGTTATCTGCATAAAATTTCTAAGCTTTGTAAGGAATATGACCTGGGAATTGGGCATTTTACAGTAGATTCAAGGTATCAATATTTAAGAGGAAGACAAAATTAAAAATCAGTGGCAGAAATTGTTAAAGCAAATTAGTAATTGATGGTTAAAGATTAAAATTGGATTGAACTACAGAATGTGAAAACCTTAAAGCATTCATTTGTCATTTATGACAATTTTTGTAAATTTTTAATACAATAAAAAGTTACAGCTTCCCACAGTTCTTTTCCATGTATGAATATTTTGAGTAAGATAACTTTTGGAACAGATTGCCAATTGATTGGCACTTAATATTGCAGTACATTTTTAATAAGTTGCAGGTGAGTCAGGAATGGGAAATTCATAGGGAAGAATCTGAAAGGAAATCAATTTCTCTTGAATACCGAATAGCAGAAATTAAGACGCTTTATTTATTTGTTAGTTTGAAAACCATATGCCCAACTTTTAGGAGCATCATTTTTTTTTTGGTTTTTTGTTTGTGGATCTAAAATTTTAAACCAATATTGATCCAATAGACAGCAGCAGCTATTTTATTCTATTGAAACTTGTCTTGCTCATTTGTTTTGTTGTTATTGAGGTTTGTCGCAGTCCCTTGTAAGGTTAAGTTGGCTTTTGCCAAAAATGTGTTCTGATGAAACGCAGGTTTGTTTATTCGTTCCTTTTTGAGTCTGTGTCTTTGATTATTAATTGCATTCAACTAATATTTCATTTTATGAATGATTGCTTTTGAATAATATTTACTAACAGCGTAGCAGCAAGATTTAAAAGGTTCTTATTGTTTGTACTACCTTGTGGTCTGATCTTTTTGCAAAAGAGGTAGGTACAGATTACCGATTCCACTGATACAATAAGACTTGCGCAGCAATTGAGAACAACATTTGCAACAATTAGACTGATAGCTCCTGTCAATGATAATGACTAGCTTCTGTGTGTTTTTTTTGGGGGATTTCAAACTTTTACAGAATCTCGATCATTTTCCCTTGTTCATAGGCTTGAGAATTTGGAGTTTAATTTAAGTTATAAGAAGTAATGCTGTTTACTGGAAAGGTCCACATCCTATTTAATTTTCAAAATATGTTTATAATCAAAACTAAAAACTGTTTTTTTTTGGGGGATCATTTAATTCCTATACGGGGTTCTTTTTTTTTTTTTTAAAAAAATATTCGTTTTTTTCCAAATTACCGTTGACGTCATTATCACAGCCATTAAAGTACTTTGGCAGGATTGGCAGCTACGAGTGCGAAAAAAAAGTAAAGTTAAAATTTTGTCGATTTAGGAAAAAAAGGAACATTTTTAAATAGTTTCCTTAATAGTAAAAATTATTTTTTTGTTTTTAGTAAATATAAGAATCAGCTAGGAATTAATTTAGCCCTTTAAAAAAAGATAAATACGAAACGTTAGCTTCCGCTTGAAATCCTCCCGGGAAAATATCGGCCATGTTCAGTTTTGCAGAATTAATTTCGGCTTTTTTATATTATTTAAAGTGATCAAGGGTTGAAATATTGAAATTTGCTATTTCTTAATTATTTTTTAATCCTGCTTGGTTTTGTGAAAGAAATATTTTTTAAAATTTCGAATGGGTTAAATATTTCCTCATCCCGTTATGGCTTTGATGACGTCATCAGGAACCCGCCAAATTGATGAAGGACGGTCGAGGTCGGCCATTTGGATTTTAAATCTGGTACCGTACGGACGACTGTTCAACGTTGAGTTATAAAAAATTTTTTTTGAAAGTTTATTTTAATTAAATATAAATTGTGAGTGTGGGTGTCAGGCATGATTTAATAGGTAAGCAATGATTTAAATTTGACGATTATAAATGGTGTATTTTCGGGAAAAAATCGGTCCAGTCAATTAGGATTTTATAAAAATTAAATTTTAGGCCTTTCGATTTTTTTTTTCTATCATGCAACTCAATTTAAAGATTCAGGATGTTTGATTCTTATTTTTACTTCAGTTTTCAATCATTAGTCGGTTTTTTGAAAATAAATTTAAATTGAATTTTTGATTGCTCTTTTTGTTTTATGATTTTAGCCAGATAAAAAGGCTATCGGATAAGTTTCGGGGAAACGAATATGAGGAGATAAATAGCTCGTTCTGTTCAGGTTAATACGTGCTTGAAAAAATTGTTGATATATTTTTGATTTAGAAATCCCGATGATTTAGGTACTTTTGGATATTTCCATGTTGTGCATTAATATTCGTACAAAGGGCAACGGCAGCCATTATTTTTTAAAACATAAATCGTTTTGCTTTGTTTAGGCGTTTACGACGTATTACCCCACCCCTCCCTTTTACTGCCATCTTATTTTTTGCAACAAAAAAAAAAAGGCTTGGTTAGGCGTTCGTTCGGTTTCCTCCCCCCCTTTCAGTTCTAGTTCGTCTCCATTGTTATGAAGATCGTTTCAAAAACGTTTTTTTATTAAGAAGTATTTAATGTGAATATGAAACATACGATAATTAGGTAAGAAATAATTTAACACTCATTATCCAAAATTAAATCAGCAGAATTTACTTCAAACGGGATTCTTTTTTGGTGGGCGGCCATAATTAAAAATTTTAGTTGCATTCTCGATCGTGCTAGGTTCTGTTGAAGTTTTTTTTTTGGGGGGGGAATTATCATCATTTTCCCGCCATTTTTTTTCGACCACATCGCGTACCTTTGTCTCCTCCCTCAGTCGAGTTTAAATTCTGATCCTGTTCGCACGTTTATTTGTCGTTTAAACGGGGAAAAAAATCATTTGAAATTTTTTTTTAAATTAATTGCAACAGTTAGTGTTTGTGCTGGTTATTATAATCAGGTAAAAAATTTCGAATCGAATTTTTTTAAAAACGATTTTTAGCCAGTTTTAGTTTTTTTAGTCGAAATTTTTAAGTGATCGTTAAACGTATTCGAATCGTTTTTTTCTGACTGGTAATTTGTTCTCGCCATTTTTTTTTCGGAAAGATATTTTTTCTTAAACCAACAAAAAATAGGTTCGGCATTATTTTTTAACCTTCAAAAAATTTATTTGGGGTTCGAAGGATTTTTTAGGTAAAAATAATTTGCATCATTTTCTGTTATTCGTATTTTTCTTAGGAGTTTTTTTTAATCTTTCTGTTGGAAAATAACGTCACGATTTTACCCTTCAAAGTAATGGTCAAGGACAGGCGAGTACTCGTGCACTCGAACCCCTTCACAAGTGTTTCAAATCCCGTTGCGTTTACACAACGTTTTCATTACGTTTTAAAAAAAATGATGTTATTTAAATTTTTAAATGCTTAAAAGTTTTTTGCGTGTACAGTTGATTAAAAAATGAGGTAAAAGTTAATTTATCATTTACAGGATGGTTTAGTAAGAAATGTTAAGACAGGCCAACAGGTTGAATATAAAAATTTGCTTTTTTCGGTCGTCGAAAAATTTTAGGGGTTAGAATTTTTTTTTGGCCTTAAAAAAAATTATTTCAAGCTTGGAGGATTTTTAGGTGAAAATAATTTCCATCGTTTTCTGTTATTCGTGCTTTTTTTAAGAGATATTTATTTTTTGTCCCTTCGTTAGGAAAATGACGTCACGATTTTACCCTCGAAAGTCATTGTTGAGGACAGGCACGTACTTGTTTATTACACAATTACGATTCCCTTCAGTCGAGTCGAGTTTCTTGTCGTTTTCGCAACTTTTTCATCTAGTGTTGGGAATAATTTTAGTTTTTTAAATATTTACCAAAATTTGTTAGTGTCATATTGCTAATGAAAATGAGGTGAAGTGTAATTTATTAATTATATTTTAGTACAAATGGTTGAGAAAGATTAAAAAATAATTTGGCTCTGTCCTTGAAAAATTTTTAGAATTCGTGCAGGATATAATTTTTTTTTCAAGGTCCTCGTTGGCTTATTTTTATTAAGAGTGATCCAGGGGGTTAACTTTAGGTTAAATTTATACCTTTAATTTTCAATTATGTTGTGAACCGCTTGAATTTTTTTATCATATTAATCCAGATAATATTCATAGTTGCTCGATTATGAATTACCTGAATCATAAAAGCAGAAAAATGACTCGATTGAATAAAAAATTTTTTTAGCATGAATGAAGGAACATCAATTGCATTTTTTTCCCAACTGCATTTGTAAAAAGCCTCAACGTTGATATGATAAATTCGCAATTATAATTTTTTTCCTTTTTGCTTTCAGGCATTGTGATCAGACAAAAAGGTTTTATCGTTAGAACAGAAAAGCCTCTACTAGCTTTGGATCTAATTAAGCAGTTGAAGTAACAGTTTTGCCACTTGCATGGAGTTAAGGATGTCGCTCACTATACTGGCAAGGCTCAAAAGTGGAATTTTTCAATTCTATATCAAGGTATGCAGTGTTTGCTTTATTCTGTTACAATTTTACGACCAAATGAAGGGAACTAATGATTAATTATAGTAATTAGTTTTGATTTTACATTTATCTCGTATCATGGGAACAAAATTGGCTAGTGTTATTTGTGTAACGTCTGAAAATGTTTGAATTAGATATTTTTGCTTAGGAGAAGTACTCGAGCTTTTTGCTTTGTTTTCATTTTGGCTTTTGCTTTTTTATTTACATATTTTTGATAATAATTATTTTTTTCTGTTTTTACTTCCAGTAATGGTAATGTAAACAGATTTTCCAACACCCAACAAAAATGGTTAAGCGTAAACACAAGGAAGTTCGTGATTGCTGCAAATTCAATGTAGCAGTTCAAGGATCAGTTGCAGCAATTTCATGGAGCTGCAGATGACGAACATTATGGATAACCAATAATAACATAAGGTAAGATTGATTTTTAGTTAAAATGCTTTTTAATAGTGTTAAATATTTAAATTTTTGGATATAATTTTTTTATAATTCAATTTTGTAGGAACGCTTTCAATTCTAAGAACGTTAAACATTTTTACGAGATTTAGTCATTTAGTATATTTATGGTTTGTGTCAGTTTTAATAGATACGAAAGTATTTTTTGCCTTTTTCATCTATTTTCTACCCTTACAATATTTTCTGTAGTCACTACGCAAAGTTTATGTTCAGCTTCTGTTCTAAAAACAAGTGAGGTTATATTTTATGTGAAGATTAATTTTATTTTTTACTTTTTCCAGGTCATATTTCATAAATGGCCAAGTTGGATCATCACAGTGGATGAGTGGATGAGTCAAGACGAGGAACGCAACGCTGGATTTAGTAAATGGTAAGTTGCTTTTTTACCTATATTTTGATTTTAATTTTGAAAAGCTGTTCGACAGAAAAAAAAATTAGAAAAAGGAGCTTGTTAGAAAAAAAATTGAAAAAGTTGTTTGATAAGACAAAATTTTTCAAAGTTATTCGAAATGAGAAAATTTTAAAAGGCTGTTCGACAAGAAGACACTAAAAATTGTTTGGCAAAATTAGACGAGTGATTAGGGAGAGAATAAAACACTTTTCTATTCGAGTAAATAATTCGGCATTTTAAGAAAGTAAAATTAGATCATTTATTTTACTCGTTAACATGGAGGTACTAATGGTATTAACTTTTTTCTAGAAATTCCTTTCGATTAAAAATGTTTTGTGAAACAAAAAAACGCATTAGGCAAAGGATGTTGAAAAAAGATTTTTTGTCTGCCACCAAGATACAAATTTTGGTGCGTTCATCTGAATTCCAGATGTTGGTATAATTTATAATTTTGCTGATGAAAGGAAATTTAAAAAAAAAAAAAATGATTTATTGAAATTTAAAAATTAATTTATTCATATTTAAAAAACTGACAGTTTTTCTCTTTTGTTTCAGGAAGAAAAGGACGGAAGAGGACGTCACGGGCTCCGGCTACCTTCTCGCTACTGGCTACCAGGTCGCGTGGGTGAAACCAATGAAGGTAGCTGGATGATCCGTTAAGAAGAGGAACCTTCATCGGTGAAAAAACGGAAGAGGAACGCATCGAGGGATTTAGTAAATCGTAAGTTCCTTTTATATTTTCGATTAAAATTTTACTTTTTTGAATTGTGCCATCCATTAACTTGGCGCAGTTGAGAGTCGCATAAGTCTATGGATAGGAAGACACTTAAAAAACTAGACAGGTTGATTAAGGAGAGGGTTTTATTCGAATTTGTCATTTTCAAGAAATTTAAATTAGATTAATTGTTTTTATAAAGGTACTGATTAATTTGGAAGTACTGAGAGGTTTGATTATCCTTACTCGCTTGAGCTTAATTTCTGAATTGACCGTTTCCAGCTTTTGTTTTTTGCTGCTTTAGCACTGATCCAATTGTTTCGACAAGGGAAAATTACTATAATGCCACATCAACAAGATAAAGTTATTCGATAGGAGAAAAGTTTTAAAAACTTGATCAACAGGAAAACATTTTAAAAAGTTGTTCGACAGGAAAAAGTTTGTAAAAGTTGTTGGATAGGAAAAAATTTTAAAAAGTTGTCGGATGAGAAAAAATTTTGATGAGCTATTCAACAACAAGACCTAAAAAAAATTATTTCAAAAAGTAGACATAGTGGGCTTTATTCGAGAAAAGGATTTGGCATTTTCAAGAAAGTAAAATTAGATCATAAAATTTTTTTTACTTATATGGAGGTACTAATTATGTTTGGACGTTCCAAAAGGGTTACATTTAGTAATTTGTCCTTAATCGCTTGAGCTTTATTTCTAAATTGACCGTTTTTAGCTTTGTTTTCTGCTTTAGCATTGACCCAAGAACCGTCATGAAATATCTCTTATAATTTTCAGTATTATTTTTAAGTTTATGACAAAAGATAAATATACGGACATAAAAATCTTTTGTTTGGAATAGAATTTTCTGTAAATCACTTTGCAAAGCTCTATTTATCATAAACGGCTTCCATTTATGCAAGAATTAAAAGACTTCCGTTTTCCTTTGATATGAAAAAAAAAAAAATCGTACCTATTGAAAATAGTATCCAATCTATTTTTGATTGCAAAAAAGAAAAAGCTGCTATATTTGGATTAGTACCTCCAGCTTGTTGGTGACGGGAATACTTTTAAGAAAAACTTGTGAAAAATTTATCACCGCTAGGAATAACAGGGATGGGCCAATATAAAATACTAATCGTTTCCTTCCCCAACTTTTTATTCCCATGATAATTTTGAATAACGCAAGACCTACTTATGATAATTATGGAAAATTTATCCCCTACTTGATTTCATATTTTCCATTTCAAGTTAGAGACTAACTTCGCATTTTAAAAGAAAAGAGTTTATTTGGAAAAAAATTGATAATCGCTGCTATTTTTCTAGAGGAAGTTGTAACGCTCATTTTTAATTTATAAAAATATTTTTAAATGATGTTTTCACTTAGAGACTTTTATTGGAGTAGGATTCGTGAATTGCTGGTTAGTTTTTACCCTTTTTTTTTGAATGTTATATTTAGTCTTCATTCCATGATAATCTAATTTCTTGTTTTAAAAAAGTAATACCTTTTTTCCTTAAACTGATTTAAATTTTTCAATTAGTAAAAATTAGTAATTTACGCCCATCCCTGAATTTAAGTGCAGGAAAATCATTTAACATTCCAATGTTTGAAGTCTTGATCCTCTTGGTAAATTGCAAGAGTAAATATTCGTTTATAAAAAAAATATTTTTATGTAATTATTGAGAGGAAAGGACTTCAAACATTAGGAAAAGATTAGGCCGTTGTAATTTTTTTCCATTTGAAAATTTCTAAAGGGTTATCTGCACTGAGAAAAAAATATGTACTAAGTTTTTTTCCTCGTAATTTTTGTTTTGGAGGCGAAAATGTTCTTATTATTAAAATCTTTTTATACTTTTTTTTTCTCAGTGTACTCCATTAAAGTATGCTAGGGTGACTCCCAAATTTGGCTTTGTTTTTTTTACCTTTTTAATTTGTTGTAGGAATAGATAGCCAATGTACTGATTGGAGGCATTTAATATTTTAAAATTAGTGTCATGATGATGAAACAAAGCCGAATCAGGGGGTCTTGATTATTTCCGATAAATGGTGAGGAAGTTCAATATTTGAAAGTCGTCATTGTCAGGGAATTTCTTGGAATAAAAAAAATTGTTAGGTAATTAGTTCGAATAGGAGAAATCAGTAGGGACTTTTTTCCAATTAAAAAAATAATCAGGAAATTGGTTGGACTAAAAAGACATTGTGAGGGGATTTGTTCGATTAGGAGGAATTGTCAGGGAATTTGTTTGAGTAGTAATACTTGTCATGCAATTTGTTCGACTATGGAGAAGGAAATTTGTTCGATTAGTAGTACTTGTCAGGGAAATTGTTTGAGTGTGAGAAACTGTCAGGGAATATGCTTGACTAAGGGGACTTATCAGGAAATTTGTTAGAGTAGGACTAATTGTCAGAAAATTTGTTCGAGTAGTAGTACTTGTCAGGGAATTTGTTTGACTGGGAGAAACTGTCAGGGAATATATTCGACAAGGAGAAATGGTCAGGGAATTTCTTGGAATAAAAAAAATTGTTAGGTAATTAGTTCGAATAGGAGGACTTGTCAGGAAATATGTTCGACTAAGGGATATTGTCAGAGAATTTGTTGAAATAAGAAGAATTGTCAGGGAATTTGTTCGACTAGGAGGAATTGTCAGGAAATTTGTTCGAGTAGTAATACTTGTCAGGGAATTTGTTCAACTAGTAGGAGGCATTGTCAGGGAATTTCTCGGAATAAAAAAATTGTTAGGTAATTAGTTCGAATAGGAGATATTACTAGGGACTTTGTTCGACTAAAAAAATTTACCAGGGACTTTTTTCTAATTAAAAATATAATCAGGAAATTTGTTGGACTAAAAAGACATTGTCAGGGGATTTGTTCGACTAGGAGGAATGTCAGGGAATTTGTTCGAGTAGTAATACTTGTCAGGGAATTTGTTCGACTAGGAGGAATTGTCTGAAAATTTGTTCGACTAGTTAATCACATATAGAATTGGGATTCGAAATGTTGGGACTACTTAGGGTTTTGCTAAAAAAAAAATAATTTTTAAAATAAAAAAATCATTTATTGGATTAATCAATTTATTTATATTTTAATAAATAATTTTTACATATTAATTGCATATTTATTTAAAAAACTAACACTTTTTTTTCTTTTGTTTCAGGAAGAGAACTTCAAAGAAGAGGACGGAAGAGGACACGAACACTTTAGGGCCGTTAGGGAAATCGGTTCTCCTTCCTTCCCCGTCGGTGATGTCAGGTCGAAGTAAAAGCGTATCACACTACAAGTGAGCTACGACTTACGCTTCGTGGCCTGGCATCGCTGACATATCCTACCCCCGGGGTACCAAACCCATCCCGAGCTGTTTCATCTTTGTTGTACCGTATACCTGACCGACGCACATACCCGTAGGAACCGTAGGTATTGGTGCGAGTACAACTTAGGTGGGATGGTCCTTGATCCCATACCTATCCCCGCCATTCCATTCCTGATTCTTCTACATCTCAGCTGTAGAATTGAGTCTTCTGATATTTGGAAGATTGCTTCTACAGTCAGGGGTGTAGGGAATCAGGGGTGGGATGGCATTCCTTCCCCCTTCCTTTTCGATTCATCTCCTGTTGTTCCATTTGCCTGGCCAGACACATACCCGTAGGTACTCTGGTCTTGGCGTGGAGCAATGAGAGATGGATGGAAAAGGAAGGGGGACTGGGGGCCCCCCCTTAGCCAAAGGGGACTAAGGGGGGGCGGGGGGGCCGCCCCGGGGCCCGGAGGGGCCGGACCCCGGGGCGGGGCGCTCCCCCGGGGGGGGGGAGCGCCGTCAGTTTGTTTCTTGATTTTTACAAGGCTGGACCCGGACGCTCTGTTTCAGATCTTTTTTCCTCAAAAAAATTGGCGGGAAAAAAGCGCGCCAAATTTTTTTAATTTTTTTGTAAAAATTGTTGGAAATTTTTTTTAAAATAAAATATACAGTTTTTTGTTTTAAAATATATTTTTTTTTGCAAGTAACAAAACATCCTTCCTTATTTACAAATTTCTTACAAAAAAAAATTTAAAAAAATTTGGCGCGCTTTTTTCCCGCCAATTTTTTTGAGGAAAAAAGATCTGAAACAGAGCGTCCGGGTCCAGCCTTGTAAAAATCAAGAAACAAACTGACGGCGCTCCCCCCCCCCGGGGGAGCGCCCCGCCCCGGGGTCCGGCCCCTCCGGGCCCCGGGGCGGCCCCCCCGCCCCCCCTTAGTCCCCTTTGGCTAAGGGGGGGCCCCCAGTCCCCCTTCCTTTTCCATCCATCTCTCATTGCTCCACGCCAAGACCAGAGTACCTACGGGTATGTGTCTGGCCAGGCAAATGGAACAACAGGAGATGAATCGAAAAGGAAGGGGGAAGGAATGCCATCCCACCCCTGATTCCCTACACCCCTGACTGTAGAAGCAATCTTCCAAATATCAGAAGACTCAATTCTACAGCTGAGATGTAGAAGAATCAGGAATGGAATGGCGGGGATAGGTATGGGATCAAGGACCATCCCACCTAAGTTGTACTCGCACCAATACCTACGGTTCCTACGGGTATGTGCGTCGGTCAGGTATACGGTACAACAAAGATGAAACAGCTCGGGATGGGTTTGGTACCCCGGGGGTAGGATATGTCAGCGATGCCAGGCCACGAAGCGTAAGTCGTAGCTCACTTGTAGTGTGATACGCTTTTACTTCGACCTGACATCACCGACGGGGAAGGAAGGAGAACCGATTTCCCTAACGGCCCTAAAGTGTTCGTGTCCTCTTCCGTCCTCTTCTTTGAAGTTCTCTTCCTGAAACAAAAGAAAAAAAAGTGTTAGTTTTTTAAATAAATATGCAATTAATATGTAAAAATTATTTATTAAAATATAAATAAATTGATTAATCCAATAAATGATTTTTTTATTTTAAAAATTATTTTTTTTTTAGCAAAACCCTAAGTAGTCCCAACATTTCGAATCCCAATTCTATATGTGATTAACTAGTCGAACAAATTTTCAGACAATTCCTCCTAGTCGAACAAATTCCCTGACAAGTATTACTACTCGAACAAATTCCCTGACATTCCTCCTAGTCGAACAAATCCCCTGACAATGTCTTTTTAGTCCAACAAATTTCCTGATTATATTTTTAATTAGAAAAAAGTCCCTGGTAAATTTTTTTAGTCGAACAAAGTCCCTAGTAATATCTCCTATTCGAACTAATTACCTAACAATTTTTTTATTCCGAGAAATTCCCTGACAATGCCTCCTACTAGTTGAACAAATTCCCTGACAAGTATTACTACTCGAACAAATTTCCTGACAATTCCTCCTAGTCGAACAAATTCCCTGACAATTCTTCTTATTTCAACAAATTCTCTGACAATATCCCTTAGTCGAACATATTTCCTGACAAGTCCTCCTATTCGAACTAATTACCTAACAATTTTTTTTATTCCAAGAAATTCCCTGACCATTTCTCCTTGTCGAATATATTCCCTGACAGTTTCTCCCAGTCAAACAAATTCCCTGACAAGTACTACTACTCGAACAAATTTTCTGACAATTAGTCCTACTCTAACAAATTTCCTGATAAGTCCCCTTAGTCAAGCATATTCCCTGACAGTTTCTCACACTCAAACAATTTCCCTGACAAGTACTACTAATCGAACAAATTTCCTTCTCCATAGTCGAACAAATTGCATGACAAGTATTACTACTCAAACAAATTCCCTGACAATTCCTCCTAATCGAACAAATCCCCTCACAATGTCTTTTTAGTCCAACCAATTTCCTGATTATTTTTTTAATTGGAAAAAAGTCCCTACTGATTTCTCCTATTCGAACTAATTACCTAACAATTTTTTTTATTCCAAGAAATTCCCTGACAATGACGACTTTCAAATATTGAACTTCCTCACCATTTATCGGAAATAATCAAGACCCCCTGATTCGGCTTTGTTTCATCATCATGACACTAATTTTAAAATATTAAATGCCTCCAATCAGTACATTGGCTATCTATTCCTACAACAAATTAAAAAGGTAAAAAAAACAAAGCCAAATTTGGGAGTCACCCTAGCATACTTTAATGGAGTACACTGAGAAAAAAAAAGTATAAAAAGATTTTAATAATAAGAACATTTTCGCCTCCAAAACAAAAATTACGAGGAAAAAAACTTAGTACATATTTTTTTCTCAGTGCAGATAACCCTTTAGAAATTTTCAAATGGAAAAAAATTACAACGGCCTAATCTTTTCCTAATGTTTGAAGTCCTTTCCTCTCAATAATTACATAAAAATATTTTTTTTATAAACGAATATTTACTCTTGCAATTTACCAAGAGGATCAAGACTTCAAACATTGGAATGTTAAATGATTTTCCTGCACTTAAATTCAGGGATGGGCGTAAATTACTAATTTTTACTAATTGAAAAATTTAAATCAGTTTAAGGAAAAAAGGTATTACTTTTTTAAAACAAGAAATTAGATTATCATGGAATGAAGACTAAATATAACATTCAAAAAAAAAGGGTAAAAACTAACCAGCAATTCACGAATCCTACTCCAATAAAAGTCTCTAAGTGAAAACATCATTTAAAAATATTTTTATAAATTAAAAATGAGCGTTACAACTTCCTCTAGAAAAATAGCAGCGATTATCAATTTTTTTCCAAATAAACTCTTTTCTTTTAAAATGCGAAGTTAGTCTCTAACTTGAAATGGAAAATATGAAATCAAGTAGGGGATAAATTTTCCATAATTATCATAAGTAGGTCTTGCGTTATTCAAAATTATCATGGGAATAAAAAGTTGGGGAAGGAAACGATTAGTATTTTATATTGGCCCATCCCTGTTATTCCTAGCGGTGATAAATTTTTCACAAGTTTTTCTTAAAAGTATTCCCGTCACCAACAAGCTGGAGGTACTAATCCAAATATAGCAGCTTTTTCTTTTTTGCAATCAAAAATAGATTGGATACTATTTTCAATAGGTACGATTTTTTTTTTTTTCATATCAAAGGAAAACGGAAGTCTTTTAATTCTTGCATAAATGGAAGCCGTTTATGATAAATAGAGCTTTGCAAAGTGATTTACAGAAAATTCTATTCCAAACAAAAGATTTTTATGTCCGTATATTTATCTTTTGTCATAAACTTAAAAATAATACTGAAAATTATAAGAGATATTTCATGACGGTTCTTGGGTCAATGCTAAAGCAGAAAACAAAGCTAAAAACGGTCAATTTAGAAATAAAGCTCAAGCGATTAAGGACAAATTACTAAATGTAACCCTTTTGGAACGTCCAAACATAATTAGTACCTCCATATAAGTAAAAAAAATTTTATGATCTAATTTTACTTTCTTGAAAATGCCAAATCCTTTTCTCGAATAAAGCCCACTATGTCTACTTTTTGAAATAATTTTTTTTAGGTCTTGTTGTTGAATAGCTCATCAAAATTTTTTCTCATCCGACAACTTTTTAAAATTTTTTCCTATCCAACAACTTTTACAAACTTTTTCCTGTCGAACAACTTTTTAAAATGTTTTCCTGTTGATCAAGTTTTTAAAACTTTTCTCCTATCGAATAACTTTATCTTGTTGATGTGGCATTATAGTAATTTTCCCTTGTCGAAACAATTGGATCAGTGCTAAAGCAGCAAAAAACAAAAGCTGGAAACGGTCAATTCAGAAATTAAGCTCAAGCGAGTAAGGATAATCAAACCTCTCAGTACTTCCAAATTAATCAGTACCTTTATAAAAACAATTAATCTAATTTAAATTTCTTGAAAATGACAAATTCGAATAAAACCCTCTCCTTAATCAACCTGTCTAGTTTTTTAAGTGTCTTCCTATCCATAGACTTATGCGACTCTCAACTGCGCCAAGTTAATGGATGGCACAATTCAAAAAAGTAAAATTTTAATCGAAAATATAAAAGGAACTTACGATTTACTAAATCCCTCGATGCGTTCCTCTTCCGTTTTTTCACCGATGAAGGTTCCTCTTCTTAACGGATCATCCAGCTACCTTCATTGGTTTCACCCACGCGACCTGGTAGCCAGTAGCGAGAAGGTAGCCGGAGCCCGTGACGTCCTCTTCCGTCCTTTTCTTCCTGAAACAAAAGAGAAAAACTGTCAGTTTTTTAAATATGAATAAATTAATTTTTAAATTTCAATAAATCATTTTTTTTTTTTTTAAATTTCCTTTCATCAGCAAAATTATAAATTATACCAACATCTGGAATTCAGATGAACGCACCAAAATTTGTATCTTGGTGGCAGACAAAAAATCTTTTTTCAACATCCTTTGCCTAATGCGTTTTTTTGTTTCACAAAACATTTTTAATCGAAAGGAATTTCTAGAAAAAAGTTAATACCATTAGTACCTCCATGTTAACGAGTAAAATAAATGATCTAATTTTACTTTCTTAAAATGCCGAATTATTTACTCGAATAGAAAAGTGTTTTATTCTCTCCCTAATCACTCGTCTAATTTTGCCAAACAATTTTTAGTGTCTTCTTGTCGAACAGCCTTTTAAAATTTTCTCATTTCGAATAACTTTGAAAAATTTTGTCTTATCAAACAACTTTTTCAATTTTTTTTCTAACAAGCTCCTTTTTCTAATTTTTTTTTCTGTCGAACAGCTTTTCAAAATTAAAATCAAAATATAGGTAAAAAAGCAACTTACCATTTACTAAATCCAGCGTTGCGTTCCTCGTCTTGACTCATCCACTCATCCACTGTGATGATCCAACTTGGCCATTTATGAAATATGACCTGGAAAAAGTAAAAAATAAAATTAATCTTCACATAAAATATAACCTCACTTGTTTTTAGAACAGAAGCTGAACATAAACTTTGCGTAGTGACTACAGAAAATATTGTAAGGGTAGAAAATAGATGAAAAAGGCAAAAAATACTTTCGTATCTATTAAAACTGACACAAACCATAAATATACTAAATGACTAAATCTCGTAAAAATGTTTAACGTTCTTAGAATTGAAAGCGTTCCTACAAAATTGAATTATAAAAAAATTATATCCAAAAATTTAAATATTTAACACTATTAAAAAGCATTTTAACTAAAAATCAATCTTACCTTATGTTATTATTGGTTATCCATAATGTTCGTCATCTGCAGCTCCATGAAATTGCTGCAACTGATCCTTGAAC
Organism: Liposcelis brunnea; assembly: GCA_023512825.1. Taxonomy (NCBI): domain Eukaryota; kingdom Metazoa; phylum Arthropoda; class Insecta; order Psocodea; family Liposcelididae; genus Liposcelis; species Liposcelis brunnea. The sequence continues at coordinate 13,816,270 of CM042068.1, read as the reverse complement.
TGCTACATTGAATTTGCAGCAATCACGAACTTCCTTGTGTTTACGCTTAACCATTTTTGTTGGGTGTTGGAAAATCTGTTTACATTACCATTACTGGAAGTAAAAACAGAAAAAAATAATTATTATCAAAAATATGTAAATAAAAAAGCAAAAGCCAAAATGAAAACAAAGCAAAAAGCCCGAGTACTTCTCCTAAGCAAAAATATCTAATTGAAACATTTTCAGACGTTACACAAATAACACTAGCCAATTTTGTTCCCATGATACGAGATAAATGTAAAATCAAAACTAATTACTATAATTAATCATTAGTTCCCTTCATTTGGTCGTAAAATTGTAACAGAATAAAGCAAACACTGCATACCTTGATATAAAATTGAAAAATTCCACTTTCGAGCCTTGCCAGTATAGTGAGCGACATCCTTAACTCCATGCAAGTGGCAAAACTGTTACTTCAACTGCTTAATTAGATCCAAAGCTAGTAGAGGCTTTTCTGTTCTAACGATAAAACCTTTTTGTCTGTTCACAATGCCTGAAAGCAAAAAGGAAAAAAATTATAATTGCGAATTTATCAACGTTGAGGCTTTTTACAAATGCAGTTGGGAAAAAAATGCAATTGATGTTCCTTCATTCATGCTAAAAAAATTTTTTATTCAATCGAGTCATTTTTCTGATTTTATGATTCAGGTAATTCATAATCAAGCAACTATGAATATTATCTGGATTAATATGATAAAAAAATTCAAGCGGTTCACAACATAATTGAAAATTAAAGGTATAAATTTAACCTAAAGTTAACCCCCTGGATCACTCTTAATGAAAATAAGCCAACGAGGACCTTGAAAAAAAAATTATATCCTGTACGAATTCTAAAAATTTTTCAAGGACAGAGCCAAATTATTTTTTAATCTTTCTCAACCATTTGTACTAAAATATAATTAATAAATTACACTTCACCTCATTTTCATTAGCAATATGACATTAACAAATTTTGGTAAATATTTAAAAAACTAAAATTATTCCCAACACTAGATGAAAAAGTTGCAAAAACGACAAGAAACTCGACTCGACTGAAGGGAATCGTTATTGTGTAATAAACAAGTACGTGCCTGTCCTCAACAATGACTTTCGAGGGTAAAATCGTGATGTCATTTTCCTAACGAAGGGACAAAAAATAAATATCTCTTAAAAAAAGCACGAATAACAGAAAACGATGGAAATTATTTTCACCTAAAAATCCTCCAAGCTTGAAATAATTTTTTTTAAGGCCAAAAAAAAATTCTAACCCCTACAATTTTTCGACGACCGAAAAAAGCAAATTTTTATATTCAACCTGTTGGCCTGTCTTAACATTTCTTACTAAACCATCCTGTAAATGATAAATTAACTTTTACCTCATTTTTTAATCAACTGTACACGCAAAAAACTTTTAAGCATTTGAAAATTTAAATAACATCATTTTTTTTAAAGCGTAATGAAAACGTTGTGTAAACGCAACGGGATTTGAAACACTTGTGAAGGGGTTCGAGTGCACGAGTACTCGCCTGTCCTTGACCATTACTTTGAAGGGTAAAATCGTGACGTTATTTTCCAACAGAAAGATTAAAAAAAACTCCTAAGAAAAATACGAATAACAGAAAATGATGCAAATTATTTTTACCTAAAAAATCCTTCGAACCCCAAATAAATTTTTTGAAGGTTAAAAAATAATTCCGAACCGATTTTTTGTTGGTTTAAGAAAAATATCTTTCCGGAAAAAAAAATGGCGAGAACAAATTACCAGTCAGAAAAAAACGATTCGAATACGTTTAACGATCACTTAAAAATTTCGACTAAAAAAACTAAAACTGGCTAAAAATCGTTTTTAAAAAAATTCGATTCGAAATTTTTTACCTGATTATAATAACCACCACAAACACTAACTACTTGCAATTAATTTTAAAAAGATTTTTCAAATGATTTTTTTCCCCGTTTAAACGACAAATAAATGTGCGAACAGGATCAGAATTTAAACTCGACTGAGGGAGGAGACAAAGGTACGCGATGTGGTCGAAAAAAAATGGCGGGAAAATAATGATAATTCTTTTTTTTCCCCCCCAAAAAAAATCCCGTTTGAAGTAAATTCTTCTGACTTAATTTAAGATAATGAGTTTTAAATTATTTCTTACCTAATTATCGTATGTTTCATATTCACATTAAATACTTTTTAATAAAAAAACGTTTTTGAAACGATCTTCATAACAATGGAGACGAACTAGAACTGAAAGGGGGGGAGGAAACCGAACGAACGCCTAACCAAGCCTTTTTTTTTGTTGCAGAAAATAAGATGGCAGTTAAAAAGAGGGGTGGGGTAATACGTCGTAATTCGTAAACGCCTAAACAAAGCAAAACGATTTATGTTTTAAAAAATAATGGCTGCCGTTGCTCTTTGTACGAATATTAATGCACAACATGTAAATATCCAAAAGTACCTAAATCATCGGGATTTCTAAATCAAAAATATATCAACAATTTTTTCAAGCACGTATTAACCTGAACAGAACGAGCTGTTTATCTCCTCATCTTCGTTTCCCCGAAACTTATCCGATAGCCTTTTTATCTGGCTAAAATCATAAAACAAAAAGAGCAATCAAAAATTAAATTTAAATTTACTTTCAAAAAACCGACTAATGATAGAAAACTGAAGTAAAAATAAGAATAAAACATCCTGAGTCGTCAAATTGAGTTGCATGATACGAAAAAAAATCGAAAGGCCTAAAATTTAATTTTTAAAAATCCTAATTGACTGGACCGATTTTTTCCCGAAAATACACCATTTATATTCGTCAAATTTAAATCATTGCTTACCTATTAAATCATGCCTGACACCCACACTCACAATTTATAATTAATTAAAATAAACTTTCAAAAAAAATTTTTTTTAACTTAACGTTGAACAGTCGTCCGTACGGTACCAGATTTAAAATCCAAATGGCCGACCTCGACCGTCCTTCATCAATTTGGCGGGTTCCTGATGACGTCATCAAAGCCATAACGGGATGAGGAAATATTTAACGAATTCGAAATTTTAAAAAGTATTTCTTTCACAAAACCAAGCAGGATTAAAAAATAATTAAGAAATAGCAAATTTCAATATTTCAACCCTTAATTACTTTAAATAATATAAAAAAGCCGAATTTAATTTTGCAAAACTGAACATGGCCGATATTTTCCCGAGAGGATTTCAAGCGGAAGGTAACGTTTCGTATTTATCATTTTTTTAAAAGACTAGATTAATTCCTAGCTGATTCTTATATTTACTAAAATTAAAAAAATATTTTTTACTATTAAGGAAACTATTTAAAAATGTTCATTTTTTCCTAAATCGACAGAATTTTAATTTTACTTTTTTTTCGCACACGTAGCTGCCAATCCTGCCAAAGTACTTTAATGGCTGTTATAATGACGTCAGCGGTCATTTGAAAAAAAACGAATATTTTTTTTTGCAAAAAAAAAAAAAGAACCCTGTACAGGAATTAAATGATACCTAAAAAACAGTTTTTAGTTTTGATTATAAACATATTTTGAAAATTAAATAGGATGTGGACCTTTCCAGTAAACAGCATTACTTCTATAACTAATTTCAAATTCCAAATTCTCAAGCCTATGAACAAGGAAAAATGATCGAGATTCTGTAAAAGTTTGAAATCCCCCAAAAAAACACACTGAAGCTAGTAATTATCATTGACAGGAGCTATCAGTCTAATTGTTGCAAATGTTGTTCTCAATTGCTGCGCAAGTCTTTTTGTATCAGTAAAATCGGTAAACTGTACCTCTTTTGCAAGAAGAGCAGAGCACGAGGTAGCACAAACAATAAGAACCTTTTAAATCTTGCTGCTATGCTGATAGTAAATATTATTTAAAAGCAATCATTCATAAAATGAAATATTAGTTGAATGCAATTAATAATCAAAGACAGACTCAAAAAGAAACGAATAAACAAACCTGCGTTTCATCAGAACACATTTTTGGCAAAGGCCAACTTAACCTTACAAGGGACTGCGACAAACCTTAATAACAACAAAACAAATGAGCAAGACAAGTTTCAATAGAATAAAATAGCTGCTGCTGTCCATTGGATCAATATTGGTTTAAAATTTTAGATCCACAAACAAAAAACCAAAAAAAAAAATGATGCTCCTAAAAGTTGGGCATATGGTTTGCAAACTAACAAATAAATAAAGCATCTTACCTTAAAATGATCGCATCTTCTGGAGTTTCCATTTTGGAGCTCCTTCCTCTTTTCCATTACCCATTAGTTTAATCCTGTATTTAAACTACAATGCACACTCCAATTGATAAAAATCAAGAAAGTTGCACTGTTCTGTTTTTAGGTTAATTCACTTGTAAATTGCACAAAACTTGAGCTTTGATTTAAATTTTTTTAACACAGCTGCACTGACACACATTTTTTTTAAAAACTGAATTAAACTTTTTATGTTCCATTAGGTAACCTTAGTTCTGACCTGGGCAATTGCTGTATTACAGATGATCTTTAAGTTTCAGTTGCTTGCTTAAATGTCTAACATAATAATAAAAACGGTCAACATGAAAGTTGCACATTCATATTGTGTGCGATGGTCTGTTCTGATTGATGTTTTGGTCACAAATGATTGATTTTTCATTTGTGAATTATACTAGCCAATCCAAATGTCTGAAAAGAAACAAAATCACATTTACGACAACAAACAACATGCTACTGGCACTGCCTTCCATATTATTTCTCATGACAAAATGGTGGAATTTGATTGGTTAAATTAAAATTAAACTTTTCTCCTAGATAACCTAAGTTGTTTCATATTCAGTATTCATATTCAGATATTCAGTATTCAAGAGAAATTGATTTCCTTTCAGATTCTTCCCTATGAATATCCCATTCCTGGCTCGCCTATAACTTAATAAAAATGTAACTGCAATATGTTTTTGCACATATTAAGTGTGAATCAATAGACGATTTGTTCCAAAAGTTATCTAACCTAAAATATTTATACATGGAAAAGAACTGTGGGAAGCTGTAACTTTTTTATTGTATTAAAAACTTACAAAAATTATCTAAGATGACAAGTGAATGCTTTTAAGTTTTCACATACTGTAGTTCAATCCAAATTTAATCTTTTAATGTATCGATCACTGATTTGCTTCCAACAAATGAAAATGCAGCTTGAAATATGACACTTAGAGAAAGCATGCTGCCTTTGGTTTCACAAAAAAGTGAAAAATAAATAAAGCAAAACTTAGTCTCTTTTAATTCAGAGCTTTCTCTTAAATATTCATTCAAACTAACAGCAATAAACGTACCTTATGGAAAATGTTACTGCTCATCCTATATACTGATCCCATCCAAACGGATTTTGCATATAAAAAAAATTTGACTTTATTACCATTGATACAAAACCGGGAGCCATGACAGAATCCTAAAAGCATTTCCTATCTTTCCTGAAACAAAATACAACAGCGTAGTCTTTCCTTCAAGATATTAATCACTGAAATCACTATAGCTTGAGAACTAGTTTGAGTGCAGTTTGTTATTATGTTGTTGTTGTTGTTTGTACAAGCTTTAAGCTTCGGCTTTTAAATAATAAAAAAAAATTAGTAAATGCTTACCTTTACATAGATACCGCAGATAGCTGATGAGGCTAACATCCTCTACGGCATATTCCAGAATACTTCTAAGTTATCATTATTTGAACGGCATTATATCTCCTTTCTTTAAATTCCCAATGCTAACAGCATTTTCATTTACCATCTCTCCCATGCATATTTAACTAACGAGTACAACTATAACTGTTTAATTTAGTTCCGAGAGCGAAACTGCAATTATTTAATGAATAAAAAACCTGGTAGAATAAAAATTACGACAATAAAAACATAATTATTCACAAGCATCACTCACCATGCTACGAGTACGAGTAATGAATGATAAAAATCAACAACATGGCTGCGGATATGGAATTCGATTTGTTGCACGACCGTTTCCTTCGTGAAACTAGAAAAACTGACTCATCCCATTTTTTTCGAACAGATGTTTTTGTGGATTGCGTGCCAATATGCCACATTGTTTGAGTTAAAAAATAATTAAAATGGAAAAAGAAGATGATACATTAGCCGAAAAAATCAAACAACAAGGAGAAGTTGTAAGGAAATTAAAAGCATCCAACGCTTCTAAAGATCAGGTGATGTAATTATTCAGAAATCCTCATATTTGTTCACATTCTTCGTCACTGTTAAGCAGCATGGTGTAATTAAATTTCGGATTTAAAATCATTTTCAAATTCATAATTTTGGAAATGAGAAATTTATGACTTTTTAATTTTTTTTTAAAGAACACCCAAAAATTTATGATCAAGTTAGGTTAAAACTTTTCAACTGGATACACTTGATTGGATGCACTTGATTGTCCACACTTTCACTCATTATTTTTTTCCTTATAATTACAGATAGATGCAGAAGTTTCCAAACTACTAAAACTCAAAGCTGAGGCAGAGTTGATTCCTAAAAAATTTGTCCTGAAAGCGCCAAAAGGAACCAGAGACTATGGCCCAAGACAAATGGCACTCAGGTCCAAAGTATTGGACAAAATCATATCTGTATTTAGATTACACGGTGCAGAAGCAATAGACACTCCAGTATTTGAACTAAAGGATGTTTTAACTGGAAAGTATGGAGAAGATTCTAAATTAATATTCGATATAGCGGAATACAGTGGTGAGAGAGGAGAAAAACTATCATTAAGATATGATTTAACAGTTCCCTTTGCAAGATACCTAGCTATGAATAAAATTGTTAATTTTAAGAGATACCATATTGCCAAAGTGTATAGAAGAGATAATCCAGTGATGACCAAAGGAAGATATAGGGAATTTTTCCAGTGTGTAAGTTAAGCAGTAACTTTAATCTGTAAAATGAGAACAATTAATTTAACAAAAATTTCTGTTGCAGGATTTTGACATTTCTGGCACGTATGATCCAATGGTGCCGGATTCTGAATGTGTTCGAATTGTAGCTGAAATCCTTGAATCAGTTAATATTGGGGATTTTAAAATCAAAGTTAATCATAGACAACTACTAGATGGCATTTTTGAAGTTTGTGGAGTTCCAGCAACACAGTTTAGAACGATATGTTCATCTGTTGATAAATTGGATAAAGTAAGTTGATTTAAAACAAAGAAACTCAACTCATTCTGATTAATTATTCATCTGAAAAAATATTCAATTTTTTTAGGAGCCTTGGGAAGTGGTTCGAGAAGAAATGACTAAGGAAAAAGGCTTATCTGAATCAATTGCTGATGAAATAGGAGAATACGTTAAACTATCAGGAGGATCTGATTTAGTAGAAAAATTAAAATCAAACGAAAAACTTTGCAAGTCAAAATCAGCAGTAGCAGGGCTTGATGGTATGAAATTGTTCCTTCATTATTGTGATCTTTACGGGCTAAAGGACAAAGTGCTCTTTGACTTAAGTCTGGCACGAGGTCTAGATTACTATACCGGCGTTATCTTCGAAGCAGTTTTGTTAGGTAATCACTTTTTGTCATTTAAAGGATACTTCAATGTCATTTCCTACTAATTAATATTTATTTTTAAAAGATGAAGCAGTTGATGAAAATGGGGAACCGGTTAGCGTTGGTTCAGTCGCTGGAGGCGGACGTTATGATAATTTGGTTGGAATGTTCGACCCTAAACAGTCTAAAGTTCATTGCGTGGGTGTCAGTATTGGAGTCGAGAGAATATTTGCAGTTTTAGAGGCTAAACTAGCTAAAAATAATGAAGTTGTAAGAACGACTGAGGTTGAAGTATTTGTCGCTTCGGCTCATAAAGGATTGCTGGAAGAAAAAATAAAATTAGTAAAAGAACTTTGGGATGGAAAAGTGAAAGCGGAGCAATGTTACCGACAGAAAGAAAAATTACTAAATCAGTTACAATATTGTGAAGAAAGAAAAATTCCATTGGCAATAATTTTAGGACAGTCGGAGATTGAAAATAATGTCGTAAAACTTAGAGATATTGTTACCAGAGAAGAAACAGAGGTAATTTTCTTAGCCGGAATAATTAATGATTTTTTATAAAAATTTTAAGATTAAAAATTAAATTTGTTTCAGGTACCGCGTCCGAAATTAATACAAGAAGTACAAAGCAGGCTAGCAAGGATGAATCTGTCATCATAACATCCCAAAGTTTTGTTTTCGAACAAATTTATAAAAGTTAGCTTTATTGCTCCAGTTATATTTAATTATTTAATTTTAAAATCTTTCTGGTTTCGATTTTTCGGCGCTTGAGGTGGAAAAAAAAAGCTTTTAAGATCATTTATTATGTTAATAAATATATTTCATATGAAAAGGATTTAGTCTAATTTTTTCCACCCTTTTAAAAATGGCGAGCAGCTTACTCGAGTATTTAGTTTAGAAAATGCTCGCGACCTTGAGCAAGTATTTGTCTTTTTTTTTTAAAAAAAAATTTAAAAACTCTGCCTATTTGGAGAACTGTTTAAAATTCATAAAAAATATTAGAAAGTCAAAGTATTAACTAGCAGGATTGATTGAGTTATGATGCGATTTTCAGACTGTCTAAAATTTTGCCATGGACAAAGAAAGTTCGTAACAAGCTATAAAAATGAAAGGCGCTCAATGTTTAAGTTTTTCTGGTCAAAAATAATTCTAGAATTTTTACTATTAAAAAACCTTCGACTAGAATTTTTTTTGTCCAAATCACAATTTTTCAATTTTTTCCTCGTCAAAAAAATTCTTGAAAAAAAAATTTTCTCAATTTTTTTGACAAAAAATTATTTCTAAATTAACTTAAGTGCAAGAAATATTTTCAAGAATCTTTACTAACAAAAAAGTTTCGTTTAAGTCACATTTTTTTTTTTTTACATATTTCAGATATTTTGCTTGTTTACTTTCTAAAGGTGGAGAGGGGGGCACCATTCTAGCTCACTTACGTCTATATTTCTGAGTCTATAAATGCTTGAGCTTTTAAAGTAAACGCACAGTCACCCCGAAGCTTTAATTTAACCAGCTTACTTGATCTTACGGTAAACCTTTCGTATTTTCACTATCTATCTAATGCAGCCATTTAATATTCAAAATACAAAAAATATTTTTACTTTCCCCTATATGAGCTTTACCTTAAACTTCTACTTTCAAACCTGAGCTGTTTGACTAAATTTTTTTACAGTACGTTCAAATATTAAAACTATAAAAATTTAAAAAACTAATTATCTTATTACTTCACCGCAAAAAGGTTTAGCTAAATCTAATTGACTAGACGAATCTTCTTCGAAAATGGATAACTTCCTACTAATATTTTTTTTGTCACTAGGCCTATCGTTTAGGATAATTAACCTTTGAATGCCCGTTAATACGAACATTGATAACACCCCAAAAATTATAATAGTTAAAAATGATAAAAACGACCTAATCATTTGAATAAAAATTTGTTTCATTTCATGCACCATTAATAAAAACGGTGAAAAGATTACTTTAAGAACGATATTATCTACTAATAATAAAAGTATTTCGTCGAAGCTTAAAACATATTTCGAAAAAGAAGAATCTTCCTTTTCTATGTCACGCCAATTCGTCCAAGTATTATTATACAAATACGGATTAGCGAAAGGATCCCCGGGAGTATTTAAAGGTTTCGCAACTGTTTTCTTAAGCTCTTTTAAACGGATCTCAAGAATTTCAACCACGTCAGGTAAAAGTTTGGCAAGATTAATCCTTTCGCATGGATCTTTTTCTAAATTAAAAAGGCAAATCATTTTTAAAGGATCGCATGCGAGAATTTCGTCGTATTGGCTGTTCGATTGGATATTTAATGGAAATTTATCATTGATTTCTTCTAATTTTTGGTAAATGTTGTTTTGAGAGATGGTGGAAGTGCTTTGGTTTAAAATTTTGGTATCGTTGAGTTGCTTTGAAGAAGAAAATGAAGAGTAGTCGCCGCAGGTTAGTGTAGAATCTTTTCGTAGTTTAGTAATCGTTTTTTCAGTGATTAAATCCGGGATTTTGTGATCTAAAAAGAAAAAAGATAAGATTTAGAATCGAAAGTGTCCAAAAAACCAAAGAAGGACTAAGTATTTGTAGTTCAAACGTTTTTAAACCATTGACCCAACCTATTTATACTGAAAAATAAATTACCAAATTTCCCATAATTTTCCAGCTGTTTATCTGTTAAATATCCATTAATCGCCACGCTTGTTTTGGAGTCTAAAACTTTAAAAATGTCATAGCCAATGCGTTCAGCTTCCTCTCCTGAATCCCCAAACCAATCATCAACTTCTCCTCCTTGCGCAGTACCTAAAAAAAATTTAGTTTTAGCTTCAAACAGAATTTTTATTTCATTAGCGCAAAATTAACTTACCTGCAACATACTTCCACGGTCCTACCCTTAACGATGAATAATTTTCGATCTCGTCATAATTATTAAAAACTTCTGTTCTTGGCGATTCTAAATCGTGTGAAAGTGAATACCACATATCTTTCCCGTCGATCTGACCTAATTCAGAAACGTCTAGTCCAGCTGCTGTATAGAAAGTCGGGAGCCAATCCGAGACATGCATTAGTTGATTTGAAACCCTCTGAGTTCGATTTAATAAAGGACTCCAAATCGCAGCTGCACCTCTCACTCCACCTTCCCAAGGGCTTTCCTTTAACTAAAAAGAAAAAAAAAATTATTTTACCACAATTTTTATTGATTTGAGAAAAAGGTCCTAATTTCAGCTCCTAATTTTTTGCCCGACTAAAAAATATTTTCTAGCTTCTTTCCAGTTTCCAAAAAAAAATTCGTTTAAAACTTACTCCTCTTAATGGATAATTACTTCCGTGATTTGAATGTACACCAAACGTAACAGCTCCATTATCGGAAATAAATAAAATAATTGAATTGTCTAACATGTCTGCGTCGCGTAATGCTGATACAACTTCTCCGACGCTTTCGTCCATTTTAGAAACCATAGCAGCGTAGACTCTCCTCTTCGGGTCTTTGATGTACGAATGTTTGGCTATTAAATCGTCTGGTGCTTGAAACGGTTTATCCGGATTACCGGAATGAGGAGCCAAATGAGCCAAATATAAAAATAATGAATTATTTGTCGAATTATGATTTTTAATTATGTTAACGGCTTCTTCCGTGAAAGCATCCGTTGAATATTTTCCCTGAGATGAATAATCGACAGCCATGTTGCGTCTCATGTCGTAGCCTTTAAGCGATTCAAACTGAAATAAAAAAAAATAGTAAGAAAAAATTGTGAAATAAGATTAATTTTTTAAAAAAACAAGAATTTCAGGTAGTGGCGTCATTCGACTTCCCATTTTGGGAGTGTCAAAAATAGCATTAAAATTCGTATCATAAATAATATTTAGGAAAATTTTTAAAAATTAATTGACCATACCCCGTCTGAATGATCCATGGTATGATCGTAATAATCTTGATATCCGTTCCAGTAGCCAAAGTGAGTGTCAAATCCTCTGTAGGTTGGCGTGTATTCTTTTCGATGAAATCCTAAGTGCCATTTTCCGATAGCATGAGTTGAGTAGCCGTGACGTTTTAAGTATTCAGGCATGAGAGTCTCTTCTAATGGCAATCCCCAAGGTTCGGGCGCGAGAATGACAAGATGTTGCATACCTAAAAAATATAAATAAAAATTAATATAATATTAATGGAGTAAAACTACTCGAGCTCGACAAATTCGGACCTAGAGTAGAATTTTTATTTTAGTTTGGCCAAATCTCAGGCTTGCTGATTCGAGCTTTACACGTTAAGAATTTCTAAGCCTCAAAATAATTACTTTGGCACACTTGCTTTCTTGTCTGCCTAGATCTATTTCCTCTGAGATATATTATTTGGACTTGAACTTTTTGACAGTTTGCGAAAATCACTTTATTAACGTCACCGCAACTCTTTTCCATGTCAAAACTTTTAGGATGACATCATCTACACATACATACCGATTGTGGTCGGATATTTCCCAGTCAAAAGAGACGCTCTACTCGGCGTGCAAAGAGCAGGAACATAATGCGAATTTAAAATAATCCCATTGTAAGCTAAAGCATCGATGTTCGGAGTCGGGATTTGATTGCTCCCGTGAAAACTGACATCGTTCCATCCCTAAAAAAAAAACAAACGAAACATAATTAAGTCTGATTCACATCCATTGTGATTGTTTACAAAGTTGCACCTTTAAGGGATTTCTAAATTTATTAGGTAACAAAATTAACGCTTGTGGTGGTTAAGATTGTCGGGGCCTTGTTAATAAAGGTCATTATCATAAATCAAGACCGTTATTTTCACACCATTCTATTTAATTACGTTTTTTCTAGATTTTTCTAAAACTTACCAAATCGTCGGCTACTATGATAATGATATGTGGGCGGGTTGTAGATAGAACATCACGAAGGAAAGATATCAGGAAAAATATTGTCAGGATTACATCCTGGATGAACATTCTTTGGATTTTCGCAGAGTGTAAAAGCGGCCTGGAATAAAATAAAATCAGTTATTTAAAAAATATTGTCAATCACTAATAAAAAATTTATCATTTCGATTGTCCTTTAAAGAAAGGGAAGTCGTAAAAAGCTAAATAACAGGAAGGAGGAAAATTGTTATTTTTTTTTTTTCGGTTTGGTTGGTGGCAACCTCGTCGATGACAGGTGGAAGAATTGTTTTTAAGACAAAATGCATAAGTTAAGCGTACTGGATATTATTATTGTAATTTAGGCAGAAAAAAGTAATTTCTTTCATCTTATAGTCCAGCGACCTTGACATACATGTTTTTAATTGATAAAAAAACTTGGGCAATGTGATTTTTTATTAGAAGTTTTGAAGTTTGAAGATGGACAATGTTTAAACTTGCATGACGCTTTTTCCTGAGTAAAAAAAATAATTAATGCAACTTGTTATTAGGAAGTTGCTATTAAAAATTTGTTTCCATGTCCTACTCTTTGATAAGTAAATCCGCAGCTTAAGGGGAAATATAGCTAACAAGATAGAGTAGAGCACACCCAAAGTTTGGGGAGGGAATAGTGGTCCCTAAACTCATGCGAACTTGAATTTTAGGAAAGGGGGCAAGAAAATTTAGCCGAGAAAGAAATCTTAGTCGAGGCAATTTGTCTTAAATTTCAAAGTTTAAAAAAAAAATGCAAAGGCATCGGTGCTTAAAAAATGAATATTGCAGATGCATTGTATTCTTTTACTCAATGTCACTTCAGAAAGTAATGTTGGCCTCTAGAAAAAAGAACATCATGATAAAAATTGAATCAAATCAGCAGAGGTAGCCTTTTCACACTAAGAAAACCTTTTCAAATAATAAGACCAAACACAGCAATTAAGCTAACACCCTAATTATTTTTCCTTTCTACTCGCAAAAAATATTTATTACATGGATATCAACATTATCCATTTAAATTGTATCATCTGCAATTAAGGCACGTTGGATTAGGACGATGACCGATCAAACCAGAAAAACTGAAGGCAAACCAGTAATTTGCATATTTCACAAATTTTCTTTGAAAAAAATTCGAATATGTGCAAAAATCACTTTAAAAAAAAAATTAAACTTTAATCTCATAAAAAAATCAAACTCATCAAAGTCTCATGCCGGCTTTTAATACTCCCCCTTCCGCCCTCAAAATAACAAAAAAAAAAAATCAAATCTTCTGGCTAAAATAAAGTCACGACAAGTCAGGAAATAAAGCCACGCGAGAGTCATTTACTATTTTTTTCTCTCTCTTATCTATCTTTAAAAAAACACAATAAAGAGACGCGAGTAAATAAAATAAATAAATAATAAACTTACCTATTGAAAGATCGTAGCCACGATTAAAATGACGGTCGTTGTTAAAACCTGAGCGATTACCTGACTGATATCCAGTTAACGAGTAAAAACAATTAGGATTGGTCAGTTCTTTCATGAAACGGGGAGGGGGAGTTTTATAATTACAATATTTATTTAATTAATGCAATAAGCCTGGATAAAAGCGATCCTCGTGTTAATATTTTTTTAAATAGGTTATATAATGGAGAAAAATAGGCGTCCTTTTTACTTTTATGATAATGACATTCCAAGGACGGAAAACGCATAATCGCTCTTAAATTCTTCATATTCGTAATCGGATTTATAAGATTTTAAATCGAAACTTTCTAATCAGGTAAACGCCGGATTTTTCATCATTTTTTCCTTGAGTCTGGCTTGAGAGAGTCCTCATCTGAAAAAAATAAATAAATGTAATTAGGAGAAAAGATGAAAAAATAATAATTGGGCAGAGCCTGAAAATTCGAATATGACGTCAATGTTCGATTTTTAAATCATAAAGAAACAACAAGGAAAATTCATCTTTTTTACAAAAAATATTTAATTATATCTTGTAATATGATTAAAAGCACTGGAGAGGATTATCTGTAGCCGAAAAAAAAGTATTAGCAAAGATTTAATAAAAAGATTGGTTTAGCATTATAGAGCAGGGTATTGTTATCAAATCAATCTACTAGACGTATGTTTTACATTTTAAAGGAAAAATCATGTTAAAATAATTTTTTCCCTAATGGGTCATATGAAAAGGGCCGAAAGAAATTTTAGACCCTTTCCCCGTTGGTCCTTTTCAGTGTCAACCCTTTTACAAAAATCTTGATCAAAAATGGAAAAGAGTCGAACGTCGGTCCTTTTCCACGAGAGCGAATAAAAAATGAAACAGAATCTAATTCTGCTCCCTTTTCAAGGCCGAAATTAAAAAGGGCCGAAAAGGAAAAGGGCCGAAAAGAAAAGGACCGAAATTGAAAAGGGCCGAAAAGAAAAGGGCCGAAAATGAAAAGGGCCGAAAAGGAAAAGGGTCGAAAAGAAAAGGGCCGAAAAGGAAAAGGGCCGAAAATTTAAAGGGCCGAAAATTTAAAGGGCCGAAAAGGAAAAGGGCCGAAAGAAATTTTCGGCCCTTTTCATAACTCCCGTGTCAATCTGCTCGAAAGTAGATATTTGAAAAAAGATCAAAGCTCAAAGATGATCATTTTTTAAGGCATCTATATTTCCAACAGCGAACTCTTTAAAGCCAAAAACTGGGCTAACTAAACTTTTCCTCAAAACGAAAAAAGGCTATTTAAGTAGTTTCTCGTTAAAAATTCGTGCATAAATCTTATGAGAACAAACTTAAGTCATACTTTTAACCTCCAGACACTGCACAAAGTTTTTTTAAAAATTTTCTTATCAACAACGTGCTGGAAAATAATATCTGACATATTGCCAATCCAAACAAATGTAGTTTTACACTGCATATTAATTTTTCAGTAGCCCTAATTTTTTTGTGCTTTTTTTTAAAAAAAATTCTTGTAAATTAAAAATGTATCTTTGTTATCTTTTAATTAAACATTACTCGATAAAAAACTCATGTTTTAAAATTCAAAAAGCCAAGTCTTTTACGACTGCGTTGTAATAATTTATTGCAATAAATATCTTTTTCAATTACCTCAAGTACCATCGATTGACTTATTTTTAGTATTTTAATAAAATTTTACATTTTTTGAATATTAATTTTTTTTCTATTCCTCATAGTCATAGTTTTCTAAAATTTTGAATTCAGCTATAGTGTAAAGCACCAGGCTTTAGTGAACTTCTTCAGTGAACTCCAACTTATGTAGTATTAAACAGTAAGGAAATGGCACAATAGACCACAGTATGGTCGCTGTATCCAGGCGGGCATCATAGGTCCCCTACCCTCATTTAACAAAGAAAAATAAAGGCGGTATAATGTCAGGGAAGCCTTATGCCGCCCTGAAGAAATTGCACAGAGGCAGACACCGCAATCTTATTCAATTACCCGTCCTTCGATAAGGGAGTCACTTGGAAAAAGCAGGAGGTCAACTTTTTCCTCTTTCTCAAAGACTTCTAAGAGACCTCAGATTTAGTCCTAGATCCTGGCCGCAGTCTTTCAAAACATTATCTTACCCTACACCAACAATCCCTCCAAATCCAGTTGTGACATAATTGCAACATAAATCTCCCTGATAACAATCTAATCGATCAACCTTCTGCATTGCAAATCACTTGGAACGAAAACCAGAAGACATGGCAATCAAACTAAAACGCAGATGATCAAACATATGTTAATCACGAAAACTTCAAATACGATTTCCTTTTTAACCCTAAAATTCCTTCAGGCTGCGTTCTTAATTAATCGACATTAATAAAAGCATAGAATTACAATAAATCTTTATTAATTTCTTACAGCAATACCGGCAAAATGGCGTTTTGGCCAATGGGCACCGAGATAGACGGTGATACTATTATAACCTTTTGTGGGTCAGCACTCGTCTTTGGAGGCGTGTCAATAATTATATGCAATGCTGACACACCTTCATTAAAACGTCAATTAATAAAAATATTACGATTTCCCGGCTGGAAAAGGATCAAGATTAAAATCAAGGACAAATCAGTTTAGTGTTAACCATTCTGATCCGGAATTATAGAATATAGAGCAGATTTTTAAAATGCATATATGGAAAAATTACCAGCGACCAAATTATCAAGGTAAGGATTCATTGTTTTGAAAAAATCACGAGGATTTCCCTTTTTTTTAATTACACCAAGGTCGCGAACAATTAAATAAAATGTAACAAAATCTTTTTATAGGCTCCTGGACGAATATTAACAATACTATTTTTTTTTTCTACTTGATTAAATCTTAAGTTTCTTCGCCGCGAATCCTTGACTCTGACCGTTAACGATTCACGGATGAGATCAGAAAATTTCACGGTGCGTCGCTTCTCATCCAGCTCGGATGATAATTGCTCCTTCAGTTTGTTTAATTATTACATTTGATCAAGGTCTTGATCGATTATGTAATTGATTCGGGGTCTTGGGACAGTTCGTGGAAATTTAAAAAAAAAAAATAAAATGGCCGGTCGACAGCAAAACCGATAAACGAGTCAAGGTTACGGGTTAGTAATTCCAGACTCTTCAAAATAAAAACTCATACGAGTATCAATCGACCTGAAAGTCAAGTTGACATAACAATTGAAAAATAAAAAAGATCGTGTCATTTGGAAAAATTTTGACGGATTTTTCCAGTCCCAGATGTATCCAGGAGGGTCCTCCAATATTGTTATGAGAAGAACATGAAAAAAAAAATATAACACGACACCGGGCTGAAGCCATTGTAGTTATAAAAGAAATTTTGAAAAAAAAAACGTGAGTAAATTTCAGTAAATTTCCTCGGTACCGGAGCTCACGAAATAAAATTTTCCCCAAATATTTAAACCGGTCGAAATTTTCAAGCTAAATCAACAAGTAAAAACAACGAAACTTGTTGATATCAATGCCATCTACTTTAAAATTACACAGTAGTTTAACCTCTTAACACAAGATCGCAGGGCATGTTATTAAATAAGAAATTAATAATGATTCATGAAGAATTTAGTTGCAAAATTTTCAGAAAGCTCCAATTAATTAACCTAGCCTTCTTGGAAAATGTATAAAAATAACCTATGTACCTTTAATTAAAGTTAAACATGCTTGAAAATCACGTCCTTCCTTTTTTCCCTCCATGTAATTGAGACGTTTTCCGGCTAAAGTGATTAAAGAGGCCGACTCGTACTGTAAAAGTCAAAAGTGTTTTTACACTTTAATGACATAATTATTCCAGCGGTCTCAAATAAGACATTAATGACGTAATTAATTAAGTATTTGTAATCATTTACTCGTATGCACCAGCATGGGAAGGATACGACACTTGTACATGGAAACGGCACACGACTGTGTAATCTAATTAGCAACGCGTACTTAACATGAAATATTGATTGTATTAATAATGATCGAATATTCATATCTTTATTTTAATAATAATTAAGAGAAATAAAATGAAGAGAAAGAGGAATTTTTGTTGGAATGAGAATGTTAAAGCTTGTTTAAAAAATTTGAACGTTGGAAGCTCTTTTTGAGCAGGGTTGCAAACTAACCGTCAATTCCTTTGGCTTCGTTCCTTTGAGAATATTTCAACAAATGAAAATGAAAATCGGATTTTTTTAAATCAAAGTTTCAGTGGGGGATTTCAATGACGCTATCCAGACCCAACTCTGATACAAAAGCCAAATCTCTGGATTCAAAAAGAGATAAATCTTAAAACTCATGACTAAAAAAGATTAATCGTTTTGACATCATTCCTGACTAAGAAAAGCTCATTGAATACTTGACGATTAAGTGATTGAAAGCTTGAGGGGAGTATAAAACAACGAGGCAATAAATGAGAAATTTAAAAAAAAACATTTAAAAATCCATAAAACCAACAATATCTTAAACTTAAAATTAGGAACTTAGTAATTATGAAATAGTGTCTATTGTTTTTTGCCAAGATTATTTCACATGATAGCAAAGTTTTTCAATGTTATCATTCAATGTTATTTATACATTTAGCAGGAAGACAGCGGTTTAAACCAGGAGTATCCTCTTTTAATCAAATTAAATAATATGCAATATTCTTCGGACAAAAAAAATCAAACACCATTTCCATTCAAATTTTTTTCCCTCAAATTTTCCCATAGCAAATTAAGTAATGTGTTATATTAGGAAATGAGTTTGATCTTTTTTATCAGATTTTGTTTTCTTAATCTTTTTTTTGGTCGATGGGAAATTTTCTAAATTTTTTTTCAGAGTTTTATGGTCGGAAAAGTATTTTCTTCCGACTTACTAATTGGAGGCCTTCAAAAATGGGCTGGATTTTTGGAAGTAAGATAATTATTATAACAAAATCTAATACTTTAAAATATTTCGGCCATCTTCGATATGTTCTTTTGCTTCTTCGAAACTTCAATTCTAGCTGTAGAATTGTGCCAATTTCAAATTTTTACAGATACCTGCAATTATGATTTCAAAGCTATTCATATAAATTCGAATTAATCCTGAACTCATTAACTGCAGATTTTTCAGTCCGATCGAGTACGTCGTGTGTATAATTATTCTTAATAATCAGAT
Organism: Liposcelis brunnea; assembly: GCA_023512825.1. Lineage (NCBI taxonomy): Eukaryota > Metazoa > Arthropoda > Insecta > Psocodea > Liposcelididae > Liposcelis > Liposcelis brunnea. Next base: position 13,797,279 of record CM042068.1, on the reverse strand, counting down.
TAGCACCTTCCAGTATCCAGTTAATCGACATATCATTTTTATATTAATTACCGGAAGCTGAAAATCTTAACCGCCCCCATATAAATCTCGGCCGATATGACGTCACAAAAATCCCAAAGCGATTGATTTATCAACGGTACTTTGAGATAACTACAAGGACAAGCCACAGCAGGTAACCGTCCTGGTTATTACGATAAAGATGATAGCAATTAAAATCAGGACGATTTTTAATCCTATTCGGAAAAAACTGTCAACTAAATGCTTAAACGAAAAAATCTGAATCGTTTTCGAACTTTGAAATGGCTAATTAATATCATTTAACATTTTTTTTCATACCTCTTTATTCTTTTTTATTGTTTATTTCCGCGTTGTTTCGACCGCGCACGTAATGTAGTTTAGTCGAATTTCCCACACTTGAGTCTGGTAATTTTGTTAACCTCGCATTGATTGACTCATGTTATTCATATTAATTATCATACTCTATGAGATTCCTTTTTACGCAATGAAATTAAAAAAGAATAGCGTTCCAGTCATGATTGAAGTCTCGACATTGAAATAGATGCATTTTCGGTGAATTACAATCCTCAACAGAATATTGATAACCAAATATTAAAATCCTGTAAAGTCCTACAAAATTTCAAAAGAAACATTGCATCAAAATACATCTGTCAAGATGTAGTTTGCAGCTCTAGAGAGTAGGAAAAAATATTCTTTGTTTGAAAATAAATTTTCGACCGAGTTGGATTCTAAAAATCCGTTTTTTCTAAATATCTTTTTAAAAACGAAACTTTAAGGGTCCTACCTAGTCTCAATCGATTCCTCAGATTAAAATACATATCCCAGTATATAATTCAACCATATTTGAGCCCGTTTTTAGCCGGAAAATTCATATATCGAAATCGAAATATCGATTTGAAAACATCAACAAAATTTTAATTTTTTTCGTTTAACCGAAACTAAAAAATGCAAATATCTTGAGAACGCGGGCAAATTTTTCAATCCTGTAAATTTCAACGGATTCCTTGCATTGAAATACATCTGATAGGATGTAGTTTACGTCTTTAGAGCGCAGGAAAAATATTTTCTGTGTAAAAATAGATTTTCGACAAAGTTGGATTCTAAAAATCCGTTTTTTCTAAATATCTTTTTAAAAACCAAAAACTGAGTGTTCTACCTAGTCTCAATCGATTCCTCAGATTAAAATACATATCCCAGTATATAATTCACACATATTTTGGCCCGTTTTTAGCCGGAAAATTCATATATCGAAATCGAAATATCGATTTGAAAACATCAACAAAGTTTTCATTTTTTTCGTTTAACCGAAGCTAAAAAATGCAAATATCTTGAGAACGCGGGCGAATTTTTAAATTCTGTAAATTCCAACGGATTCCTTGCATCAAAATACATCTGTTAGTATGTAGTTTGCATCTTTAGAGCGTGCGAAAAATATTTTCTGTGTAAAAATAGATTTTCGACAAAGTTGAATTCCAAAAATCCGTTTTTCCTAAATATCTTTTTAAAAACGAAACTTTAAGTGTTCTACCTAGTCTAAATCGATTCCTCAGATTAAAATACATCTGCCAGTATATAATTCAACCATATTTGAGCCCGTTTTTAGCCGGAAAATTCATATATCGAAATCGAAATATCGATTTGAAAACATCAACAAAGTTTTCATTTTTTTCGTTTAACCGAAGCTAAAAAATGCAAATATCTTGAGAACGCGGGCGAATTTTTAAATTCTGTAAATTCCAACGGATTCCTTGCATCAAAATACATCTGTTAGTATGTAGTTTGCATCTTTAGAGCGTGCGAAAAATATTTTCTGTGTAAAAATAGATTTTCGACAAAGTTGGATTCTAAAAATCCGTTTTTTCTAAATATCTTTTTAAAAACAAAAAACTGAGTGTTTTACCTAGTCTCAATCGATTCCTCAGATTAAAATACATCTCCCAGTATATAATTCAACCATATTTGAGCCCGTTTTTAGCCGGAAAATTCATATATCGAAATCGAAATATCAATTTGAAAACATCAACAAAATTTTATTTTTTTCGTTTAACCGAAACTAAAAAATGCAAATATCTTAAGAACGCGGCCGAATTTTTAGATTCTGTAAATTCCAGCGGATTCCTTGCATTGAAATACATCTGATAGGATGTAGTTTACGGCTTTAGAGCGTAGGAAAAATATTTTCTGTGTAAAAATAGATTTTCGACAAAGTTGGATTCTAAAAATCCGTTTTTTCTAAATATCTTTTTAAAAACAAAAAACTGAGTGTTCTACCTAGTCTCAATCGATTCCTCAGATTAAAATACATCTCCCAGTATATAATTCATTAATATTTAGACCCGTTTTTACCCAAAAAATTCATAAATCGAAATTGAAATATCGATTTGAAAACATCGAAAAAATGGCCATTTTTTTTGTTTAACGGAAACTGAAAAAATACAGATATCTTGAGAACTCTGCCGAATTTTTAGATTCTGTAAATTCCAGCGGATTCTCGGCATCAAATTACATCTGTTAAGATGTAGTTTGCGCCCCTGCAACTTGAAGCAATAATTTTTTAGTAAAAAATTGTAAGTGGTTCCTAAAATCAGTTTTTTCCCGATAACCTTTCGTAAACAAAAAACTGAGTGTTTTACCTAGTCTTTATCGATCCTCCAGATCAAAATACATATTTTAGTATATAATTCAACAACCGTTCGTGAATTTGTTGCCGGAAAAAGTATTAATCGAAAAGTTACCAACGATTTAAAAACATTAAAATTTCAAATATGGTCACTTTTTGAGTTAAACTTTTTGAAAAAATTTGCTGATGTCTCGAACACGGGGACTTAATATTTAAGACTGCAAATTCCTACGAATTTTCCGCCTCAAATGAGAAATTAATGATGTAATGATAAAAAATAATTTTAATGAACCCAGAAATAAAAAATCAAATTTGAAATGATCTTCGATAACAATAATATCTATTTGGAACTTTGAACATCAAAGTCGCACCTCGATATATGTTACAGGACGAACATACAGTATAGTAGCCAAATGTAATTTTCTATGTTCCAGAGTTCTTGAGAAACTTGAACCAACAGTCAGCTACCCTATAGAGCCCTCATTTCAATCTAGCACAAAGTCAAAATCACAATATCAAATTATGTCATTCAGATTCGATTTGATCCCACATTCAATGTCAAAGTAATCGTTGCATAATTGAGGGACAAACTTTAGGGAATAGAAACACCAATCTCGGTTTATTTTTTATCATGTGGATATTTATTTCCGGTTTTTAAACGGATCTTCTTGAAAACCACAATTACATTATGTATAAAGGAAGTGGCATGGGAGACGAGTAAACTATTTTTATCCATTATCAGTTAACATTGTTTCATTATTCCTTAATTTAAACGTTTCAAATTTGTCACCGTTTAATCGATTTATTTTTGCAAGTTTAATGAGAAATGATCAGATGAAATGCTTCACGAATAATACGATAAACCGTCACGTTTTTTTATTTGAGTAATGATTTCCCCGTTCGGCTTATCTAAAATCTAATTCAAATGCAAAAACCTCCGGTACTTTCACTACGATACCTTTTTTGGTTATTTGTAACATTTTCAGTGAAAAATGCTGGCCTAGTCCTTCCGGTTGATGAGGCAGTTCTAATTTTCCTAGTGTCCAACTAGGAGCTTAGCTCGTGACCCAGATCCTGCCACAGCAAATCAAACACCTGTAATTAATCAATCGATCAATACCAATGCCGAAGATTGCGCTTATGGAGTTCAAAGGAAAATATAAGGAGCGGACTTCATTTAAAGACTTATTCGAATCGCTCCTGAACTTTCACATGAGGAAGAACTGGGCGACCAGCACCCGGGGTCGGGAGTGACTGGGGTCGTGTTTCTTGCACCCCGGCCGTGTTCGACGTGATACCCGGCCTGCGGGATCCGGTCCTGGCTTCCCACTCACTAGGTGGCTCTTCGTGCCGCCCCGGAGTAACTGCAACAAATCTGCAGGCTAAACCTGGTGAGTTCGAGGCGATATCTCTCTGGCACCTTGAATTAGAAATCCTTACGTTTCGTTTCTCCGTTTCTTGAGGCCTCCGTTCTAAATCGCGAGGACAGCACTAGCACGAGCATCAGCAGCTCTGGAACCCTACTGCCCTCTTTCTCTTTGTATTCTCTATTAGAGATTAGACCGATTCGCTGAATTCCCGTTCTTTTTCTGTTTCTTCCCCAATATGCTGCCTCCTTCCTTTGGCCGCCCCTGTTCGACGTTCACCTTCTGCTGTGGGTGGTTTTAACTGTCGACCTTATGCGCCTGCCTGCCTGTCCTCCTAGCTTGGCAACCCTGGCGAACTGGTTCCTCGGAAGGACGATGTGTCCTTTATTGGTTTTCTTCTTAATGTTGCGAGCCGTCTCACTCTGGTTTCCGACGTTGTCTTCTTGGTCTGGTGAACTCGGAGGGTTGGTTCTTAAGGAGGAGGATGTGTCTTTACCTTCCTCCCCGGTTTTGAAGACCACCCCCCTCTATTTCTTTTGCTTCCCCCACGGTTTCTCCTCTCTCTGGCATCATGGCTTGCACAGAACGTGTGTCAGCTGCTCTGGAGCGCCAGGATGAAGCCCGGAGACCTTGCCAATGACTCCGCCAGCCGCGGATGAAGACCATTGTTTCCCTCTGGCTTACGGCCGCTCGGTGGTCACTCATTCTGGCCCCGAACTTGGCACTTGTGCGAGACTCCATGCTCTGGCACGACTGCCTGCTTTATATCCGTGATCGGATGGGAAAGCAGGTGTGGCGGTGGGTTTCTTCTTCCTTTCGGGGAAACAGTGGGCGACCAGCACATCCGCTACGACAGCAAAATACCAAGATCTTCCCACTTAGCGAATTTTCGCACATAAAGTCATGGAAATCACAATCATTTTTCATTGTCCTTACCTTCCTCAGCTCAGACATTGAAATCGACAACGCTGCTAAGCATATTTGACCGGTAAGACGTTGGTCGTCAATAATAACTAATAAAATACAACTCAGCTTTAAAAAATCTTGCACAATCCATCTACATTCATACACCTGGCTACAATCACATTTTTTTCAAAAGAATTATCCATTTTTTTTAAAAATTGCGTAACAAATGCATTATAATAATATGTCAGTCATCTAATATCATATTCTTTATTCCTGATACGAGCGTTCCGGCCCCTTCAGGTAACCAATCGCCAAGCTTTTAAATACACACTCCCGACTGTCAAGGCCAAATATCTGAATGAAAATATCCAGACGAGACAATACATTCGATAAAGATCATTGACCTCAAGGTCCCCGGACCTATCGCCCGACCAAGGTGTAGTCTACAAATCCGAATCAGAAATTGAAAAAAAAAAAAAAGGGAAACACGACCGAAAGGGGTCATGGCTGAAAATCGGACGATAAAACAGTTTTTCAAATCACGCTGGTGAACGTGAACCTATCCAGGATCGTCAATGACGATTAGGTCAGTCTTTTTACTGCAGAATCGACCTCATAACCCAACGAAGCAGATCTAATTCATCTTAAAAAAAGATTTTCAGTCGATTGTAGTCGATAGTGAATTCTATTATTTTGTAATAAATGGGCTAATCGATTTATTTATACATATTAATCCGGTTTCGAATGCAAATGGTACGTGATGTGACTCGGGAAGGAGGCGGGACGCATTTCTTGGTTATGGATTATTTTTCCTTGTGGCGGGGATGACGTAATTAATTCGGAAAATGCAACCAACGATTTTTTTTTTAAAACCCAAACTCATGATATATGGATTTTTAATGTGTTCGATATTTGGGAATATTGCTCGTTAAATCCGTGAGTCAATATTTTTATTACATGTAAAAAAATCATGCATGACACTTTTGCGGGGAAATTATACGAGGAAGAAATAAAAATAATGTGGTTAAAGCAAGATTCGGAAGTCCCAAAAATCGCTTCACTTACGAGTCCTGTGGAAGTTGAAGACCTTATCTCGGTGAAGGGCACAATGTCGAATTTTTAAGCTGGAACAAACTAAAGAGCATCCTATTTTGACATCTGATGCTGGTTGCTATTTTTTGCGGGGCCTACAGCGTCAGGCGTTTTGATACACTTCTGTGGTGCAATTGGCAAAAGATTCGCTCAAGTAGGAATGATTTGATGGGTTGGTCGATCACTAGACAGAATCTGCCGGTGAATGTCCACTAGACCATCAATTCAAACTGGTTATTGTTACAAGAAATGAATATTCACGCTGCCACCGGCAGTTCAGATTACTGCAGGATTAACATCAAGGATAAATATGCAAGCTGAATATTATAACTAGAGCGCTGAAGATTAACAACCCTTAGCTTGAAATCTGTCAGTTGAGAAAGTGTCAGTCTTATTTGTATATTTATGTGGCGCAAGACTTACGTCTTGAATGCCAAATATTATTTTTGGGATCGCCCTAACCAAACGTATATTTTTCCTGGTAAAGAGAGGAAGAAGTTGAGAGCAAATTAAGGCTCCAAAAACAGCCAAGCTTAGTTAGGCTCATAATAGAGTTTTGTTTATGCCACATCAAGCTTGAGATCATTTCTAATTATTCAGTCATAGTTATTCATCGTTTGTATAATAAATTTATGTTTAACAGGGACCAGGGATGTTACTACCACTATTACTACCTTTACTCACACCAGAACTGCAGAACTCAGAACTCAGAACTCAAAACTATATCGTTGCCCCAACGAAATTTCACTAATTGTCACTCCATGCCAGTTCTTCGACCTGCAGGTTTAAACGCCTGGCCTTATGAGTGTCTTATTTCCTTCAGTTAATGCAGACTTCAAATTTTTCTTCTCTTTAAAGCATTTTCCCCAAACGACACCACCTATGGAAAAAATGAATTAATCGACCTCAATTTTTTATTTAACCTATGATCTCTTAGTCAATTTTTGTTGATTCTTGCTTGTTTACCCAGCACATAACGTTCTTGCTCTTCTTAACATTTCTGAAACAAAGTGCGCTACAAGAAGATATTTACTCGAGTAAAGGTGCATGCAACCTAGCTTTTCAGTTTTCTTTCCGCTCTAAAGCTTTAAATTTTCCAGTAAAGTCAGCTTAAGACACAAATTCAACTCATAATCCGTTTCGAATGAGCTTTGAATAAAAAAAGCATCAACGCTTGTTACTTTTCAACAATTAATTTCATAATAATAAAAAAAGAGTAAAAGAGATTTGTACGTGAACAATGTGCAACTCTTATCCTATAATTATCTTTTTCCTGCACTCTCAAGTCAAAACGTTTTTTTGTGTATAAAATCATAAAGAACTATAATAAAACTCAATGAAAAGATTTATTATCCTTCTTTCACTGCCAATTGCATAAGACACTTCTTTTTAGTGAAAATAATAAAGCGTTGAATTAATTAAAAATTTAATAAGCAAACATCCTAATAAATTTCTTATTAATTAATCCATACTGCATTTATAATTTCAAAAAAAAAAAAAAATCAACACGTAAGCCTATCAATGAATCCATCAATCTAATCGTTTGAAATAAAAAAAATCGATCCGTTAAAATATCCGGGATTAAGAATAATGATTTTATTATGATCGAATAGGATTCCATCATAAAATCGGGTTTTGGAAAAGCCCCCGCGCAGCGCGTGGTAGCCCAGGAAAGGCACACGCGTGTTGTTACAGTCTATTAACCCTGAAAGTGATCCTGCAATGAAATGAAAATGACTAGACTATTAATTATAGATCCTGAATGGATATTTCCAAAGGCAGTGACTTTCGAGATTATGACACATATAACAATATCCCTGTCCTTTTACTCGCGAAGGGGGAAATCCATTTGAATATCTTGATAACCGAAATAGAATGTATTCAGGCAGTCAACCATATAGACTGTTGCACGTGAAATGATTCATTTTCATCCGACCTCGAACTTGGATTTTTTTTAAGAAGAAAAATTAATAAATTATCATTTTTTTAATGAAAAATATGAGGGAAAAATTTTAGTTTAAAGCGCTGACTTGCACTATAATTGTATAACGAGTTATTTTCACGCTTTAAATTTAGGATTAAGGATTATAATTAAATAGGCCTGGAGGGCGCTTTCGATGGGAGCCGGTCAAAATTACAGGAGCAGGGATTTGCTTGTTTTTCCGTTGATTAAGCAAGCAAATCTTTTGGTTGCTTTTTAAGCTAACGGGTTCGTTATTCATCTATTTTTCATTGCAATTGAAAAAAAGGTCCTTGAATCCCGTTGCAATTAGCAGACCAGAGCTTTAATTTTAATGACCCAATAAGACTTTGACATTATTAAAATTGGATCAAGTACATTTTTATGAAAATAAAGGAATTTCGTGTTTGTTTCATTTAATGGGGATCAAAAATTGTACGTAGAATCAGCACTGCAGTCAGAGAAGGTACAAAAGGGTTTTATAGTCTTAAAGTTCCTTGCCCTCCCGAGATGTATTCTAGAAAAATCCTAAGCAAACATAAAAACAGTCATGCATTAATTCCAAAAAAAAAAATTCTCTAGATGGTATTGGAGTCACTTTCGTTGCGAAATGTTCATCGGACGGTCAAGTTCCAAATCTGCAGCTTTAACACTGCACTAATGTCCAAAGGTTTAAGTTACTTTTCTGCATGCTTCATTAGTTTCATACAACACTTTAAAAACCACCATCTCGGAAACTAATTCATCAGCAGCTTCTTCCAACGACTAACAAACATTTCAATATGTTTTTAACTATGGTTTAATTCGAAAAAGCTCAACCCAAAGGTGCCAAAGCTCATCACGACATCTCTCGAGTTTAGCTGGATTCACCTGAGCTGCGCTCGACAACTTTTGAGCTCAACTGAAGACACCCGACGCCGGATCAATGTTTTTCTAAAACAAGCACCTATCTCATTTACTAAGTTTTAGCTTGACTCGATTTTATGTCCCAAACATCATAGAAAATCTGACTCAAAAAAGCAACCAGCAAACCGATCCTTATAAAGCAGCAAGCAACTGACTGGTTCAACCGGGCCTTAGCACACACCTCTAGGCCGTCTTCTGATTTAATCTTGCCTCTAGACCATTTTCCCATCAAGCTCGAATTTATAACCTTCAACTTCTTGCAAGCTTTAAGATATCACCTTTTAGTCCCCTAGTTCTTCAGCCCCAATCCTGGTCAGTTTCTAGAGTTTCTATAAACTTGTTGCGATTAAATAATTTAATTTATCATTAATAATTTGGAGTCTTTTAGTTTTTCCCATTAATTTTTCTTCCATTTCAGTTTAAATCCTTCTTTTTACAAACTGAAATACATCTTTTCATTTTTCTTTAACAATATACTTCAATCAAGAAACCATCTTTTAAATAGTCATGCTCTTAACTCAAAACAATAAAAAACAGCAAGTGATACCTTTCTTACAAAATCTTGCCCATTGCTACAGAGAAACATCTCTCAAAAGGCAAATCCACTTAATTTCCCAATTAATTTTACAATAAATCGATCTTGGCCCGCCTGACTTTCAACGAAATCAATCTAGCCGGCCGGAAAGGCAGACCCATTTACTCACTGACGATGACCTAATTAATACTTGAAAAATAAATCATTTTCCCTGTCTCGCACATTTTTCATTAACGGCTGTAAAAACTAAACACCGTAAAAAACAACTCTCATTTAAAAAATCAGACCAAAAGTTCTCGGCTCTCAGCTACAGCTTAGTCGCTATTTTTTAAACTGCAGAGGTTGCGGCGGCCTAAAAGACAAAGGAAAAGCGCCCACAACTACGGCACATCTGCAGATAATATCATAGTACGAAAAACTGATTTTTCATCGAAGGTCACTGAGTAGGATTTTTTATCACAGCTAAAAAATAATCAAATTCATCACGACATCCCGTTAAAAATTTTTTTTTTCATGAAACAAAAAAGAAGCATAAGGACTTTAATTTACTATTTATTGTCACACTGCAAATACCTTAATGAACATTTGCAATAGTGTCAATTTCTTGTCAATGCTATATTCAATGATAAGTGTTTAAAATAATTACCAGTACGGAATATTCCTCGGTTATAATAATTCAGATAACACCGGAAACGACAGGCGACGCAGAAAAATGACATAAATTAATTAAACTTATTGTTCAGCACCTTTGTGCTTGAAAAATATTTCTTTCTGGGGGGAAAAAATTAACAGGCTAATTATGAGTTTACTGTAAATTGGGAAATATCCTTGAAAGTGATTTCCGAAGAAGTGAACATTGATTATTTGATCAACGAATTAAAGTGACAGTTTTTGTTCGGAGAACCGGAAACGAAATTCGTTTTGGAAGGTTTTTCGAAAGGGATAACCCAGGGACATCAGACTTTTAAAGTAATCAAAGAAATTAAGAACAGAAAATAAACGAATGTAAAAACAATGATCTGTAAATTACGAATCTTTAACTTTATTATATTCTCACGTTTGATTTATCGTTTTGTGTTTAATCGCATTGAATGATTTAAGAGAAGACTATGAGAAGTAGTCATCTTATAGTCATGTTGCCTTCATCAAATTTAGACCAAATTCACTTTGTAGCCTCAAAATTATTTTGTTTTATCTCTATACGTCAGTGCAGAACTAGACCAAGTCAATGTCCAAGATGGCGGTATCTTTTCATAAGTTAACAATAAGAAACAAGGGGTGCAAAAGGTACTTACATGCTTTCTGCAAGTTCATAGATAGCAAGTTTCCTCCAGTTCATAGATCCTCCAAGTACACCACTCAAAAAACCCCAAAAATTTCCATCAGATTTTTTTTCTTCTTTAAGTACAAGCTCTTTTGTATCCAATTATAGGCAGCTTTCCTCCATATAGCTGATCTGTACATTTATTTTGAGGCAACTCTCCCAGTTTATTTCCCTGCTTTCCTGAAACAAACAAAAATTTTGATTTAATTTTTTGATGAATAAAATATTACATTAAAGAAAATAAAAAACTTAATTCAATTTGAGGGTAGAAAATTAATGTCAACGGTTTCTTTACTCGCCTCATTACAACCTGAAAGCCTAACAATTACTACCATAGTAAAACCACGATGCATTCATAGAATATTCGCAATCGTCTTGTCTCGTTCCGAAGACTTTGGATCAGTGGTTTTAAGACTTCCTTGGTATAGCTTACGTTCCGATCAGATACCGGTTAAAATTCCTTTTTTTTTTCATATCAATTAATTACCAATTATAACAAAAGGAAAAAATACTGTGCGCGATTTTTTTCATATAATCCAAAAAAGTGCCGGTATTTCTGTATTTTTGAAAAAAATAACTACCGGCTTTTTCTTTCAAATTAACGGAAAAGTGAAGATTTTCTTTAATTTCATTAACGGTTCTTCGCTTTTCCGTTTCCGGATCTTTCAACATTAAGAAGATCACATAACGAGCATTATTACCTTGATGAAAATCAAACAAAAAATTCGAGGCAGTTAAATTTTATAATCGTGCGAATTTTTTTCTTAGTGTGATGGATCCGGCCGTTCGGTATCAGTACTAGTTTGGCAGTTCCGCTAAAATGAACTCCTGAAAAAAATCCTGGATTCGACAATCGGTGTTTTTAAAGTGTTGTTTAAAAAGTTTTTTTTTTTTAATTTTCAGCCTCGATGTTGCCATTAATTTAATAAATCAGAGTGAAGGAGTATAAACAAATTCAAAAAATTAAAAAATGACGAACTTGCTAGTGACTTGTTTGTTTAATGTGATAGTGCTTAATTTTATATTCGATGGAATTAACGCTGCGGTTCGACCTAATATCATAATTATATTGGCGGATGATTTAGTAAGTAGTGATTATTCGCTCCATAGCATTTTATCTTTCAAGTTCAAGCAGAAATAGTTTAAACAGCTTCTAGAAAAATAGTCATTTTTTTTTATTCTAAATATTGGACTTTTGAAAAGTTTTTTAAAATTAGCAATGTTGGAAATTAATTTTTTCAACCTTGACAAAGAAAGTTTCCTGTTAATTATTCACGCCTCGTCCGTTAATTTTCACGTGTAATTTTTCGGCCTCATTCATTTTAATAATGAACAAATTCTTGATTTTAAAGCCTAAATTTTTGGGGAAATGATTTCCGAGCTCATTTAATTTAATTAAGAAGAAAATTTCTATTCTTTTAATGCTTCTTTAAGATTTAGACTCTGTTGTCTGTTTTCTGCTGAAAAAAAATTTTCTATATCTTAAAAATGTAGCCTTTCTCATATAATCGGATCACTCTGTCTTTATCTTCTTAACGAGCTTCAGAAAAATTTTCAATTTAATTTTTTTCTCTTCTTTTAATTTCTGGCTAATCTTCTAAAAATATCCCATTTTTGAAAAGAGCTGTTTGTCATGAATTTCTGATCTTTAAAATTTTAACTTTGAATCTCTTTATTAGCTTTTCAAGATTCGTATTCTATTATTTCTTTGTCTACAATGCTTTGAGAGCGCGTGACTACTATCACACGGTCCTTTCTCTTTACACTCAAACCTAACATTTACATGAGATTTCCCGAATGGCCATTCATACCATATCACCTTGACATCATCTTCTATTTGCTACATATACCTTTCCCATTTCTTTTTCCATGACTTTCACTATCTTTAACTAAAATTCAAATTGCAAAGTTGACGAAAACTTTAAAAAATACTACTCATTGCAAAATCGGATTAATATCCTTTGTACATGCGGACATGTTTTCTTTCCTAACGATTATTTCATTTTTAAAAAAATTGCTCTTTTTAAAAAAAATTAGCACCCTTTCATGCACTAAAAAAGAAACTTTTGAATAGTGCATTTCATGATTAAAATTATACAACCGACCTATATATGATTATCACTTTGAATTACTTAACAAAGATACATGACGACATACTTATATGACATTTCTAAATGCAAAGTTTTTAAAGAATGCTTTTTTCGATGCACGGCAGATTAACACAATTACCAAGTTTAAAAATCGATCATGCAAAAAGAATCAATAAATAAGTAATTGATGAAATGTAATGTGCAAAGTGCAATTGTACCTTTTCATTATTTCTTAAGTAATAATGGCGTAATCCATTTTCCACGTGATGCACTCAAAAATTTAGCTTCGATCCCGCTTAAACTAAAGTCAACGATATCACTTCTCATTTTTGATTATTGAAAAAGTATCAGATGAACTTGGATGAACATTTTTAGTGGCACGTTTCAAAATTCGAACTGAAACTGAAAACATTCGGCAGTTTTACAACGTTCACTTTGCAGGTTCAAAATGAAGAAAACAACTAACACCAAATTTGTTAAATTGGGGCGGAGCAATTTTACCTCCCATTGTTCAAAATAACTCTCCTCAAAAAAATTTTGCTACCGTAAATTTCATTTTCAAAAAAATGAAAATACAATTGTATGAACGTCTTGGTGTGAAGATTTGAACAGAGACCACAGCTGTCAATACGGTTAACAACCACAGTTATCTTTAAAAAGAAAGACTGCCCTTTACCTGCTTTTTAAAATTGACGTGGCGGAACAAACCAGTAAATTATTCTCTACAAAAATAGCAGCAAGTCTTACTGGAGAAGACACACATTGAGTGTGAAATCTTATAAATCTGAGAATTGAGAGTTAGTGGATACTAAAAGTTTGTATGCGAAATGCAATGTCTTAGGTTCTTCCACTCGCTGTCATTCAAATCCAAACGAACCGACAACAAACTACTCTTTCTCGACTAGCACTAGTCGGCTGACTAAGTAGGGCTTTCGATATGATTACTTAAGCCATCAAGATAGTATGGTTCCTTACAAAGAGCCTTAGTGTCCTCATCCACAGTAAAACCGAATTTCTGTTTTGAGACTGGAACATCCCCAAGTAGCACAGGGATGTCCCCGGATGTCCCATGAATATCCATGTCCCATAATTATCCATTTTCTAGCCTGATATATCCTATGGCTGTTCACGGACAGACGAAGTGCAACAATTGATCGCCTGGCTATAGTGTGCTACTTGGGTCGCTTTTCTTTTTTTGAAGCGCCAGGCGATATGATTATGATTTTAAAAAACTGAGCATTAATTTTTAGTACAAATATAAATTGGAAGCAGCAGCCTTGCATCACTGGCCTAATGCAGACTATAATACTAGTGTCAACTAAGATAGATTCAGACACCAAAAAGATGAATTTGATCATCAGTAAAAACTGGATTAGTTCAGAATTATGGATCCCCAAGAACACTTCCAAATTCTCTAAGCTAAAAGTTACCCTGCCAGAGAAACTAGCCACCTTTGATCTTTTTCCTACGTTATTCAAAACCGTTGGCTCTTTCCCGATTAAAAAGCTAATGATGACCAAGATTCACTTAATGACAACAAAAAATTGACACTCCAAGGTTCTTATACTCTCTACAAATATCGATGACTTCCTTGCCTATTAACTCGGACAAGACACACATGATCATCTTAAATTGGCCATAAAATAACGTTACTTTCAATAAATGCTGCTGCGCTTCTTTCTTGGACCTAAATCTCTAGGGTGACATCAACGAAATTTTTTTAGCATTAACAGCCCGAACTTTAATATTTCCTTTGAATCTTCAACGAGCTTTACATAACTCCTTCATTCTCTTACATCGAGTGCATGATAACGTTCTTTTTATTTAGTTCAACGAACGCATTTAAAGATAAAAGAAAAAAGTATATCACATTGTCTCGAGGTTACGTAAAGAATATCATGACGTAGCTCAAAAGTAAACCACCTGTAGGAAGTGCTTTTTTGTTCAAATCGCCCGTGAAACTATTCGTTCCAGTTCAAGGTGAGAAAATAGACTCCTCAGTTGATCGATTTTGACATTGATCTATATCAACAGAGACAACGAAAAAAAAAAAAAACCGAACCGAGATGTTCCGGGAAAACTAAAGAAAACAATGAAAAGAATACCAGAACTAGATCCGGTCGTCGTGTGAACCGGGACTTGAACCTGAACCTAACTATAAGAACTTACTTCAAGGTTATGTCAACCTGACCCAATTCTAACGCGAGAAAGTACTCTGTTACATAAATGCAGCGTTACAATTTCAGTAAAAGTATTATAAAATGATCATGACCTTGTGCGAGGTGAATAATTGCTCAATGCAGCCATTGATAAATCATGTTTTTTCAATTATTTGTCGGTTTGCTTTTCATTAAAATGACATTCGTTTACACGCTCTTACACGCGTGAGTTGATAAGAATTATGCCCAGGATAATTTTAATGAGACTTAACTTTTGAAGAGGATTACTGATGCTTTTGGGCCACTGGATAGGAACCTGCATGAATTTGCCAGTGTTGGCTCAGCTATGGTTCGACTTGGAAATTGAGCCCGAACGTGAGATTTATAGCAATCCTTCGTTCAAGTTCTGAGCAATCCAAGCCCACGCTTGAACAGGTTCTCGGGAAACAGGTCAAAGCCTGAAATTTTATACTGAGTGCTTGAGGCCCCAGCCTGGCCTGGAAACTACATCAAAACCGCCGGGCTAGACAGATCTGAAAGCATCCTAAAACCCTACCAAGCATCAGTCATTAATTTATGTTTTTATTTTTTTCAGGGATGGAACGACTTAAGTTTCCACGGCAGCGATCAAATTCAAACGCCAAATATAGACGCACTGGCCTACAATGGCGTTATCCTCAATTCTCACTACGTCCTTCCAGTTTGCACCCCATCACGCGCTGCCCTCATGACCGGTTTATATCCGATCCACACTGGTACGTATCCCTAAGTAAAAAAGAATCTTTCACCGAAGGGCGTATGCACCTGGATTACCTGTCAAAAGGATAAGTTGTTTGAAATGTTTATATAAGTCTGAAAAGATGATTATCATAATTGATGCTACCGCCTTAGGTCTAGGTTTACATTTCAATCATCATCTTTGATAGCCGGTAGCGGATAATAAAAAAAAAAGGACCTTAACGCAAAATTTTGTGCGGGCTATAATTAGGATTTAAGATCACGACATCACGGCAATTAGACGTCTGAGATATTTTTAACGAAATATTATTCATAACTTGGCCAAACTTACCATTTACCTCATGATCCAGGGAAATGGGATTTCCTCCTCACATGGCTAAGTGGTTCGTCACTCGTCATGTGTAAATATACTATGACGTCAAACTCTCGATTTCTAGTTGTTTGAGGTGTTTGTACCTGAAAGAATAAGGATAATATTAAATGCAAACGATGAACTTTTATTGCACGGGGAAATCAATATTACGTCAAAAGAAATTTTTGGATGAGCTGTACGATTAATTAAATTATTTTACTGACAAGTTAAGACAAGTTTCACTGTGACGTTCAGATTTTTATGTAATGAGTATCCAGTTAGCTATGTAGCAACTTTTTTTTTTAAAATAAGGGACACTAATGCGCTCTTAATAAAAACAATGGAACGCTTAATCTGTACGTTACAAGCCCCGTTAAATCTCAGAATGGTAACTTTAGAAAAGCAACGAGGCGAAAAATCGTGTTGCGGGCAAAAAATTTAAATGAGAATCAGAATCAGTGGCACGTAGCGCCTCTAGTGGACAATGGGTTAACTCATGAAATGTGGCATGAGGAAATTTTAAGGCCTGCACTGTTCGGAAATAAAAGGAAACAATTGGGGAAAAAATCTTAAATTTGATCCTAAAGTTGCAAACATGTTTAAAATATTTTTCAAAACTTGATGGCCCCTAAAAAGTTAAATTTAGAAGTGGGGCATCGGTTGAGGAAAATTTTAGGCAATCTGGCGATTATAAAAATACTTCTAGTCTATTCCTGTAGGCTTGCTTAAACTGGACCAGATGAAGCGAAAGATTTTTTAGAAAAAGTTTTTGCACAGGCTCGAGTAGCCAGTAGGAAGCCCTCCTAGGCTCCGTGCATATCTCGACAGTAGCGTTCCGCTAAATCAGCGTTTAATTTATAGAAAAGCGTGAAATTCCCCTAAGTTTTTGCAGGAGGATATATATCCGGGACTTAGTTAATCATGGTATATTTATAAATATATATCAATAAAAGTATGCACTTCGCCTATAGAGTAGACACTTTGATGAGTCGCCTGCTACATGTAAATTTTGAAAACTGGAAGCTGCCATGATCGTCCATCGCGATTGGCGAGGTTCCAATTCGAGAATGGCGGCCACCAAATTCGAGGTCATGCCGCACCCCTATAACGACTCATCGAAGTGTCCAGCCCCTATAAGCATCCCTAGTGGCCAGTAGTGAATAATATTTTACTATTAACAGGAGCCGAACTAAGAATTAATCGCTTTGTCCTGACAAATTCTACTTTCTAACCTTAAAAATTTTCATCGAACGGTAAATGCTTCTAATCAGCCAGGAAATTATATTAGTTTTCGGCTATTTTAATACACGAATAAAAATGCAATTGCAATTTTAATATAATTTCAGACCCTGACCGATATATCGGATCAAATTGACCTATCGACCTTTAAAAAATATGCATTTTTAATAGAAAAATCAATTTGAAATATTTCAGGTATGCAAGGTATGCCAATTCTAGCTGCCGAACCAAGAGGTTTACCAAAGATGAAAATCCTTCCCGAATACCTCAAAGATTTAGGATACGCCACAAGAGCCATCGGCAAATGGCATTTGGGATTTTACCGGGAGGATTTTCTACCCACAAGTCGAGGCTTTGACTCACATTTAGGATATTATAACGGTTTTACGAGTTACTACGATTACATTTTACAAGTTCCCGTAAGTAATATTTTAAAATAATGTTTTTACATTTTTCCACAAGGTTTAATTTTATTCATTGTAAAAAAAAATTATTGTTTCAGGGTAACAACAATGCAGATCTAAACGGTTTTGACTTGAGAAGGAACTTAACACCAGCCTACGACCTTGTTGGGGCTTACGCGACAGACGTTTTCACAGATGAAGCAGTTGAAACGATTCGGCGACACGATACAAGGATACCTTTATTCATGTATTTGAGCCACTTAGCAGTACACGCAGCGAATCGTGGAAAATTTTTAGAAGCTCCTCAGGAGGTCATCAATAGATTTCAACATATCGCAGATCCGAATAGGAGAACTTTTGCCGGTAATTATGAAAGCGGTCCTGAAAATTTTGGCTCAGGCTCAGGCTCAAGTCAAACTTACGCCCGGTGTTCGCTCTCAAAAATTAACCCGGGCGCCCAGTCCAATAAAAGACTTTTGACTAAACTCTTTCTGAGTAAGAAAATCTAATTTTTTAAAAATTTCAGCTATGGTAGCCAAATTAGATGAATCTGTAGGACGGGTAATCCAAGCCTTGGAAGAATCTAACATGCTCCACAACTCTATAATACTTTTCCTATCGGATAATGGTGCACCTACGATTGGGCAATACCCAAACTGGGGTTCTAATTACCCTTTTAGAGGTATTAAAGAAACTCTATGGGAGGGCGGTGTAAGAGGCGCTGCTTTCTTATGGAGTCCTCTTATTAATCAAACACCAAGGGTTTCGAATGAGCTCATACATGTATCAGATTGGTTACCAACTCTATATGCTGCTGCCGGTACGTTTCCGAGAATTATAATAAATTATTCTTGCAGAAAAATTTTCAAAGAATGTTTTTTAAATTTAGGCGGGTTCCCAGCGAGTTTACCAAAGTTAGACGGAGTGAACCAATGGTACAGCTTGGTGCATAATTTACCTTCCGAAAGGAATGATGTATTACTCAATATTGATGAAGTTCGACAAGTTGCTGCCATAAGAATGAATAGCGTTAAGTATCACTGGAAGTTAGTCGTAGGTAAGAAAAGTACTTGTTTTTAAATGTGTAGAATGTTTGAGATTCTTGGAGCCAGGAGCCACCACTATCTTTGCTTTAGCGTTTACTATCTTTGCTTGGGCGTCCATTATCTTTGCTTTAGCATCCACTACCTTTGCTTGAGCATCCATTGTCTTTGCTTGAGAGTCCATTATCTTTGCTTGAGCGTCCATTGTCTTTGCTTAGCTTCCAAGAACTTTTTCAAGTACTATAGCTGCACATCACAAGAGGGCATCTTGGCCAGGAATACCTGAAATTGATACAAGACAAATTCAAATTCGATACAAATCTTTAGGCTATAATTCAAGGGTCTGATTTTCTACAATGATTTTACATCTTTTTATATTTTGAACGACATTAACATGTAAAAGAATTTTAAATTAAACCGAAAAATATTGTATATCATGAAGAACAGTTTGCAAGGTTTTTAATTTTCTTAAAATTTTAGGTACCGTGCAAAATGGAACTTACGACGAGTACTTCGGCCAGGGAACGAACCGTTTCCCTGAAACCAACCCACCATACGACATCCAAAGAGTCATCACATCACAAACATATCGATCACTCGAACGACTATCACAAAGACATCTCACAAAATATCCAACTCCAAGTTTCTCAATTCCAGCGCTTCGAGATTCTGCGACCGTCACTTGCAACTACCCAGTGTTCAATCGAAAGCGCTGCAACCCTGCCGAAAGCCCTAATAACATTTGCTTGTACGATATTAAAAACGATCCGTGTGAGCTAAATAATTTAACTCCGTATTATCCAAACGTGGCTAGATATCTATTCAAAACATTAGTATTACACAAACAAACTTTAGTACCTCAAGCTACAAGACCAACAGAACCACGTTTGGCCAATCCCGGTTTATTTAACGGGACGTGGTCACCGTGGTACGATCGATCCGGGATACCATATTTCACGCTTAATAATGTAGCATCTAGGAATGAATTAAATTCCGTTTCTGCCACATTAACAAATACAGAACCGAACGAAACAATTCTGTAAATGTTTAACGTGCCACAAATCGATTGGACAGGGCATTTTTATATGTATTATGATCTCTTCTACCAAATATAAGCCGAAAAAGGCTTTTCGCAGACTGGGCGTATTTAAACAAAGAGAGGAGAAGAAAAAATTGTGATCATTTTAATTTATTAATAATTTCCGGGTTTGACTTGAAGAATGTGCATGAACAAATATGAATCTTTTTGAATATTTTCTGCCTGATTATTAGCTTTAATTAGGATTAAGTGATAGAATAACTTGCGTTGTGAATGTGTTGCACTTTATGTAAGTCTTGTATAGCATCATTAATTTAGTTTTAATATTAGATTAATAAATAATGAAAAAAATTTGATTATTAGAATGAATTCTCATGAAACATTCAAACCAAAAAATTACTGAGAGTCGAAAATTATGTTTGGTCAAAATGTTCGATGGGCACACTCATGTTGGAAAATCTTATTCATTACTTTAAAGAGCGGTTAAAAGTTAAAAGAATGGAAGTATGTTTTGTGGTTGAAGAATAAAGGAAGCTGAAAGAAAGTGCTAAAAGAAAATTTACAAGGCTGGAAAATTTACAATTAACATGCGAAAGAATATCTTAGAATTATTTTATTCTACATAAGTTCTCAGCTAAGAATCGTGTTCATACTGCAGAACTGAAGTAGAATAAAATAATTTAAGACCATGGTGATTTTATCTCTTATAGCTATTTACAGTTCACGAAGAAAAGGAAGATCCATATACAAGATTTTTCCACTGAAAAGGACACGGTTTGGCATAAAAATGTTTATCCTATAATCAATCAGGAACATTAAATTTCACGTTCATGACTGTATCTTCTAATAACCCAAAAACCACAGCTGTAACCAAAAACCACAGCCTTAAACTGTAAAAATGCCTTCCCTACATTAAGAATTTGATTACTTCCTGCTGCAATGTAAACCGGTATCCAACCAACCCGGCTTTTTTCAACGGTACATGGTCTCCTTGGTACGATGAGAATGGTGAGCCTTAAGCTTTAGTGGATAAAGCAATCAAATGATCGGTTTTTAAATAATGGGAGAAAACAGTTATCCCTGGTGGTTAAAATAGTATTACATAAAATAAATGGCTTTGAACAGTATTCTTATTTTTGATGGAAGGTCGTTAAAGGATAAGATATAGCACGTTCTATCAGTTTTGCATTTGAAAAGGACAAATCGAATTCTTATGAAATGTGTAAAGCATGATGAAAAATTATTGCTTGTGTTGGAAAAAACGTTACTGGGGTTTGAAAGCTCGCCCAAGGAAAATGAAAACCTGACTAAAACTATTTCTGAACAAATCTTCTTCTTTAAATGCCCGCTCCTCGTCGGAGATTGGCGATCATCATGGCGATCCTAACTTTGGAGGCTGCCGAACCAAAAAGGGGTACTGAATTTTGGCAGTACCAGTCTCTTAGATTCTCGAGCCAGGATGTTTTCCTCCGACCCGGTCTACGCCTGCCTTCAATCATGCTGTACACGCTGTACGGCCTCGCCAGCGACTATTAGTTGAGCATTAACAATCTGAACAAATAATAATCTAAAAAAAAATAACTTTCCAATAATTCAGTAATGCAAACCGAACACTCAGTTTAGAATCAAAGTGCTTTCAAACAAGCTAAAAACCCGGAGCAGAGATTATTAAAAAAAGTCTGGACTTTACAGGAATATCAAGACTAAGCAATTGTCTTCCCATGCATGAACAATTAGACTACTTATCTCACAGGCTACAAGGACACATGTTGATGTATTATTACTTGACACTGCAGTTTAAACCTGTGCCGTACTTCTGCGGTTTCCTTTATTGCCTCGTAAATACGAAAAAGCTCGATGAAATTATTATTGTTGTAAGTTCGTTGCCTTCATAAATGTAAATATAACAGTCTAGTGCACTTTTCTCCGTCGCGACTCATCCTCAGAAAATTTATCAATTGTTTCGCAATGTTTTCACTATCGAAATATCCAAACTATTTGATTAATCTGATGTTTGTGCTTAGTAAAAATACAATAACAGCTTCGGCACCTCATATTATTTTTATCTTAGCAGACGATTACGTAAGTACTAAATATCCAAAGCATCGATTATTATCAAAAACTTTCATCCTAAATATTTTTCAGGGATGGAATGATGTTAGTTTCCATGGCAGCAACCAAATCCCGACACCGAATATCGACTCTCTTGCTTATAATGGCGTTATATTGAATTCTCATTATGTTCTTCCGGTTTGTACTCCATCCAGAGCTGCCCTGATGACAGGTTTATACCCTATTCATTCGGGTATGCAAGGGATGCCGATACTTCCAGCTGAAAGAAGAGGTTTGCCGGATGGAAAAATTCTCCCGCAATATTTAAAAGATTTGAATTACGAGACGAAAGCTATCGGAAAATGGCACTTGGGCTACTACAAAGATGAATTCCTTCCCAACAACAGAGGTTTCGACTCATTCTTCGGATATTATAACGGTTACAATAGTTATTATGACTACATAGTGGAAGCTCCCGTAAGCACAAATGACTCTTATCGTAAATATTCCTCCAGTAAAATAGATTTAATTTTAGGGCTTAAATGAAGAAACCGTAAGTGGTTTTGACTTGCGACGAAATACAACATTAGCATGGGACGTTGTTGGACAATACGCAACAGA
This sequence comes from Liposcelis brunnea, assembly GCA_023512825.1. Classification (NCBI taxonomy): domain Eukaryota; kingdom Metazoa; phylum Arthropoda; class Insecta; order Psocodea; family Liposcelididae; genus Liposcelis; species Liposcelis brunnea. Next base: position 13,774,814 of record CM042068.1, on the reverse strand, counting down.
TGCCTTTACCGATGATGCAGTCGATACGATTCTTAACCACGATAAAAGCAAACCGCTTTTCCTGTATGTAAGCCATTTAGCCGTTCATGCGGGGAATGATCCTAAATTGTTGGAAGCGCCACAAGAAGTCATCAATCAATTCCAACACATCCCAAATGCAGGCAGAAGAACTTACGCCGGTAATAGCTGATCTGGTTGTCTTATACGAGGCAGAAATCTTCATTTCGAAATGTTTCAGCTATGGTTGCTAAATTGGATGAATCTGTTGGGCGAATCGTGTCAGCATTAGAAAAAGGAGACATGCTTCAAAATTCGATAATCGTTTTCGTGGCAGACAACGGTGCACCGACCGTTGGAAAGTTTTCAAATTGGGGTTCGAATTATCCTTTGAAAGGGATTAAGGCAACACTTTGGGAGGGAGGTGTAAGAGGTGTTGGGTTGGTATGGAGCCCACTAATAAGTCAACCTCCGACAGTAACCAACGAGCTAATGCACATAAGCGATTGGTTGCCTACTTTATACGCTGCTGCGGGTAAGTTTTTAAGCATTGCCCATTTAAACTTCTGATGAGGGATAGAGCCGCAAACAAAAAGTCAACAATGCTTCCTGTTTTATATTCACTTTACTTTATAATGCACACTCTCGTGTTGGGTTATTGCACTACTATTCAGAATATTATTCGAATTAAGTAATGAGTTACATGTTATTGTTGCTGCAAAAAGACCAGCAATGTTACGGAATGAACCTAAGCAGAGCAGGTAGTGAAGAAGAGATTGAGGAAGACAAACGCGGGCCTCCCCTAGGCGAAGACAATGGCATTGATAATAAAGATGATGACCCTCAAAATATTATCGCAGCTTTTAGTTAAGAAAACCCAAAAAGCCCACGAAGCCTTCTGAGTGCACATTATCCGTCGAACAATACCGCAGACTGTGCTCTGAGTGCTCCACCAGGCCTCACTAGGGTAACCGGTGAGGCATGTTTTGTCTTGTTCAAGGAATGGCGTCCTTGCCCTGTGGTGAGCTCCCTTCTCAGGGTTATGAGTTAGTGGAGGGCAGCAGCTTCGCTAATACTGACCTAGGGCTGAAGATGGTAGTAATCGGCAAGGCCAAGGCTCAGATACCGGGAGGCAGAGTTGGATCAATGGTATGGCTCCCGTACTGCGATGTGGAAGATTATGGAAAGTCACCACATCATTTGAAATTCCTAGTAAAATCATCAATGGTTGGCCATGATGATCGCCAATCTTCGACGAGGAGCGGGCATTCAAAGAAGAAGAAGGTCCTGTTGTCCCTTGCACCATCATTCAATTCCCAAACTGAAAAAATTAATTGAGTAGCATTTTATCACAGCTATCCAAGTCATATCTTTAGGTTAACGATAAGCATTTTTTTAAAAGCACACTTCTTATATTAGAGTCCTTAAATTTTTAATTAGCCTTTAATTGTTATGACACATTGTTTGTCGCTCTTGATGACATTGAAGAGATTTCCAGAGCATGGATCGGTTGGTTTGGTTTAATTATACCTCTTCAACTTTAAGTTTTAGTTACCAAATGTTATGCTCCGTCGAGCTTTTACCTAAATATGTGATTTAAAACTGTTCCAGGAGGCAACCCATCCGATTTACCTCCGTTGGACGGCATAAATCAATGGGACGCAATCACCAAAAATTTACCTTCTAAACGAAAAGAGGTTCTTCTTAACTATGACGAAATTCTAAAAATATCAGCTGTAAGATTTAACACTGATCAACATCACTGGAAATTACTACAAGGTACGCAGTCCCATAATTCCAAATACATTTACCATTTCAAAATTATTAAAATGTTTCTAGGTTCGTTTCTAAACGGCCAGTATGACAATTACTACGGAGAAGGAACAAATCTCCCAACAGAAGCTAATCCAAAATACAATCTTGAAACGATCACTTCGTCTTTAGCTTACAAAGCAATGGAAAAATCAGCGAACAAATATTCAACAAAGCAACCAACTTCAAAATTATTCATACGGATTTTAAGGCGACAAGCTACTGTCAGATGTAATTGTACAGTTTTTAATAGCAATAATTGTTCTCCACAAGGAAATAAAGTATGCCTTTATGATTTGAAGAACGATCCATGCGAATTAAACGATTTGAGCTTACAATATCCATTAGTAGTCGCAAAATTGCTGAAAAAATTAAATGGATATAAACGGACATTGGAACCTCAACTTTATAATCCGTTGGAACATGATTTAGCTAATCCCGTTTATTTCAACGGTTCGTGGTCACCTTGGTACGATGAAGCTGGTGTGCCTTATGCTTTGAAGGATATAACAATGAGATAATGAATTCAAAAAATATAAAAGTTTTATTTTTAAAATAAGCTTATGCCCAACTAAATGAAAATTCCAATAAATCCAAAAAGCAACGAATAAAAAGAAAAGAATTTAATGTATTTGAAATTTTTTTCTGTTCAGCGAATTAAAAATTTTCTTTCTTGCAAGTGTCAGCAGAATCTCCGGTGGCGTTTTCCCCGAAAATTTTTCTTTTTTTCAGTTAAAACCGATTTTTCCTAATGTTCATAATGGCCGAAGAGTTGATTGTAAGGTCAATAAACTGACGGAAAATAATATTCTTGGCTATCATAATTTTTTAGCAAAACTGCAAAAATTCAAGCGGACAGAAGTACTAACGGATGAATGAACATTTTAAAATTATTTCATTAATAAAAAATAAAAAAAGAGCTGAACTGTTTGAGAAGAAACGGAACCCTTCCAAATAAAGAAATCCACCAACATTCAATTTATCCCGAAGCATCAACTCGGGACGAAAGACAAAAAAAAGAAGAAAAAAAAAAAGAGGATATCAAGTTTATTTGACAAAATGAAATTTCCCAGACATTTTATCAAGTCTTATCATGCCTCTTTATCAATAATTAAAACCCCATCAAGCCTTTTCATTTCTTATATAAACTCACACATCTTTTTTTTTTCTCGTTATTTCTTCCTTCTCTTAAAAAATAAAAAGACAGTCAAACATCGAACATGAGTCTTTCGACCTCGTTATAAGTTAACTGTGAAAAGGTGTATAAATATGAAAAGCGTTGATTGCACTTGCCGGATCAGCAGAATCGAAACAAAATGTCAACAAAGTAGCAAATCAGACTCTCTCTCCCTCTTTTTAAACCCGGATTTTCCCTTTACGCTTCCCTTTTCAGTCAATAAAGATATTGCTTTTATGTGCACCGCTCATTCAACGTGTCTATTTTGATTATTTGCATTTCAGCAAAATGAAATTCTAGTAACGTCCCAAAAGGGTAATTATTGCAATTACATAGTGTATCGAACCATATGCGATTTTTTGAATTTTGCACCATATTGAATGCAGTTGCAGGGATTTGTGGGAGTGAAAAATAAAATCTCGATATGTTAAATCAATGATCTAGAAAATTATTTTTACCTTTCCCCTTTCCGAAGCTAAAAATCATTTTGGCGACGCTAATTAAAACCCACGGACTGTTTTGGCCGTAGATCTCAAACTGTTAACGATTTTATCAATTATTATACCTTTACAAACTCTAGGCAACACGTTCATGCTTTTCAATTAAAGAGCATCTCAAGCAGGTTGTGGTTTTGTCAAACACCACAACCAAAGCTCAACTTTCTCTAAATGCTTTATCAAAAAATTAAAAAAATATAATGGGAAAACTTTGAATAGATATCTCCAGAAATAAATTTCAAAAAAATTTTCTAATCTGGGTAAGATTGAAGGGTTGTTTATTAAACAAAAGTAATTAAACATCCTTCGATTCATAATGAACCGAGTTATGTACTTATCTACTTCCCTTTTTTTTTTTTTCATTTTGATGACGTCACTAAAAAATAAATAACTAAATTGTCATCCCAACATTTTTTAACTTTCTCATATTAGGTTGAATTTATAGAATATAAAATTTCATTAAATCACAATGAATTTAATTCGTTGAAGTGCTTCTTGAAATATTTTCCTTGCTATTTGAATGTGAGAATCAATTTGATTTTTTGTATGGAAACCCTAAGTGATTTTTTTTTCTGGGATTTTGACGCGCATGATAACATCGAAACTTTTATCAAGCATCGACCTTAGGCTTCGTGTCCCTTTTGAAAACGGTTAACGACTGAAAATCTAGTTCCCTACTTAATAATTACATAGAAACCCGAACAGATACGGAAAGTACCGGTAAGGAAGAGTCTTGAAGGGATGCAGCGAACGCTTCCCTTTTTTATTTTCCCCTAAGGCTTCCCTTTAGGCCTCGCGAAGTTAGGTCGCGAATCGCGGTTAGGGAAAGGGGCTTTCTCATGGGTTTGAATAGGCCTCTTCATCGACCATTTCGTTGAAGGGGGAAAAGTTCCTATAATATCAAGCGTGAAAAACCCTAGTTCACACCTCCTGGGTGTTTAATGGAAGCTGAGCGCAATTTTTAGTGATTGAGAATTTTCATTATATTTTATTTCAGTACCAGATAGAGCCTTCAAAAATTCTGAGAACTACTAAGCTCATCTAAAGCAAATTACCCACCTCATCATCCTATTTTTTAAAACCCTATCAAGCTCGAGTTGTAGGAAGTCCCCCTCAAGATCGCAGCTTCGGGAGCACTTACTACGCCACTGATATAAAGCACGTAATTATCGTATGCGGAAAATCTCTTTTGACTCAAATCATCAATCTTCGCTACCGTACTTTTCGAAAACCCACACATCTCGTAATTGTTTTTACTAAAAAAAAAAAAACTAAAACAAGAGACCATAATAACATAAAAGGAAACCATCTCCGATATCATACTTTCCCTTTAACCTACGACTTCCAACCCTCAAGTCAATTAAACATGAGCTCGTCTCATGTTGATTCGATTTTAAGGCGTTCGATATCAATTTCTGGAAAAGCTGGTTTTCTCCGCAACTAAGCACCAAGATCTTAACTAAAATCCAGTTTCAACCAAAGCTTCTTTGATTCAATAAACTTTCCGAGGTAATGTTTTGTGAGATATTATTAATATGAATTCATCCCGTGCTCGTGGTAACGCAATCAATTTATGAACTGGCTTGATATAAGCAAAACTTTTAAATTTTGTTGAATTTAAATGTTTAAATGTAAAAAAAAAATAGCGTTTGGGGACAAGGGGAAAAACGATTAGCGAAATAAGAGAAACAGAAGAACGCATGGTCGTAATTTATGGATACGTCTCACCGATGGGGTTAAAGCCGTCAGTGAACAGCTGACGGTCGCGTGGAAACCTTCGCAGAATCGGAAAAGAGAATCCAATCCACGCGGGATATTTTCATAAACACGAAAAATCTTTAAAGTTTTTTTTTTTTTAAATTTAATTTTGTTTAACACAAAATGCTGCCATTTTTGAACCACACGTTTCAAGGAAAAATAAATAAAGATTGGTGAGGTATGTCACCGGATATTTGATTTTAACAATGATTATTACAGTTAACGTAGTTCAATGTCCAAAAAAATTTTAATGGCCCACCTATATTCGTTGATCGAAAATAAATATTATTTCAGACTTTTCCATACAAATAAGGCTAATAGACCGTATTAAACATTATAAGCCAAAATTAATTCACGCTTGCGCATAGGAAAAATATTATTGCCATCTTAATTTTTGGTGAGTGAAGAGTTTTTCATAAATCTCAAGTTTATAAAAAAACAGATGTTGAAATTTAAACTAAGAAGAGAACAAGGGCTTGCACCGGCAGAGCGCTTAATGATTATCCGCAATTTTTTAGCTCGGCATATTCCAGGCAAGAAATCTTGCCAGAATTTTTTTTTCTACAACTAGCCCCTTTGCTACTCAAGTTGTGCTACTAGCTATATATCAGCTTAGATTATAATCTGTAATATCACGCTTTCGAATTGGTCATTTGTGTTTTTACAAGGATCGCGCTTTTTCACTGAGCAATCTCAAAATAGTTTTTGATCCTTAAAAATATAAAAAATACATTTTTTGAACAGGAAAAATGTTTTTCAATTTTTAAAACAATGTTATGAAAATTTAATAATTAAGAGAAAGTTTTTTGTCAACACTTTTTTTCGATTAAAACATATTCGCGATTCAAATCGACGCGCACGCTCTCTAAAATAACTAAATTTCTAACCTAAATCGGTTACGAGTGGCTACCTTCACTACGTCGTTTCGTTGTACCTCGCTTTTTATAAGGAATTTTTTTAAATAAATTTTAGTTGCTTTTTTAATAAGTAAATGCTCTTGGACATCAATTGACAATTAAAAATTTGAAAAAATTGTTTATTTTTGTGGAAAAAAATTGATTGAAAGATTTAAAATAGTTTTAAATGTTTCCACCATAGGTTTCCTCATATTACCGATGAGATTAACCCTACTAAGATTAGTTCCTCGCAAGGGGGCGCCTGTGTCTCTTGAATCGCGAATAGCAGAAAAATAATATATCACAAATATTCAGGGACAACATTATTCCAATATGACAAAGTCTGAAAAAATCCCCCAAAACACTTCTCCATTAAATAAGATTTGTACGCCACAACAAACAGCATTTGTCAAAAGTTCCCGAAGAATTGATTTAAATTAAAATCAATTTTCTTTAAAAAAATTCTAGAAGTAGTGTAACTGCAAACAAGAAAAACCTGAATAAAATGTTTTGTGTAAAAAAAATAGTCGATTTTTGGTTACTGCGTCGTGCTCTCTACTCGTCCACTAGACTTTAAGGACCGCCACTGACTCTCAAAGCAACAACAATAATGCCACAGAGATTCCCAATTTACAGTTTAGTTTAGTTTAGTTTATTCCTAAAATATAGGAATAAAACCTGAAACAAGGAAAAATTAAAAGAATTTCATATGAATAAAAAGTTTGGGTGAAAAAACCGCTAAAACCTTTGGCATTCCATTTTCAAAAAAAAGTTTAAATCTTCCTAATAAAATGATGAGCAAAAACTTCACTTAACTTTTCCTTATATTTACAAAAATACGATTTTTTGTTCCACATTAAATTTTTATTAAATTTAAAAACTTCCCTTTAAGTAGCTAAATTTTCCCGACTGGACTCCGCGACAAAACTTTCCTCTTTCTCTTAAGAAGGACATACGACATCATTCTTACCTCTTGACTTTATACAACAAACCGTAAATCCTTATTTTCCCCCTTGAACATTGCAACGTCATAAAGATTAACGATTCGGAATCCAGAACAAGATTAAATGGAAACTAGAAACCGATCAGATATTTTCTCTCTCTTCCTCAAAAAAAAAGTGACGTCACCATAATAATAAAAAAAAAAACTGGCTGGACTATGTATCATATTGCTAACATGACGTCCTTCGGACTTTCAACTCAAAGCTATGATCGAAAACGAGCAATAAAAATTTTACAATTTCCAAACAATGAAGAATTTCCACTTAACCTTCGTCATTACGATCGGATAAAGTTACGTAAAGGGATGAAAACGTTAAACTAGAGGCAGCAGGTTAAGGCCCCGCATGAGATAAATTTTGATAGGATTTAAAATCGTCGCGCCTTTTCCCCATTAAATGGGAATTAATATAAGATTATCAATCAAAAGCTTTCCGTCTTAAACTATCGACGCGATGCTCTTGAGGTTATACAAAAGCTCTTATTTCACTATTCCACCTCCGATTAGTTAATACCGACAGATAATTAAACACAGGGTTTGTTGATTCCGAAATCGGTTTGAAGTGTGACGATATTATTAAATTGAAGCTACTTTGTTGAATCTTTCAAAGGGGAATTGTTTTATTGAGGAAAAACGGGAAATGCGGATCTTAGCCAAACAAAAGATTCAAAAATCTTTTCATGTATCAATAACTCCTTAATACTTTACAAGAGCAGCAAAGCTCGTGCTCTGGACTAAATAGGATGAAAGATGTAGGAAGGATGATTACCGTCCATTTTTCCGAATACAAATTCCCGAATACTAATTTCACGAAAGGTTTAATTCCCGAATGATATAATTTCCCAAAAATAAAAATCTCGAATATTAATTTCACGAATAATCTATTTCCCGAATAAAATTTTATATGTTTGTAGTAATAGAGTTATGAGTGAAAAAATTTTAAAATAATGTCGAAAAACTTAAAGGTTCCAGAATATCTTATTTAAAACCATATACTGTAGCAGAATGCCACAAACAAATAATAAAAAAAAAAAAACAAGTCAGCCATTTCTGTTATTATTTTATTTTTTATATGATGCTTTTTTCAAATCTTGCAACTTTTCAAAATTTTTTGTGTTAAATAAGTGGTTCAGATAAAGCAGTGAATTTTTAAATAAAATGGAAGAAAAGGTGGAAGGAAAAATAGTGGATAAAAAATTAATTATTGTTGGGGGGCTTTGTTTATTTGAAGTCTAGAGCAGCAAAAGGGAAAATATATTGGGATTGTAATCGGTTAAGGGGAAGGGAGTGTAGATCTATAATAATCTATGAATATCTATCTATTATCTATATGCGTTGATGTTAATTTTTGTATTGTAGCCCTGATGAAGTCATAAATATAATGACGAAACGTCGGCAAAGCCAAAATTATTCAGTTTATTTTCACTCCTCCAGCACCAAAAAGTTTAAGGAAGGAATCTATAAATAGATCTTAAAATATCTTATAGATTAATCGCCGGCTCCATTTAGTACAAACCGGCTATGTGGTACTGTTTGGTACGAAAAGGAGCTGGCGATTTGGAATTGCCTACAGCATATAAAATCTTCTTTTTCTCTACTCTACTCTATTCACTTCCAACAATTGGATGTCTGCCTTTCTCGACGATTGCCCATCTTCTTTGACTCTTTTCGTCCAGTGAAATTCCACTATAAAGTCGGAATTCTTCGTGCCATCAATTTTAAGCTCATCTCAATCCTCTCTGATCGACTTTAGAAAGGATCGACTAAGGAAGAGCCACGATAAAACAGATCTACCACTCCTCTAACGTCGCAGTCAACATCGACCATTTTAAGTTGAAACGATTCACAATCGAGACTTCGATTTAAATAAAATAGTCACCAGTTACAAATTATAGCTGAATTCTACTTCGATTAGGCAAGTCTTCGGATATGTGACTTAGTCTTGGCGACAACAAAGACAATATGCAAACAATCTTGCAGATGAAGACATGCTACCTTGAGGCTTGCAAATTTAACCACACGTGCATTCATATCAACCTCATTCAACCCGAATTTATTAAACTTTTACTATTTCTTTGGCGTTAAAGCGGACAAAAATCAGAATTTAAATTGCTTTCACTATTAGGTTTCGTTTCACATCCGAAAAGCTTTTACCCCTACGAGGCTATTGAAATAAAGAGCGGGAAAATTGAAATAGAAATCGTGTATCTCCTTGTACGGTTTTACCATTTAGTATTTTTCTCAGAGGCGGACTGGAAGCCCTCATTTCTTCATTTAGGTGGCCCCATACTGATGGATTCGATGAATAGAAAAGGTCAGATGAAGCGAGGCGAATGTGAGATAAAAAAAAGGATTCGGCTTATAGAAAAATCACAGAGAGAATATTCCAATACACAAACCAGGAAAAAGGGGCTAGGAAATCTCTGAATTCTTTTTACATCTTGCCTCCTTTCGAGAAAAAAAAAGCATGTTTAAAAAAGATACTTTGAAATGGGAATAAATTCTTCATGTTTTTTCCCTCCCTCCTTCTCCTTGACTTGTGTAATGTTTCTTATTAAGGTAGAATTTTTTATTTATTCGAGTTTTTTCCCTTTTTACATATTTTCATGCGTTGGTTGGACACATTTTTTTCATCGTCTGTTGACATTCCAGAAATGATTTAGGTAAGAATTCGAGTGATGCTTAAAAAAAAAAGGTTTTTGTCAAAGTAGGAGTCAAGTAAGCTGTCAGTAAATAATTTGGACGAATGATGCTTAAGGCTACAGCCAAGAAATAATAGTAGCGAAAACGTTCTGGCCAAGAGACTATTCTGGCAAGAGAATCCGATGCCATGTTGTGACTTTACAATCATAAGAAAACTTAATTACTGACCACTGTCCACAATTCCTCAGTTGTATCAGTCTTATCACAAAATAACTTTATGAAAAACGAAATCTCTTTCCCTAATATGCAAGTATTGATTTATTTATCATTTTGGCACCAAAAATAAAAATATTTCTCTTTTCCCCCTCTTTCTTTCACACATCAACTTTACTATTGTAAATATGATGAATGTATATTTTCCGCATTCGTAAGGTTGAAAATTGAATGATAACGTTGATATATGACATGCTATTTTATTTTCCTTGTTTACTTGGGGGGAATATTTCAAAGGAAAAACCAAATTTCGCACTTGAGAAGGCTTTTCATTTACAAGTAAATCAACAAGCAACAAGGTGCCAAAAACCTTATGCCTCCTCCGCAAAAAAAAAAAAAAAAAACCGATCCTCTTTAAAAAAATTAATTTCCTCGACAGAAAAATTACATCTCATTTTTCATAAGCAATCAAAATTCCGTCTAAACGGATTACGGTGGAATATATGAACCCAGTGAAAAATCTGCGAGGTACAAGGTTGGCATTTCAATAACGCGGAAAAATTTTTCATATAAATGAGGGGAAAATTATGATCGTTTTACATGAACGGTAAAGTTTTGATAAATAAGTAAAAGAGATTGGTGGGAAATGGTCAAGCATCACGTTTGATGCTCCGGCAACATAATATAAAGCGAATACAGATGAAGGAAGCTTTTACGGTAGACCCGAATACCTTTCGAACTACCAAAAGGGAAATTATCCAAAGAGTGAATGAATGAGTTGGAGTTATTAGAGAAGAGTTTATATTGAGAAATGTTAGAAGACAATTAAGTTGTCAAGGTGATGTCTTTGTTTAATGATAATGGTCGATGGTTCTGAACCTTTGATCCTAAATTGTCACTTCTATTACGGTAAACGAAGAGAGAGAGAGCAGTAGCGATGCTAAGAGTCTAGGACTTAACAAGAGTCCAGGTTTAAGGCCATTGGCATCTGGATCAACCAGAAAAAGGAAAAAAGATTGGTGGTCAACAGACCAAGCGGCGGGAGACGAGGGACAAAGTTGTAAGTTTTTGTCTTTGCAGTCTAAGAAGAATCATAAAATTTCAGTCCTTGGGGCAAGAATATCTCTCTACGGATTTATTTCATGCAGTAAATTGAGAGAAATCCAAAGCAAAATACAGTAAACGGAAAGGAGGACTTGGTGCCAGGTGGGGTGACGTTGTGCCACCATTTCTTCGACTGATGTCGCTTCTGGGGGAAAGATGACACAGTTACCCCAACTGGCACTAAGTCCCCCATCTTTATGGCAGCTTTTTCTTTAGCCTAAACTTCCAACTTAAACCCAAAAGGATGACCAGGATGGAAAAAGGATGTATTTTTGACCAATTCTAAACTGGAGTGAAAGAATTGAGTAGTTTTAGTTAATGTAGTAAGACAACATAAGGGCAACATGTAAACAAATCGCGTCCAAACAGGAAGCAACAACGTCCCGGTTCAAAGGCGGTGACCGCGCCAAAACACCTTTCAAATTCATTGAACATCTAGCAACTTCTAGAACGTTCGATTAAATTACGGTCGCTGGCCGATTGTTGGATGGGTATAGAGACCCTAAATTAAAAGAGACTGGCAATCTGTCAGCCATTAAAAAATTTGAACGCCATATTGAGCAAGATGGCGAGCTACACAAGGAGTACGTGGCCTTCCGAATTCAGCAGAAAAAGGCACAGCTTCATCGTTTTACGAAGGCCTTGTTCTAAAATATCTTCTGTTTCTTCTGCTTCCACTTAGGAAAATTTAAAAGGTATAAAAACGCAAGAAAGGCCCTGCTTTATAATCTGAAGTCCCTACTGATGACCCTCTTGGCGTTTCTTCCTCTTGTGCCAGCTCATTTTAGCCTCTTTTCTGAGGTCGCTACTGAGAAAAAAAGCTACGACTATCAATGACGTAATTTAATTGTTTTCAATGAATTTTCCTTCTCACCTTTTCATTCACAAGGGATTTTATATATTCCTGACATGATTTCTAATAATTTAACCAATTTTTTTTTGAAGTAGGTGAGATTTATTTTCCTCGGTTAAGACTCGAGTATTTTTCCGGAATCACATATTTAGTTTTAGGGTTTTTGTAGAATATTCTGTATGAAAAAAACCTAATCGAGTTTTGTTAAGAAAAATCCCGTATGGGAAAAAAATTCAAGATGATGGGAAGGAGACTCTTTAAAAAGCTGCATTCGACAGCTGATATTTTCACTTGAGCTTTTGTAAAAGCCAGGAGTTTTTATCATTTTACTTTTTTTTTTTTTAAAACTTTTCGTCCGTCGAGTTTTATTGTATATTGTAAGTCTTTAGGGTATAGTCTGAAAATGATGGGTCGTGAACCACTAAAAAATTCAAAAGCGACAACTTGGCATAATAAATATTCAAAATCGAGATTTTCAGAAATAAGGTGCCGCAATGCTTGGGTGCAATCAGATTGCGATCAGCGAATGAACGCTCTTGCACAGACCTGTCTAACAAATCTCAAAAGTAGGTCTCGCTCGTTTTAGTAGTTTTCATTGCCACAAGAGAGAGAGAGAGACTAGAGGTAAAACTTCTCTGAGGCTAAATCTCTGCAGCCCAAAACAGACTCAAACAGCAAAAGACCTTTGCTTTGACTGATCTATTAAAACATTTCAACAATTTTTTTAAAACAACGAAAATCCTCAATGCTACATAAATAGGTTTCGAAGAAAAACTCATTCGATACAACTCAATGTTATCATTATTCGTTTCAACCCTTTTCTCGATTTCCAATTCATTCAAAAATCATATTATAAAATCATAATTGATCTACAATAAATTTTATACTTCATTCATCCATTTAACCATTCCGGGGTTAACCTCAAAATCCATTCCAATTTTCGTTAATTATAAGGATGGGTTTTTTAAAAGTGATTTAGAAACAAAATGACAATGCCAAACTGGAAACTGAAACAAAACCTCCGCCGCTCGATGAATAATTAAATTTTGAAATCATTTTTCAAACTCTCTTTCGCTCAATCCGATTAATCACTAAATATAAGCGAAGTTAATCCGATATCGTAAAGATTTTCCTAGATGGGGGTTTAAAGCGAGCACAATTAAAAAAAAGGGAAATTTTAAAGAAAAACTGACGCGGGGAAATATTTTTTTTTACGCTTGCCCTTCCGATCTAATTTTATGAGTTTGAATATCTCGTAATCAAGTGCTCATTGGAATTATAATTCAAAATTTTTATGTAAAAATGTTAGCAGAATAAGGAGCTAACATTTTGCTCATTCCAACTGCTTCATACTTTTCACCTTGGTTAAAAAAATCCATAATTGAAAACACTGAAGAGCCGTTCGAAAGTGATTCGATTCCTCAAATTCACCACTAAACTCAAATTTAATTTCGGTTACAAAAGTATCCGTAATTTTTTTTTAAAAAAAAATAATTAAAAGGAATTATTTGGATGACGTTGGTACACAGAATTAAGTACTTAAGTAAACGAAGGAGTTACGGTTCCTTCTTCTAAAAAAAGAGAGAGGAGGGAGAAAAACGCAAACAAATCATTTTACAGAATGAGCCGGCCATAAAAAACCGGGATTCATTTTCCAATTAAAAATCTGTCACATGTTTGAAAAGTTTACAGTGTGTCTCCGAAACAAGAATCTTAATGTATAAATCAGGAAACTTTGACAGAAGGCTCAAAGTGAAGGGGAGTTTTACCGGATTTAAGAAACATTTTGTACTTTGCAAAAGTTTGTTATCAATCGGATTATGAATAAGATTTTCATAGAAACGTGATTTTACTTGTTTCTTAGTAATGAGTGCACTTAAGAAGTCATTATTTTTTCACGGCGATAAAAAGAGATGACAAGTTCGTTTTCGCCTTATTAACATTAAAATCCCGAATTTAATCTTATAAATAAATTTAAATCGCTGGGAATTTTCATAAAGAGAGATTTTTTGGGTAAAGAAGAATTTAATTTTTCAATGGGTAACTTAAGGCAACTGGGCGAAGTGCCACAAGCTAAAAGCAAAAGAAAAGAAGGGGAAGCAACATTTTGAGAAGTTCAAGGGTGACAGCATTTTAAGGATCGAGCGGAAATTCTGAACAGAAATGCAGAAATATTAAAATTTTAGGATCAAAGAGGAATAAGATTGACAATTTCTTCCTGTACTGCGGGCGCAAGACTAACCGAAATCTCTAGGACTGGGTTGCGCCCATCATTGGCCCATCAGGGACTAAATGCTTTAAACGGTTGTAGCTGTAGCTGTGTGTGGTTGTAGCTGGTGCCTAATCTCCACTCATCTCGGTTTCCCCACTGCTGTTCCGTAAGGTTTCGAGCACTCATTGCCTTCCGAACGCCTTCCATCCAGGACTTTCTCAGTCTTCCTTGCCTCCTCCTCTCTTTGGGTATCCATTCCCACACTTGCTTAGGAGGCCGTTCATCCGGCATTCTGCGAACATGTACGTACCAAATCAGCTGTCTCGCCTAGATCTCCTCAATCACAGTCTTCTTAACACCAGTTCTTTCTTTCAGATCTTCATTCCTTACATCCATTCGTGAGACTCTCAGCGATCTTCTAATATCGTCCATTTCTGTTGTTTACTTTTTCGGTCATCCTCCACGTTTCGGCCCCATACAGCAATACGCTCTTTATCATGCTGTCGTATGCGATGCTTTCTTCCCTCTGTAATCTTTCGGCTCCATAAGACTCCGTTAAGGCACTTAACAGAGTCCATTCTCAAATTTGCCATTTCCCGCCCTTCTTTTCCGAGACAAACTCCCTCCCTTCATCTACGTCGCCCTTGAAAAAATTAACGTTACACAGAATTCGAATACGATTTCGCTTATGATTTTTAGTCCTTCCGATTATTCACTCTCGCATAAAATAGCGCGAAAACCCTTTAAATCTGCCTCGAATATTTTCTATAGGAATAAGCGAGTTATGCTTCCGAAAATCTCTCGGATTTATTTTTAGCCCCCCCTGAAGGAAACTCTACGAGTTTCACACACCAGTTGACAGCCTGCGTACGTAGATAGTGCTTTACAGGTTCAATTTTTCGGAATAACAGATATGGAAATCCGTTGAAGAGAGAAATATTAAGTGAAACGGTTGACCGAATCCGTCAAGACGAAAACCCACGGCTGTAGAAATTGATACGGATCAAAACTGTAGAGACCGAAACAAAGTCCCATGAAAATGTAATATTCAAATCGTTTCAGAGGATTTTGGATTTCCATCGCACATTTTTTTTAATCCACCAAGCTCGACGTTTTTCTTTTTTAAAAAAATAAAACTAAAAAAGTGAAAAAGTCCACTTTCTTTTTTTTTTTAAAAGTGCAAGACGTATAATTTCATGGTCAATGCAATTACTCGTTGATAAATCCTCGAGTGAAATTTCCCTCCCCTCTCTGAGATGGAATTTTAATTCCCGCTTTTAAAACGAGAGAGGTTCAACTCTCTCAGTTAAATGTCTAGCTCTGATGGAATAAAAGGATTTGTTCAAATTGTATAACAAGCCTTTTGTTTTAGATCAAACGGTATAACCTTAGATATTCCGAAATTTCGCTTTTGGATTAGTCCTAGTTTGCGCAATCGTTTTCTCTTTCAAAGCGAAGGTACATGTTTTTCCTTTTCCCATTTTAATCAATGTGTGTGATCATGAGCGAATGCCAAGATAAAATCCGATTAAGCGCAGAGATTTTTTGTCTCCTTTTCAAAAACATCATGGCATTACGTGATAAAAAGATCGCAGGGAATCATTTTCGCCATTTACGTTTTCGTTTCGGAATCGCAGAAAGTCACATACGTAGTCACATACGTTTGCTTTGTTAACATTGATGGCCATAGATTAAACAAGTTAAGTACACAAAGATTTGCATTTATTTATTGCTGGGGGCTATTAATAGGGTTGCCGCACAACTAATATGTTGCTGCCGGACCAAAACTTATGCGTCTTTTCCAAACCACTTCTTTTTCTTCAATATTTTGTTCCTGAGCAAAGCTCATACTTTTTTCCAAGATAAATCTTCCCATTTTGAAGCACAAAAATTTTGGCTGACCTTTTCCATTTCAATACACTGCAATTAACATGTCATGTTGTGTTCGGGATCGTCAGATCGACTCAAACACAATCAGCAACTACTTTACCTCTGTAAAATAATTACTTACTTATTCGGCGTTACAAGGCTTGAAGCCTTCTTGCCGCATCAAAAAGTTTCCGCCATTCAGACTTATCTTAAGTCGCCGTTCTCCAGACGACCTGCATCCTCCCACCTAAGCTGCGGCCTTCCCAATGACCTAGGGCTCGTTGGACGACCATCCAGCACCTTTCTGATAGTCCTCGTCGGCGGCGCGCGTGCTGCATGACTTGCCCACCGTGTTGTTTACGCCGCCAGGGGTGGTCTCGATGGCACGCACCACCTTCTCGAGGACTAGATTGAAGAGAAGAGGTGACAGCCCAGTATTCACGGATAATGACTCGCTTGGCGTATCACCACGCACTACTCTCGAACAAGTGCCATCCAAACACACCGCAGTCATCTTTACCAATTTCACCGGGATCCCAAACGATGAAAAATAATTATTTACCAAAATCCTTTCAACTTCTAAAAATTTTCCCACGCTGAATCATTTTTAACGATTCCCATTAGCTCGATGAAAACATACTCCAGAGTCAAGTCATTAATATA
Organism: Liposcelis brunnea; assembly: GCA_023512825.1. Classification (NCBI taxonomy): domain Eukaryota; kingdom Metazoa; phylum Arthropoda; class Insecta; order Psocodea; family Liposcelididae; genus Liposcelis; species Liposcelis brunnea. The sequence continues at coordinate 13,758,120 of CM042068.1, read as the reverse complement.
ACCAGAAGAAAGAGCGTTACTCGGATTCATAACAATGTTCATTTACACAATGATGCTGTTGGGAGGATTTCGTGGTAAACACCGATTTCTAAGATATTTCCCACATACCTCAAATCACAAATAAACTTCCTCACATAGTTTTTGAAACGAGCGAGCTATCTTGAAATATTTTACGATGAATAATTTAATATCCCGATGTCACCCCAAAGCAAAATTATTATATTAATTCGTTTCTCTAAGAAAATGTGATACCAGCCAACAGGAGCGTGCCCAAGAAAATTTAACACCAGTTCGCAGTTCACAACGACGCTTCTCATTGAAATTCGAGCCAAGACGGTTTCGATTAAACGAAAAAAGATAAAAGATTAAAATTCTGTTGTCACGATTCATAAAGCCTAAAGGTAAAAAAAAAAAAATAATAAAGAAAACTGGATGATTCGATTTGTACTTTAAATCTGCGAAGTGTATTTTTCACTCGGATTGAACTTAATAATGAGATAAAGATTTTCTCCCCGACTTTATTCTTTTTCTCTTGAATAAAAAATGAAATAAGAAAGAAAAGGAAACGAAGTAGAAAATGTTTAGATGTTAATTAACTATTCTCAAAATTGAAAGTCAAAACAACAACAAGTAAATGCAATTATATGCGAGAAAACCTTTTTCGCCTTTTGTTGATCAAGATATTCAATAAACGATACACTTAGTCGCTTTCAAATCAAGGAGGAAACAATTTAGTGGTAAAGCTGAGTAGTTAATTAATGGGTAATTTCGGTTAAATTAAACGGGGAACACAAAGCGATTTTTTTACAATTACTTGAAGGGTTGATGAACATTTAGGCAATTTTTCTCGAACTTAGACCAGGCCTGGCACTTTCTTAAAATCTACACGCTGCTCAAAGACCGGCCAGCATTAATTTTTAAGTCATCCTCGATTTCATTCTAACTCAATCCGATATTTTTTCTTTTTTCCAAGAAGAAAACTCAATATATTTTAAAAGGAGAAGTTATAACTCCGTAGTAGGTGAACGTGAATTACATGAGAACAGGAAACGATGAGCTAGCAGTTCGGTTTTATCGCCAACAGCTGTTTACCAGGACAGCCGTTTGATCCTTGCGGGTTTTGCAAACAGCGGCAAACACCGCAGAAATGCTGTCGTGTTTCCTGTCAATCTCCATTTCCTTTACAAATATTGCGACAATTTTATCATCGGCGATCAACCGCAATTGATTTTTCTTTTACTAACTTTCCAGCATTATCAAATTCTTTTGTCGCCGATTACAAAATTCTGACAAAAATCATAATAGGATTTATTTTCCGCTCTCATATTTATCCCTTTTATTCAATTTGTCGCCATTTTAGAACCGCAGGAAAAATGTCAAGTGAAAAAAATAAATCGGCGAAAATCAGAAAGAATCAATCAAACAATGTCAATATTCGACTAGAAAAACAAAAGCGTCGTAAGATGGATAGATATCGCAACGTTTTAAGCAACATATTTTTTGTGCATTAAATTTTCTTGTAAGCGTCAAGGAGTCTTCTCTTAGTTTTTTTTTCTCCTTTCCATCCCGGAAAAACTTTCTTATTAATTTATATAACGCGTTAAAAGAAATAAATGACTATAGGTGTCTTAATATTTTCTCTTCTAAATAATGTTAAATGTTAGGTTTCTCGTCAGACGTTTTTATTAATGAAAAGAATTAAAAACGTTTCCTTGACGAAAGAAAAATTTACAAATTATTTATTTAAAAAATTTTAATCTAACTTTTTGTTACTAAAGAGAAATCCGCGAAAAAGCATGACACTCCTTGCTTATAAAAAGTTTTAGTTCAAGTTTGAGTTTTCCTCTTTCATAATAAATATCGTTTTCCGTTTAGCCTCGGACGTTTTGAGAATTGCAAAAAGGAATTTTTATTTTCGGGGGAAAATCCGGTTGCTCATAGAGGGTCAAGTGAAATAAATAACAATGGGATTAATGTTAAGATGATTTTCACAAGGATGTATCGTTTTTCGTCTGAACCTCGTGGCTGGAAATTCAATTTAACCCTTTGCGGATTGAAAAACTGTTAAAGTCAAAAATGCTGGAGCAAGAAAACAAACATGGTCATGAAAATATTCATCACGAGGCAGTGAGCGAACTAAGATTTGCCGATTGAGAAGGTTCCGATGACGAAACAACAACGGAAAAAATTTGAAACGAATTTTGCGAAAGCAGAGGTCAGCTTATATCTCCAGCCCATTGCAGGCAACCGATCAAGTCCGGTTGAATCCTAATTCCAAATATTAGACCTCGAAAGAACAAACCGATAAATATGAACATTGAAAAAACCAAAATCGAAAACTCTTTAGACACTACGTAATGTAGTTTAAAAAATAAATTGAATTTACGAAAAAAAAGGGGTAAAAAAAATGACTTTGTAAATATGGTACATGATGTGCGGTACGTCATCCTTGATTTAACATCATCAATCTTAAAGCTTATGCGTCCTTTCTTCTCGACTTGAATCCATTTCCCACTTATGTTCGGATATTATTCCAATCTGCTTTCTCAATTTATAACGAAAACACCTTTCTACATTTAAAAAAAAAAAGAATAGAAACCATGCTGTATCTTTGTACACTATGGATTACATCTTTTCTTTTAAAAGAAAAAAAATCTCATTGGGTGAAGACAAAGAACCGAGGAAGATACGACAAAAAAACTTTTAAGAGTTTAGAATGTACTTGAAAATAAGTGAATTACATTGAACTTGGTGTTAATCGATATTTCTCACCCTCGTTCATTCTTTTGAAATAAAAATTTGCAGACGTTAACCGGAATTGATGCCATGTCCTTAACCTGAATTATGTTAAGCACTAGATAATCCTGGTCACTCAATAAAAAAAACTTCTGACATCTATCTCGTGGTGTTGTTTTTCCCTTCGTCAAAACAAACCGCGTACTAGGCCGCAGGTGGGGCCTTGATGTGGACGCTGGTTTTCACAAATTGATTTTTCTCCGGTTTCCATCCGCAAGGCCTCATTTGCAAGGAAATAAAATTTTTACATCGTTTACGGTCCACGAGCTGACAAAATAGCAGAAAAAGTCTCAAAACTGAGCCATGTGTTTTATTAGTGGGAGTAATAGAATTTTACGACGGAAAACACGCTATTAATCATTTTCCATTCTTACGGATTCACACCGGGCTCCATCATACTCGATTTTATTTTCAATTTGGGCGGAATTCCACGAGTCAGTGATTCGCTTATGCTTAGCTTATTCGCAGTCGAGTCTTAGGCTAAAAAGGGAACCCAGATTACCCAATTTAAATACTTGTTAGATCTGGATCAATCATTAATCGATCCACGTCTTACCAAAGAAAGTGGGCACCAGCACAAAACTTATTCCTGATGGGAAGACTGAAAAAACAGCGCCTTGAAAATTGTCAATAATTTCTTCTCGTAAATTAAATGCAAAAAGATAACGGTAATAAAAAAAGAATCTCGCTTTGGAAGCTTTTGAATAAATTTACACAAAACTTTTTCTTGATCACAACAATTTGTATAAAAGATGAGTTGAAAATCAAAAGAAAAAAGTCCTCGGTTTTTTTTCTTAAATATTTTTCAAAGGATTAATTAATTCCGTTGTAATTAAGACGGCGGAGAGCAGTTATAATCGCCTCTTTTCTCGAAATTACCCTTATACATTTAAAAAAATTCGTTTTTCCGGAACTATGAGCTTGAAAATTTTCAAAGAGGAAAAAGAATCGGATGGTTTCTGTTATTGAACAGAAAAAAAAACGTTATTGAATTATTCTCAGCACCAGAAGAGACGGAACTAACTCAAAATTGTACACAGACGACACTGAAAGGTTGATCACATCCAATTCAACGCTTACAATAGAGAATGAATTGAGTAAGTTAATGAGATTCTGAATAATGACCCCTTTCTAATGCAGATCTAAATAAATAAGTTTCCAATTCTGACACCTTTGAACTGTTTAATATTTTTTTTCAAAAAAAAAGGAAATTCCTGGCTAGGTTGATCTGAGTTTAAGTGACCCCTAAAAAGGATATCGGAAATTTATTTTCTTGCAACGTGGATTCAAACGAACATTAGTGGACTAGTCTCAAAAACTGAACAGCGGCAGCTTCACCTAAATTCATCTGAAGAAATTGCGGATTGCACAAAAAACATAAGATTCGGACACCGAAAAACGAAGGTTGCACAGATCTGCTTTGAGCTAAAAATTAGCCAAGACTAGGAGGCCTAGTAGAAAATGGGCACTTCGATAAGTCGTCTGTTTCATAGAACTACGTCATTTTGAAAACTAAAAGCTGCCATGATCTCGAATTTGGTGGCCGCCATTCTCAAATTTAAAAATCTGCCAATCAAAGTGTTCGCTTTTAGCATCCTTTCCAGTTTTAACTCTCCACTCATAGGGCAACGATTGAAAAAATAAGAAAAATTTTTAATGAAACCATCGTTTTGAACGTGAGACTAGGATATACATATAGGAAATGTCGATTTCCTATGCAAATAAGATATGCTTCAACCTCGAATGTGAGAAAACTTTGTAAATTACATCATTTCGAGATATGAAGGAGATAGAGGAAGAAAAAAAAAACTCTTTTCATCATAAGAATTTTTTTTTCAATTTACATTTCTAAATCCGTCATCAATTTATTTTTTTGATCAAGGCGTAAAATTCAGGGAAATTCAGTCAAAGCCCTGAACTCAAGAAAACTTGAAAATAATTACTTAATGAAACAGCACAGACACATTATATCTCAAAATCAACTAGATTTAATCGACTTCACGGGCCCAATCGCTTATTTCTATATCTGATATCGATTCTTCTTCCTGATGATGATGCTTTTGGAAGTAACAAGCTCTTAACATCAAATGAATCAGGGAGCAACAACAGTGGATGAAACCTTTGAATGATTTGAATAACAAAGTGTAACATTCTTTTGTTTAAATATATGTGCGTTGTTCTCTCAACCTATTTCATTCCTAAAAAGTTTCCTCATCTTCGACTTTCCACATACATAGGTGTTCAGCCAAGGCTCCTTCTGAGCTGCTGCTAGCAACTTCCATCATTCCGGGTCCTCTGCCATCATGGCCTGACCAATTTGGGCAATCGAATTTTCCACAAAACCGACATTAATATTCACAAACGAAAAACTTACACCAATGAAATTGGCTGACTTCAACTAATTATTAAAAATATATTACTCTTAATGTTAAAAATTGTCAAATTTTATTTCAAGTTGCATATCTCAACCATTTCTTGATACTAGTTGCCATCCATTACATTTTTCTTCATTATTGGATTTATCCTGCAATAAATCTCTGCAAATATCGAACTCGAAAAGAGCCTCCCATCAGATTGTATCTTCCCGACAAATCGTTATGACAAATTGAAAATGACCGTTTGGAGAAACCGCAGTCAGGATAAATGATGGATGGCAAAACCCTTGTTTTTCACATCCTCGTAGAAACATCCAATATATCAAGAGACCAGATTAAATCCATTTACCAAGCCGAAATTAAATTATTACCCGTAAACTATACTTTTCCTTCTTTTTAGAAAATACCATCATGATACAATTCGCTACGACGCGAAATTTAAAATAAAAAAAAAAACTGCGGAAAAGGGGAAAAAGACACGAGAATTAAACAGGTAAATAATAGACTTCAGTTACTCACCCTGGGGGTTAATAAAACTTGAGCGGCAAAAGGGAATCAATTACCCATGTCGAAAGAGCATTTAACTAAACGTTACCGATACGGAAAAAACTTTTTAGCATTTAACATGAGAAGCTTCGGAGAGAGAGAGAGGAAAATAATAACGCCACAACAGACGATACAACCGATTCCTTGCCATGGGCCTCTACAGACGATCAAATAAAATCCGCAAAAGGAAAAAAGTGAAATAAAAAAAAATCCAAGTCGAGAAGACATTCCAGATTTTCAAAGTTTTAAAAGAATTTGTGAGACAAAAGGTCGCAATCTTATTTTTTATTTTTATTTTTTCTCGAGCATATTCTTTTTCAATATTTTCTCATTCTAATTCTTCATTTCTCAGAAAATCTCAGACTGGACAGGGTTAAGTCGAATAGGTAGTTACGTCCCTCTCAGCTATTGTTTGCCCTCGGCCACGATCACCTATAGCCATAGGCAGCTCAGCCAAAATTAAAAGCATTCACTAACTGATACAAGCGTGAAAAATTTTGGCAAGAAATTTTTTCCAGGTCTCCGCCAAGACTCTCACCAATGTTTAATTAAAAATTCATTTTAAAACTTATTATTTATTTCAGATCCCCAGGAAAATGCTATGAGATTACCGACAATAAGATGATGATCTTGTTCTTGCTTTTCATCCTTTCAACATTTTTTTGGACGCTGTAAGTATCAGTTTTTAATTCACCGATGAATCAGGATTATTGTTTATAAAATCCGCTAATTTTATTCCAATTTTCTCAAGCGGGGAATCGGTAATCCGAAACTCTCAAGAGCAGACACGATTTTATATTTTCGTACAACACGAAAAACGTGTGAACATCTCTTTCGGAGAAAGCAGAATTAATATTCTCATTTGAATTTCGCCACGTAAAAAACTTAATAGGGCTAACAATACTTAATTCTTACATCGACTAACGCTAATTCAAATGATAAAGGGGAACTTGAATTCACTTAGCAAGAAAACTTTTTCGAAAGCTTTTGTGGAACTGTCTTAGCTGTCCTTCTCGCCAAACTCAGCTAGAGTTCTTTACAAGTCCAAAAAGCAAGAATTTCATGCTTAAAATGAGCTACCTTGTTTTTTTATGATTAACTCATTCACAAATTAATTGTCAGTCAGTTTTTTCTAAAGAGGGACACAATTGAGGTATCAAAAATATATTAAATTCCTTTCGAATTTGTTATTAAATCCTTCCGTATTAAATTGGGGGGAAAAAATCAATAAGGAAAATTCAAAATTTAAATATTTCCGAAGAGCTTATGTGTCGTTAAAACATGACACTTTTATTTCATGTATCATAATTCCCTAAATTCAAAACGGCGGGATTGACCTAATTTCCAAAGCTTCATAATACGTTGCAAATGCGACACATAGGCAAAACGTGCTTGATCAGAAAAACAAACTAGTAGCTGATTTAGGATAAAAAAAGATAAAGTATAATATATTTTCTACGGGTAGGTCTCTTATTGAAACTAGTAAACTGCCCAAAGGATAACTCAATCACGTGACAAATCTTCCATTCCAACAGAGTGAGTTTTCTGCCTAACATGAGAAAGATCTGGCACTCAAATAATTTTAACTCTTGGTCGCAATTTTTCAAAGCGAGAACACCAGCGCCTGAGAATTCTACAAAATCGTCCAAAGCCATCTCTGAGGGAGGCCATATGCCCTACAGGGGCCTTTTTCTTCTGATGAACCAAAAATTCAGCTCAGCTTTCAGCTTTTTTAAAGCTTTCCCCGAATCTTTCGGCCTTTTTTCAGTCGTTCCCACAGAGCCATAAGTCCTTTTACTTCTAGCATTATCCCAGCCGGTCTTACTCTCTTCCTTCTAATAAACTTCCTATGGAGTCCGTTGCCTTAAGCCTTCCCACTTATTTAACGGCTACAAAGTGATTGTTAGTGGCTCTCCCGTTAGAGTCCTGCACGGGCCAAAATCTTCCGGCGCGTTTAGCCAACCTCTTAAAAATCCGGTTGCGAGTGATTTCCTGAACTGAAATATACTTTTGAATTAATACCAACTTTAAAATGAGTAAATAAATTAAATTTTAAAAAAGTAAAATAAAATAAGAAAATTAAAAAAAATAAAAATATTTTTCAAAATTTCAGGAATGAAACCAGCCCGAAAATAATAAACGGGCCTCAGCGGGCCGACCCGGCCTTAAAAAGAGCAAGTCCTGGCCAGCCCGCGGGCCACGGGCCACGGGCCACAGGAGTCTATCTCCTGTCCTCTCTTCATTTCCCTCAAAAAGAGCCCTATCAAGTTAAATTTTAATTCTGCCTTCAATCCGAAGAGAAATAACTTCTTTATGAAAGCAACTTTCCCGTCCCATTGTTCAATAATCTCCACGTTACAAAGGTTCATGTTACAAAAAAAAAACAACAGGAATGAAAGTATGCGAGTTATTCAGTTCAGCGACTTTCTAAAGCAACAACAGTAATATTAAACCGAAACCAAACAGAATCGAACAGCAGAAACGAAAATGGACGGTGAAAACTTAAAAGGAATGATATTAAATGTATGAAGTGAAAAGAATCCCTTGAATGTTAATGTTTTTCTCATTCTAACGGTTTTATTGTTTTTTTTATGTATTACTTTTCAAAGCCAGGCCTAACGAGACGATTTATTAAGACCCAGTTTACACAGGGCCTTCTTACATTCGGGCTTTTCACAGGAAAACAACTCGAGATAAAAATATATGTAAAAGGAATTTCCAGGGGAAAATTATCCTTAACTGTCAATCCGAATGCGTGTGGAATTATGACGGACGAAAGGCTATGAATATCACGATCGGTCTTTGAATTCGTTTAAAGGGTTTTTTAATGGAGAAATGAAATTTCAATTAAGTTCGATAAATAATTCTTTTTTGAATATTAAAATTGAGTAGAAGAATAAATGAACCGTGTTTGCTTGCATTTGAAATGGAATGCTAATGGTATTAGTATTCATCTTGATTGCTGTAGCTCCAATTGAAGCATAATAAGGATAAAAAATTGTGTTGATGAAACAGATGTAGAATGAGAGAAACCAAAAAAAAATGAAGACTTCAGGGTCTTTCGAAAAATTAATTTTTTTCAACATTTCTCTAGTCGAACAAATTTTTTCATAACCAAATTTCTCTAGTCGAACAAATTTTTTCATAACCAAATTTCTCTAGTCGAACAAATTTTTTCATAACCAAATTTCTCTAGTCGAACAAATTTTTTCATAACCAAATTTTTGTAGTCGAACAAATTTTTTTATAACCAAATTTCTCTAGTCGAACAAATTTTTTCATAACCAAATTTCTCTAGTCGAACAAATTTTTTCATAACCAAATTTCTCTAGTCGAACAAATTTTTCCAAAATCTATTTTTCTCAAGTCAAACAACTTTTTCCAAAACCAAATTTGTCAAGTCGAACAAAGTTTTTCAAAATCAAATTTTTCTAGTCGAACAAATTTTTCCAAAATCAAGCTTCTTTAGTCTAATAAATTTTTCAAAAATCAAGCTTCTTTAGTCGAACAAATTTTTCCAAAATCAAGCTTCTTTAGTCGAACAAATTTTTCTAAAATCAAATTACTAAACAGAAAAAAACAAAAGCAAGCTTTAGTATCGGACTTTGCCCTTGGTTCTGCTTCCATTAACCAAAAAAAAAAACCCTCTAGTTCCTAGTCTTTCCTCCGCCCAAGGAAAATACCTTAAACTTTTAATTTTTTCAGGGAAAGCGAAAAACGACCTTACATGACAATAGCTGGAATAATGATGAACGACGACTTACCAGTCATGAAAGTCAAACATAACGAAAACCCGACCATAACGATGCTTCTTAATAACACCAGACGCCAAAGTAACAGCCACAAGAATATTTCCGATTTACTGGATAATTTGCTGCGAGGCTACGACAACAGCATCCGACCTGATTTCGGAGGTAAGAACTCCAATAACTCGGAATAAAATTATTTCCTCTCGGAAAAAAAAAGAGATGAATATGATTGGCTTTTAATAAACTGTTTAGTAAATGGAGAATGAAAAGGGCCGGGAATAATAGAATTAATGAGAAAAGGGAGACAAGATTATATTTTTTTATCTTGAAAAAAAAAATTGAAATTTTGATGAAAGAAAAAATCGATTCGATTGTTCTTTCAATAAACAAAAGATTTTTTTTTTCAGGTCCGCCAGCGGAAATAGAGGTCGATATAATGGTTCGAAGTATGGGGCCTATATCAGAAGTAGACATGGTAAGTTATTTTTGATTTCCTAGTTGAATCAAGACAAATTAAAAATTAATCATTGCCGGGGTCGTGTTTTAATCGAAATAAACAAAGCATTAAAGACACTAGAAATTGAAAACTCTTTAGTCAATACCAACATAACAAGTTTTAACAAAAGGCTGGTAATCTAACCTTCGAACTTTGTTTTCTATCAACGCAAACTTAATTCATTTCAACTTGTTCTTCTTATTTTAGGTTTACCAATTTCTTCAACAGTTTTATCCTTTTAAAAAAAAAGTGAAAAATGATTTAGTCTGCTGCTAAGTTGGTTCTTTCTATATCCCGCATTTATACAGCATTTTCACAAGAAAAGTTTTTGATAAATTTTTCATGTCAAACAAATATTTTCATTTTGAGGATTTTTGCTTGTCGAACAAATCTTTGGGTGATTTATATCTTGTCGAACAAATCTTTGGGTGATTTATATCTTGTCGAACAAATCTTTGGGTGATTTATATCTTGTCGAACTAATCTTTGGGTGATTTATATCTTGTCGAACAAACCTTTGGGTGATTTATATCTTGTCGAACAAATCTTTGGGTGATTTATATCTTGTCGAACAAATCTTTGGGTGATTTATATCTTGTCGAACAAATCTTTGGGTGATTTATATCTTGTCGAACAAATCTTTTCATAATTTTTTCATGTCGAACATCTAACCTGAAGCTCATTAGCCTTTCAATAATTAAATATTTACTCCGCCTCTTCACAAGAACTTATCTAACTCCTTGACGAATCTCGGAATTATTAATTAAATTAATAATCAAAATTTTCCATTTATAGACTTATTCAATGGATTGCTACTTCCGGCAATCATGGGTAGATCGAAGACTCGCATTTCATAGCAACAACGACAACGCAACATTAGCGCTTAGTATATCAATGCTCGAGAAAATCTGGAAGCCAGATACTTATTTTTACAACGGGAAGCAATCGTACTTGCATACAATCACGACTCCCAATAAATTCGTAAGACTGTATCAGGATGGAAGAGTACTTTACTCAAGCAGGTAAGATTTCAATTAAATTTCCAACAACGTTTATAAAAAAATTTGATGCTTCAATTACCTCAGACACAAAAAATCTTTTCATTTTAACAAAGGCGGAATTATTTAAAAAGAACGTAACCAAAGAAATGAAATTCGAAGTTTATAAATAGAACAATATGGAAATGAGTGGAGAAGATAGTCTCTTGATAATTGGAATGCAAATTAGGAAAGAGATTCGATTAATCGGTCTACAGGTGATTGTAAAGTGATAATAGGGCTTTACCACGAAGGTTAAAATTTTTTTTCAAAATTTTCCAACGCGGTTGTAATAAAATTTTTTCTCTCGTCCCCCCTTTTTTTTTTTTACTAAATTCATGACGACTGTCGAATTCTCTCCCAACGCGCGAACACGACAAGGAAAACTGGTAAAAGTTATTTTAAATTTTACGTTCATTAAACTTCCATTATTTCGTAAAAAGCTTCCTGATTGCTAGTTAATTTCAGCGGGATTTTTAGATGTTCACGGTAACTTTGTACACTCCGATATTTTTCAGATGGAAAGTGTATAACGTTATCGCGAGACACAAAAGTGATTTAATTTTCTTACCGGTCTAGCCTAAACTTTACTCAAGTTTGTTATCACAACTTTTAAAGGGAGTACGGGTTGAGTTTTTCAATACAGAAAAAGGGAGTTTTATATTAAAATTTGCTTCCTCGTGTCGTCAGACACGATCTAAAAAATTTCAAGAGGATCCTTAAAACTGGCCTGCTTAAGCTGGCTCCTTATAATTTCAATGAAATTAAGGATCTTCTGCCCACTTTAAAATTGGATGAAAAAGGCCAATAGTTTCAGTTTAGCGAATTATGAAAGACTTTTTAATCTTAAGTTGTTTAATTTCAAAATTTTGGCCGAACAACCTTTTTGTATGACTTCTTTCCATGTCAAAGTTCCTATACTCAAGCCTTTAGAAAAATTAACGATCCGCGATATTACAAGCTCATTTTCAAAAAAGATTGTTTGACGAAGATTGCAGCATGGATTAAAAAATATATAAAAGCTAAGAAAATAATTGGAGTCACTCAGAATCGCTCAAAGTACCATTGCTTTCACTTTGGTTATTAGGAATGCTTTAGCTGTAAATATTTCCAAAAGTGCCACTTTCTTTGATGTAAAAAAATTTTTAACTTTGTACTCTCTCTAATCAACATCTACACAGATTTAAAATTATTGCACCGAGGAAGAAATTCTAAATCATCAACTACTTAGTGATGATTTAATCGAAACTATTGTAAATTATTAAAATTTTACAGAGGCGCCAATCAGCCCCTGGAATTTTTTCTTCCATGAGCTAAGCATTGAGCGATAATTGCCCCCCCCCCCCCCCCCCCCCCAGATTTCGGTCAAATGGCGCCACTGAAATTTAAGTAACAATCTCTATTGATATACAACATTTCGATATGGACATCTGGCCTAAATAGCAGTAGTTGGAGGCGATAAAAAAATTTTTTAAAAAACTCACCATTTGTTTTCTTAGGCTGACTATCAAAGCAGGCTGTCCGATGAACCTCGAAGACTTTCCCATGGATACTCAACGATGCCCATTAAAATTCGGAAGCTGTAAGCAAACAAATCTAATCAATCATTTTCCAACAAAAAAAAAAGTATAACATCAAATCATTTTTTTCTTTTCACAGTTGGATACACAACAAACGACGTTATTTACAAATGGAATACAAAACGACAAGTTGCCATAGCAGATGATATGAAGCTTTCTCAGTTTGACTTAATTGCAAATCCGTCTGCAAATCAAACGGACAAAGTCAACATTGCTCATTCTCAAGTTTATGCAATAAGTAAGTTCATTTTAAAAAATAGGAAAAAAGTTCCAACTCTTTTTAACATTTAAATTTAAATTTTCAGGAGAATACTCTATGTTACTCGTTAGTTTCCATTTACAAAGACACATGGGAAACTTTCTTATACAGGTCTACGGTCCATGTATTTTACTAGTTGTTTTATCTTGGGTTTCCTTTTGGCTCAACAGAGAAGCAACCGCCGACAGAGTGTCATTGGGTAAGTTTAACCGCAGTTTTCCCATCCTTTCTAAAACTTGGAGAAAAGTTATCCGGAAATGACGAGAGGGGAGATATTAAAAAAATCAATTAAGTAATTCGAGTAATTAACCCATTTAGTAATAATGGTTCGTCAAACATTTTAATTACATTATTTTCGATGGAACTTGGGTCATTCGCAAACGAGCTCTTTTTTTTTGTAAAAAAATTCTATCGAAACAAGGCAATTGGATGAAACGATTGCTTCAATTAAAGTGGCGGGCTTGAGCAGAACAATGGCGGTTATTGTGCGTCTGACTTCTTTGCCGGGCTCATGAATCCATTTCACCCTAGCCTGAGAATTTTTAAAAACTGAAACGATACATCACAAAACTAGAATTTCATACGAGAAAATAAAGGACAAAAAAAATTGATTTAAATAAGTAAATAAAAAGATATGAGGGAGCATCAACAGTAAGATTATGGTTCGTGCTTTATGTCTTATTGTAAACAAAAATATTTCAAAGCGCAACTTCCAAGAATCAGAGATCGGGTCTTGGAAGTGATGAAAATCCGAGACAGAAGTCTCACACATTTCTTGAAAAATAAAATAAAAAATTCGTATTGGAATTCTTTCACTATTCCAACTTGAATTTCTTTTCTTGTTTTACAATTTACATAATTCAACTTTTTACCTAATAACAGCAGTGATGATTTGAGATTATATTCTCATCGACCTTTTTTAAGCAGGTTGAGTTCAACTTCACTTGTAATTTGCCTAAAGGGCTTATTTATCCAACGATTAGTCTAATAGGATTAATTCACCTGGACTTAACTTGATAATGAACTACAAGAAAGGTTGAAGTACAGACTGGCAAAATTTGGTTTTGTCGAGCCCACCACTGGCTTTTCAAATATACTGCACGTTTTACTCAAAGTCTAACTGAAAAAAACTCTATTAAAAAAAATAAAGTTTAAATAAAAAAAAGCAAATAAAAATCGATTAGACTTAGCTAAAGCTAGTGTCTACCTACGTCTTAAAATTTATCCATTTCTTAAGTCCTCCTTTCTGCAGGTATAACTACTGTCTTGACTATGACATTTTTGGGGCTTGAAGCTAGGACAGATCTCCCAAAAGTACCTTATCCAACTGCTTTGGATTTCTTTGTATTTTTATCGTTTGCCTTCATATTCGCAACAATCATTCAGGTAAGCCATTGATTTCCTGCCAGAATTTTTTTCCATATTCTAAGTCCTGCAATTAAAACAAAACATTTTTCAGTTTGCTGTCGTTCACTATTTTACAAAATATGGATCAGGGGAATGTTATTTCGGCATGGAACTGAGTTCCGACTCCAGTTCAGATGAAGACGAGCGAGCAGAAAGAAGGAAACGAAGGGTAAATATTTCATATTTTTACATAATAAACCCATTCCCAAAAATAAAAATAAAATTTCTAACACAGGATGCCGCCAATGCTCAAGCAGCGAAAAACTACAGCGTCGTCGAATTTATTCCCTTATCATCCTACACAGTACCCTCAGCGTTCCATTACCAAAAACGAAAAACAGGACCCTTCCGTTTCTTAAACTGTTTCTCCTCAAGAAAAACTAAATCCATCCCTTTCGATCGAAATATTACCCTCAGATCATCTAACACGAGTCAAACGTCAAGAATAGAAATTGAATCTGTTGACTCGACAAGGCTGCAGAGAATACCGGAAATCAAAGCAACTTGTGCGAAATGTAAACTGAACACCGAGCAGACAAGTGGGAATCGAAACGAGAATTATACGGATAATATATCACATATCGAAGCCGCTAGACCTCATAATGAAAGCATAAGACTAAAACCTAAAAGCGAATCATCAAATCGGTCTCGACAATTATCGATAAGTAGCTTATCTGGGAATATAACTCAAGCATTCCGTAATTTTAACTCGCCGAGATGTAGCGTGCAGGATAACAGATTGAAAAAGCGGAAAAAAAGAACTCCGAGGTATAATTCAGTTAGTAAAATTGATAAAGCTAGTCGTATTGTGTTTCCTTTGCTATTTGCTGCCATTAATGTATTTTACTGGTATTGTTATTTAAGTAGAAGTGAAAGAATTAATAAAATTAATAAATAACCCTTAGATGAAAAAATTATGAACTGGAAAATATCAAAGACATAATTAATTTGTAAAAAAAAAAGCAACAATCATGCATTAATTGGTTTTACGAAACCTAAGACAATAAAAAGAGTGTTGTAAACAAATTGCAAATTATATCTGTGTTAAGTTTATTAAACTATTGTTAATTTTATTGAATTAATCCTGTCTTAACTGTTTAAAAAATTACTAGCTACAGGCACAGAATGTAAATTAACCAAAATTCTAGTAATGCTACTTCACATGATTACTGTGGGCATGTTCTAACCTGCATCATATTTTATTAATTTCGAAATACTGCTTGAACCTTGATACATCCTATACAAAGTAACTTTCAAGGAATTTTACTCAAAAATATTGATCAGTCTGAAAAAAACAGAGCTATGGAGCCAAGCCAGAAAAATACTGCCTTAACAGACTTGTTATATTTTGTGATGAGACAAATTTTAAAAAACCTTCTAATTAGAATCACTTGCATGAAGAGAGGAATCCTTCAGCCTGGCTTTTTTGGTTATTTCGTCATTGCATGACTTTAGTGTCGATTACTTACGTTTTGCTTCTACTTTGATGTCTTCTATCCACTGATCAAAAAAAATGTAATTGTCCTATTCAGATATGTTCTTTGTAATGCCCAGTGAAATTTACTAATGGACCAGAAAGCATCATATCATAATCCATAACCTACAAATAATAAATTTGAATTTTTAATACAAGAAATTAATTCAGAGGTGGCAGTATACTAATTACTTTAGTAATTACTTTAGTAATTAGTAATTAGTATTAGTAATTTACGTTTGTAAATATATATTTACAAATGATCAATTAGTATTCTTACCAAATGACTGCTGATCCTGATCAGGTTTTATTTTACTTTTCTAAAACAATATATTCCTTTTCCTGTCAAATTTTTTCTCATACTCTCCCAAATTGTTTTCTCTTATTGTTTCATCAGCTTCAGCTTATAATCATCCTTTGATCTCTTGTTTCTCTTTTCTTGCCTTTGTTTATTGGGTGGTGAAGACAGCATGGACATTCTCTTGTACTTATAAAAATTTTTCAAACAGTCTAAAATTAAAATTTAAAGAAGTAGATTTACATCTTGAAAAAGAGTCCATTTTAAATTAAGTTTTCGTAATTGCATATATTCTGAAGTTTTGTTGTTCATCTGCCACTTTTCATAGGTATTGTCTTTAAGGAATAGTTATTTTCACCTTATATTAACTGAATCACAGCACGGTCTTCAAAAATACAATCCATGGCAATTTGTGTACGATAATCACAATGGCTCATTTCATTGATCTTCCTTTTCAAATAAAAGTAAAAAAATTCCAAAAAACCTCAAGTGGTGATTGATTAAAAACGACATTAATTACTCAGTAACTGATTTATTACAACTGCATTACATGAAACAAGTGAAAAAGCACATGTTCACAAAAATCTTTTTCTCAATGTCCAAATTAGGTTATGAAAACCAATTTAACGAAAAAAAGAACGACAATTACCTAAAACAAAATATTTTTCATTTACGAACGCTGAAAGCTTCAAAATATTCAAATGATTACGTCCACAATTTACGGATTCAAGAGTCTTGTTCACCCGACGCCACATTCCGACCTTAAATGCGATTTAATGTAAATGCTAGTAGTATGCAATAATGCATTTTAATTTTTCTGCCCTATACCTTACATACCTGCCTAAACACATCCATTTGCCAGTACGCAGTTATTACAAGCATTGAATGGCATTGAATAGAAAGAATGTTGCATCATCTTCATTCGATCACTGCGAATGAAACGGACGCCATCTTTGCACATTTTATATAAAATCACCAAACGTCGAATCTTTGAAAAATATTTAACATAACTGAACATTTATCAGTTCTTTATAAAATAAGAGCGATATTAAACCGTAAGATTAAGTATTCATTTACCAAAAAGCGATAAATAAATGGCACTAAACCGCGGTAAAGAACACGAACGTGTCTATGCTTGACGATCGGCAGCCATTTTCGATCTTTTTCTACGTCGACTACGTCACGAAATAAAAGAAGGCGTTGGTTTTCAAAGGGGATAACACAAAAATGGCGTCCGCCTTGTAGCTTTGTTTATTTTTTTAATTTAGCCCTGTGATTGTTGAAATTGGACAGTATTACCTAAAATTTTACATAATCCTTAACTTTTAACAATTATACCCGTATTGATGAACCGCTAGTGGATAAATAATTCAAATTTCAGTTGGAAAAATTGAATTATTACTCCCTACTTTTTTTTTGGTTCTTTCTTTAAAAAGTTCATTCAACTGGACTAAAGGATCCTTTGTTTTTAATCAACCATGGGTAAGTCGAACGGGTGTTTTTTCTTAAATCTACAACATTTAAATTCGGTTTTAGGTTAAGTCGATAAAGGATATGGTTTTCAGGAAATGAATCACTACGTGTTTTACGTTGTGAGTTATCCTTGTGTAAATAAATTGCATGTTAACAAGATGTACTCTGCTGAATTATAACAATGAGGATATTCAATATTATTTTTCTAAAAATTATAATAAAATCGCATAAGATACATTAAAATCCAGAATTATTCGGATGTTTAATTTTATTAACCTATTCATCCCCACTCGCTCATATTTTTTGGCAATCTACTAATGACTTATATTCTCATTTGCTTTCAAAGTTAATCATTTCAATTGTCATTCAGTTTATATTCATGAGTCATAAAAATAAAAATTGAAGAAGTTCACATCCCACATATTACGCTGATGATTCTTTTCTTAAGAATTCACTGTTTATCAGCAGTCGTGCTAAAAGCCTGAACCATTATTTTGAATGGTTCCTTTCAAGCAGTGTCTTCACTGAACACATTAAAAAGTGATACTAAACAGTAAATCAAAACAAATTGCATGATATTTAAAATAGAAAGTTTTATCATTAAAAAGCGATCAAGATAACCCTACCAATGTTTACTGTACATTTAAACTCGCACAAATATCAGTTATCGGTTGCTAAGCAACCCGATTTCGTCCGGTTTATTCGTTCATGGCACTGACTCATTTGTAATTAAGTTTTAACTAAAAACGTGTTTCAAATTTCATTTAATAACAATGTGATTGAAAAATGAATAACGAAAGGAGAAGTAGAGACGCTGTGCGAAGTAGTATTAGATCGTACGGTGTTAAGGTGATGGATTCAAGTGCATCTGTCCCATTGAGAAAGAATAAAAAAGATTTGCATGGAAGTTTTGCTAGGTTCGATGAAAGGTCATTGCATAGCAGATATGATTTGGACAAAGGTATGGGTGGAACGTAAACAAAATTCATATCTTTCATTAACACTGATTATTTTTTTTGTCAGGTTCCTGCTCAAACTGTTTAACTCGTGTTCCGTATGCAACTCTTGTTGCTACGATTATGTGCATTGTTGGTGTTGGAGTGTTCTGTGGCACAATGTATCGAGGAGCTACACTATCAGTGCTTATGCTAGATCAAGTATTTAGGATTAGAGCGCCATGGTTAGAAGCTATTCAGCTCATTTTCACTTCGTTGGGAGCTGGTATGGGAGCGATTGGACTTCTCATATTATTTGTTGGCATCCTGGCAACAGGAGCGACAAGGCAGAAAGTCTACCATGCTTGGAGAGCTAGAGTTGGAGGACGAATTTCATGTGCAGTTGTGAGTATATAGTCTCTAGTCACTGCACCTAAGAAAAAAATCTGTTGCTAATATTTTGTTTTATTTTTTAGTTCATGTGTATTTCATACCTCCTATCAATTGCTTGGTTGCTTATTCTTTGTTTTTTGGTTATCGTTACTCTGCTCACAACTATATCTTGGTTTTTGTGCAGTGCTCACAGAGTACAAGCTAATAATCAATGCATTGATTTGTCGCAGTTTGGTAAGTTTAAAAATATTTATGAGTAGTAATGGGAATCATTTAATTTGTCTAATGCTCAAATTTTTTGTCATTCAGATTTCATGTTTCCAAACACAACAGATATTCAGCAGCATTTAAGAATCTGCGAGCATGCAGTTAAACTCTTCTGCAAGGATTTTGTTGAAAAGGCTGAGGTTATGTTCATCGTAGCTACAGTTGCTAGTTTCTTAGTGGTTTTAAGTTTGGTGAGTGATGATTTTTTTTCTATGATTATTTGTCAGGTTTTGGCAGTGTTATCTCGGAATAAACACAAAATAAAAACAACTTTTTGCACTTATTTGCCTTATCCCCTATCAGTACTTAATTCTGAAAATACTGAAAGCCTGAATGTATGAAAGTAGTTTGAAATTTGTTTTCATTCATGAGTTGATCACTTATTAATATGCTGTGACTAGAGATCAAAGAAGAAACAAAAAAAATACTGCCTATTGTAAAAATTAAAGCCTCATGACAATCACTAATGTCCTGATTGAAAAATAAATCATAATTCAGCACGAGTCACATTTGCTAATGAAAAAAGGTTTTAACTTAAAGTGAATGTTGAAGTAGAGTTCAAATTCAAAAAAATTTACCCTAGTGTGTTGTCATTTGATTTCTCATCAGTCAAAAAACAACTCAGTCTTGCGTTAGGAGTTCATTTCCAGCTCTAAAAGATGGTTGAAGACTACGAAAGTTAACCCTCGTGACAACCTAAATCAAAGTATGCTGCAATTAGGGTTATCAAAGCAATTTTCAAACTGCTCATAATTATTTTCCATTTGTGGTTTCTGTTTGTGTTTTCCAGAATTTCTGGGGCAGAATCTTCTGATAAATTCATAAGCTCAAGTCAATTTATCTTATCAGTTACTTTCTTATTAGGCAGCTCCATAGATACGACAACTTGTTCGTCCCAGTAAAATGCAACTCTTTTATTGCGATATAACCCAACTTTCCAGTAATTTATTAATTAAATAACATAATACTAACCTGGATTATGATTTTCCAGTATAGTCTAGTTAATCATCTCCTCTAACCAATGAAGTTAGCAATGATTTTAGCCATTCTAATTGACAACTTATGACGGGCTCCATACGAGTACGATCCTGCAACAATAAATCCATATCCTTCAATTTTCCGTAAATTTCAATTTTCTGGAACTGTTGATTTTCATAGAGCACTGTGTTTAGTTTCACTTTTTTACTTACATCACTCCTATTGTCTCCTAAAAACGAGAAAAATTTACAAAACACTTGGTAATTTTTTTTTCCGACCAACGACGCCGTGAAAATGAAGGAAAAAAAACAAAAGACGATTTCCGTTGCCAATTTTGATTTTTTTTTGTCAAAGGAAAAATCAAGTTGGCAACACTTTTTTCAAAATATCCGAACATAGAAATTTAAATTTTGACTGAGTTAATTTTGCGTTCAATCTGATTACTTTCATCTTTTCTTTTTAGATTCACTATTTAATGTGTTTGTCTGCTAATTACGCTCATATTCGAGACCAATCGAAATTTCAAGAGCTACAGGAACTTCAGTATTTATCTGCAGAAACGGACGTTTTACACAGTAGTAAAGACAGATTCTAGGACACGGCCCAAGGGATCTATCGAGAAGAATCATTGCACGCAACACTTGAACGCCGCCGACAAAATGGTGTAGCTCATACAGATGCTTTTGATGGGATACATTTTACCGGGATACAAATCGAACGGGAATCGACCGTTTGATTCTTCAGTTATTTAAAAAAAATTATTTCTTTTAATAATTTACTGTGACAATCCTTGTCTTCCGGAAACGTATTTAATTGCACTTTATAATCTCTTTATTGTCAAAGGGGTTCAGTTAATAATTTTTATTATTTTCAGTGATTTGCTACATCTTATTCTTCTTTTTTTTTGGTTTTAGTGATTTTTTAATTAATCTCGTTGATCCCTTGGAAGATCTGAACATATCTTGTATTAGTTTGTAAGAATTTTAGTTTTTTTTTTATTTAAAAGAAAACGGCATTTAATTATCATTTTTATCACGCGATAGATTTATTTTTAGCACGAGAAATTCATTGCCTAATTTTTATTGAAATATTATTTGGGGGTTTGTCCCGTTTAATAAGCTCAAATTTCGAACAAATTTAGGAAATTCAGTTATTGCAAAAGGGATTATACACACCTTCCCTGTGATTTGATCTCATGTCTACATTCCCGTTATCTTTTTTAATTTTACCCTGACAATAACTATTTAAGAATTTCTTAGAAAAATATATTATGAATAGAAAAATTCTTTTACTTTATAAAATAATCTTCCCGAAAGATTTACAAACATTTTATTTCTAAATAACGTATTTTTGGCACTTTGTCTATTTATTCGCTACGTTATATTTTTATACATTGTACTTTTCGCAAAATGGCGCTGTTAAGTGCTTTGTTTTTTTAGCTTTTGTGATATCGTATAATCTTTTTTTAAGTAAACTTCTTTTCCGTCCTTTTTTTTTTAAAACTTAAAGATCGTTTTTGTGTCGGCCTAAAAAATAAACGCAACCAAAAGGCTAAATATTTTAACTGCCATAAAATTTTAAGTTTCTAGCCAATACAAAAATGAAATTACGTAAAAGCGTCAATTTTAAGAACTGTATTATACATTTTATTGAAGAACTATTATTATTTCTTATACAAAATATATATTATTTTTTTAAACTCCTTATAAATAATTATTACTATTTTTTTTAATAAGTTCTATTTTTTCTAGCTTTTTCATTGAGTTATATTGTAAATAAAGCAAAATTCCGGGCTTATGGTTTCCTTATTGCACACTTTTTTTTATTCTCGATGAAAAAGTTTAAAAAAATAATTGAAAAAAAATTATGGACAATCGTTATTCTACTTTATAAATATTTTTTTTCAACGTGGCCAATTTAGTGAGCAATAATTTTTTTAAAGTACGATTTTTTTGTCGATATAATAAATGTATTTCATAACGGAAGTTTGATTTTAGTACTTACCGATTTTCCTACGATCCTTTTCAAGATTTTCTTATTTTCGAATAGTATTTTAGTACGTCTAATGATTTTAGGTATTGAGATTCGTATTGTCTGTAGGATAGCCCGTTGACTTTTTTTGATTCGGGTATCATGTGCCTGAAAGGCTGCTCTAACCTGAAAATAAAAAAACGATATCCTGTTAAGAGCTTTAAAAACATTTACCTAGAGCTAGGATATTACAATTGAACCCCCTTACCATGCATTTAAAATTCTTTCGATCAATCCCATGTGCGATGGCATGCTTTCTAATCTAGCCAAAGCCTTCGATAACGTTTTCGTAATCTCAGCATTATTTTTATCAACGACCTCATAATTGTAGTGAGTGGAAGAGGTAGTTGCAAAAAGCTGCTTTTCTTCCTTTAAAATATTTTCAGCGTTGGCAATAATTTTACTGATTGTATTGGAAAATTTTTTCCTTTCCTCCATTGTTGAAAGAATATAATCTACACTCCTATAAGGCGATATCATTATTAATGTAAATAATTCTCGCAATTCTCCACCGTAATTATTCAAACAATGCGAAAGGGATTCGCATTCTAAAACTTCTTTTCCCCTAAAACAAAATTTTAATTCAGACTCGATTTTCAATAAGATTTACATAGCCAAAAAATGGTCTAGGCAGGATGGCCACAGTTTTATAAAAATCATCCTAAAACAATGAACACTTACGAAGATGTTTGAATTTTTCGACACGCATCTAGAGGCGTCTCCGTGAATAACTCCACATAATTTTTTATAGAATCCTTCAGTACATCAACATTATTATTCAAATTTTCGATATGATTTTTATCACTAATCTTGACATCAACTTTTTCAATTGCTGACATCAAAGTTAAATGTTTTTCTTCAATACACTCTTTACTTAATTTTAACTGTGACCTTGTTTCTTGTAATTCATCATACAAATTTTTCTGCAAATCAAAATTATTATTTACCATTTTTAAAATAACTCCGGAATTATCAACAACTTACTAATTTTTGACTGGATTCCATTAATTTCTCATCAGCTTCATTTTTTTCATCCGAGTAAACTTTTTTCTTCTTGCAATCCTCATCTAACCTTTCCATTTCTGATTTTAAGAGCTCTAGCCTCTTTTTCCTTCCCAAAAAATTTAGTCCATCTCTTAATTGTGAAATGTTATCATTTTTTTCAAACTCATCTGAAAAAATTTCTCTTTATTAATTTGCTCCAAAAAAAAGTTTGACAAATTTTAAAAACTTACAAGATTCATTCGGTCCTAGAAAAGAAAGATCTTCATTTAAACTCTTATCATTGTTCCCAAATAAATGTCCTAATTTTTTATACAATTCCCTAATTTTTAAATCCAATGATTCCTCCTCAAGTTTATTCAATATCACCTGTAACGACTTTTCACTTATATCTAACATTATCTTCTCAGTCAATGTTTTCAATTTCAATGGCATCAGTCTTGATTTTTCTTCATTAAGATGTTCATCCTCTGAAGTCCATTTTTCAAGTAATAAATTTTTAAATTTTTCTTCATTTGCTTTTTTATAATTCACTATATTTTCCCAAGCTGCTCCATCTGATATTTTATCTTTACATATTTGCTCCAATTTAATTTGCATGTAACACTTGGAACTCTTCTTACAAGTGCATTTAACATCCTTAAGTGCTTGTAACTTATTTTGTATTACTTCTTGTTCATGCATAATTGATTCCATTTCATATACATTTGTACATGTTTTTATTTGACATAGAAACTTTAAAATGCTTTGTAATCGCTCTTTATATTTCTCCACGCATAACCTAAGAATCATTGTTTTCTCTTTGCACTCTGAACATTGCTTTTCAATCTCAGCCATTCTGCAAACTAAAATAAAATCATTCATAACAAAGTCAAAAAAAAAAAAATCACTTTTCAATTTAAGCTGACTTACTGTCTGCTTGCATTAAACCAGCTTGATCCTCAATTTCTGTTTCCAAATTACTTATCTCTTCTTTTTTTTCTCTAATTTTTTTTTCTAATGCTTCCTTCTTCCTCCATAAATCAATTTTATCACTTGTTGCTGAATGAATAGCATGTAACAGGAAATCTTTTGAATTCCCCTTCAATTTACTTGATTTCAACTTTGATAGATATATTTGTTTCCTAATATCCTCCACTTTATTTCTAGGTTCCACCGTATTTAATATTGTCTCCCATAATTGACAACGATGAGGTGTTGCTGTTAATCTATCAAATTCAATGAATCATTAATAATTCATCCGTCGTTTTCGGTATAAACAAAAATATACTCACGGTGAAAAATAGTTAGCCGGGGGTGGCAAACCACCCGGCAATGTAAATCCAAAATCAGATGACCATTCAATCAGCCTTGCTTCCAGTCTTTTCCGATCCATTTTAATAATCCGTTTTAATTATTTAAGTAACCATTTATTAGGCTGTAAATAATCAAATTACTCTTTGTTTTCATTTTCTTCACTAACCGACATTTTTTTCCCAACGGAATGCCGCCACATTGCAGCCAACTTTCCAACCAAATCTTCATTCTAATAACACGACAAAGTTTCAAAATAAATAAAAATGGCAGCGGATTTGTTCGGTTGGGATTTAATTTACCGATCTGTTGAGAATGATTTACAGAGGAAGGAGGATTTGTTAGTCGCTTTTACACATTGGTTTATCATAAAGAATGGATTTTTGTGTATAGGAAATGGAGATTCGGTATGTGAAATGTTTCGTATTAAAAAATGCAAGGTCATGATTATTCCTAACCTCAACTTTTGATTTCTAGAAAGTAGTAACTGGGCAAGAAACTAAAAGCGAAGTGTTGTCACCGGGTTGGAATCAACAGACTGATTATAATTTGAGATATTTGTATGAAGATAGGCTGTATTTGTTAAGGGCTTCACTTACTGGTGGTGATCTTATTTTCAATTTTTTGGTAAGTTTGTTTTGGGTGGAATGTCATTTGTTGTGCAACATTCTAATCAAATGTTATTTTTAGCGTTCAGATGATCTTTCAATAGCTAGCTGTGTATTTAAAGTAGACGATGTAGTAAGAGAAATAAAAGGAAATATAACAACAGTTATCCCGGATCATAAAAATGTAATGTCCGTGTTGAGAAAAGAATTAATCGAACCTGTGTTTACGAGAGCTACACATTCAGCAACTGGCACACAAACAGTAAATGTTGTGCCCGAAACTAGGCGAGATCCATTTTCACCTAACCAGACTGATCCATTACCAGATCCATTAAGAGTAGAACCGAGAAGGCCTACAATTCCAGCATGGTAAGCAAAATGATTTTCAATGCTGTTAGTAAGGAGTTAAAATATTTATCAAATAAATTTCAGGGGTGACCCAAGTATGGATCCTAGATCAGTTGGCAGAAGTGATTTAGATCCATTTGCAAGACCAGGAGGTGGAATGTTATTTGATCCATTTTCTCCAAGACCTGATAGGGGACGTCCAAGCCCATTCGGGCCCGATCCTGGTCCTCACGGGTTGCCAAGGTGAGTTTTTTTAAATCTTTTTATAGAAGGATACAGATAATAAGTCTTCTTTTTTTAATTTTAGGGGAGCTGTTCCTCCAGGTGCCAGATTCGATCCGTTCGGTCCCCCGGGCGTTGGTCCTGGACGTGGTGGGAATCGACGACCGGATCCAGATCCGGATCACTTACCCCCTCCCGGCTACGACGACATGTTCATGTAAATTTAATCTTTTGTACTGAAACGATTTTGTGTAAGGAAAATTACAATTAGGTAAATAAAAAGAAAATATTCTTTTTTTAAAAAAACTTGGCTACATTTATGTTTATACATCAAATAAATGAACCAAAGATGAAAATATCCAGGTTCTCGACATTTTATTAATAAGACGTTACTTCACACACAGTTTTCGATTCTTTTTAAATACAGTTTTTTTTTATTAAATATTAAATCGCAAATTAAAACTCTCCTTTCATTTAATGCGAAGAAAATTAAACGTGGCATTAATCATTCAACAAAAAAAAAATATTTTTCACACTGCCTTTTTTAAAAATATACAAATTGGCACTCACAAAGTCAACAGCCACTGATGTTAAGGCAAATTTTTATTGTTTTAATACCACGTTTTTTGAAAATTCGATAATTTCAGTTTTAAATAGTGATGTTAACTTTTGCTAATATATTTAGCGCAAGCAAATCGTACAAGAAATAAAAATTAGGTGGCCGATGTGGGAAAAAAAATATTTTCCCCCATGCAGAACCAAAATGGCCACGTTATGTACAATTTGCCTATCACAGCACAATCCTAAAGCCTTATAAATAATGGCAAATACTCATGCTTCAATCGTTAATAAATTATTATAATAGCAATATCGAAAAATTGCCAGGTACGTTGTGAAAACCCGATTTCTTGCTTCCACACTAAGCGTTTTTAAAATTTTTTCCTATTATGAAAATGTATATACAGGGTGTTTTCAACAATTCGCTAAACCTATTACAACCTTTTCAGTATTTTTCCTTAATACTAAAAACAAAACACTCTGTATATACATGAAAAAAAAATTGTCCGTTCGCGGGTAATGAGAAAAGCGGACTCGAAAATTTGCAGCTAGCGCAGAGGTCGAGCTCATTTCTTTCCCAAAATTTAAAGGGACTTACGAAGGGGGGAAAAAACTTTTCAGGGGCTTTTTCAGTCTATGACGCAAAAGCGAAAAATTATTTCTAAAAATTTTTGACGGCTTGCTAGAGTCCTACGCCATATTGTTAAAATGGCGGCCGTTTGGCTTTTATTTTTTACTTTTATTCGGCAGCAGCAGCACTAAAATCTGTGATGCCATAGCCAAGCTCTTGAGAATTTTTTCTGAGACCGACTATTCGATTTTGAGAATAAAATCGGCGGTGGCGCCAAAAATTAACGGCTGCCTAGCGCTACAATTTTAAATTTCAAAATTTTACTTTTATACACAGTACGTTTTAAAAAATTTTATTCCGGGGTCTATCTGCTTTGATTCAAAATTAGATAGACTATTTTTTAAGACTTAACTATAAAAATAGGGACTTTAAAGGGACTAAAGTCCCAAGTTCGATCCCTCCGCTAGAGTCGCTGCAGTCTTACGGCCACATTGTCAACTTCTAATCAAATTTGGTTAACAATGTGAACCTTACTAACATTAGCGATACCATACAATAGAATTTCGCGACTGTTTTCCTCATAAATTCATTCTACACATCTAAATCTTACTTGTATCTGTTATAAATATAAAAAAAAATCGTCAATTACATTGCTAACGTTGCGAAATTTCGCTGGGCTGAAAAATACCTAACTAAAAACTAAATTTACCGTTTTCAGCGGCATTGAAATATTCCTAAAATTATTTTTTTAACATTCGTCTTATGTCTACTTACTACTTTTTTTTTTACATCGAATTACTTAAACCTATTATTTTAATTCTCGTTTACAAATCAATGTTACCAACCTTATTTTTTTTAAAAAAAAAGTCAGCGCTACGTTCAAAACTGCAAGATTCAAACCCGCTGAAAACTTTAAATTTCCTTTTTGAAAAAAATTTGTTGGCTAAATGAAATTTAGAAAAGCAAAAAAGGATTTTAGAAATCCCTAAGCCTTAAATGACCGGAGAGTTTTCGATTATTTATTTCATTTTTTTTTCTTTTTTGTTTAAATTATTTCTCGCTATATAAAGGTTACAAGATGTTCATGCTTACTTTATTGAATTACACAAGATGTACTCTTTTGACCATTCTTTAATTTTAACCTTGATTTAGGCTTATATTTTTCTAGATATGCGAGCTGCTTTGCGTTTATGGCTCCTCGCCGTTTCCTGAAAGAAAAAATAATAGTTGTAAGAGATTGCCGGGAAAAAAACTAATTTTTTGAAAGGAAAGAGAAAGATTTCCTGCTGCCTCTAAGAAAATTAAGAAAACTCAACGTTTATTTTTTATTCAAGAAAGAAATTGCCGTTGTTAAAGAAAATCCTTTAGGCAATTTTAGAAAAAGAGAAAGAAATTGATTGAAAACAGAAAATTGCGGAGGAGTTCGTAATTTTTACTCTTCCCTTGTGACATCAAAAATTGGTGTCAATCAAAATGTTGAGCTTGAACGAAACTATGCATTCTTGCGAAAAATTTTATGCAAACCTAACGCGGCATATCTACCGTGTTGGGAAAATCACTAAAAGTAATGTTTTTTTTCATTGTCAATGTGCTTGTCGATTCCATTCAAAGAAATAAACGAATTGGATCTGAGAGATGCCAAAGTGTCAGTTCTAGTTAAAGTTGGACTCGAAGAATTTTTCCAATCAAGCTTGTAATTAAATTCTTATTTCGTTAAAGGAAAAAAAATATATGCGCAGGAAGAAAAGGTCACAGTTGGAAGTTATTTTCTGGGGACCTGGAGTTTGCCAGATCGATTTTAGGCTGAACAAAATTTATTTGTCTTTCAGAATGAACCTCAGGTTAGAACAACGTCCAAGCTAAGTACTTGAACTAAGTTTTGTAGATCTTTTAAAAGCTCAAACTTAACTTATAATAAGCTATGACAGCTAAGCTCAGCCTGACAAGGCCATTTAAACCAGTCAGGCGACTTAGCTAAATCCTTAAAAGATCTAAATTGAAATCGTCAAAGTTTTTGGGCCGACTAGAAGCCTTTTCTTGATTGACAGAGTGTGGGCCTCAATATGAAAGACCTAGCACCGCAATGTCAGTTAGTTTCACCTGCTTAACGGTTCTTTTCAGCTCGATCGCTCTTTTAAAATTCCACAACTTTTCCATTCTAATGTCAGTCAAAAAACAAAAAGTATTTTTCCTTTTTTTCTAAAACGCAGAAAAAAATAACAATAACAATAACAATCTGCACCTACTACACATTTTTCTTGACACTTTGCCCGCGGGAAACATGTTGGGGGGGCCCCCGTGACGTTTAAAAACATCACCCGTCAAAATACTTACATTCGTATAAAATCAACAGCATCTTCATATTTCATTCCTAATTCTATTAACGCTAGGGCTACCAAAACAGGCGCTCTGCCTAAACCGGCTACGCAGTGAACAGCCACGCAGGATCCGGGACTTTCGGTGAACCTACTTTTTAGTAGATCGAACCACATTTCCACAATCTGAAAAAGAAAACAACTAAATGTAATTAAACCGATTACAGTTGTCTATACATCGTTAAAAGTTTTAAAAAAAAAAGAAGGGAGTAAATCGATGAGCCACCTGTTGATCATATATATATATTGCGAACAATCCAAACTATTAGCAAACCGGGAAATGATTCTCACAACCGGGTGTAATTCCAAAAACGGGAGACATGCCTGAATTTTAAACACGGGACCAAGGACGCGTTACGTAAAACTTCACATAACGTTTACATGACGCATTAACATGTTAAATGTAATTAACAATTTTACAGGCCCTTTTGTTTTCTCGATATACAATGCTTTGCTATTTACGGGGAAATGAATAAATTGTTGCTATCGTTTCTGGGAAAAGCTAGAACGGCTTAAAAAGTATAAAGCCTTTTCGAAGCACAGAAGCAAGCAAAAATTTCGAATTTCGTGTCTTAGTATAAAAATTTCGCCATAATAACAATTTCAAGGGCTTTTGAGAGAAATAACGAGGGCATCTAGGGACAAAAAATTTTCCAGTAACGGCTGAGCAATATTCTTGCCAAACAAATATTTCCAAAATTTTTCTTGTTAAACAAAAAGTTTGTCAGAATTTTTTCTTCTTAGACAAATTTCGCCAGAATTTTTTTTGTTCGAAGCAAATTTTGCCATAATTTTCTAACTGACAAATTTTGTCAGAATCGTTTCCTGTTGAACGAATTTCGCCACAATTTTTCTTGTGGAACAAATTGCCACAATTTTCTTGCTGACGAGTTTTGTGAGAATCGTTTCTTGTTGAACAATATTTGCCACAATTTTTTCTTGTTGAACAAAGTTTGCCACAATTTTTTCTCGTTGAACAAATTTTGCCAGCATTTTCTAATTGACAAATTTTGCCACATTGGTTTCTTGTTGAACGATTTTTTTCAGAATTTTTTCTCAGTGAACAAATTTTGCCACTATTTTTTTTGTTGAACAAAATTTGCTACCATTTTGTTATTGAAAAAATTTGCCACCAGTTTCTTATTGACAAATTTTGCCACAGTGGTTTCTTCTTGAACATTTCTTTAAAATTTTTCTTGTTGAACAAACTTTGCCACAATTTTTTCACATCAATGAAATTAGTAAAGAATTTTTATTTGTTGAACAAATTCTTTCAGGATATTTTCTAGTATTAGCTGCTACTCAATTACTCAAACATTCAGAGCTTTCCAGGTTCTGTAACTAAGGATAAGTAACAAAAAATTAGACAGATTCTTCAAAACTTCGCAGGTTTTAACAACATAATTTTGAATATGGAAATCGAAAACCTAAACTCCTGGGCTGCTTTTTATTTCCCCGTATATAAAATTAACCTTAGTTCTTCCTCTAAAATATTAATTTTTACAACCATTTTTTCAAAAAAGGAAAAACTTAACTAAAATAATTTTCTACGGTCCCATCCCTATAATTCCCATCAAAATAACAACACTAAAAAAATATTTCCCTTAAAAAATTCAAGTTCTAAAATCGATTCCTATCAAACGATGCTTAATGACGGTTAATAAAAATTGTAATAAGAAACGGACATTTTCCTCGTGTAAGGCTTCTTCAAAAAAAAAGAACAAGAAAAAAATAAGGGAGGTTTCTTTTTCTTTTTCTATTTTTACGACTCCTTAAATGCTATCTCGCGTGAATTTAAGCCTTTAAGGAAAAAGATAAATAAGATGATATAGCTAAAGCTTTTTAAGCTCTCCCCATCAGTGAATGAATATCCATCGCTTTTAGCATTGAGGAATTTCCTTCGAAAAACCCTCGACTTTTGATAACATAATTACCGTCCACTTAATAATTAACATAGTCAAAGCAAAGTCATATGAAAAAAGAAACCCGCAGAAAAAAAAAATTGTAGAGCTGCGATAAGGGATTTTTTTTGTAAACAACTAAAATTAACGGCCAAGTGCCGACAAGTACTGCGGAAATTTTTATATCGATGTTATAATTAATTAACGTAATTAAACTTGACGAATAATTAAATGATTGACTCGTTTGCTTTCTATAAATAAATTTCATTGAATATAAATCTAGGCTCTGTAATTTAAATCTATTTTGGGTGTGTTCCCCTTCTTCTGCCAAGATTTTGCCTTTTTAAATTTTCTTCGAGTAATTGGCTAAAATTATAAAGAAGGTTCGGGCAAAACTTTCGAGATTATTTCTCTAAAAATAATTTTCTATGCAAAATCCTTATCTTCCTAACATTTCAAAAAAAAATTTCCATAAAAAAAACGGTTAAACGCATTAAATTAATCAGATCAAAGCATGAATCTCGCCATACGAATTACTCTTAATGATAGTAATCAATAAATTCGGTTTCATTATTCCCTTTTAGTTCATTGTAACCCCTTAACGGGAATTTAATATCTTTTAAGGCCGGGCGAACAAACCGTCTAGACGGTCTAGAAACTCTCGTTAAAGGTCTATGGCCTTCCTTGAAAAATTTTTTTTTAAACATTTTCATATTCTCCTAAAGTTCATTTTAGCCTTCAACCAGACTCGTAAAATTTTATTCAGTAACGTGATTAATCATTGCTGAAGTTAATTACTGAAAAAAAAATACCCATTTTATAGCTCTCGCACTATTTCAAACGAACTCAAACGTTTTATATCTCAGCTTATGAATGAAAATTAAAAAAAAAAAAAAAAACGATTTCCCGCAAAACGGAAATAATTTTCCGTGAAAACCAATCAATAAGCCGTAATCCCTTAAATTATTTTTTCCCATGCCTACGCATGATAAAAATAGTCCGATTAATCAAATTTAAAATAACTGAATAATCAATTATTATTTTATTTTTTGTAAAAGTCAATTAAAAACCGATTGCTGACCGAGGGAATTAAATTACCTATGCTTGGAGTTTCTAAAGCGAGTTTTATGCTCCGTGCTTCCCATATAATCCCTTCGATCAGGACAAAATCTGCCTTATTAATCGTAAAAAGAGAGCCTGCGATTAAATTCCCGATCCTATTTCGCACATTTTCATCAGATTGATGACGATTGGCAATATATTGAGGTTTTGTGACCTTCAACATTGAAAAGAATAAAAAAAAAAAAATCGCGGCACACGTGTATGAATTTAATTGCCATTCCACCTTCATTCGTTAAACGTCACGTAATTATGACGAGGTATTTATGATTAAATAGACCGCGATAAAAGCGCGGCCAACTTAGTTTAATTTTTTTTTTTTTTTAATTTCCCCTGAAATTCGCAGGATTCTTTTGCAGACCTGCATAGTCGATTATTACAATTTTCCTGATTTTTATTTTTATTTTTATTTTTAGAAAGAATTTTTTCCCAGTGAGGAATAAATACTCCAAAAAAGGAATATTTTGTTAGAAATATTAGGCAATGTTTTGTCAAACAAAAACATTCTGAAATTGTTTCAATGAAAAATTTTTTATAGAATATTCTCCAGGACATTTTTTGATAATTTTGGAGAGTAATAGCCTTTTCATTTTCGGTCCTTTCCAATTTTTTAATTTTTTTTTCGGCCCTTTTCAATTTTTTATTTTTTTTCGGCCCTTTTCATTTTCGGCCCTTTCCAACTTTTTATTTTTTTTCGGCCCTTTTCAATTTTTTAATTTTTTTTCGGCCCTTTTAAAATTTTAATTTTTTCATTCAAGCGTAACTCTCGGGATCTTACACCTCAGTCTGCTCCTCTCGTTTTTAAAATTTTTAATTCTCCGCCTTTAAAAGTTTTTTTTTTTAATCACGCGTACCTCTCGGCATCTTGCCCCCCACCCCTCCCCCAGTCTGCTCCTGTCGTTTCTAAAATTTTTAATTTTCCATATGTTTTAAATTTTTTTTTCAAACCAGTTACGCGTAACTCTCAGCTTTTTACCTCCCAAACGGGACAAAAGAAGTTTCACTTCAAAAACGAAGGCCCCTTTGACTCAGCTCCCCCTTCCCCCCTACGGTGGTTTTTGTGCCACCGCCTCCTACTAAATAAAATGTATTTCTTCCGTCAACAGTGTTCGCATCGTATTCAGCATTAAAATTATTACATGTTAGTTGCTTATTTGAAGATTAGGGAAGATTGAGAGCATGCGCAGACCAGTTTGGAGGAAAACATAGTGGCTCAAGAATCTAAGAGACTGATAGGGCAAAAATTCGGTATCCATTTTTCGTTCGTCAGCCTCCAAAGTTAGGATCGCCATGATGATCGCCAATCTCCGGCGAGCAGCGGGCATTTAAAGAAGGAGTAGCTTATTTAGCAGACGATTCATTGAAGTGTTCACTTCCCACTAGGCTCCTTAACTAATACTAACACTAATCTTTTATAATTTACCTCCTGTGGGGGCGAAGTCCCGTCTTCAAATGCTAAATCCGTGACGTTAATACCTTCATTTTTGAGTTCCGAGACTTTGTATGTTGGCTCGCACACTCTAACCACATCTTTCACATTGTGCCTTTTTAACTCTTGTATATAGTTCTGTATGGTTGAGTCTGTTGGACGGTCGGTAATAAGAAACTTCATATTTTTGAATTCGATCTCCGCCGGAGCCGGCCTAACATCTTTAGAACGCATGATTTGACCGGCTGATATATTGCTCATTTCACGAAAAGCAAACAACACTTCTATTGATTTATCTTTTTCCTTTTTTTCAAATTTAGTCACACTTCACAACAAAAAATTGACTTTTACGATTTTTTTTTTATTGTTATTTCTCGTTAATATAACTGGGTTGATCAAAAATTAAAAAAATAACTTTTTAAAGTGTTTTTTCCGTTTTTTTTAAAGTTTTGTTAATAAAAAAAATTTGGTATAAAAAAATCCAGGATAAGTTCTTGATATGCAATTATTATATAAAAAATATTTTTTTTTGTTTACTAATATTTACTGAACACCGCCAATTGGTACTAAGTTTTAATTTTTTTTTTGTTATTGATTTAGAATTTGGTTCTTTAAAATTCTTCTCGGAAACGTCAGCGGATTTTTTTTTTTTTACTTTTCAAGCTGACTTCACTTTAAAGCTTTGCGGATAAAAAAGAATCAATCTTGCGGTTGCGGAAAATAATTTAAAAAAATTTAAAACTGAAAATTTTTTGGTCGCGTATTTTAAATTTTTTTTTTTTCAATTAAATAATTAATTAATTAAGTTAACAGTCGGACGACGAAAACGTCGACTGCACGCAAACACTCTAGTTTATTTGGTGTGCTGTGCCTGACAGTATTCCGATGAATCGAGAGTAAACTCCATCAATCTGGATGATGTCGAATTGAAGATCTGAAACAAATGGAGGAAACAAAATTAGTTAGTAAAACATAAAATAATGTATTTGTTGAAGTAAACAAAATTTTTAACCAAGTCAAATTAAAAATTTGTTGAAGTTAATCAAATTTTTGGCCAAGAAAACAAAATGCAGTGTAGTGAAAATGGATTTGGTTCAATTTTGTTCAATTCAACAATTTTCTGTTTAAGAAAATAATTCAACAAATTTTTGTTTTCGCCCAAATTTTTTTACCAAGAACTAAGAATATTGATTTTTAATTAATTTTGTATAATTCAACAATTTTTTTTGTTTAATTCAACAAATTTTTTTGTTTAATAATTAATCAAATTTTTATTTTTGACCGAATATTTTGATTAAGAAAAATAAGAATATATTGGTTTTTAATTAGTTTTGTTCAATCCAATCTCTTTGTTAGAATTAGTCAAGCGAGGTTGAATAGATGAAAAATTGACCATTAATAGTCGATTTTGTTCAGTTCAATTAAAATTTGATTTCTTTAGGAAAAAACCTGTGAAAAATGAACTTCCGAAAAATTCAAATGTTGAAAATCAAGATTGACAACAAAAATCTTCAGGATTGATTATATTTTTGCTTCTTCTTTCCCTCAAACCTATTATTGCTTTTGTGTAAAAGCAATGAAACTGAAAATCTCCCCAATTTCCTCTCATTTAACCGTCGAATGAAAATCTCGCCCTCAGAGGATAAAAAAAAGGTCGTGAAAAGCGGGAAAACAATCGTATTCCAAGAAAAAGGATCATTTCGCAGATTGGTTGGGGGTGTATGACGTCACATTGAAAAATCAATGTTTCCGTCATGACGTCACAGACGTCTCCCGTGACGTCGCAAAACAGATTCAACCTACTCGAATACATCACTTCTAAAAATAGATTTCCTCTTTTTATAATTTTCGCATTTCATCAAAATTCAACAAACGAGAGAGATTTTCTTTTTAAAGAAACTTCCTTCCCGGTAAATATTCAAAAAATTTAACAAAATCGCCTCCGACGAAGAGAAAAGAAAACTTCCGATTCAAAGCCCACACGTCATTTTCCACTTGTCAAGATGTTTTTTCTTCCAATTCAAAACACAACAGAAACAAATTCCGGGAAGGCTGGAGAAAAAAACCTTTCACCTGACATTTCCAACAACCCTTATGCGAAACATGCTGACGAATGGAAAGCAATCCAGGTGGAGTTAATTATTCTTTTTTTTTTTTGAGATCGCTGAGTGAGCAATGCACCGAGTGTAATGACAGCAGCCATGGAGGCCGGACAGTTAAGTGTGAAATTACACGCTTCATCTTACACAGCTGTCATATGTAATCGCAAGGCAACTGACCTTCGGACAGAGGATTTAACTCTTTATTTAAATTGGAGGAAAATTAAAATCCGAAAATCACAATCAAGTAATTTAATTAAGTTCGATCGGTTTTTGATGTGGCGCCAGTAGCATATGAAATAATGCTGACGTTGCGAAGAACGTTCGAGAGTGATATTTGCAAAAGTTGGGAAGTCATATCCGGTAGATGTCTGCTGACGTTTCCACCGAAGTTTTTTTTTTGCAGAGAAAAACGGAAGAAGGAGGAAAAAAGCTTGGGGGGGCAACAGGTTGTTGTATTTTATAAATACTCGGGGAGGCGTTTTTGGCACATGGAGGCGACACATTTATACACGTAAATGCATACACAAGCACACATGAACGTTCATATATCATTTTTCAAAAATCGCAGCGATTTAAGGAACGTAAACATTGAGTTCTTCAAGGTCCCAAAACATTTTTATTTGAAATTGCTTGAGTGGATGGAAATTTTTTTACAACCAGCACGAGTAACTAAATTACTTTTGAAATTATTTTAAAAATCGGAATTTTTAGCCAAGGAAAATTTTATGGATTCCTCGAGTTTTAATTTAAAACAGAAACAGATTTCACGGTTCATTTTAAAGCATTATTAAAGGCTACTACCGGATAAGGATATGGAATCTGCGCAAGAAGACCAAAAGTCCTATTTTGCCATATTGGCTAAAAGTGGAAATTTTGATTTTTATTTTTTTTCAAAGGCAGGAAGTTTTAGATTTGAAAAAACTTAATATAGGGTAATAGCTATACTTTAGGTCCGCATTCCACTATTTTTTGGAATCTCATAACATGCGCCTGCTTGTCGGGAAAAAAATTTTCGGCCAATAATTTTTTTTCCCCAAGTTTTTGGCACGGGAGCAAAACTTGATCATCACAGTATGAAAGGGCATCTTCGAGTTACCTATAGCCATGACCCTTGCAACATCCTCCGCCACCAGGGGAAGTTAAAAAGAATTAGTTGAAAAATTAAAATTTTTTTGCGGCCAAAATATGGCCTGATTAAAATTTTGGCTACACAGTGTAAAAGATCCCAATTGAATTTTCTTTACTACCCTCTTTTCAAAATTTTCCTGCACAAAAAAGGCGAAAATGGGGCCAAAATGAAGCCGCACCATAAATTTACCTACATAGCGTGAAAGTACATCCTCGAAATGCCCATAACCATCTATTTTCCAAAACCGCTTCGAATCAGGGAAGTCCCAAAAAAATTAGTGAAAATTTGGCCATTTTCATTTTAAGGCGAAAATAAGCCGGGGCCAAAAATCTGACTGCATAGCGTGAAAGAGCAACCTCAAATTACCTTTAACTATGATCTCTTTAAAAATCCCCAAGCAGGGAGTCACCAAAAAAAATTTGAAAATTAGTGAAAATTCGGCCATTTTCATTTCGAGGCGAAAATGAGCCCGGACCAGAAAACCAAGTACACAGCCTGAAAGAGCACCCTCGAATTGCAAATAATAGTGACGTTTGCGAAATTTTCCTGATACAGGAAAGTTTTAAAAATTGGAAACTTTGTATCAATTGTTGTCTTAGAAGACCGGATTACTTTTCACTAAAAGTCACTGCATGCTCTTGCGGGGCAAGAAAAACTACGCCATCTTTTCAGTCGGTTAAAAGAATGTAGCCTTGCATTGGACATTTGGCAGTTGGAATATTTTGTCAAACAGACTTGCATGCTTCTAATTAGTTTATACCCCGTGACTAGAGGAAAAAAAGAACTTTGGTATTTTTCTTGGACCTTTCTGGGACTCCAGGGCAACATTCTAGCCATTAAAATAATCAAATTTAATTGGCCATGAAGGGCAGAGGCGTCTGGTGTAGCTCTTTGCAGAAAATCTCGTGCTTAGCGAAAATCCTGAATCGAATTCTAAACTAAAAACAAATAAAATGCTCTTAACACTCATCACTTCTGCAACGCCCTTAATCCCGACGCCACTGACATTACACAAAGTACAAGAGAATCTTCCTTATATCAGCGAAAAATCAATGAAAGGAACTATTATTATCATCAATCGGGGTGGAACGTCTATTTCCATTTTATAAATTTAGGGGAAAAGGGGTGGAAAGAGAAAATGATCCTGCAAGATACAAAACTCTGACCCAATAAAAAAAGGGATTCCAGGTCTATATTTGGATATTCCAGAGACATCACCATATTGTTTTAACAAACTGTCAGTTTTACACAATAGAATCTACCTTTCCCTTTCGTTTTTCCTTATCCTTCCGTTTTAGCCACTAAAAATGATTTGCAGACCGATAGGAAACTCGCTCAGACTAATAGCTTTTTCTTTAAAATAATCAACCTGTCTGTACTTTCTCCAATAGTCTCGTTTCGAAAAAAAAAAAAAAAAAATCGCGAGCGATAATAAAAGCAGATAACATTTATAATTATCTTGCAACTGAAGAACAAGGTCACCTGTCATACGATTGTCTTGTTCCGCGTGCGTATCATATTCGAAAAAAAAGTTTTTTAATTTTGTCTGGTGTCATTTTTTTTAACAAAATTTGGCTGGGAATGATAAAGAAAAACTCGCCCACATTTCCTGGTATGGGTTAACCTTTAAAATAGGGATCCCAGCCCAGATAAAAATTCTAGGAAGACCTTGGATAATTACGTAATTAATGTTTTAGTTTATATTTGATCCATTCTCAACATCCCATTCGTTCGATCCGATCTATTTAAATTAACTGATAAAATAAAGAGACGTTTATAAAGGCGAGGGAAAAGTATTCAGAATCTGAATTCTGAGCTTTTTTTTTTGTTAAAAAGATTGTTGAACTTTTTCTTTCCTTTTTAAGTTCTCAAAAAGTTGCAGGAATTAAACATGTTGGTTAAATACCAAAAGGGCGGCATACAAGTCAAAATTCAGTATATTTTTTTTTGAATAGAACATATTAAAATGTCGTGCGTTGACCTTTTTGGGATTTTTTTTAAAAAATAAATAAGATATTCTATTTTGCTTGCTTATTTCGGAGATTGTAGAGGTCTTAAAGTCAACGCTCCTCAAATTAGTAAGTTGGAAACAAAATATTCAGTTGGGCTTCCAACGTAGCAGTAAATGACAATGCTACCAGTTGAGGTTAGAAGGCACAAAGTTCAGCTTGTTCTCGTCCGCTTTTTTTGCTCCCCAGTATGCCACAATCCTCTGGCATCCAAGTAATAGTTAACTGGTTGTTAAGCACCGGTTGCTTTAGCAGAAGGATGCATTCCCACATCAGTTTTCAGGAGCACAACTTTTCCAAATTGACTTGAACAGTGACGGCGCCAGAAAACTAGGGGAATAGCAGTCCGGGAAGGACTACTAACTTTCTCGCTCAGTCGGGGTATAGCTTCATTCGATTAAGGCATCATTGGGGACTTGGGAGGTCGAGAGGTGGCTTGAAATCAGGAAATGGACCGAAAATTTAAAATCCCTAACTATTAATTAGTCGAAATTGAGTCCCATATCACCGCCATTTGTAAAACTTCAAAATTTTCGGTTTTTCCGGATTTTCCGGGGAGGGAGATTTTTCACAGAAAAATGTTAAAGGGAAAAGTTGTTCCTTATAAGGTCAGGTATCTCCACACAAAAAATGAAAAAAATCGTTAAAGCCGTTTTCGAGAAAATCTTCGAAAATGCATTGTTTGGCCTTTTTTGGCCCTGCCAAAGTTGTAAACTTGGCAGGGTTACCTTCAAATGACAAAATTAACCGAAAATTTGAATTCCCCGACCATTTTTCACTCGAAATCGAGTCCCATGTCGGCCCTGACGGTAAAACTTTAAAATTTTCGGTTTTTCCGGATTTTTTGGGAAGGACGATTTTTCACGGAAAAATGTCAAAGGGAAAAGTTGTTCCTTATACGGTCAGGTATTTCCACACAAAAAATGAAAAAAATCGTTAGAGCCGTTTTCGAGAAAATTCCCGAAAACTCTAAATTTGGCCTTATTTGGCCCTGCCAAAGCCGTAAATTTGGCCGGATAGTCTTGATGATGGAATAACAGTTTTCCCTCTTCCTGAGGAAGGCGGTTGCAAATTTTCGTTGCGTTGGTTCTTTCGGTTTCGGAAACACAGGCGAAAAACGAAAGTGCACGAACAGATGTCAGCCCAAAAACCATTTTTACGGTTATTTCTCGCCATTTCACGGCAAAATACGCAGTTTGGCGAAATTTCATTTTTGACACGACCGCAATACTTCCTCACTCTAGGGAGCTCGAAAGTAAAAATAGAAGATCTAAAATTCCCAACATTTTTATATCAACTTAAATAAAATTTTTGCACCCAAAAACAAAATAAAGTTCAGTCGCCAATGTTATACCGTTGAAAAATGACAGATCCTTGAATAGAATCTGCCTTTTCTTCCCTCTTTTCCTCCGGTCTTTATTAAGGAAAATAGACGGGGGTCACGCACCGAAAGAATCAAGTATCTCGTAACTTCAACTTGACAATTTAAAAGAAGGAAAAAAAAAAAAAAGGAAGAAGAGACGGCCGATTATCGGAGCAAATTTCTTCTCTTTTGCGTTTTTTAATTTTTTTCCCTTGACAGAAACGTCGTCATTATTTTAATTAAAAGTTTTAAACGAAATGGTTGTCAGATTTTTTGGCCTGTAAAAGGGAAAACGAGAAAACCAAAACGCGTTCGGAGAATTTGGAAAAAAAAAAAAAAATTAATCTGACTTTTGTACGACAACTTTAGATGAATTTAACATCATTGTGATGCAATTCGTGGAGCGCTGTCGATTAATTAATTTCCCTCTTATTGTTGCACGAACAGAGATATATTCTAATCTGTTCATGCCTTTGAAAAGAGGTTAATAAAGGATTTCGGAAACGATCCGAGCAATGTCATCCGCTCACGAATAACCTTAAACCGAAAATTCTTAGAAGTATTGATTCGGCGAAAACCTTTAACCCCGCGTTAGGTTGAATAAACTTGTCAAAAACCGTTAAAGATTCCAGAGAAATTTCAATTTATAAATCAAGAGGTCCTCGTTCGGGTTTTTCCCCGAATAAAAAAAAAAAAACTTCTTAATAAAGTCGAAGAAATTTAATATCCAGTCTTGTTTAAGCAAATCTTTATTGAAAACATTTAATGTTTTCGCAGAACGAAACAAGATTTTATATCTAATAAAAACAAAAAATATAAAAAGTTGAGGAATTGATTAAATTATGAATTATTGCTTAGGTCTGATGACTAATAGTCAGCAGAGCTTTAGCCTTGTCTTCTCAATATTTTGCGAGATTTAGCATGAATCATGAGATGCAAGTCATATGATTTCATTTCAACAACAAACAATTTTGATTAAATTTTTTTTAAGTATTACTAGAAAGAAAGAAATTCAACGATGGTAAGTCGTGCCTATAAATAAGCCCAGAAATCTTTGCCATCCGATAAATAATTTTGCCTTGCTTGAGCGTCCATCGAAAAAGTTTTGCGTTGCTTAAGCGTCCATCCAATTATTTTTGCCTTGCTTAAGCGTCCATTCAATAAGTTTTGCATTGCTTAAGCGTCCATTCAATAAGTTTTGCCTTGCTTAAGCGTCCATTCAATAAGTTTTGCCTTGCTTAAGCGTCCATTAAATGACCGTTGCCTTACTATAGCGTCCATTCCATGAGTTTTGCTTTGCTTTAGCGTCCATTCCACGAGTTTTGCTTTGCTTTAGCGTCCATTCCATGAGTTTTGCTTTGCTTTAGCGTCCATTAAATAGATTTTGCTTTGCTTTAGCGTCCATTAAATAGATTTTGCTTTGCTTTAGCGTCCATTAAATAGATTTTGCTTCGCTCAAGCGTCCATCCAATAAGTTTTGCCTTATGCGTCCATCAAATTATTTTATTACTTTATTTTCCATTAGCGGTAGTTAGAAAAATTTTCTTAGAGCTTCTAGCTTCTAAAATTTTCGAGATCTCCTTTATCTCAACAAAACATCTCTCATAAAATAATCAAAGACCTTCAAGGAGAATCTTCATTCATTCGAATATTCATAGATATCGAAAATAATTTTAGATATTAAAATAAACAATAAAAATCCTTTTAAATTTCAGCCTAAAAACATGTAAACAAACAAACCAATGAATTTTTTTTTCAGTTATCTTTTGTATTTAACCCGTAAGATTATACTATCAAGCGCAATATAAATTAGGCGATTTATTTATTTTTTTTTTAAAGATTTCAAATGTTGCAATTCTGTTTCTCAAATTCGAACACTATGCGAAAACAAAACAAATAAAAATACCCATTACAAAAAAAGACAAGAACTTCACGGTTAATAAAATTCACTCACAACCTGCATAAAATTTTCCACGATAGCTTTTCCACATCGCATTGCCGACACACAATTGCTACTAATCATTAAAACAAATATAAATAAATACGAATGCGTTCGCTTTATTAAACTTTTCCTTCTCCCGTCAGAAAAGAGAGAAAAAAAATAATAAAATAACAAAACGCGTTTAAATTATTTTTTTTTTGTTTTTTTTTCGCCATTTCAATTACGTCTCGCCTACATTCATCGCGGGACTCAATAATTCTCTTTTCTAAACTTTTTTACGACCCGCCTTATCAAAAGTCAATACTTATAAATCGTCTTGATAAAATTTTCAGTCGTACGAACATAACCTCACCTCACAAATCAAGCAAAAAAAAAATTTTAATTTCTAAAATAGCAATAAAATTACACACGAGTCCTAGACAAGTCATCAATTTGCCAATTAAGGGAGATCCCCATCGTTAATAAGATCAAGGGCGGAATCCCATCCGGAATCCTTATTTAAAAATAGAGGCGCCTATAATGAAATTTAATTACTGGAACTCGGCCAATCCGCCTATAACCAAATTATACTTTGTTAATCATCATAATGCAAAAAAAAAAAAAAAAAGCTCAGACTGGAAGTAATTACATGACATCATCTCATATTAAGACTAAATAATTTAAGCTAACCTGATTAGGATATGTTTTGACTAAAACGAGTAGAGTGATGGCTGGAAAACAATTATATATAAAAAACAGCGCGTGTCGATCTCAAATTTTTTGAATGAATTTAGTTTTCAGCTTGTAGACAGTAACGGACTGGTTCTATTGACACTTAGATTTCAAGATCTTGGAAAAGGGAAAAATCAGGGCTCCTCCAAAAAATTTTAGGAGCAAACAGGGAAAATTATTAAAATTTTAAATTATATTTAGCCGATTCAGTTTAGCTGAAAGCTAAAGCTTGTATATTATTTTGCCTTGATTAAGCATCCATTCTATAAGTTTTGCCTTGCTTAAGCGTCCATT
The DNA here is from genome assembly GCA_023512825.1 of Liposcelis brunnea. NCBI lineage: Eukaryota > Metazoa > Arthropoda > Insecta > Psocodea > Liposcelididae > Liposcelis > Liposcelis brunnea. Next base: position 13,715,050 of record CM042068.1, on the reverse strand, counting down.
TAATGACTTTTGCGTCCGTTAAATAGGTTTTGCCTTGCTTCAGCGTTCATTCTATGAATTTTGCCTTGCTTAAGCGTTAATTTAATCAGTTTTGCCTTGCTTCAATGTCCATTTAATGAGTTTTGCCTTGCTTAAGCGTCCATTAAATCACTTTTGCCTTGCTTCGGCGTCCATTTAATGAGTTTTGCCTTACTTAAGCGTCCATGTAATAAGTTTTGCCTTGCTTAAGCGTCCATTCAATGGCTTGTGCGTCTATTAAACGAGTTTTGCCTTGCTTAAGCATCAATTTAATCAGTTTGCCTTGCTTGATCTTCCGTTAAATCGGTTTTGCCTTGCTTCAGCGTTCATTCTACGAATTTTGCCTTGCTTGAGCGTCCAGTTAATGAGTTTTGCCTTGCTTAAGCGTCCATTTAATGAGTTTTGCCTTGCTTAAGCGTCCGTTAAATAGGTCTTGCCTTGCTTTACCGTCCACTACATGATCAGGAGCCATATTTCAGCTTCTAGACGGCTTAATTTTGGGCTTTGACTATCAAAACAGCTCTCTATACTGAATTTTGCTTTTAAATCAATTCTGATCCTCATAATTCCAGTCCGGCACTGTTAAGTTTGTTGAAAACACGTTTCAAAACTTAGCCTCCTTCATCTAAAATTTTCCAGGAAGTAAAAGGAAGTTCTAAGCTTTCATTTCCCGGAAAACTGGATTCAGGTAATCGGGATCTTGAAACGTGGGCCGAAAAGGATCCTTTTAATCGAATCACCTTTTTTATATTATTATTACCATTCCATTCCTGTTTTATTTCCCCTCTTTCCTTCTCAATTTCGCGGTAAACCAATTCCAGACAATAAATGTTTGTAATTGATGTTACTGAACCGGATATTTTGCCTTATGAATTCATAAATAAAAGAGAAAGTTCAAGTATATGGCTAACAACGGAATCCGACATCAAACATATTTCCCCCAGCAAAAAAAAAAAAAATTATAATTGTCTAGTCTTGATCAAATCATCAACTTGACCTTGCAATTTGCCTTTGATCTTCCAAGTTCAAAACTTCAAATCGCAATTGATAAAAAGAAATACTCAAAATGAATGGACACTTATAATTTTTTTTTTTTTTGTTAAATTTTTGCGTATTTCTTTTCTTGTTTTCGCAATAGCGTCTGAAATCTCAGCTCGTCATTATTAATGTGACTCGGTTTTGGCAAAGACACCAATTTTTTTTTTCCCTTCCTTTGTAAACGAGTGTTTTTATTGTTTAACCAAATTGAAGTGGCAAAAACAAAAACTCCGTAAATGATTCATGAAATTTTCGACCCGGCGCTTGAAAAAAAAAAAAAAATCAAGGACGTTTCACCTTTTTGATCCTAATCGTGTTCCCTACGAGATAACGTTTTGTAATTATAGAATCGTCCCGATATGCAAAACATATTTTTTTTTCTCGTGATAACATTTTGCGAGGGCGTTATGTTTGAAAAAGGGGGAGAAAATTCTCGGAAAAAGCAGCGGCGGAAATTCAGGCACAGAAAAAAAAAAATTTCCGGGTTTAATCCAAAAATAAAAACTTGGATTTTTACGATTTGCTGATTCATTCATTAAAATATGACATGATAAATACCTCGATCTTGTATATGGCTTTGTGGCATGCATAAAATTTGCAGCCAATAGTGAATTTATAAATAAAACAAATCGGATATGCAATTTTTTTTTTACTGTCTAAGAATAAAATGAAACTGTCAAATCAAAAATTTACTTATATGCATTTTCATGGATTTTGGATCAAATAGAAAATTGCGGGCTGGTTGCAAATAGAAAATATGGTTAAAGTTTGATATTTTATTGAATTCATTATAAAAAAAATTTAACGGTTGAAAAGGTCTGCCAAAGAAAAGATTACCTGAAATTTAATTTTCATTTAAAAAATTCTTTCCAGGGAAAAAGACAAGAAAAAGCGGATGCTGCTTAGTTTTAGAAACTCAGGTAAGATAAAACCTTTGCCAATTTTTGGGCTCAAGGCAAGCCTGTAGATTTTAATTTGAAACTTGAAATAATCGAATTGATATGGATTTTTTATTATCAAGTGCAAATTTACTCTCTCCAAAATCCTCAGAAAATAATCGAACAGCTCAGATTATCTTAGATCACAGGTTAAATGGAAATTCAGCAAGGTAAATCTGAGTATATAAGTGGGTTTGACTTTTAGACTTTTCAAGTGGGAGTTGAGTACCTTATCCAATAAGTCACGTGGCCGAATCAGCTCTAAGTTGCTCAAGCTAGTTAAAACCAAACCTGAGATTGGCCTATATTTTTTATAGCTTGTATCCGATTCATAAATGGCTTTAAATTTAACCCAGAGTTAATATTAGCAAGCGGCAAGCAGGAAGCTGTTAACTAGCTTGAACTAAACCCATCTCGAGGCCTAACTCAAGCTGAGAAATCCCTTTTAAAGCCCAAGCACAGATCCATTTAGAAAATAACCTAAACTCCAAATCCTGAGTCACATACGCCACTTCTTTTCAGTTCTGAGATGAGCTACAGAACGAAAATCAAGAAGAACTTTACTGTTTTCTAAAATTCAATGCTTGACTTTTTCTGTTATAAAAAAAGCTCATGCTACAATACACCAGCCAATCTATTCAAAGTCATTTTTTCCTAACTGATAAATATATGTACACAATGCACAGTAAAAATGTCTAAATTCATGGCATTTTAATCCTTCACTGAGTTTCGCAAAATATAAATAATTCAAAAAAAACTCAAAATACAATCTCCTGTTCCTCCGCCAAAAAAATTTTTAAATATCTTAAATAACTAAAAATTTTGAAACTAAGTCAACTGATGCAGTTTTAATGGTTAGGGGGCGCCAGGGCCTCGGCCCAAAAGGCTTAAAAGCTAATGAGGGCTTGGGAAACTTTAGAAGAACTTCCTAGTTAACAAATTAATTTTGCCACTAAACAAAATAAATAATTCTTTGCATCAACTATGTTTCATCTGGAAGAAAACTATTCCTGGCATCAGCTATGAAAAAAAAAAATCCCCTCAGCAGGAAAATTTCGTCACCATAACACTTTTGGGTTAACTACGCGTCTTTTATACCACACATCGCTTCCTTTTAAAAACTCGTTACGGGATTAATCTATATACGATAAAAAAAAACACAAAAAAGAACTTACGAATAACATCTGAAAAGATTACAATCCATAACGTTGAAAGGAAGACGAAGAAAAAGAGAAAAGAAAAACGAAAAAAAAAAAAAAAATAGCACCGTGCGTCAATGGTTATACCGGGCTCCGAAAAAAAAATAAAAAACTACATCGGGTGAGGTTAAGTATAACGATGTAAGGTGAATACTGAAAGATCATAAGGCCAAGTTGTCAATATCTCATCATGTCGGCGTATGTTGCATTCGATTTTAATTTTTTTTTTAAAAACTTACACTCGAGGGGCGTTCCATAAGTTTCGGAAAAGCTCGAATCGGAAAAATTTTCCTTTTTAAAAAAAAAATCCACCCACGAAAGTGACCTAAAAACTTCAAATTTTCCCTGACCTTTAACCAGTTTAAGTTGGCAATGTTTATTTTTTAAAAAAAAGAAAAATAAACAAAAAAATTTTTAAATGGCGCAGCAAATTTTTTTTTGAAATTATTTAGTGAACACGGGCACGGGGCCAGGTAGACTCCCGAATGCAACAACCTTGAAAAGCGCCATAAAGAGGCAAGTTCAATACCCCGAGTAATAAAGGGGTCATTGACCCCCTAAAAATTGAATTGTTGAAGGTAAGGAACCATCCGGTCATTCCTCTTTAGGCCTAAACCGACGCACTGACGACATCCCGAAGAAAAAAAAAATTGATGGGGAAATCCGTCCAAGCTTTGCATAATGAATTTTTTTTACTTGTTCCACACCCGTGTCCTTCAATGTCTTATCTTCCAACGACAAACACGCACACCCTTCCCATATTTCTTTTTTTTAAAAAAATATTTCCTTTAATGAATCAATATAAGAAAATATTTTTCTCGGGGAGAAAAAAAATTACGATCGTCCTCGACCTTTCAGCATCCTTGTTAAAATTTTGTTTTCCACCTCATCCCTTTTATTAAACCCTTACAAATTCAGAAGTGATAGCCTCGTGGGACTTCTTTCCTTTTTTTTTTTTTTTTAAAGTATTTATGAACTTGTAAACACGGTTGCCAAGTTACAAGAGCTTATTGCAACACATTTCATCATGTTTGTGATATTGGCCTCATAGGTCAATGTGACATGCTGTAGAGTGACAAAACACAAACAGAAGGGAAAATTTTCATGAAAACAAAACCTTGAATTTCGAATACTCAACAGAGGCAAAATTAAAAAGGTTAAAGAGGTCGTTATGAATATTATTTTCAGTTTTCGGGAAATTTTTTAGGCCTAAGTGCCAAAAAAATGGAAATTTTTAATCAAAATGACTTTTTGAAACTTGTCATAAAAAAATTTTGCCATTGCATTATTTTTTTCATTCTGAGCTAAGGCCTAAATCTTTTTGGCATCATTCTTGTCATGACCAAACCCTTTGGCTCTTTACCTGTTGGAGCTAAAAACCAAATTTTTAACAAAGTACTTAACTGTCACAATTTTAAAACGAGTCATTACCACAACACAAAAATACACTTCGATACCTTCAAAAAATCTTATATCATGCTGTGGAATTTTTCAAAGAATGCTTCTCAGTTGACATCCCTTCGAAGTAACGATACAAATTTGCAATGCCCAGTTCTAACCTTAGCTTTTATAATTAACGTATAAAATCAAATCAATTTCCTGAAAATATTCCCTAACTTCAGCAAATCTCAAAAAAAAGCAAAAAAATTAATTCAACTCTTACAGAGTCTTGTGATGACTAAAACTAAGTCTTATGTATCCTTCAAAATAAACCAATAAACCTTCATTATTCATAGCCACAAATTAGATTCTACTCTAACACTGATCACATACCCAAAAAATAACCAGGCATCATTTAAAGCCAAAATTAAAAAAATTGCAGCCAGATATTTCTGATACTAATGCTTCCAGTTCAATGCCTAACCTCAAAACATCACTGGTTTTCAAAAAAAAACTACCAGCAAAAAGGGTTAACCCATAAAAAATCTCACACGCTACTAATGTTTCACTCCAAAAAATTTACTAGATGCTTCATCATTTTTAAAAATACAACAAACAATATGTGTCTGTGAAACTGACTCTAACCCCAAAGCTTGCTTATCAATTCACTCTTCAATTCGCTAAATTTTTTCCAGCACATTAACTTCACTTACATCTAAAAATCTTGAACTTACAATGTAAACATACATTAGCTCCTGAAAACTCAGACCTCCACTGAATCAGAATCAAAACCTATTCAAATCTGATTTACACCTTTTGAACACTGAACAATTCACAATGAACTTCACATCTGCAAATATCAGCTGCTCCACCACCCACAAAGACAACACTAAGGCTCCGTTTTTCTTGCCTTGTAATAACACTCACTTATTCCCTTATGATAAATCATGATTTCCTTTTAGCACTACAATATCATTAATAAAATCTAATTATAACCCCGAGTATTACTCATACTTTTATCATTCAAACTGATTGAAAGTCGTAAAGAGAAATAACGACATAATTGTGAATTTATTTAAAGTATCTACTTAATTTAATCCATGATTAAATGACTCAAAATTAGACTGTTGAACTTTTTGGACGTTGCCTTTTGAATCATCCAACTTAGATCATTATCATGATAATAATCTCAGTCGACTGGATCAGGGTTAGTAAGCCAATCATGCATATTTCAATAATTTGCAAATTAAAGCACTCGAGACTTGTTTTTGCAATTAAGACCCCTTTCAATCAACATCCCAAAATTCAACACAGGGAAAAAATAGAAATCCCACAATCAATTCAAGGATTTCTATTTAAAAAAACCTTCACACTCATCAAATTCATGACACAGATTCACACCAAACACTTTTTTTTGTTATTCCTCCTTTTTTTTTTCAGTTTTGTATATAAAATGGCCGCCATGAAATTTGATACTTGTTGGATTTCTAAATTCAAAAATGATTTAAACAGATAGTAAACTGTTAAAGGTCCGGCTCAGGCAACAATATATCAAATTGCGATTGTAATCAAGGTCACAAACGTGATTGGGAACCACAAAATATTAACACGAGTATTAATGGTCAACTTATTTTCAATTGAGACATGTTACGACGAATTAGTTATGCAATTTTTTCACTGGCTTAAATTGAATGGATCCCGTTAAAATTATCGTTAAAATCAAATACGATACTTACTCGGTTAGCCATACACATCGAAAATAATAAATTCATATAAAAGTATTAAATTAAAATAAAATTTTTAATCCACCCACTTCGATAAACCTCGAATTACTATGAAATCGTTTCAAAATGGCCGTCGGTGAATCTTCTTTTTTTCATTTCACAAAGGAAAAAAAGGAAACGAACGAAAATGACGCTTCCGTCTTTCTGCGATTATTCCGGAGATTTAAATTAAACGAACGGTTTTTCTTTATATTTAAATCACCACACTCGAAAAAAAATTGATTAAATAAGATTTTAATTGTTTAACCTCTTCAAATTTAATGCTAAATCAAACACGAACCGATAAGAAATGTTCAATGTCGTTTGATCAACCTCTTAACCAATACAACTTTTAAGTTTGTCGAATGACGTAAATGACAAAGAATTTCTATGTTTAGCAAATGGAACGAAACTTGTTTTAGGGAAATATATGACATTCGAATCATTGATGACGTCAAAATGACGCCATCAAAGTAAGGTTTCAAACTTCTTGGAAATTTGACGCCCCGTCAGAAAGAAAACCTAACCTAACCCTTTTATATTTTTACCCTTTCCTTAACCGCAAGTGATCGTAATAAAAAAGAAAAACATTTTCATGCCAAAACCACATCAATGTCAAATTACTTTTTTGGCTGAGACTTTGAAACGTTAGAAATTTTAAAAATATTTTCTTTTGACTGAATGATTCAATGGAAATTTAATTATTATTCTTCAAATTTTGAATGACTGGCGCCTAGTATCTGATCATCGTTAATTATTAATCGGAACAAAATCTTTCAACTGCCTATTCTGTGAATGATTGTCAACTCAAACAAATCAGCTTCGCAGTTTAATGTGGTTGAATTCAATTACTACTTTTTTTGTTCCTCCTTGCGTTTTGCGTCATTAGAAATCTAAGAAAGCATTATTAATCAGGACATAAACAAAGTCATTCACTGATAAAGATTGAAAATAGCGGTTCGAATGCGGTGATGAAATGAAAGTTTATTTTTGAATTGGTAAATGTTACTTTCATGAATTTTTGAATTGCCGCGCGGAAAGTTGAAGGGAAAATCGTCGTGTCGGCAGATTTAATTTATTTCCCTTTTCGCACGTGTTTGTTTTTGTTTTTGTTTTTTTTTACTTTTGAGTTGAAGAAAATAATAGCACAAAAATGTTTAAATTACCGCAAAAATTCGTGAAAATAATATGGAGGAAATAAGTAGTGGATATTTTTCTCCCACTATCTCATAATCTAAAGGCTGAGAGAATTGTAAATAAAAAATTATCTTGATTTAGTGCAATGTATTTGATAACATAAATGACTTGTCCATGTTACAAAACTATCTAACATAACTCCTTTTACTTCTTCAGGTCACCATATTTTTTGGATAACATAGCATGTATTACTGGAACATGTTCATCATATTGAGCACGATAATAATTAGCTGATACAGGGTTTCCTAATTTATGCTTTTTCACAAATTCATCCAAAGTAAATCTTTTCCTGTCATTTATGCTTAAATCAGTGTACTGTGAATAATCATCTTGACTCATTTTTTCAGGCTGTTTGAATATTGCAAAGACATATCGATGAATGCCAGTACCCTTAAAATAAAAAAATGCCATATAGTTCAGTGCTTTCTTTTCATACACAGGTTTTTAAACATTAAAAGTTTTTCCAGATAGAGAGACCTTCTTGAGATGAATTTCTTACTTTTGGTGGTCCCGATCCAAAGTAATTGAAAATGACATGCCCTTTGGAAATATCATTTCCTGGAATATTCACAACAAGCCAGTGCTGTACTTGTTTAGCATTTGCCTGTGGTGGAATGTCAGGATCCGTGAAAATTAAAGTATAGTATGCTTCTTGTTCAGCAGTCCATTTCAAAGTTGTTGGGGGATCCTAGAAATAAAGAATCTAAACTTGAGCACATGAAATAAAGTTAATTAACATAAAACAAATTTCTGCACATACCTTGACTTGAGTTGGAGTCAGCTCATCTCCCAAATTTACATTCACATTCCCATACTTAATTTCAGCAATTTCTTTAGGCGCCACGGATATTACATCTGGTATAACACCGTGCTTCTCCATATTGTCAATAACTAACTAAGTGAAAAAGATTGATAATTTAATGATATGAAATGTAAATAAAAATGATAACAATTTCAATCTTAAAATTTAGCTCTGTAACCAGATTAAATTTTTTTTTTACTCGGTTACAATGCCTGATAATTAGAACGTAATGATGATGTGTAAGTCCGATGAGGTCCGATGAGTCGTATAATGATGGTGTGTGTACTATACTATGAAATAAAGAAAAATGCTAACTCATCCTGAAATGCATTTTTTCTTTACAAGCATCCTACTATGATAACTTTTTTGAGTTTAGCTTAAAATGAACTTGAAAAATTAAAAAAAAAAATTTAATAGAACTGCCTTTGAAAGTTAATTAAAAGTTATAGTTTTTTTTTGTATTTCTCTGGAACTTTTCTATGAAGCTCTGGCACAAATTCATTATACTGTGTTTTGAAAAAATTCCCAGCACGGATCTCCCAAATTAAGACTTTTAACAATGTCAAAAACCAAATATTTCCCCTGGTCTAAAAATGAATTGTCTGTGAAATGAGACACTAATAATTTTTCCACTTTTCCAGTTTGTTTATACACCAAGAAAGTTTCTTGTTAATAACCAGAACCCTAAGCAAATACATTTTTTATTAATATTCCCATCAAAAAATAAAAACCATTCACAAGATAAAATTTTTAATTACTTTCGGTGGTCCAGATCCAATGTTATCAAAAATGACATCCCCTTTTTCAACATCATTCCCTGGGATATTGACCACAAACCAGCAAAGATGTTTTATACTTAAAACAAGAGATATGTCTGGATCTACTAATAATAACGTGTAATATGCTCCTGGTTCAGCAATCCACTTCAAAATTGTTGGAGGATTCTAGAATTTTGTACAAAATAACATTTAATAAAAAAATTCAGTCAACCAATAAAAAGGTTTTTCTTATACATACTTTTACTTGAGCAGGAGTGAGCTCATTACCCATGTTTAAAGCTATGCCCCCATAATTATTTCCAGCAACCTGTTTAGGAGCTATAGGTATTAAATCTGGGACAATGCCTTGCTCTTTCATGTTACCAATCTCAAACTAAAAAAACATACCAGTACGAGATAGCATTTACCATACAGAAAATGAAATTCATTCCAATTTTCATAAAAAAACAGCATTTACCTTATTGGCAACTGCAAACCATATTCCAGCTATCAGAAGTGTATTACCAATGCCAAAAATCATATACATTGTCACTAATAAGTTCTCATTACTTCTAAATTTTAAAAGACAAATAAAACAAAATAAAGTCATCATTACAGTCTAAAACCAGGCCTATACACCATCCCATTTTCATATTTAAAAAAAAATTAACAGTAATTTCCTAAGAAAATTAATGCTATTAGAGCTTTGTTTGCTTTTATTATGAGAAACCTCTAATTATAAAAAAATACGTCTCTACTTTTCGATTAGAAACCATGAGATGCATAACACGCTGCCTTTGAATTGCTTGAAATGTGTATTTAAAAGAAAAAAATTTATTCACCATTTCCGATTAAAATTATTGCACTTGTTTGCCTAAAAAACTGCATAGATAAATGCCGCCATTACATTACACTTACTTTAGAAGCCGAAATGTGGTCCCACACTATCAAATATAATCACCATTCAATGCACAATTTATGTTAAAAAACTAAAACCTCGCGAAATACATTTTAAATTATTTTTTTCTTTGATTTTTACAACACGAAACGAAGCTTCCGTTACTCGAGTGAGTATAGTCGCCATTTTTAACCGCACGTATAATTCGTAAAAACAAGCTACTTTCATGCTCAATCTTACCTTTCATGTTCTTTGTCTTACTGTTCATGAGCTATCCTGTTCAATCTTACCTTCTTTAGAGATCATCTTCAACCATCACCCCCCATTGTAACACCAAAATAACCGCTGCTTTTTAAAAAACCACAAAAATAATTCACACGATGCATCTTTGTGAAAACCAACGGTTCTTGTGCAAAAATAACCAGGTTGTCCAACATAAAAACAAAAAACTTCCCGCTTTTTCCCAAAGGACGTCAATGGAAAACAAAAAACAAACAATTTTTTTATTGCATTGCTTTTATTTGCTTTTTTTTCGGTGGAATACTTTTAAGGCAACTTTTTTTTTATTAAATATTATAATTTATTTATACAATGATTAATTTTTAACATGTTATTACTTTAAAAAATACAATCATAATAATATTTTCAAATTAAGTCTTCTTATTTTTTCGAGTTTTTAAAATAAATCTGATTTCTCTTATTAAGGCTGTTTAATTAGATATGATAAAATTAAAAATTCGTTGTGAGCCTGGTCAATGAAAAATATCCGGGTTAATAAAATCTTAAAATGGATCTCTGATTGAATTAACGCAAAATTTTTTATACTTAAAAATATTTAACTTAAATGCATGATTAACGGTCTTTTCTTAATAACAGCAATATGAAGGCAGATTTTTTTAGAAATTTTCTGATGACTAGGCCATTGAATTCCTTTCATATTGCCCCTCAAAAAATAGTCATACTAATTTCACCATTTCCTTGTTTCACTTTTCAATCACTTTAAGAAATGGAATGTCTTTCAAATAAAAACTTGTAAATTTTTTTCTGCAGTTTATGAGAGAGCCTTAAATTAAAGCAAAAAAATTATTCGATTTAATAATGTACATTAAATGAGATCCAAATAACATCGCTCTGTGATTTCTTTGAGAAACAAATTAAAATAATATAATATGAGAATAAATAGCTATCGCCGAAATTTTTTAATAATAAATATTTGTATTTATTCACAAAATTACTATTAAACCACAACTACGAAAGCGCACTACTTGAAATTCATAAATTCTACGTATAATATTGTGAATTAATATTAAAAAAGTATTCGGCGATTACTTAATAATTTTTCATTGCATTTTTTTTTATTTATTTATCGACAGTTCGCTTTTATGTGCCATCGGTGCATCTATTTACAAATTTTTTCGGCTACAGGGAATTTTTCAAAGCAAAATAAGTACATTTCAAATAAAAAATAAAAAAAAGGAAATCTCCTAAAACTGTATAACAATTGCCAAAATCAATTCATAAAATTTTTGCGTAAATATTTTGCAAAATTAAATGGTGCTACAAAAAAAAAAATTTTCAGTCATCCGACTAGCTTTCAAAATAAAATTCCTCAAAAAAAAACAAATTCTAAAAACGGAAAATATTACACCAGCAAACTGATTCGATGGACTAGTTTTTCTTCCCCCAATAACCGATTAATAATAAAATTCCGGTTTAATAAAATTAACTAAAAAAAATAATAATTAAACTGTCGGAATATTCGACAATTCAATTTGGCTAGAACCAAACTGAATTTCATTTGTTAATTGATGCTTATTAATTTGTTTTAATTGACTAATTGGTTCATGATTATCTGAAATAGATTTATCGATTAACGCTTCTAAATTTTCTTCTAGTATTTCGTTGTCTTTGATTGAATGCGGACTGTATCCGTAGTTTAAAGCTCCTTCGTCGGTGCCAACTGTTGTTCTCGACGTTGAAGGTTGTTCGTTGTTGATTGTGTTCGTCGTTGAACTGGATTTTAATCTTTCGGAACTATTTGACGTGCTTCGAGAAACTGGATTAGACTTTTTTAAGCTTCCAGTATTGGGCTTTTCTTCAAATACTGAAAAAAATAATTAAAAGTTTTAATTTTTTGAATTCCATTATTATTTATTTAGTAAAGTAGAGCTCTGCAAAGGTTAAATTTTTAATACTTGGGCTTGGACACGGTTTTCGTTTGGCTAATCCATGCAGAGCTACAATAAAAAAAATCTTACGTTTATCTATACTAATTATTGATCCTACTAAATCATTAACCGTTAACGGTTGCGCTGTAGGAGGATCAAGCTGACGGCGAACTAGCCACCAATCCAAAAGGAATAAAGCCAGGGCTAAAATCTTTATTCCAGCGCATAGGCCGACGTATCTAAAATTAGAAAAAAATATTAATAGGCCTCATAATTTTTTGTTTTCTTAAATTGTCTGCGCCACGTACTTATATCTGAAAAGTTCTATGTCGTAAAGAAGACATCTTCCTCCTTTTTCTCCGCATGTGCTTTTCCAAAATAAACAAGTTGAATCGATGAGATTCCCGAAAAGAATAGGTGCTGGGATGTATCCGAAAAGTCGGAATATTACGAACTGCATACCGAGAGCGAATGATCGTTCTTCTTCATTAACAGATCTGAAAGATAATAAATTAATTTTGTTATTGAGAAAAATTGTTAAATGAAAATTAATTAAGTAGTGACTAAATACCTTAAAACAATCATCAAAAGCGGCATTTGCGTTGTAGCCACCACGAATGTCATAAAAAATAACAATATAAGAAAAGGATAAATTGTTCTACAGGGTGATGTGCAAGGTCCTGCTGTCGCTACTGGAACAACGGTTACTTCTGCATATTCTGGAACGAGCCCTCTAGTCAAATTGCCATGAATACCTAGAATAAGAAAATTTAAATAAATAAAAAACGAAATGAAGCAGCTTATTTTAAAGATTTAGCAAATAAGATAAAAAATTTAAAATCGTTCTGAATGAAATTTTTCTCGAAGGGCCCAGGCAAATTTCGAATTTAAATTTAAGTAAAAATTTAGTTTAGGACACGATGAACTCTCGCCTGATATTCTCAAGCCATGTTGGGCTCTAAAAAACTAGAACTGCAAGAACAGCAAACTAGAAATTATGTGCAAGTCTTTGCAACCGCTTTAAAACAAGCCGGAAACATCAAAAAGTGGGCTCAACTTAAGAAAATGATATTTTCCTACTCACAAGCACAATTGGTATAATTATAACGACTAGAAAAGGCAGTGCACCCTGCATGACATGGGCTAAAATAAGTCAAGCCATTATTTCCGCAAACAGGCTCTACATCAGATGTTCCGCATTCGCATCCGAAATTGCAGGCAGCTGTGAGATTAACTCGAAATGGTTCAACCTTTGGAGTTGAGCTAAAATTAAAAAAAAAAAATATTACAAAATTATTGATAAAATTTTTTTAAAAAATATATTTTTGAAAAAATTTCTTACCTGTTAAAATATGGAATGGTAGTTCCGGCCATTTTCACGTTGTCGCAACCCAAAAAGAATAATAAGCCGTAACAAGCGAGGCAAATCGTATTCGAGATCAAAACAAATTGAACGGCTCCTTTCGGTTTAAGTTCTAATCTTTTGAGAAGGCAACCTCCCATGAATATTCCAATGCAAGCACCGGGTATGGCGATTGAACCTAGTAAAATACAAAATTCAGTCGTCAGTATTATTAATTGAACTCAAGCCGGATAAAAAAATTGTTTTTTTTATTTTTTAATTTATACCTGTGAAGACACTGGCTTGACTTTTCCCTAAACTAAATTGAGTTTCGAGGTATTTCGGCAGGAAGACAACAAACCCTGACACGATTATTAATTCCATGCAGGCTCCTAAACAAGTAATGACGTAGACAGGGTTGCTAACGAGTCTCCACATTGAAACGGGAATGTCTGAAAATAAAATTTTAAAATTGTTATTTGTCCTGTGAAGTAATTGAAGTTAAAGTATTCGCAAAATTTAGAAATTTTAGCAATGAGATCACTGTTGTTTAATTAATGCAAATTTTTATACGTTTTATTGCTTAATTTTTTTCACCTTTAACATCCTTGCCATACGTCTTTGTTTCGGTTTCGCACTGCGTTTTGCTAATTTTACGCTCTCCTTCAGGCTTAGATTTTTCCATCAAACGAATTTTTTCTTTTTCTTTGAGCAATGTTTTCGGAAAGGCAAAAAACGGTACAGCAACAAGGATTAACAATATTCCACAAACAAGAAATCCTCCCCACCACATCCCGACCCATCGCGTATCATCAGGATCTAAAAAAACACGAAAAAAAAAATTATTAATATCAAAAATTTATTAATTTTTTCTTTCTAGCTTCAACCTACCGATTGGAATAGGAATACTCGAAAAGGAGTCCATATGAAAACTTAATAAATAGGCACCGAGAAGGAAGCCACAGACAGGACCGAATGCAGCCATGGAATACATGCAGCCGATATAAAGGCTTGCGGAATCGCTGCGAACGTGATCGTCGATATAAGTCGTTCCTAATGTGAATAAAGGAGATCCCCCGCAACCTAATAATAATTGTGCTAGAACGAACAACATTACAGGGCCGAAGGTTGACGGGTTGCTTTGGATGCAGTTACTATGGACGTGCGTTGATAGCGGTGGAGCGGATAAACCGTTGGTTAATCTACCAAGATCCATATCTCTTTGTCGTAGGGATATGCCTTTACAGATGTTATCTTGAGTTGTGTTGTGAATCATAATCGTCATCGGTGAATCGGCGGTAAAATGCGGGACTACGAAGATCATTGATCCGATTCCCATTATCACAGATCCTAGAAATAAAAAAAAAAATCGGGTTACAAAAATTTTAGTGGCATGCTAAATTCCGAAAATAAATTTTTTACTAGAGTTTTAACTTACCGACCCCAATCCAAACCGGAATATGACGCGTTGATCCCAAATAACTGACAAATATCACAGTAATCACATTTCCTATTTCATACGAACTGGCGATCAGACCAGAAAGTGACGAAGGAATTTCAAAACGTTTCTCTATCGTAGTTATAACTGAATTAATATATCCTGAACTAAGAGCCTGTTGCAGTGTAACTAGGAATGACAGCAACAGGACAAAAACCTGGAATAAAAATCATTAATACTAAATTTTTTTAAAATCACAGATATTGTCACATTGGATAAATAATGCGGCCTTATCTTGACCCCCTTTTAAAATTATTTAATGATTTTGCCAAAAAGTCGCCAAACAAAATTCAGTTTGTTGATGATTCTCTAGCTTTTAAATTTGGGCTACTCACCTTAATATTAGCAAATTTTTGTAAAAAAGACGGCCTGCACGTGAGTATCCCGCATTCTTTAAGCCTCTGAACATCCAACGGCGGCTCATATGTCATTACAGTTTTCTCCCCGCGGTCGACGCTACAAAAAAAAAAAATTACCTCATTATATTTAAGACACAAACTTTCGACTACAGAAATGATTTGATATCAGAGTAATTAACCTTCGTGAGGCAATAAAATCATAAAAAAATAGAAGAGATAAAAAAAAGATGATATAATTAATCTTTCGTTTCTCCAGAGCGCGAAAAAACTTACGTGATAAACGCACCGCAACCGGATGGATTTCGGGAATGACATTTAATTACGTAGTCGTTACAGCTTTGAGTCCTAGCGTGTGTGCGAATAAATTCGTTAAAGCTCGAGTTCCTGTGATGGGTTTTGATGTTGTAGTCACTGAAGGAGATTCCCCGACCTTTAGACCCTGAATCGCCTGTAAAAGAAAAAAAAAATTAAGGATCGATGAAGGTCGAAAGAAAAGGCGAATAGCTCCGGAGGAAAATATTCGTGTGGCAATGAAAAAATTTTTAATAAGTTGATCTCTAGAGGCAGGACCACTGCCCAGTGCATGAATTTTAGGAAATAAAGAAGGCGGCTAAAGTCGATTAAATACTGACTTAATTCTCGTGACGCCGTTAGTCCCTCTCTATAAGTAAATAAGATTTGTAATGGCAGCTGATACTTATTAAAGTTATTTCAGTAAAACCTGAATAAATTTTAAACTAAGAAATTACAATTTTCTGAATAGATTAACAACCGTTCTCTATTGTGAGATCTTTGACACCTGGTCAGTAATTTAACATTCCTTTGGGAAAAAAAAAATCTTTTTACTCAAATAAAATAATTTTCCGACCCGTAAGCTTTTTAATAATTCATCATCAACTCCTAAAAAAATCGCCTGCTATTTTTCCCGATCGATTTCCCTTTGACCTTTAAAAAAAATATCTCCTCACCATTTGAAGTCTTCCTTCCCATACGTATCTCTTGATACCCGCTTGAGCTACTTCGTACATGTTTCTTAATATCTAAATTATTTAATTTATAATTTTGAGATTTAATTTCATGAATTCCATTGCTAAGTGTTCGCTTATGATTCCTAAACTCATACGAATTCGAAGGACCTGAAAAGAAAATTACGAAACCCATTAATAAAAATTAAATAAAAATTTCTCTATGTCGCCATTTAAATCGGACTGGCAGACTGGCTACTTTCCAATATATATTTAAAAAAAAAAAAAAACTTGCGAAAATGATTTTTTGCACAATAACTTACCTATGCCACTATTTAAGTTTAACTTATGACTTTTCTCGGAGCCTATTGTTGCAGGTATCGGTGTCGGATTATCATTATTACCATCGTGATCTGCTTCTGAATCTTCATTAGTTGATTGTTCGCTGTATAGACCTGTAATCGTGTACATTGATTCAAGTCTGCGATGTTTGCCCCCTCCCGAAGGCGGATTAGTAGAACCCATTTTTCCAAAAAAAAAAAAATTAAAGGAGCTGTTTGTTCTTTTTTTTAATTTTTGCAAATATCATCCTGTTGTTCCTTTAACCTGAAAAAAAAAAGAAGAAAAGAAAATGTAAAATAAAACTAATAAACGAGAATAGCACTTTGGCATTGGACGGATTTATCGATTTATCATGTAAAAAAAGCTCTTGACGACTTTCTTTTGTATTGTCAATCACTAGTTATTTTCCTTCCCTTGAAACGACGGACAGACGGACGATATAATTTCTTTTTTAAATGTAAAGGCAACGTGCCATTTGTAATACGTAACTGTTTGAACTTTTTTTTTTTTAATCGTAACGACATTCGCATGCTAGGTAATGACCTTGACAGTTTAGCACCTAAGTTAAATAAAAGATTAAGTAATTTTTTTTTTCTTTTCAAAGGCGGAGTGACCCGGTGGGGTTTCGATAAGAACCCCGTAGGTTTGTTTGCTATTGGGCCTTTCAAAAAAAAATTCCGACCTTGAAAAGTCGGTTAAGAACGTCATCTTGACATTCGGATATGAAAACCGTTAACAACGACGCCATCTTTAATTTTTTTGAAATAAGTATTTACGGGAGACACAGAGGTCAAGAAATCGATATTAATTAAAGAGATTTTAAATGAAGAGTCCGGTCATTTTGTTCGAATTGCCATTTCTCACCTTCAAATGGAAAAGTGTACATTTTAATGAGACTAAAACTCTTAAGTAAATAATAATAATCATTTAGAATTCCAGATAGTCAAATTTTACAGATGAAGTTAAATTTTACTTTTCTAGCCCTCGAATTGGTCGGAAAAGAGACTATAATAATAAAAGAAAGCAGTAGAGAGAAAAAACCGCCGCCATGTTAAGAAAAAAGTAGTGACGTCACATTTTTGGTTGGCAAAAACAAAATCCCTGATAAACAATCTGGAATTTTTAAGTTTACGAGGTTGCAGCACTGAAATAACACAAATTTATGAAAAAAATGGCTTTTGATTTGGGAAATCGTTTCATGTTTCAAATGAAGCTTTTGGAGGTTTCAATAAATGGAAAATACATTCTTGGTGTTAATATCGGAGAGCTCATTCATTTATAAAGATGATTTCATGCGCGGAAACACCGAAACATTCCGTAGATTTTGGCGGCTTCAAATATTGTTAGAAGCAGCAAAAAAACATGGTTAGCACTAAAAACAGTCAATTTGATGAAGATTCCAGAGCTCTAAAATCGCAGGAAATTGCAAAGAAGGCATGTTGCGAAAGATGCGAGAACGAATTTCCTCTTTTTCATTTTTTATTATTTTAATATTCCAAATATCCTCGTAATTTTTTACTTTATTCAATAGATCATTTGAGCTTACGTTTTGGAAAGTAACAACAATTTTGTTCAAATAGATTTTCTGAGGGTTTTTGCTTAACTTTCTAAAAATTTTAAATTCTTCAATGAAAACGTTTCTAAAACCATGAAATTAAAAAAAAAATTTGAATCTTTAAAAACCGATAAACGCGAAAGCATGACTCGGATTCAAAGTTTTAATTAGGCCATTTCCCCTCCTAGTTACAATAGTAGCAGATGACGTCATCATTACCCCTCACGACACTAGCGCTATTTCGTAAAAATCCGCACTACACCAGCGCCGTTAGTTCAGTCGAGCTCCGTCTATCGAAGAGTGAACATCGTATGGTTCGTTTTTCAAGATTAAAAAATTTTATTAGTTAATTTTTTCAATTAAAATTTTGAGTATTGAGTATAAAATATTCATGACTAATAGTCCTAATAACAATTTCATTAATTTTGAAAGAGAAAATGCAAAAAGGCACTTATGCACTCGTTTTCTGTAGACATATTCCTTTTTTACAGACTTTTTTACTTTTTTCCTTTTTTAAGAGATTCCCCCTCCCCCTACACCAGCGCCATCTTGTAAACAACTACGCAACACTAGCGCCGTTAGTTCAGTCGAGCTCCGGCTTTCGAAGAGTGAACATCGTGTGAAGTTGGTTAAACAATATTTTTACTTAATTTTAAAAGATTTTTAATTTTTTTTTAAACATTTGAGTGCGGAATATAATTACGGTAAATTGCTTCAAGAAAATCTTAATAGGATTTTAAATAATTTCTTTAAGAATATAATATGAAGTCATTATGGTGAGATTTGCTCATTAATATTAACTAGGACAATAGTTTTAAGTTGCTTACTTCTTCTTGGCTTTCACTTTCCTACTTTTCCTTCTTTTACATATTAGTATTAAGTTCAGGCCATAGTAATTTAAGTTAGGTTAGTAAATAAGTGTCATCACTAATAATACTAACACCAAAATCATAACCTCATCCTCATCAATCATCATCATCATCATCATAACTACTAACACTAAGCAACAAATCAAAGCATAATGACTTCTATTTTATTTTACATTCAATCAATGGATTTAAATTTTAAGAAAAATTAAATCCTCTTTAATTATTTGTCGCGAACGCCGGGACCAAGCCGAAACCGAGTGAACCATAGCCTTTCGATTAATTTTTGTAACAGTGCATCACGGTATTCTTTAAAAAACTTATCTTTAACGTGTAAGTGCCGGTATTTAAAAAGTTTTGTGGATTGTGAATCATAAGTGAAGTGAAGTGAAGTGAAATGCATTATCATCATTTGGTTACACAATTGTAAACTATTGAATTGCTCTACATAGGTCAAGAGATTTAAGATATTCAAAACTCTAGAATTTCCATAATTTAAAATTCGTTCAAAACTATAGTAAGATTTTTAGAAAAACTATAAACGCAAGTTAGATTTTAAAATGTAAGGGGTGGGGGTCGAACTTTTAAGCATTCAAATAAGATAGGTTTGAAAAATATGTAAACTGCCAGTTGAAATTCTGTAGCGAAATACACGTTTTTGAGTCAGTGAACCTAATTTGGGCGTTACGGGTGCTTAATGGCATAGATCCGGAGCACCTCCCTAACCCGGGGGACCGTCCTTAGGCGTGTCTCGAAATGACGTCAACAAAGCTGGGGATCTGGCTCTAAGTGTTATTTTGGCCTTTCAGTTTTCATGCTGCTGTTAGTAATATTTTTCAGGTTAGTCGTGGGGATATCGTGGCTTTCAAACAAAGATACAAATAAACAAGTTCAAGTAAAACATTTTTTCTGATAGGGAGTAAGCCCGTTGGAAAAACTTCAGGTCGGTTAAATTTAATTTTCTGTAGTATTGAATTGTCAACATGTAACCTATGAGGTTATTCGTAAATTATTTAAGTTATTTATAAACGTGTGTTTTTTATTGTTATAATAGTTGTGTATTATTAAGGTTTAAATTATTTTTATGTACAATTTTTTAGTAGGGAGTAAGCCCGTTGGGGAGACTCC
This sequence comes from Liposcelis brunnea, assembly GCA_023512825.1. Lineage (NCBI taxonomy): Eukaryota > Metazoa > Arthropoda > Insecta > Psocodea > Liposcelididae > Liposcelis > Liposcelis brunnea. The sequence continues at coordinate 13,694,836 of CM042068.1, read as the reverse complement.
AGGTCGTTTAAAATGTTGGTGTATAATTTTTTAAATGATAAGTAATTGTATAGCTGAGATTTTAAAATGTAAGCAAGTGGGGAGAAATTCCGAACTTTAAAGCATTAGTCATCAAATAAGATAGGTTCGAAAAATATTTTAACTGTCAGTTGAAATTCTGCAGCGAAATACACGTTTTTGAGTCAGTGAACCTAATTTGGGCGTTACGGGTGCTTAATGGCATAGTTCCGGAGCACCTCCCTAACCCGGGGGACCGTCCTTAGGCGTGTCTCGAAATGACGTCAACAAAGCTGGGGATCTGGCTCTAAGTGTTATTTTGGCTTTTCAGTTTTCATGCTGCTGTTAGTAATATTTTTCAGGTTAGTCGTGGGGGTATCGTGGCTTTCAAACAAAGATATAAGGAAAGAACTTCATGTTAAATGTTTTTCTGTTAGTGAGTAAGTCCGTTGTAAAGACTTTAAATCGCTCAAATTTAAAATTTTGCTGTATGACGTTTGTCTACTTAAGAAATGACGGGTTTGGATATGCCTCTTCATCGATCATTTTCGTTGAAGGGGGAAGGGTTCCCTAAAAAAACTCTAATGATGGACAGCGTTCACACCTCCTGGGTGTCCAATGGAAGATGAACGAATTTTGAATAATATGACTTACTTCAAAAACATACGACATTTCAAAAGAAGTTTGTTTTTCGGAAGGTTTTTAACAAAGGTTCGGAAAGAATTTTTCGGAGATATTTCAAATTTTTCAGAAATCCACAGATGAAAAAGAAATTGCGGGTGAAGATTATGACGAGAATGATGTGATGAGTGAAGATTATGTAACTGTGGATGACTTTGTTGTAACAAGTGAGGAACAAAGTTTAGAAGAAATGATAAATGATTACAAGGAAAACAACGATAATGAAAATCAATCGGATTCCGATTCTGATGGCGAACAAGCAGAAACACAAGAATTATCAAAATTTGCAGCTTTGGACGCTCATAAAAATATAAAAACGTTTTTACAACAACGGAAAAATTCAGCAGAAGCTTTTATTAGCTGCCACTTCTACCGAAAAATTTATTCTGATGAACACGACTGCCAATATGCGCCAAGGGCTCTTAACAGATTACTTTATAGAGGATTAACTATAATAAGTTTTCAATTTTGGGCTTTGTTGTTCAAGACGACTAAAATCGTATTATCGGTTAAGACGACTAAAATCGTTATACCGGGTATTACGATTCTCGCTATAATACGATTATTTTTCCGGCCCCCTGAAGAATCGTTATAACGAGTTTTCACTGTATCTGGAACCAAGGAACTGGTAACCATAGAAAACCAACCTCAACTCAAAACTTGATAAAATTTTGGAGAAAATTATTGGATCTTTGAAGGTTCTCCAGGGATTACAATCATCCCACAAAAACTAAATTAAAAGAAGTCTGCTCAAGTTCTCCCTCTGACGCCATAAGCTTTTTTACTGTCCACTGAAACCGGCAGCCAATTTCTTCCAGCTTTCCATTAATAGGGATAACCTGCTTGGCACTACAGTATTGATCTTGCGGCTGCTTTGTAATCTGAGCCAGGCACCAAACCACACAGGCTTTGTTCGGCCTAACTCTCATCCGACGTACGCCAATGAGCCACCAATGACCCCATAATTCTAGTATTACTATTAACCAACATCGGATTATCATACTGTGCGTTCCAAAGCAGCCGATAGAACGCACAGTTTTGTTTTTTATCCACAGCCTTTGTTTGCATCGCTCGAACTAAATTTATAAACACTAAATTATTCGTACTTCGCAAGTAGAAAGCCGCGGTGTAGTGGTAGCGACAAGGCTTTCGGATTTAACAATCCGTGGATCGATTCTCAACGTTTGCAATTTTTTTTTTTTTGCAGATCTTTTTTTTAAAATATGTACAAAATAATGTTTATTTAATCAAAATGAGAAAAAAAATTATTTATCTAAAACTTGAGCTAAAATAAAAAATTTGTTCGCTGACTGAATTGGGTGTGTAAATCAGTTGTAAATTTTCCAAAAGTTTTTCCAAAAATGGGTTTTTCTTCGATTTTGATTACCGCGGTATCATTATTACAACTGAGATCAAAAATGCTAAGAAAACTCACTTGCGGTAAAGTTTCCGTAATTTTTCTTCGTGAAAAAATTGATTCACTGGAAATATTTCTAAGCCGACTTTTCCATATATTTAAATGCACATTGATATACAATAACAAAATTAAATTTACAATTAAAACTGAGAAAATATATCAATCAACCATCCGTAATAAATTTTTTCTTGGTTTCACAAAATGATAATGCACATATTTTGGCTTGTGGATACTTGGGCTGGGTTGGTTTCTTATGTCATTCAATCGTTCACTTATTATGCCTTCGCTTATTTCTTTTTATTTTCGGTGGGGTTATGAATCTGACGAAAATTCAGGAAGAAGAAGGAAAGACAGGATTTTTCCTGAAACACGATAATCACAAAACACAAATAAGCACAACAAACTTCGTTTGGTTTTCTACAAAAGAAAGGTAACTTATCTAGGAAACAGCTCAGATTATTCCCATCTTCTAATCTATTAATTAAACGTATGAAGGTTTGATTTTTTCAAATTTAAAAAAATAATAAGATTAAATGTAAACAACGACTCCATTTTTCTTATATCGTGGCACCATTGGTTCCAGAACGCACAGTACGAATCCGATGTTGGTAAATAGTAACGCTCCCATAATTCCAACTCTCTTCACCAATTACGAATTATCAAAAATAAAATTATTAAAAAACTCCCAACTCGCCCACTTTACAAAAAACAAAAACAACAAAAAAAAAATTGTGGTTGATCGATACTTATGACCTATTTCGTTAATGGAACTTTCAACATTTTGAAGCATTCATCATATAATGTTTTGCTAGCAACATAATACAAATCCGACGTTTCTCGTAAATCAAAACAATCGATATGTATTTATAGCGTATGTACTGATAAAAAAATATTAGATTTTGAAATTAGCAAGCGCGAAAAATTATACATACGTAAAGAGTGAAAACCTGGTATTAACAGTATCGATGCATTAAGACATTATTATAGGCGTGCCTTTGCAAAATGCCAAACGTGAATCCCCTTAGTCATTCAGGTCCTTGCTTTGGCCGGTTTACTAGTTCAGTAAATCAAGGTCTTTTCGTTCGTGGGCGACGTACAAGATGTTTGTCTATGTTGACGAAGAGAAGGCGAAAAAAAATGAAATTTAGATAGTGCAGTAGCGATGCTAGGAATTTTTCCCCACGGGGGAAAGATTCGAGTGAAAGTAGGATTTGAAAGGGGTTTAAGATTATTTCAAGGTCAGTAAGAGTCGCTACTGAGCAAGAAGGTTTAATTTTGAGTTTGAAAGTTGCAAATGTGCTGTTTAGTTTAATGGCTTTGCAGGAAGTAAGAAAATATGAAAACATGTTTTCTTTAAGTGTCTTGAGGCGCCGAATTTGCGATTCAAGTTGAACGTGAATTATAACAGTATTACTTTATTAGATTAAATTGATGTTTTTCCTGATTATAAAAAAATTTTTCTCTTTGAAATTCTTATTTGGACTGTATATAATTTTAATGAAAATGCTTTGTTTCCTCTTCTTGGGTTTTGAAAAAAGATTTTTTCCTATTCGAAAATTAAAAAAAAAATAAATTAAATAGAGAATAGATTGAAAGAAACTTTGGCAAGTGTAAATTCTGTTCTTTTAACAAGAAAAAATTTTTTGTGAAAGAAATGAAACTAATTTTTCAGAATCTTTCTGGGGTAAATTTTTTCAAGAATTGTTGTCGAGTCAATTTTTTTTCATTAGTTCTTGTTGAGGCAATATTTTTTCATTAGTTCTTGTCGAGCCAATTTTTTCTCATTAGTTCTTGTCGAGCCAATTTTTTCTCATTAGTTCTTGTTGAGGCAATATTTTTTCATTAGTTCTTGTCGAGCCAATTTTTTCTCATTAGTTCTTGTCGAGCCAATTTTTTCTCATTAGTTCTTGTCGAGGCAATATTTTTTCATTAGTTCTTGTCGAGCCAATTTTTTCTCATTAGTTCTTGTCGAGGCAATATTTTTTCATTAGTTCTTGTCGAGGCAATTTTTTCTCATTAGCTCTTGTCAAGGCAATATTTTTTCATTAGTTCTTGTCGAGCCAATTTTTTTTAAAAAGTTCTTGTGGAGCCAACTTTTTAGAAAATTTTTGAATTCATTCTTGTCAAACAAATTTTAGAATTCATTCTTGACGAACAAATTATAGAATTCATTCTTGTCGAACAAATTATAGAATTCATTGTTGTCGAACAAATTTTAAAATTCATTCTTGTCGAATAAATTTTAAAATTCATTCTTGTCGAACAAATTTTAAAATTCATTCTTGTCGAACAAATTATAGAATTCATTCTTGTCGAACAAATTTTAGAATTCATTCTTGTCGAACAAATTTTAGAATTCATTCTTGTCGAATAAATTTTAAAATTCATTCTTGTCGAACAAATTTTAAAATTCATTCTTGTCGAACAAATTTTAAAATTCATTCTTGTCGAACAAATTTTAAAATTCATTCTTGTCGAACAAATTTTAAAATTTATTCTTGTCGGACAAGTTTCAAAATCTATTCTTGAACAAATTTTAGAATTCATTCTTTTCAAACCATTTTTTAGTCTCACAATTTTTTCCCAAATTTTTTAAAATAATTTTTAAAAAATCGACTCTAAAAAATACTTGATTTCCTTTCATGCAAAACCCTACATGTCCCCCTCATTTTCATGACCTTTATTCGATATTCGCTCGTGGTTAACGTCAACATCAAATAACCCTAACTTCAAAATCATAAATCAGGACTCAAGAGGTCAATTTCTTATCATAATTGCGATGAGTTTAAAAACACGAGCCTTAATAAAAACTCAACTCACGTCAAAATTTTTTTTCTTATACATCTTTCTTTCTAGTATACTTTTCTTATGTCTTTCTCATTTAATTTTTTATCATTAACGATTCACTTTCGTGACATAATTTCGATAAAATTTTCATGCGTCCTTGAACAAATAAGAAAAAAAAAGAAAAACAAAGATAGTTTTTCGTTTTTCAGCTGTGCGTCCCTGGGGGGTGCATGGCAATTTTCTTATTATTTTATTTTTCTTTTTCGTTTGATCACACAAGCATACCTAATATTTACAGCTCTATTAATCACGTAATGACTCGTTAATCATTTATCTGTAAAAAAAATGGATTCTCACGATTTGATTTTCTTTTTATGCGCGTTACTAAAAAAAAAATTTGATGGCTAAATCAATTTTTGAAGCTTGATCGATAATTTTGTAATATTTTTAGATATTCTTCCGGGTCAGGATATTGTAGATGAGTATCGATTGGGTCGAAAGCGAAAGATTTCGAAATAAAAGTTGATAACCATAAGTCCTCTCTATGTTTGCTCATACGAATTTAAATTATTAAGTTTTTAAGTTCGCATGCACTCATTTCTATGCAAAACAGATACGGACCATGATTTTTTTTTTTTCGTAAATCCTCCCTGTGGGTGGAACTGGATTTTGCTTATCTCGAGTTTAAAACAACCGTTATAATGATTCATACTGGGAATACGAATGCTTTTGTTTTTTTTTCTGCGCATAGAGAAATATAAAAATTTATTTAGCGGATTTGTATTCAAGCTCGTTTTTGTCATTATTCCTGTCTAAAATTTTTTAAACAGATGCCAGAGCGTCGAAATGCAACAGAGAAACATATGGACGATTGGAAAATGAAAAAGGTCTCCCTGAGAAAAAAAAGCTTTTCTGCATGTTGGGGCTTGGCTCTTTTTTTAACTTAAACCTTGCTCAGATTAAGTATTTGACTACCAGGCAAGTCTAACTTGGCTGAGGAAGCCTGAAACCGAATCAGCAGGCTTTAAACTTCCTCTTTAAGCTTATGTGGACTTTTTTACTGGTCATTTAAATTTCTGCTAAGCCAAACTCAGGTTTATTTCGACTTAGCTATAGCCAGAGCCCGAAACCGTTCTAATAATTATCTAGCTCAGCTGAGTTTGAATTTCATTGGATTTTCTTCATTTACTTAAAAGCTTTTCGAGGCTTCCAACCCGCTAAAAAAATATTACTCTTAAAAAACTGATGACGACATTTCTTTTGTTCCTTTCTACATCAATTTTACTAATCCTTTCTAATCGTAGAGATAACTTTGACCGTTTAAGCAGACATTAAATAAGATCTTCAAGGATAATAAAATTCGAATCAATGGCCAGATGTACTAAAGTAATTAAAATCCGATTGCGTTTCTGTTTTAAATCTAAAAAAAGAATAAAACTCCTATTTTTATTATCTTATTTTATTTCAATCTGATATAGTAAAGACAATGAGAAAAATACTAGATGAGCCTATGACACGGAACTACAGGTTTACACTGATTTTCAAGATTTAAAGGAGCAGTCCGCGTTCGCGAACCATTACCGGCTAACATTTGGGAAAAATTAAGAAAAAAATATTATTTAGAATAGTCGTTGTCCCAATTTAATCTGATAAGGCTATCACGAAAAACAAGGCTCCCGAGAATTCCTTGTGACGTCACACGTGGTACGCGAGTCTGAGCTCTTATATCGCTGCATTGCATTTTCATTGATTCTACTTATTTTAGCTGCTCATTTTTTTTCTTCTGGGCTTTAATGTTTTAAATTTTTATTTCATTTCTTTATAAAAGCTTTTTAGTAGACATGAGTTCTTTCGATCCTATCAATTTCAGCCTTCTGCAAAAAAAAGTAAGCGCGGGAAAAGCGAAGACGAATATGAAAATCGCGACTTTATGGGTAGGCTAGAAAATATTCAGTAATGCTCCTGTGATAATTTTCAATTAATGCCTTTTGATTTAGAATGCGTATGTTGTGGAGAAAGTGCCCTTATAAAAAAATTGATGAACGAAATTGAGTGTATTGCAAACCATGAAAGTTTCGATTCTGTTATTTCAAATTTGAATTCTCTGAATACTGCCCGGCAGTTCATACCACGAAAGCTAAAGTCAAAAAAAGGTTGAAGAAAACTAACAAATCAATGTGGCGACATGTTGCTTATACCCAATTTATTTATTTATTGGATTAATTCTTGGGAAACTTTGGGGAGAAACATTAGAAAAGTCATATTATCATGCGTTGTTCTAAAAATCAAAATCAGAAAAAAATATCCGGATGAAAATAACCAATAGGTATTCTAAGTTTAAGCCTTATGATGATGGAAATTTCAGCTTTCTAAGTTTCAAAATTTTATTGTGAAAGATTAATTTTTTATAATAATTAATTCCGTTGTCCCGGATTTCTTCCGTTTTCCCGGATTTCGGGATTTTGGATTTCAAAAGTAGGCACAGAAATAAAAAGGCATTTTAACGACAAGTCACCTTTAAATAAAAAAAAAAAGCGAATTAATGGAAGTTCCGCGCACGCAAAATTATTATTTAACCGTTCCACTATAATATCTAATTCTCAAACAAAGTAAGGTTTTAAAACTTTTTTAGATCGAAATTAAAAACGCACTTTCATTAGGATCAAGAAAAAACATCCAGTAAATTACAAAAACCCAAAAAAATAGGGCGCATAGCGATTTTACCGAAGAAAAACCATGTTTTAATACATCTGTGAATGGTCAGCGGCTAGACGAGTACGACTTGTGACGTAATCATTCGTCAGCAAATAATTTGTCGTTCGCCTTATCTTCATTATTATCTATCACAGATAAAAATAAAAAAATACGTACAACTTATTTTTTTCCCCTCTTCTAATTAAAAATAAGTGAAATTTTGCGCGGACTGCTCCTTTAAACAGGTTTAAAAAAATAATTATACATCTCATACATTTTCAGAATTGCAATTTTATCATAGAAAAGTAGCATGCCCTAAATTTTCACCGTATACTCATCTCTCAATGGCAAAACTCTTTTACCTACTTCCTTAGCCTAAATTATCCCCAAAAGGGTAAGTGCTAAAATCGATTTTATTATGTGAAAAAAAATTTTAAAGCGGTCACGCCCACGCGTACTTTCAAGGCCGTAAAGATCGATTAAGAAACCAAGGAAAAAAAAAAATCTTTCGCAAAAATTGTTTAATAATTTAAGAGACTCGTTTAAAAAATCCGCATTCCACGTTAATTTAAATAGAGAAGACCGCATCGTAGTTCCGTGCCTTTAAAATCGCATTAATCAAACCATCTCTCTTCATCATAAAACAACAAGAGACTCCGCTAATTTTCATGATTAAAAAAAACAGTTTTTTTTTTCACAAAACGCACGCATCAATTGATTGTTCGTTTTTTTTGTCGTTTCCGAATTTTTGAAATCGTCCAAATTAATTATAATATCAAGGAAGTAGGTTCAATCATTAGTAAAATACAATTGGTGGAAGAGTTTCTGGCGCGGTAGTTCGCGCTATGAGAAAGTGTCTTATATAATTATTAGAGCGGTCTCCGCTTCACCTGAAACGATTACGTCAGGTTTTTAATAACAAAATCCGTTTGAAATAGATAAAAAAAAAAAATAACAAAAAGAAAAAAAAAGCCAAGGTCAGGTATTTATTAGCAGACGCTTTCTAAATGTTTTGTTTTTCCTTTTTGGAAATTCCTTTGTTAGAGGTCGCCATGTTGGGTACCCGCAGAAAAAAAAGGACGCCATTATGAATGACGAAGCTGTTTGCAGAATTTTTTCAAATTTTACATTTTAATGGGTTTTTGTTTGGAAAAAAATCAAATAAAACATAATTATTAACATCGGACTGTTCTAATTATGTCGCAACAAGACGAAAATTCCGGCTTAACCAAATTTGGTTAAGCCAGTCGTTGCAATTCAACCGAATAAGGTTAAAAGCAAAGAGATTTTCACTTTTCTGTCATTTTTAGTGTACATAGGAACAGGGGAAACATTTTAGAAGCTTAAATGAGGAATTTTCCGTGATAAAAAAGAGTATCGAATGGTTTTATAATAAAATATCCAGATATAGAAAATGCATCAGCTTGGAACATTCAGCTCGGCCAGAATTAAACCAAAACAAGAGTTAACTTTTAGCTGTGCCATGTAAAAATATCTTTAAATATTAATTCATTTCCTGCTAATTAATGCTACCCATCCGAGAAACTTCATCAATTCTCTCAATGAAAAAAAATCAATCCGTTCAAGGCCCTAAAATGGCATTTAACCGAATCGTCTCGTTTCCTTTTTTGAGAAAATTCTTTTGTTGGGCAATCACCAAATACGGCGACAGCTCAAAAATATTTTCTACAATACCGGAAGCATGACCTTCGTTTTTTAACGGTTTTTTAACAAACGAGAATGTTTTTATTGAAAATAAAGGATTTATGCGGTTTAACGGCTGTTTTTTTTTTTTTTTTTTTTACTTCCAAACTGCGCGTTATACTTGATTAAAATAATGACGTACTAACAAAAAAAAAACAAAGCTGCGAAGTAGAACGTTAGTTTTTAAAAAGTTTAAATTGAAGGTCTTGAACCCGAGTTAATTAATTTTTTTCTCAGCTTTTTTAAAATTCACCAATTAATTTCTTTTCTCTTTTTTTTTTTTTTCTAGTTCGTGCTTGTACCGGCTACGTCGAAAAATCAATGTCTCGTAACGACCGTATCGCACCTGTTTTACCAATTACCAGATGACAGGGGAGAGAGATACCTATAAAACCATTAATTTTGGAATCTGGGTTATGAGCAATGTTGGAATTTCTCACATATTTTTGTTGTTATCTCTTTGAAATAATAGGAAGTCGCAGGAAACACGCGCTTTTGGGTTTTACAACCGGATGTAAATTAGATTTAGCAAAGAGCTTAACGTGTCAGTGCGGATGAGAGAGGAAAAAAAAATTGTCATCAACAACGTTATGGGCAGCTGAGAGAATGAATTTACCTAATTTTTATCAGGAGGATGTCATTAATTTTGATGAATAAATCTTAAAATATTTCAAGCTTTCTTTCGTGACGAAAACGATTCCGTGAATTGTTTAAAAACTAAAAATGATAACGACAAGGCCATATGAATCTTTAATGTTTACATCCTGACCGAAAAAAAAGCCTGATTCTCATCTTTGAACTTTAAACAATGAAATATCGCACGTGTGTTTTATTTCTGGTAAGGGTGACTTATTACTTCCGTTTTCAGTGAAAAAAGATCGGAAGGGCAAATAGAAATAAATGGTATTAAATTTTAGAAGGCAGCAAGGTTGGAAAAAAAAGCAAATAATTAATCGAGGATTTAATATCAGAGAAAATGTTTCGATTGTCTTATAAAAAAATTTGCTTGCGGATTTAACAAGAAACTGGCAGCTTAATATTTTATTTCACTTAAGTTTTTTCTGAAATTTTTACCCCTACTGCCCAAAATCAGAATCTTGTATTGACGACTAGATCCAAATAACAAAATTATTTTCCCAACGATCTTAAAAATACTTCACTCCAACTTCAATCTTTTTATTCTAGAAAAAGTGCACACACAACTTGTAGATGAACATTCAAACTTAAAAAAAAATTGCAAACCCAAATAAACCGCAGCAGACAATGGAAAAATTGACAAACGTAAACAATTTTTTTTCATGTCCTCAAATCCTTGAATATAATCATCCTTATCTAACTTTCAAACATTTAAATCAGGGCAATATAATAAACATGCATTTAATCTCTCAAGGGTGAGCTTTGTTCTATCAGTCTTTAATATCGCAACTCATTTCTATTCATAATCCATCACAACATTTTGTTTACTAACACCTGATTTCCCAGACTCTAAAGAAACCCATCTCTCACACATTGAAATGCCCACACAAAGAATCACAAAAAACTTAATTAAAGCACATTGAACTTTAATAACTGTAAGTATCAGCTAAAGCAATTAAAATCAAAAACCAACATCTAAAAAACAATCTACAATGGAAAACATCAACTTTTTATTTCTGAACTCAAAAACTAAACCAAAAATCGTTCAAGTTACCACGCAATACATCCCTTTCGTATTTACGAAAGAGAACAAAGAAGTTAACGAGATAACGAATCTTTAGCAAACACATTAAACGAGAAAACATACAGATACAAATATTTTCGGATATTTCGCCGTTAACACGAATTAAATAACAATCCTTTTATCTCATCATTTTGATGATAATTTCGCAATATATACAAGATTTTTGACTTACCAAGGAGGTCATTGATCCGCCATATTGCTTTAAAATATATTATCCAAATTAAATTCACGAGATTTTATACAATCACTGCAATAATGTCACTCGAATTTATTAACCCTTACTTAAAGACGAATTATTAATTAAAATATTTAAATATAATCATTCCTTTGTTATTCACGCACGTTTGTAATTTGAATTGTGATAACTCGCACAGAAAACCATCCCCTACCTCTGATTTTTTCTTATGTTCTCGAACAGCTGTGTTTTCGATGCAGATGGTTCTGAAACTGCCAACTTATGAAAAGCAAATTTCTCTGCTTGAGTTTTAATCTACTGCCACGAATTTTTTTCGTCGTGTAAATAAATTTAACGTTTTTTTCCATTTGAATTTTTATAATTTGTACAAAATTGATTTTTTATTTCACAGGGCTTTTTTCTTTTATCTCCTCGTTGAAACAAGGTTGAGGAGGGAGGGTTAGGGCAGCTCTTGGGTTTTTCCGCTGAAAGGAAAAGAAAAGAAAGGAATTATATCGAGCAAAATTGTCACAACCGTTGTCGGAAATGAATAAGCACAATTTTCGTTTTAATTTTTTCGATTTTCAAACTATGTAGGTCCGTTAAAATTTCAGATTTATTGTGCTTTCTTTCTTTCAAAATTGTAAAATTATTCTGAACGGTTGTGTCTAGCTCTAATTGTAAAAATCTTACAAAATAAACGTTCAACTCTTTTGCTCTTATATTTTTTCTGTTCCTAATAATAAAATATTTCAGGAACTAAATAAACGGAGGAATTGCGGTATTTAATAACCGAACAATCTACTTAACAATTTGAGACTAATTTTTTTCCAGCTACTTTTAAAATCTGATTATTCTATAAAACAACCCAAACCATAAAATACTAAGCTTTTTTTTAAAAAAAAAAAAAATACCGTTGTGATTGTTTTACTAAGCGCAATCAAAAACGAAAAAAATCTTAATTAAGCAATGCAGCAACGTCCGTCCCATTAAAAATTAATGTAGGGTGTACATAAGGTTTCAGGCACGACAAAAAAAATCAAAAAAAGGATTAATCACGAACCGAAAGGCAAGTTTTAGTATAATACTGATTAAAAAAATCAGCCTTAGCAAAAAATATTAGGAAAAAACATTCCGGTACAGCCTTTTTTTTTTTTAAACAAAATATAAATTAGATTTTTTATACAAGACTTAAATTCTAAGTCATTTTTTTTGTTTTTTTTTAACATTCAACAGATAAAAATAGAAACCTCATTTTTTTCGGAACGTATTTGTTCTAGATTAAATATAAGCGATGTCTTTTGTGATTATTGCGATTATTTTTAAAGTTGGCACTAAAAAAAATAAAAAAAAATATTTTGCCATAAACGTTGAATTACTTGATGAATTAAATGATTGATGACTATAGGTGTTTGACTTTTTTTAAGCTTGTTATGCACCTACTTTGACTTTCTTGGAAATCGATTTCTGGAAAATCGAATCGATTTCGCTGAACACATCTCCGGCAGATTTGGAAGCGTCTACTTTATGAAGAACGCCTCTTGTGGTGTAGTAATCTACGAGCGGCTGGGTTTGTTTGTGATACGACTCTAACCTTTGCCTAAGAGCATCGACATTATCATCGGATCGCCTTACAAGGGGCTCCCCTGTCAACTGTAAAAAAAAATAATGATTGCGTTAATGTGACGATTAAATATGACAAACAGTTGGTTTTTATATATTTATTTATTTGATGTGTTTGTAGGTGCCAAGAAAAGCTATTAAATTACTAAATTTTGGGTTTCTTATGTTTTACGATGAGTTTGCACACTTCATTCATTTCTTTTCTTGATACTCACATCGTCTTTCATAGGTACTAATGGAGGATGAAATTCCTCATGATATGAACGACCACTTGGTGTATGAATTAGCCTTCCTGTAATTCTTTTCACAAGAAGATTATCGTCGATGGCAAACTCAATCACAGCATCAATGGCCTTTTCTGTAAAATAAAAAAATTAATTTTTTTAATGCCACACTCTTTATATGATAAACAAAGTCCTGGGAATTTCGTAGGAGATAGTTAAAATAATTGGGCTCTATCCAAAATCATTTTGCTTTAAAAAAAATGATGTTTAGCGTTTTATTTCAACACAAGCTAACTACATGAGAAAAACACATTATTTTACATATTATTTTTCAAATGAGACACGAAAACAATGCTCTGCCTCAATAACTTTTTGCTTCTCTTTAAATTTTTTTTAAAAAGTCAGCTGTTTAAAAGTGAGCAATGACTCATTTTTTTTCTATCTCAGTTATGTAACATGCCCTACATTAGAATATCAATCTAATATTTATTTACTAATCTCTGATTTGCACTTACGTCTCTTATCCAATAAATGATCAAGTTTTTCAGCTTGAGCAACGGTTCGAGGGAATCCATCCAAAAGAAAACCATTTTTACATTCCGGTTTGTCAATTGTAAGGTCAACCAGTTTCACAACCACATCGTCTGATACTAATTTCCCTTCATCCATTGTCTTTTTTAGCTCCTTCCCTAAATCTGAACCAGAAGCGATTTCGGCTCTCAACATATCTCCGGTTGATAAGTGGCAAGCGCAAAATTTCTTGACCAATAACGGCGCCTAAAAAAAGTGGAGGATCGTTTATAAAAATTTTGTTTATCATCTTCGGGCGTGTTCCCTGAAAATTTTTTAACTTACCTGGGTTCCTTTTCCGGAGCCCGGTGGTCCAAGTAGGACAGCATTGATTCCAGGGGTTGAATCCTCGGATTTTCTTGCTGGTTCCGGCTGCGGTGCCATTACGTATAAACCGGCTTTACTATCACACCAACTTGTATCAACACTTTAAAACGAAAAAAAAAAAACGTTATAAAGGTCAATTGATTTGTAATTAATAGATAGCGACGTGTAACATACGATTTAAAGAAGCAGAAGGGAAAGCTTTTTTCCGCTTGTTCAGTGTTGCCAATATTTTAAATCAAGCAATGTTGCCAACTTAACGTCATATTTTTTTTTCAAAAAAGCGTGCCCAATTCATTAAGCTTTCAATTATTATTAAAAATAAAGTTTTATTTTTGCACTTACCTTATACAAATGAGAATATATTGTAAAATAAAGAGAATAATAGTAAGAATGATGTTAATCGAATGAGCATGCGAGCTAAAATGAAAAATTTTCTGCTGCGTCGGTTTGAAGCACGCTAGAGCTTACATCATATTTTTTATTTTTTGAATTCAGTTCAAAACGGAATTGTAAGCTATGGCAAAGGTGAAGATTTTTTGAACGGATCAATTATTTAAAATCATTTACCCTGTAATTCTTGTTTAATTAACACTTTCCGCTGATTGATAAGATGGTTTTTAAAGAATGTAAGGGTCGGTGGGGTATCAACGATTTTAATTGCGGGATTTTTTTAACTGAGAATGATTTAAAAGAACGTCAGGTTAAGGTCACAGAAAAGTAAAACATGAGAGGTCACGACAGAATTGTACTTGATTTTCCAGGTTTGAAGCAAAAGATGAAAAAAAATTACTGACATTTACATGAAAATCCGCGAATTCGGAAAAGATCTGCTAGGAGCGCTGCGATCGCTTTCTTGATTGACTGTAAAAAGAGAGGGATTTTTAAATCGACCAATCACGTAATTTTTTGCAACAAAAGTAAAGTCTTTTTTGCGCATGCTTATTGCAAACGGTTAAGAAAAAATTACTGTTCAGGTTTAGCAGAATAATTTAATTTTAAGCGCTTTGGTAAAACACAATTTTACAAATTGCTAGATGTCTTGATCGATGTAGTAGAAAATTTACAGATGCCGCTTGGTATTTATAAAAAATATTCACGCGTTGCTAGGAAAAGTGTAGACACTGGGCTATAATTTGATATTTTCCACCATATTTTTCTGACAACAGAGCGGAACAAACTACAGCTCAGATTTCTTGATTTCATGAATTTGAGAAGCCATTCATGATCATTTAGAACCTCTGCTCCGCTCGACGACTTTCAAAGAAATTAACTCGACGCTGGAATTATCATTTCCACACTTCTTACGTCTTACTAACATGATAAGCATTTATTTTAGCATTCTCCTCATCTCTTTTCTAGATCCTTTGAAAATTTTTCGCATCGATTGCATAACCCAGTCATTTTTAAAGCTTTCAGCTGTCGACACCGAAGACATTTAACGTACGAATGTGGCACAGGCGTAATTTTTCTTTCTCCTTTTACTAGTTTAACTTCAATCACATGTAAAGCCTCTGATAATTCAGAATCAACGCTGGTTTCTTCAATTTGCAACCTCTGTAAATAAAAATAAAATATTTAGATTTGTTGCAACTCATTAAAATTTTTTCTTTTGCTTACCTTTAATAATTTAAAATCTTCATCATTTACACTAACTTCAAACGCTTGCTTAGAAGAATCCGACCCGAATAAAACAAGCATCTCCTTCCTTATTTCATTAGCTAATTTAATTTCATTCCCATCTTCATGATTCCACCATTCTGGTGGATTCCAAACTTCCGTATTATAAAAAAATTTTTCCTCGCCTTTAAATAAATTAACTTCCTCGACTAGATGAGGCAATATCGGAGCTATGCCATGAGTCAACGTTAGAAAAATTCCATTTAACGCACATAGACATGATTTCCTCCTTTCAGAATTCTCTTCGTCACAATATAATCTATCCTTAATTAAAGATATATAATTTGAAGAAACTGTACTAGCAGTAAATTCTAAAACTTCAGTCGTAATTTGGCCTAAATTGTATTCATTATATGAATCGATTAAAGATTTGTAGAATTTGTAGCAAGATTTCAAAGCGTAACGATCTAAATAAAGCGTAGGTTTAATTTTTTCTAATTCTTCGCTTGATAAATTTTTTAAAGCTGCGAGTAAAAATCTTAACGTTATTCGAATTTTCCTGACGTTTTCAGAATTTTCTTTCAAGAGAGAGTTTGATACGAAAACTGATGAGTTTTTGGCATGAGTTGCGACCCACCACCTTAACGTATCAACTCCTAACGCTTTTTCTCCGTGTAATACATCAGCTGGATCGATAACGTTCCCTAATGATTTTGACATTTTCTTCCCTTTTTCATCAACTGCAAATCCGTGCGCTAATAATTTTTTATAAGGAGCTTTTCCCAGAACAGCGGTGCTAGTTAGCAAAGAAGATTGAAACCATCCGCCGAATTGATCGAGGCCTTCGATACAAAGATCAGATTCTTTTCCGTCTAGTGCGTAAGACCAAGAAACTCCGCTGTCGAACCAAATATCCATGATATCTTTTCCTCTTATCACGTCATCGATGTGTACGAAGAGTTCGCTGCAAATTTTCGGAGGAAATAATTCTTCTGTTTTTGCGCTCCACCAAATATCAGGAGAAGATGATTCGAATAATTTGCAGAGGTGATCGATGAGGGATTTTGAAATTAATGGCCGACCTGATGATTTGTGGAAAAATGCAGGAATTGGAACTCCCCAACAACGTTGTCTTGATAAGCACCAGTAAGGTCTGCTTTGTACCATTATCTGAATTTCGTTAGTTGCCACTGATACTTTTGAGATGCTTTCCTATAAAATAAAATTAAGGTCAGTGGCAGCCTAAAATTTTTTAAGCGGACAAATATTTATGCAACTTACCAGTGCTGGCTGCTTTAATGATTCAATATCGATAAACCACTGCTTACTAGCTCTTATAATAACAGGCTTATTCGTTCGCCAATCATACGGGTAACTATGCTTATATTTTTCTCTAAAAACAATATCTTCATTTATTATTTCAATGACACGCTTCGATCCTTTTCCAATTACATCGAGTCCTTCAAGCTCAGAACCTGCCTCCTTCGTAAAACATCCTTTCTCATCAACAAAACATTTCTAGAAAAAAAATCAAAAAAACTATAATTTCCAGTTCAAATTATTATTCATAAATCGAACATAAAATGCTTACAACTGGTAATCCATTTTTCAGCCCAAGTAAAAAATCTTCATGGCCGTGAGCTGGAGCTCCGTGATTTAATCCAGTCCCCAATAAAGTAACGTAAGGTGATTCAATTACATTTAACAATTTATTTTTATTCCACGGATGCTTATACTGAATACTTTTCAGTTGCTCAGATGTTATATTCGTAACGATTTTAAATTCACTCTGCAAGAAAAAATTTAAGTTAGTAAAAATCCTAAAAACATTTAATTTAATACTCACATTTAATTTTTTTTCCAGCTCTGGAATTAAATTAGTAGCAACAATGTAAGAACCAGGTTGAGAAGAAATATTAACAACAGAGTATTGGATATTACTGGAGTAAAACACAGCCTGATTTGCAGGTAACGTCCAAGGTGTTGTTGTCCATATTAACAAATAACAAGGATCAGGAATAAATTTTGAAACAATTTCAAAACGAACTGTCAAAGCGTGACTAGTATGATTTTCATTATACACCAATTCTGATTCAGCTAAAGCTGATCTTGAAGAAGGTGACCAATATACAGGCTTTAAATCATTAAAAATTAATCCCTAAAAAAAATAAAAAAATAAATACTCACATATCCTTTAAAAATAAATTTGAGCGAAATTACCTTTTCATATAACTTCCAAAATATTTGAAGTTCATTTGCAACATATTTATTATCGTAAGTATAATAACATTGTTTCTCCCAGTCACCAATGACACCCCATTCTTTGAAAGCTTTCATTTGATTTTGAGAAGACTTGTAAGCAAATTCTCTTGCTTTCCTTCTGATATCTTCTGGGGGCAATTTCTCCCATTCTTCCCCTAAAGCTCGTAATTCAATTGGTAAACCATGACAATCCCATCCTGGGATATAATGTACTCTCCTGCCTTGTAGTAGCTGAGATCTTAAAACAATGTCTTTAAAAATCTAAAAAAAAATTCCTGTCAACTCAAATGAAATATTCGAACATAACCTCAAAAAAATTTTCAATTACTTTATTAATGGCATGTCCAATATGTGGATTTCCATTGGCATAAGGTGGGCCATCATGCAAAACAAATTCTTTCCCTTTTTTATTTTTTCTTTGCCATTCATATAAATCAAGAAATCCAGCTTCCTAGAAAAAAAGAAAGATTATTCCTGAAATCACAAAATCAGGTTTTGTTGTAAGGTAAGATGCAAACCTTTTGAACTCGACTATCTCTTTCTGATATATTTTTGAAAAAATTAGGAAAATCTGTAGTAGGTAATAATACTGTATGTTGATAAGCTCCTTTTTCTGACGGTTTTACGGTTGATAAGTATCTTCCTCTTTTAAAGACGGTAAAAGCTGGATTCTTCAGAAAAGATTTAACCATTGCCGCGTGTAATAAATCACTGATATTTTCACAAAATCACGTTCTTTCACAAATAATCGCGGATAATTATATAATAACTTATGAAAAATCACATTTTTTGAATGTTTTGATCACATGGATCGTGCTGTCTGCACTATTATCATGGAAGCCGGTAATCTGAATTGTGATTGGTCGATTTCAGGAACTACATGTTTGCCTATACTTTAACCCACGGGCGAGCAAACCAAAATTGTTAATTCAAAAAAAAAATCACTTTCCTGAATTAAAACAACTATATCGGATTATAATTTACTGATGATTAGTTGTGGGTCATTAACGAGTAAATCTTATGCATATGTAACGACTTCTTGGGTTTTAAAATTTACAGTATAAGTATCTCACTCTAAGCGTATGAAGCCACATCATTTAACATTGGTAGATAATAATTTTCATTGGCAACTGTTACATATTCCTTGGAAAGGGATGGGGAGGGGGGAAAAGTGTCAATCTTGACATTTATACGTGCATGAATTTTAAAAAACGACCAGTCAATAATGTCGAAAATTTTTATGGAGCCACATAATCTTCAGAAGTATTTTTGGCATTCAGTAGTATTTTAAAATAGAAGTACTTACTCAAAATAATTGATTGATCTGACTTCTTAATCACATCACTCACTAAGCACTACATATCTAGGCGTTTTATTAAAAACCGACGCTACTTCCTTGCTTTCTTCACCGACAGCCATTTTTACTTGAGAAATAACGGAAACTCGGCAACAAGTCGAATTCTTTCAAAGGAAAAACATTTTTACAAAGGAAAACAATAAAAAAAATAACGGATTTTGAAATGATTTGAATCATTATAATATATATTCATGAGTATATTTGAACAATATCTCTTTAAAATAAAAATCTATTTTCACATGTCTTTTTAGATTCACTTTTTCTATCATTTTTTTCGTTAAGAAAAAAAAAGAAAGAAAAACAAGATGAAGTTATAAAAAAATAGTACAGCCTTTTGCTACAACAAAATAGTTTTATCCATTAAAACTATTCGTTTTCACAAAATGATTTAAAAATATGGAAATAAATAATGAAAAGGGAAAATACATTTTTATTTTTAAAAAGCCTCTTTTTTTTAATATGAACACGGGATGTAAATTACGAAAGAAAAATATTGTCATCGATTACAAATCAGAAGAAAAATAAAGTCTTGTTCAACCTTTATTTTCCTTCGAATGACAACCTCAACTCGCTAAGTTCATATTTTATTATTTACAATAACCTAACGTGAATCAAACATTTAAAAAAAAAATACTGAAAATAAAATCCAGGGTTGAGTCGTTTTAAATTAAACAGTGGTTTCCAACCTGAGAAGAAAAAAGTTCTTGTCTTGAATCAGTAAAGATTAAAATAAAGAAAATAACGTTTTTACTAAAATCTATCTCGACAACTGATTCGGCTACACTAGGCCGAAAATTCGGCCGTTTAACGTTTTGCTAAGTGCTTCGATAACTATTGCTTAATCCTATATTTTCTTCTGAATTAAAATAAAGATAAAATGTTGTTTAAAAAAGGACGAAAAACCACTGACCTATCAATAAATGAACGGACTTTTGTTTAATAAATGTTGTTGAACGGAAAAAATAGAGCGAAATGAAAACATTTGGAAAAGAATTTTGTTCGTTTTTTATTTGTTAGTTTACTTCATTTCCCTTTCAATCTTGATCAATTCAGCAATACCATCGTGCATTTCCTTAACGGCTTCGTATTCAGTCAAGCCCATCCTTCTCTTGTTTGAGATATCGTAAACGCCACCTTCAGCTTCGGTGTGTTCACCTCGGGTTCCTCTGACCTATTAGTAAAATAAAATAAGATTAGTTAGGAGGGAAAAAAATAATGAAGAGGTGTGAGGAGGGACACATACCTGCAAGTTGAATTTTCCGGCGATTTCCTCCAATTTCGCCAAGTTAGCTGCCAATTTCGGGACTTTAATGTGTACCGAAGCTCGGACAGTTGTGCCCAAGTTGGTTGGGCAGAAAGTGAGGAAACCCAATCGGTCATGGTGGGAGAATGGAATCCTCTTTTCAATATCGTTGACGGCTGTTACCAATCGGCGGTAAACAGCGCCCAAATCACCGCCCATTTGCATTGAAATAAGTCGAAGATGATCTTCTTCGTTGCACCAGACCAAGAATGTTTTGTTTTCGTTGTGGTAGATACCACGACCGGTCGGCCAGAACCGGCAAGCGTTAGCTGCCTGTAATTAAAAAAAAATAATAAAATTGATTTTAAAATTTTAGGGTTTATTTAAATTAATTCAAAGAATGTCTCTTTTTGCTTATAATTTTTAGGCTCGTTTGGGAGAAAAATTGAAGGGTTGTTCTTTTGTTATAAAAGATATGATCATAAGATTTTTCTGCCTTGTGTCGGAAATAAGCTCATAGATTGTTTTATATCAGAAAATTATTTTTGAGAGCTCTTAAAAAAATATTTGAGAGGCACTGAGTTCGGAAAAAACCTCCATTAGATCGCCCAGTAGCTCAAAAAATGCTAATTAGAGCTTTTCAAGGCATGTGCAAAAATAATTGTAAATTTTTAAGGTTAGAGATTACCTTGTGAGCCGTTTAAAGCTTGTCTATCAAGCTAAGCTTAACTTTAGCTAAGCTCGTTATAAACAAAATATAGGAAAGACTATTTTCGTTTTCTATAATTTAAAAAAGTACAAACCTGCAAGAATCGATCTCCTTCCTTGAACAAGAAATGATCATCGATCAATTTTTGCTGAACTTCTTTGGTCATACCAGTCAAAGGATAGAATTGGCCTTTCAATTCTCCTTCTAATCCGGATAACGTAGAAGATACTTTATCTTCCATTTCTTTGTATTGGGCTTCAGTCAAACACGGGTTGAACGGGTATCCCTGAAAGTTAAAAATAATTTAATTAAAACAAATTTTTTTATTCTTTACCAAAAAAAAATTTCTGATTGTGTTGCGGCCTTGTTTATCATTTTTCAGAATTTTTTCAGCCAGAAAAGCTCGAGCAAATCTAGATAAATTCTGAATGTTAAACATGGCCGCAGAAGCATCTTTAGCAAATCGTGGATTGTTAAAATTAAAATAATTACCTCCATTGAGCGGCCACATCTCACTCTAGTGGAAATAACAAATTCACCAGTGGGGTCCAAGTTTCCTAGGGTATTTACATCACCCCAGTCCTTGGGAGGATGCTTGTCAGTCTTCTTAAATCCCGCATGATAATCTTCAATAATGGGATCGAAAAGGTCAGCAAAGACGGTGTACGACTCCGCATCGGGAGCGTAGATCCCTACGCCCGAATCAAGATTCTCAACACCTGAAAATCAAAATAAAACCATTAAATAAAATATTTGTGCATGGTAAAATTTCCGTAATCGACCTTGAAACTTTTCCAACCAGAGGAGACTCATCCCCATGGCAACCAAGGTCAGAGCAACGGGGGTGAATTATTAGTGAATGGCCCGTTCGTAATGCGTTAAAATTTTTCAACCCTGCCCAACTTTAAACAAAACTTATTATCACAGCTGATGACGTAAGCTTGTAATAATTATTATTTTATCGTTTTACGTGATAAGTTGAACGTAAATTCCCGATGGTTATTGATTTGGGGAAAAAAAAATCGTGAGAAGGAAATTTGGTTATGAATGGATTTTCCAGAAAAGGAAAAATTTTGTTTCTTTTTCCAATTTTCGTTGGGATCAATGAAAAAAATTTCCGTGATTCGGTTTCATACAAAATTTAACATTGTGTTTTTCAGTCATGGTTTTAGCCACAAGGCCGACGGCATCGGTGATCCGAAACGTTAAAAAAGGCATCAATTGAACGAGATTGAATCCCCACCCACGTTACGCCTTTTCGGTTTGTAAAAAAAAGAAAGGAAAAGAATGATAATAAATTCAAAAATTGCAGGAGAGAAATAATATTAAAGAAAAAGGGTTTTAGTTTTAGATTTGAAGAATCGGATTCGGATATTTGGAACAGAAACTGTTGGTAGCTTTAAATTCACCATGGTTTTTAGATAAATGGAGATGGTAAGAAAATACAGAGAAGAGAGATATATTTTGTAAATTAAAATTGTGGGAATATTTTTCTTTCCAAGAAGCCATTTCTGATTATTTCTCAAACTCTCGTAATTCATGTTTACAGTTTTGGAGCAGATTTTTTCAGAATTTTTCTTCTAAAACAAATTCTTTCAATTTTTCCCTATTTGAACCATTTTTTTCCCACAAATATTCTTATTTGAACAAATCTTTTAATTATTTATTGTTGTCGAACAAATCTTTTGATAATTTTCCAAGTCGAACGAATCTTATGATAATTTTTCCTGATCAAACAAATCTTTTGATAGTTAATTTATATAAGTCGAACAAATTTTTTGATAATTAATTTATATAAGTCGAACAAATTTTTTGATAATTAATTTATCCAAGTCGAACAAATCTTTTGATAATTAATTTATCCAAGTCGAACAAATCTTTTGATAATTAATTTATCCAAGTAGAACAAATCTTTTGATATTTTTTCATAATCGAACAAATCTTTTGATAATTTTTCCTAGTCGAACAAATCTTTTGATAATTTTTCCTAGTCGAACAAATCTTTTGATAATTTTTCCTAGTCGAACAAATCTTTTGATGTCAAACAAATGTTTTAACAATTTATTATTGTCCAAATAATCTTCTGATAATTTTCTCTGGTATCACATCTTTTCTTTTGATGAGTTTTTCTTGTCAAACAAATCTTGGCTACTCTTTCTGTTGCATAAAGAGCAAAGTGGCATAAAGGCAGGTTTGCTGAGAGAAAATTATATCCTTCTACTCCATAAAAAATGAGCTACCGCTCATATCATCTACACAAGTTTACAAACCTTTCAAGCGGGATTTTATAACAGAAAACCATTTGACATAAAGATTGGCAGGATCGGAAAGGGCACCTTTTCGGTTACATGTTAAAAGTCAATAGACGATATTTCGTGACTTGAAACGTTTACATTTCCATCATATCTCAATTGTTGTTGAAGGGAAATAAAAAATATTTTTTTGAGAAATCGATGAGAGCCTCTTTAAAAATTTTATTAGAGACCTATAGCTCGCAAATCCGACCTATTTTTTATTTTTTTTTTTCGTTGGTTCGTTTTCTCTCCGTCCCCATATATTTGGAGTTTAGCTTTAATGTATATTAACCCCGGAAAAAACGAAAAGTAACAAAATTTCGTGTTGAGCTTTCGTTTAAATCCATTTTCTTGTGTTCGCTGTAGATATTGATTTTCACTGGATGGGTTGAAGAGAGATGCAGTGCTTATGTTGAGACTTGGTGACGCCCAAAGCAACCCCCGTCCTTACATTCCACGGGTCTATCCCAACGTTCCTTTCGTTTTCATCTCTCGCCTGCATTTCCTTTTAGATTATCAATTAATTTTTAAATTTGACGGGATTGCCCCGTCGCTTTTAATTTTGAGGGTTGATTAAGATGTAAAACGATCCGGATTTTGAAGGTTTTAAATTTTTAAGTAGGAATTAAAAAAAGTAGTGTATTAGAATTTTTTTTAATTATCCCTAATGAGCCGAGCTCAGGAATTTAATAAACTTCGCACTTTTAGCTGGCTTAATTCATAATTTTCGATTAGATTAACAACTCACCTTGTTATTGTTAGGCTTAATTCGAATATTTTATTGCGTTCCTAGTCCCAAGCAACTAATCCGACCAAAATAACGTCTAAAAGACGTCTTTCATACGTCTGGTATTAACTAACGTCTTTTAGACGTCATTTTGGTCGGATTGGTTGCTTGGGGTAGCTCTAGCCAGTGTGGACGCCAAGAATTACTTCAGTCTAGATACTCCAAAGACCCTTGGTCCCAAATCTTTGGGATTTAAGCGAAAATAATTTTAAAAAATTGCACTAGAGACTTTAATTTTTTAATACTCTAGATTTTCAAATCTTCACTCTAGGCCCACAACTTACCCGATTGAATGACATCCAAAAGCGTTGAGTTGAAAGAGGTTTTCTGGGTTTTCAACTTATCGAACACTTCCTGGGTAAGATACTTCTTCAATAAAGATTTTGATTCATTCGCCTGGAGTTTCTTAAAACCGGCTTCTAATTTTTCCAAAGTAGCTGCGTCAACCATTTTGCTTTCCCTGAAAGCAAAACAAAAACCATAAATCAATATTTTTAGAAAAAAAAAATGTTTTTTTTTTTTGGACAATCTGGCAATGAATTAAAATGCGGCTAATCGACCGGG
Source organism: Liposcelis brunnea (assembly GCA_023512825.1). NCBI lineage: Eukaryota > Metazoa > Arthropoda > Insecta > Psocodea > Liposcelididae > Liposcelis > Liposcelis brunnea. The sequence continues at coordinate 13,670,084 of CM042068.1, read as the reverse complement.
TCTTTTTTTTTTTTTTTACTTGGCACGCGACGGTACAGAAAAGAACGCTCGGCCTGCGAATTTCCCCCAAAAAAAGGCCTCCTTTTCCCCCTCCCCGTTAAAAAAAGGGAGAGGAAAGGGTTTTTCGAAGGAATCCGCTTTCAAAACTAGGACACGATAATAATCCTTTTCGATTTTCATTTTCTCCCACGAGCAATTGAATAAAGCAGAGTTTTCAAAGGGGGAAATATTTTACCCAGGCCTTGGCCGTGATCGCATGAGGATTTTTAAATGTCCTTGCACTTGAAAATTGATGATTATTTAACTGCAAGTTATATAAATAAAAAGATTAATTCAGGATGTGGAAAAGTTTGCTTTGCCTGTTTGTCCGTCATGCTCTGTTACCCTTTTTATTTTTTTACCATTGAAATTTTTGTGAAGTACAAAAAAAAAACATCGATTTAGATTGTAAAAGGGGGAAAAGATAAGGATGGGATTGTATGATATGATTTTTATTAATAGCGAAAAATTTTTTAGCTTGAAAATAATTCATATATGAATCAACGGAGCGATAAATTTTGCCGGTAGTTAATTTATCATTACTTTTGGAATTTATTCGAGGTGGTTCTAATTTTTGAGATTTTTGCAGGTGGTAGGAATTTTTGCTGTAAGAGAACACACAAGTTGAAGCGTCTTTATACTGGAAGATAGATTTTTTTAAGCCTATGATCTAGCGAAGCCATTTTCCAATTTTGCATTTTGCCATTTTGCCGAAGAAGAAGAAAAAAATTTTCCAGGGAGGGCTTAAGGATTAGCCCCCCTGGCCCTCCCATAGGCTACGAGCCTCGCTCCGACTTGCCTCGAGCCTTTCATTGGCCTAGAGTCCCAAATAAATTTATCTCTAGTTGAACTAAGGTCTGTGAACTAACGGCTTCAAGGCTCCCAAACTACCCTGTCCCATTTTTCCCACATCTCACAAATCTTTCTCCCAAACTCTGAAAATCATTAAAATTCCCGATTCGCAACATTGTTTCCACCGAGCGTCAACTCCACTCTTTCATTAAAAAAAAATTTCCGCTTATTGGAAAAAAAAAAATTCAACGGAAACATTTCAAAACACAAATCTCTCCAATAATTTCAAACAAATGTCTTATGTTTTACATTTCTCAATAAAAAAAAAAACCTAACCGCGACTAATGATTCTCTTTTCTAATAATCAACCGCCGAGTTCATCAAAAATTGACATAAATTTCCCTTCATAAGCAACAAAACAACAGCTTGTAACAGTAAACCAGATTTTATGAGCTCTAAATAAAGAAACGGTCATTTCACTTCATCATGTAAATCATGCCAAAATTATTTTGGCAATAATTGAGAAGATACAAAAAAAAAAAATTTCCTTTATTTATTTTCCAAATCCCCATAAAACCTTTTAAAAAACTTAAATTTACCAAAAGCTAAACATTGACAAACCCTTTCGATCAATCTTCGATTCGAATCGCTTATTTTGTCAGTTACGTAATTTTTTTTTTTTTAAAGAAGATTATTACCGAGACTTTTAAGATTCTTTCAGCATCTGCATTTATACGGAGTGGATAATAAAAAAAAAAAATCAAAGCAACTTACGAATGATTCCCTACGTAATGCGAATTATAAATGAGGATATACGATGCGATCCCGACGCCAAGGACGATCAAGTATAATGAGCAATAGCATCGCAGCATTAAATAAAGAGAGGAAAAAAAAAAACGTTCACTCGGCAACCATAATCAAAACGTAACTAAAAACGTCATCGTACGAACATGATCCTAGACACGTAAGGACATTATAGAACGAAATCTCGATCGGGTAATTTTATAAGAAAATCATGGAGGTAGTTTACCTATCGATTCCGTTTGTGTCTGATTTTTTTTTATCCTCGTCTCCTTCGTTTTCGACAACTTTCGGTTTGTCCTTTGATGCGCAGCCACCCATTTTCTTTTTTGTATATGAGTTCGGTGAAAATTTTTAAAGTTTTTTAAAAACAAAATTAACTTATCATCACAACCGTCTGCACTAACTTACTATTGGTAAGAGTTGAAGAAGAAAAAAAAAATTATCTTTGGTATGCAGTTATCAATCAGTTTGATTACTTGTTGTATAAATGTTGGCACTTTAAGAAGATAATACAAAGGCGGTGTATTTTTTTATACGCCCTAAGAGTTTGATTTAAGAGTATAACTTACAGCCCCGTAGATAGAAACGGCCTTGAGAAGGCTTCGCCCTAAGAAAAACCTGCAGTCGAGTTTCTGTGCTCGTTTTAAAAAAAAATCCGATAGATGTCGCTAGTAGCAGTTCAATCAAAGACCTTTAGAAATAGACCGAACGCTCTTACGGAGGTCTTGAAGCCAAAACAAATCGAGTGAGTGTCCAAATTTCCGTTCAGAAAGAATCACTTCTGACAAAGGAACAAAGGAACCTTTGACAAATATTGTGCTAACTGAACGGAGTTCCAGACACTCAGTTGATTTGTTTTGGCTTCAGCGCTAAGCACGGGAGTGTTCGGTCTAGTTCAATGAATGGGCGAGGGATGGCGCTAGTGCAGAATAAACGGATTCTTGATTTATAGTGAAGGATTTTTTCCCGTTTTGTCCATAAAGATATCGCCACACTCTTTGAGCTAAAGGCGAGGGTGGCGCCATTTTTTTTACTGTGAATCAACATTTCATTTAGTTTATTCTGTAGCGCTATTGATGCCATTTTAATATATGAAAGGGCCAGAGCGCTAGTGTCGTGTTATTTTATGAAAAACTTGGCGAGAGTGGCTCCATCTTTACGGTTAAATGGGGAAACAACTGTCAACTGTAAATCAAAATTTCATTTTGTTTATTTTGCGGTGCTAGTGATGCCATTTTAATATGTGGAAAGGTCGTTGCGAGCGCTAGTGTCGTCTTAATTTTTAAAATAATCGTTGGAGAGCGCTAGTGTCGAACAAATAAAGTTAATTGGCGGTGAATTGAAGATTCCAGTTTCGATTCTGCATCGATTTTTATGGAAACATTCATTATTTTATGCGATTTGGTGCCAGAAGGCTAAAACACCAAGAATACAGGCTTGAAGCCATTAGAAACTTGCATGTGAGATTACCCAATGAGTATAGCAATCAATTGGGAACCTTGGGAAACTTCAAATTTCAAAAATTTTATCAATGTCCTGAATACAAACAAAAATATTCCCATTTAATTTTCCCAAATAAAACCTCAAGAAGTGAATCATTTAACAAAATTCAAGCTAAACGATCCACCTGGGCTTAATTTTTCAAAACACCCTCCTTAAAATTCATTTAACCCTTGATTTCAACACATTTCCCAATCGCACTCAACACTCAAACCAATTCCATTTCCTCATGAAATATCCTCATTTGCTTGAAAACAAATTATTACTAATCGATAACTGCACTTAAAAAATATAATATCATATCGTCAACACTGGCGCGCGCCAAAACGTATAATTACCAAAAAACAAAATTAAACTCTACTTTTAAAAAAAAATTTAAACCTTAAAAAACCTGATATTGATTTCTTTTTACTAAAAACCCGAACTTAAATCCCGAAAAAACAAAAAAAGAAGCGTCAGTTTTTACTCCAGCAACAAATGTACTTACTGCACAATGAATCATTGCTGAAAAGGAAGTTAAATCCAGAAACGACTTAACTCCCGATTCATTAATTACGGCTCAATACGTGATATTATAGACATTGTAACTGGTCATGGGATTCTTTGTTACCATTTAACCGGTTACTGTGTCACATGTCATTTTATAATTTGAGCCTTAATTACTTAGTAAAGATAATTAGCCGTCTCGGTCATTACGTCTCGGAATTCCTTATCGCAGTGGGTTGACTTTGACTTTACGGAAGGGGAATCCTCGCTTTAAAAAAAAAAAATACTATCGGATCTTATAACGTTTTAGCCCTCAACTAATTTAAAGAGGGTAGTTACAATAGAAAGAGAAAAAAATCCAAACTGAATGTGCAATAAAACATGAAGTTTATATGCAATTGATAGTATTCCACGTTGAGATCAAAATCATCCCCCTTACTGAATAAATTTCGGGATGTGTATGCAGTCTGAATATTAGCTATTGAAAAATTATCCCAATATCTCCCTTCCGCCATTTTTAAAAATACCGGAAACGGATTTTTCAAATAAAAAAAGCGCTAAAATTTTAATTGGAGCTTTTGACAGCAGAACAATCCTTACCATAAAGTCTTTGTGGTAAGATGATTATAGCTAACTGATACTGGTTTTATCCTTGTTGCGTTAAAATGAATAACTAGCCTAAATAGCCATTTGCTCATATTAATTTTTAAAATATTTGATTGATCTGCATCTGATATCTCAGTTTCCGTTTGTCCTAAAAAAAAATATTAAAAAAATATGACTCTTGCAATGTCACACGTCAACATACAATACAAAAAATGTTGACCTTGACAGACAATTAAAGTCGTGAAGGCAATTAACATGTAAATGTACAGCAGAGGAATGCTCGTTTTACACCAACAGCTGTAGGGATTCTACATGTACTCACTCTAATAAAAAGATGATTAATTTTGATGGTTTTGCCTTTTTTTAAAACTGGTAAATAATTATTAAAAAATTTCTCAGTCAATAGTCGGCTCTCAAAATATTTTTGATTCTTAGGAATATTTCCTCACTGACTTTTTTTAAAAAATATTTTCAAAAGTAATTAAACTTGATATTCAATCGAACATTTTATTATTTATGCACTTCCCAAATCAGACTTAAAATTTTAGATTTTGCAGTCTTGTGATTACACTTCAAAATTCATGCCCTCCAGACCTTATCAATTGCTCAATCCCTTCAAAATTTTCAGGTATTAAAATTGCAGTATGAAAAAAATTCTTAAGTTTCATTGGAAAAATCTCCCTGGCTAGGCCCATTAAATCCCGCAAGCAATAAACAGTTCAATACACTTTTTTCACTGATTTAAAAGGTTAAAAGCCCTAACTGCTGTCATCGTTTAAACTCCAGTAAATCTGAATTTACGTCCCAAGTCGATATGCGTCACACTTCCTTCAATTTACTCATCCAAGTTAATTTAAGAATCATTTCGCTCCTGCATTCACAAAAACAAGGCTGCTGCAATATTAATAAAGAAGAGCATTCATGTTAAACTGACCCAGCGTTACTAACGATGTATCACATTTCGAAAATATAATCATCAATAACGATCAGCGATCTGAAACCTTTGCAATTTGGCTTGAGGTTTCCCGATTCACAAATCATACTTCAGGGACGCCATTGCCAAATCCTCTTATAAAAAACTTGAAAACAAACGAAATGATTTACCTTTTACTTGATGCTGGGCTAAGCCTTGATATTCTTGGGCTCGTAGTCTTCTTTTTACTCATAATTTCAGCTAAACCTTTCTTTTCGGTCAATCTTTCAATATCACAAACGATTTTTCCGATTCAAAACACATTTGCTTCTCAAAGGAAAGTTTTAAGGTTCTTTTTCCGGTATCCAATCCTTTGACTGTTACCAACTTCCGGATTTTGCAAACCGCATGGTTTGTTTACAATTTTTTTGAAAAAAAATTTACTCAAGAGGAAAATTTTATTCGGTAGACTCGAACTTTTTGATTGAAGAGTCAATAAACGATTCCAGCAGATCAAATATTTATTTAAAAGGCAACTGAAAAGGTTACTGCTGGAAAATGAATTTCGATTTTGAGGTTAACTTTTTCAAGAGGCCCATTATGAAAAGTACACAAGATTGCAATGGCTTATTACCGAAGACGATGCAGCGAGTTTATTAAAAGTGATTGTTTATTGCTATTAAATATGATTAATGGTCGAAAGGAATAAACAAAATCAGCTTGAGATAGTGTCAAGTGCTTATAAAGCAATGTCAAGGTAAGGCTTCTTCATTTTTTGCAAAAAAATGAAATTCGAGTAGCTGACAATGTAATTCATGATATTTATCATGATTTTGTTACAAATTACAGGCATTTTTTTTTCTTTGATGTCATAACAGACGACAAATATTTTCTATTGGATGAATGAAAATGTTTCGCTACACTGCAGAGACTAATAAGGGAAGACTTAAAAATGAATTAACTACCACCTAAAAATGTCTAACAATGTCTCATTCATCAGATACTGATTCAGGTTCAAAGTCCTGAGAGATTATTATGAATGTAAGACAAGTAAGTAATAATAAAAAAAATCATGCTCCGTTTTTTTTGCACAAGGCATGGTATGAGTCATTCATTTTTTTCCAGGTACAATTCAAGATGGCGTTGCAAGCAGGTGGGCAAGCATTATATTCCACAAGGTCGCATTAAATATAATTGCACAAAAAAATGTTGTAGACACCGGAAATGCACGATTCTAATCCATAGAAGGGTGCATGAAAATATTCAACAGGGTATTTTCATCATTGATCGGTACGAAAAATATCGAAAATCAACCTGAACCTAACCTTGGGTAATACTTAATAGAGAATGCCGGCCGGTATTGACCGGTTTCAAACGAACAACGCCCGGTTTTAATGTTTTTCTTAAAATTTTCCCGTTATCTCTTGAAGAAAAGTTGCGGATTGAATATACTCTCATGAATTGTTAATTTCAGAAAAAGAATTTTAAATTGTTCTGGCTTAAGAAAAATAAAAGGAAAAAAAATTTCCGATTCCTCGAAATGGTTGGATTTTAAATCACTCACTTAAAATTGAAAAAAATATTTTTCTGGCTACATACCTTGCCTTGGGTAAATCACTTCACAAAATCAAACAACAATTTTAAAAATTAACAAGAAAATAATTTAAAATAAATTAAATATTCAAGAGCTCACCTGTTAGTTCAGACACTCTCAACTATTGTAGCCGGAGTGAGCAATGAGCATCAACGAGTTTAAAAATCCAGACAAGCCCTCGACTCGCTAATAAGATTCACAGTAAACGAACTACATTTCGTTAAAAAAAAAGTTATGTAATTGTTTTGAACCTTTATCAACTGTAACGGGTGTTTCAGAGAAAATTTTTGCATTTTTTTTGTCTAGCTAAAAAATTGGTTTCATCAATTTTAAAATTCTGAAATAATGAAGCAAAAAAATTTGTAGTTACAATATGATTTTGATGCAAGTTTAAATCCTGGTATCCCAAATATTAATTTTAAATTTAGGGCTTAATCAAAGGCTTACATATCAATAAATAATGAGATTTTCAGATGTCTTAAGAATAGCCAGAAAAATACTTTCATGAGTGCAGTGAAAATTCCAATCAAACAATTTATTTAGTCAATAGCTCTTCGAATATTAGGACTATAGTTTTCGCAATAAACTAAGGAAAACTTTTTGAGCCTAACAGCCTAAAAAATAAATCTTATTATAAAAAAATTTTTTAAGTGTACAACTTGAATTATTTTTCTTGTGCAGAATCTTCGATTCAATTGAAAGAGAATAGAGCTGAAACATTCTGAGAAAATCGATTCAAAAATCTAAAATGAATACTGTGGAGCTGTTCGGGTTCCAGACAAGTTGACATCGTGGAGCCACTCTATAATAAGCAATGAGTGGAAAAGATGGCAATAAACTTAGATTTCTGCTTGATCTACCAAAATGGATTAAATAGAGTAAGTTTAAATAAAATTCAATCGTCTGTCATTGATTGGTCATGACGTCAGACGTCGTCTGCTGCTACCGTACTTAACTTAGGTTTGGTCAAAGCCAAAAAGGAGCAAATCGGCGACTCTCTTCTTTTAGATTCTCTAAAAAAGAAGCTATTTTAAATCACCGACTTGTTTGTGTAATTAAATCGTTTCATAAATGCTTAGCAAGAAGAAACTTACCGAAAAATATTTTTTGGCAATTTGAGCCAGCTTTCCGAATTCAAAGTGCACATTAATTTAAGGTGCCTTACTCTGACTTTGACCTTATGGCTTTATGGCTCTATAGCTCTTTTTCCTCAAATAAATGACTATAAAGATGATTCCTCTATCTTGTCTAGATAAAACCCTAATCTGATTTTATTTTTCAAGAGCTTTTCTCTTGGGAAAAAAACTGCATATAGAATCTCGGCGCCGAACATAAGGCGTGACAAACTATACAAAAGGAAAAAATAACTCCACGTGATGCGGCTGCAACACTGAGTCATAAAATTATCATCTTGATTAATTAAGATAGCGGGTTTTTTAATTAAATAAATACTGTTTGATTTAGGTGTGTCTTTTTTTTTTTCAATTAGGGCAAAGTTCAGCCTTTTCGATTTTATTTTTCCTCCCCGAGAAACGCATTCAGAGCCACACTATAGAAAAAAAATGGGAGCCGTTCCAAGGGAAAAGGCAAATCACTTAAAGTGAGTGAACGTGTATCGGGAGATCTTCCCGGGGCAAAGCAGAAGAAAAACACTTGTCAGCTGGCACGTCGTCAATTTGACAAAAATATCTTGACTTTTCATTTTCAAGGTCAAAAGTAGCTGACTTGTCAGTTTCATTTAAATCCCTGTGTTTCGTCATGCGATGATGGGGAGAAAGAAATTAGCCGAAAGGGAATTATTATTATATTTTTCTTTTTTTTTTGAATGGAAGGAAAAAACGAAATGGCGGTTAATAATATAGTAAAAGCTTCGGATGTACTGAAATAGCTGATCCCGGAGCTTTAAATAATGATAAATCGATATGGCCTTGCAATATTAAATTATTAAGGTACATACTGTATTTACGATTATCAGCTCATGTTACGTAAACTCGTATGATAATTTTTTAAGTAAATATGTAATTCTGAAAATTGAAAAGAAAGGAGCCTTGGTTAAGAGCTGAAAAAATGGTGGCCAGGCTAAATAATTTGTTTAGCAAGCTGATAAAAATTAAGAAAAATCGGGGGAGTCTAAAAGACACGATTCATCCCTAAAGATTTACCTAATTTTAACACTATAGCTGAATTAATTAGCAGCCAAAAGGTCTGAAGATTCTAGCACACCTGGTCCCTAACCTGTGTGATGGCTTCAAAGAGCTCAGAGCCTTCTGGTGTATTTTATTGTATTTTATATTTCTTATTTTATGGATCAAAACTAGCCAGAGAAAGAAGAAAAATTTAGGGCAGGGCATTCTTAGGCTGTTCAAAGGGGAATTTACAATTATAGCTGGTGAGGCTTAGGCATAGAAGCCATAAAAATTTGTCGGCTCTAAAAGTGCAAGGGTGAATTTACTACAGGGAACTGCAGTAATTACAAAGATTGCCTTACACCTACATAGGGAGCAGATGCTTTCGATGAATCTACTTAAGGGTACGCCATTTCTCATCTTACATTAAAAAGCCAGCATGTCGATTGGCAAATTTTTCTATCTTAAAATGGAGGATTTCAAATTCGAGATCATGGCAACGTCCGGTTTTATTCAGTTTTCCCTTTAAGTAGCCATTAAGGTTGCTCTGTGACTTTAATTCTTTCGGGCTGGGAAAGTTAGTGATTTTCCACAGTTTTTTTTTCTGCTGGACGCAAAGACAAAACCTCATCGTCAAGATAAAAAGTGGGACGTTACAAAAACTATATCCTCATTCAGAAATTGATATATGGCAAAATAAATTTATTTCTCTAAACTTACGCGTTAATAATTAGACATCATTACGAAAAGTCTTGACTCGAATTTTATGTGAAAGAGTATTGGCAATATTTACAAAATTGTAAATCTCGGATGGAGTCATTACGCTCATAAATTTCCTAAGGCGGAGCGATTGGCTAAATAATTCGGAAAAATAATTCCCGTTGTGAATATTTATCAGCACTAGGAGCAGTTCGCTGGAAGAGGTCAACCAACGGACCCCGGGCCGGGTCTAACAAAATTTTAGCCGGGCTGGGCCGGGACCTAGCCTGTTTAATTTTGACGGGCCACGGGCCTGAAAATTTCGGCCTGTGCAGGGCTCTAGCAGGTATATTATAGTGTTTATGGCTCTGGTGAGTCAACGTCGAGACATGGGTCGTCTATGGTTGTCGATCGTAGTGGTAGAACTGATTGTATGAAAAAACGTGTAACATTGTCTTACCTATTGTAATTAATAAACGTAATTAATGAAAGTATAAAGTCAACTTTAATACAGCAGGTAGTAGGTCCAGCGTATCTGTGCATTACTTAGGTACATGGAGAAAGGTCGCCGATACTCGGTCACAAGTGTAAAGTACAAAGAAGATTGCTTTGTGCTATACACATCGAAATCTCCCTGAAATGGCTAAATCTAAAATTTTTCGTCTACCTGTTTTCTAAACAAATCTTTCCCTATCCGAGGGTTCCTTTCAGGTCCCTTTGACCAAATTTATCATTCTCACCAAACATCAAGTCTGAAGAATTTCAACGTTAAGCTTACGCGGGATACGCCTTTCATGCACTAAGCGCCTTGATCATTCCGCTATTATTCAAACGACCGTTTCATTAGTTTGATTAGTAAACAAATCCAAACTACGTAAACCCATCACCCATTTTGTTAGTAAATATTAGCAAAACGTTTAATATAAATACTGTGTATATATTGATCCTCGGGAATCTGCAAAGAGATTTCCTTTCAACCCACCGATTTTAAGAGAACTAGTCGAGAACAATGGAAATCCTTCATCTTTTATAAAGCATGTGCTCCTGACTGTTTAAAACATAATTTTCAGCAACAGCTTTTCTTCCGCTGGATTCCATTCTCGGAAAAGAACTAAAGAAACAAAAAAAAAATAAAAAATAAATCAAAAATAAAATAAAAATCGATTTTTTTTTGGCATTTTACGATTATTTTTTTTTAAAAATAAATATTATTTGCAATTACCCGTGGCTATGTCGGCAAAGTTTTCATCGTTAATTTTATGCTTCTTAGATTTGTCATCAATCAGTCGGTATTTTGGCACGTTTACGGAGATCTTAGTTTTCCCCTCAATGAATTTTGATTATGGACTGGAAGACGGTTTCTACGTTTGAAGAAAAAATGATTTATTAATTTTAATAAAATTTTGGGAATTTTTATTTTTTTCAAATCAATTACCGCTTTTTCTTTTTCCTTTTTAAGGGATCATCCTCATTGTCCGACTCATCATCGTCACCTCCACTTTGATCCACAGAACCCCGGCTGCTCATTCTGCTTTGCTTTGTTTCTGATCCAAAAAGTAATCTTGAAAAGTTGCTAGTTTTACTTTTGCTAGCGGATGCCGGTTTGTTGTTATCAATGGAGCCTGATTTTGGCCTAACTTCTTGTGATGATTCCCTTTTTACAGAAGTTCTGGAGAGTGGTTTTTCTTGAGAAGTAACGGTTTCTTTGGACGCAGCTTTTTCTTTGGAAAGTGTTTTTTCTTTGGTAGATACTTTATCTTCGGAAGATGTTTTTTCTTGTACAGATGATTTAGATGTTTTGTCTTGAGATGTTTTTTCTTGAACAGATGATTTAGATGTTTTATCTTGAGATGTTTTTTCTTGTACAGACGATTTAGATGTTTTATCTTGAGATGTTTTTTCTTGTACAGACGATTTAGATGTTTTATCTTGAGATGTTCTTTCTTGAACAGATGATTTAGATGTTTTATCTTGAGATGTTTTCTCTTGAACAGATGATTTAGATGTTTTATCTTGAGATGTTTTTTCTTGAACAGATGATTTAGATGTTTTATCTTGAGATGTTTTTTCTTGAACAGACGATTTAGATGTTTTATCTTGAGATGACTTTTCTTGAACAGATGATTTTTCTTCAGAAATCTTTTCTTGTACAGATGATTTAGATGTTTTATCTTGAGATGTCTTTTCTTGTACAGATGATTTAGATGTTTTATCTTGAGATGTCTTTTCTTGTACAGATGATTTAGATGATTTTTCTTGAGAAGATGTTTTTTCTTGAGAGGCGGTGTTTTCAGGTTGGCCAGATTGTGACGATGAAGATTCTTCGCCGGATTCTTTTTTTTGATTTTCAAAAATGTTAGCCGGGTCAGGTATATTCATTCCTCTCAGGACCTTTTCTAAAGCCGCTCTAAGGATAAAAGGAATAAGGTTAAGGCACTATTAAAGGAAGACTATAGAAAGTTATTTTAGGCACATTAAAAAATTCGATTTAAAACTATCCTGCGATTCATCTACATTGAAGCTAAAATCGGAAATTGCATTATTATTATTAGATTTAAGTATTTTGCTGAAAGTGTAACCTTTGGCCCCTTTGACCTATAATTTTGAGGAGGGCAATACAAAGCAGCAGATTGCACATGTGAGAACCCTTTTCCCTTTCAACATTGTTTGGAAAATATGAAACGCGAATGGGAAGTGATCGTTGGAAGCCTAATTATATTCTCGAAAATGTATAGTTTACTTAAAAGGCTCTCGATTGTTTAATACTTTGCTGCTAAATCTCACTAGCAACCATTTTACCATTCAAAATGATATTAGCGCTTCCTAAACGGCCACTAGACGAACTATAAGGATAAACAGCGCTTTCTAGCGGTCATTTTGCCTTTGCCAAGTGAAACTGTATTTTTTTTTTTTTAAAAAAATTATCGCTATTTTGCTTAGTGGCCGTATTGTTGTAAACTGAATCTAATTGGTCATCAACAAAGTGATCAGAGCTATCTTTAGCTCTTCAAACCAACTACGCGTTGTTTTTTTTCAGTAATTTTCTAGCTTGTAATTTTCTAGCTAATCGAAATTCAAACATCGATTTTGAAACATCGAAAAAAATGGCAATTTTTTTCGTTTAACCGAAACTAAAAAATGCGAATATCTTGAGAACGCGGCCGAATTTTTTAATTCTGTAAATTCCAACGGATTCCTTGCATCAAAATACATATGGTAAGATGTAGTTTGCAGCTCTAGAGCGTAGAAAAAATAGTTTTTCTGTAAAAATAGATTTTCGACAAAGTTTGATTCTAAAAATCCGTTTTTTCGAAATAACTTTTTTAAAACACAAAATTGAGTGTTCTACCTAGTCTCAATCGATTCCTCAGATTAAAATACATCTCCCAGTATATATTTTGTTAATATTTTGTCCCGTTTTTACCCGGAAAATTCATAAATCGAAATTGAAACATCGATTTTGAAACATCGAAAAAATATTCATTTTTTTCGTTCAATTGAAACTGAAAAATGCAAATATCTTGAGAACGCAGCCGAATTTTTTAATTCTGTAAATTCCAACGGATTCCTCGCATCAAAATACATCTGATAGGATGTAGTTTGCAGCTCTAGAGCGTAGAAATAATCGTTTTTTTGTATAAAAAGATTTTCGACAAAGTTCGATTCTAAAAATCCGTTTTTTCGAAATAACTTTTTTAAAACACAAAATTGAGTGTTCTACCTAGTCTGAATCGATTCCTCAGATTAAAATACATCTCCCAGTATATATTTTGTTATTATTTTGTCCCGTTTTTACCCGGAAAATTCATAAATCGAAATCGAAACATCGAAAAAATATTCATTTTTTTCGTTCAATTGAAACTGAAAAATGCAAATATCTTGAGAACGCGGCCGAATTTTTTAATTCTGTAAATTCCAACGGATTCCTCGCATCAAAATACATCTGATAGGATGTAGTTTGAAGCTCTAGAGAGTAGGAAAAAACATTTCTGTGTAAAAATAGATTTTCGACAAAGTTCGATTCTAAAAATCCGTTTTTTCGAAATAACTTTTTTAAAACACAAAATTGAGTGTTCTACCTAGTCGGAATCGATTCCTCAGATTGAAATACATCTCCCAGTATATATTTTGTTATTATTTTGTCCCGTTTATACCCGGAAAATTCATAAATCGAAATTCAAACATCGATTTTGAAACATCGAAAAAATGGCAATTTTTTTCGTTTAACAGAAACTAAAAAATGCGAATATCTTGAGAACGCGGCCGAATTTTTTAATTCCGTAAATTCCAACGGATTCCTTGCATCAAAATACATATGGTAAGATGTAGTTTGCAGCTCTAGAGCGTAGAAAAAATAGTTTTTCTGTAAAAATAGATTTTCGACAAAGTTCTATTCTAAAAATCCGTTTTTCGAAATAACTTTTTTAAAACAGTATCAATGTTTTCAATTAAGTGTCAATTTTTTTGCTTTAAGGCCAATTTTTCTGCTTTAGCGTCAATTTTTTAGCCTCAGCGTCAGTTTTTCTGCTTTAGCGTCAATTATCTAGCTTGATTTTTCTTTTTAAGCGTCCAATTGTCATCCAGGAATTCTTAGTCGAAAAAAATGGCTTCGAATGCTCCTTTTAACTAACTACAGCAGCGATAGCGGGAGAGCTTAGCTTCTATTTTCCTTATTAAATAAAATAGCATTAACATTTTAAGCCATTTTTCAATTTTTTTCGAAACTGGCTCTTCCAACTGTTTATTCTGTCCCTGCTACGGGGCTGAGGCAAGGCCTCATTAGAGAATATTAATTATTTCACTGAAAGTGTTCGAGACATACATTTAGAAAGAATAAAAGACGCACACAGGTGTTGGAATTATGTTTTCGTATTTAAATAGGTAGAAACGTGTCGGAGGAGAAAAAATATTTTAAGAAGTAGGTGGAAAACGTTTCGTTTGTATTTTTATATAAAAAAAAAAAATGTTTACAGCTTCAGCTGTCATTTCGAATCGTTATTTTGCATGCAGGCCTACGTGTTTATGGTCTTTTTCGTTTAAAAAGTTATAAAGAAAAAAGTTTTATCATCTCAGTTTAAGTAAGATGTAAAAAAAAATTGCAGTTGGGGATTTTTTCTTAACAGCACGATGATTGTTCCGGATGTTACGCGATTTTATTGTAGCAATAATTTTTTCGTCAAGGTTTCTACAATGTATTTTAAAAATTTAAGAGAGATTTTGAAATGTTGTAATTGATGGGAAAATGTGACCGTTTGAGCTGATGGCGCATCCTCTCAGAGGAAAATCGAAATCTCTTAGCCAGTTGAGGGCTTTTGCAAGTAATTCCATTGCTCAAGGTAGAAAATTTCTATTCACAAAGCTCTGAAATGAGTGGGCAAAGCCTGATATTGGCCTAAACTGGCTTTACGAACTCAGAAATGAAGTTCAAAAGGTCTTACAATTCAAATATCAGAACTCAGAAAAAATTAGTGTGTGCGTGATATATGTATGAGTGTTAGTCACGAAAAAAAATTAGATAAAAAGTATGAAATAAATAATTTAATTTTTTTGGAATTAATTATCCTCTACTAAAGCTTAAGTTTTACCCCTACAGGGGTTGAAAATTGTCATAGTTTTTGTCCAATCCGGTAATATCAACAACAAAATACTTTGACTGCAATCGGATTTTCATTTTTACTATAACGAAAATACAGAGAGCTGAGATTAAAATTATTGACCTAGAAACACGTAAGCAATGCTCCGCTATTAATTTTTTTTCTAAACACATGTCCACACCCCCAAAACTAAAATGATAAATGACATTACGAAATAAAATATTTAAAAAAAACACAAGCACAAAAACGAAAGTTTAAAACGAAAAAAAGGTCAAGGGCGTAAAAGGAAAAACCTTCAGCTGATTTTATTTTATTTTTTTTTTTGTGTAATACTCTTATCTAATCCTCCTCCTCGCTCGATTCTAAAGAATCCGGATTTGAAATCACAGGTTTCTCTACATACTTCTGACTTTTATTTAAATTTTCCTGAATTTTGGCTTCTGTTAGGTGAAAATTCCGATCCGGCAAATTTTCCCCGGATTCAAATTTACCATAGGATAAATCTTTCGGATTTTTATTAAAAGTCTCAGCTTTAGGACCTGCCCCATTAAAATCAGAAGGACGAACCCCGGAGTTGTTATTATTATTATTGGACTTCCTCCCCGTTTGTTTCGATGATTCGGGGGTTCTAGGGGATGGAAATTCGGGAGCTCTAGCGCCCGGGCTGGTGGGCGTTCTAGGTTTAGGCGGGTCCTGCGGTTTCCCTGGTTTTTGTTTAGGGGGTTCGGGTGCTTTTGGTTTGGGTGGTTCAGGTGTTTTAGGAGGTTCGGGTAATTTAGGAGGTTCTGGTGTTTTGGGTGATTCTGGTGGTTTTGGTTTAGGCGGTTCTGGTATTTTAACAGGAGGAGGTTCGGGTGCTTTGGGTTTTGGCGGTTCGGGGATTTTAGGGGGAGGTTCGGGTGTTTTGGGTTTCGGTGGTTCTGGTGGTTTTTGTATCGGCTTTGGTGGTTCCGGTTGAGTTTCCTTTTTTTCCGGTATTAAATCCGGTTTTTTAGCTGGCTCGGGTTTTTCTTCAGATACATTCTTTCTGAAAGGTTTACTGAAAATAAAAAATCAATGAAATAAAACAAAATAAATAAAAAAGCGAGAATGGAATTTACGTTTTTCCGCGGGAGACGGTGTCTGTCCTAGTGTCCTAGCTCCGCGATTTAGACAGTAATATACGTCGGCCCATTCATTTCTCCCTAGAAATTTATAACGATAAAAAATTCTTTCTTTTGTTCGCCGCCATTGTTTTTAAAACGTCATTCCACGTGTGTTGGATTTTTTCCAATCGGGAATAAGGTCACTAACCGTTTTTAAATTTTTTTAAAAGACCATCCGAAGCCCACCCCAAACTAAATTTTGAAGGACTTGATCGATTTCATTAAAAAAAACCAAGAACATTCAACTTCGACCTTGTTTCAGAACGCTAAACTCAATAGAAGTTTTTTTTTTTCCTTTCGCTGATTAGATGTGAAGAATGAAAAAAAGAAAAAAAAGAAATCATTGTTACTCGGGGCGCAAAGAAAAAAGTTGAAGCCTCAAGGATAAAATGATAAATTAAAAAAAGCGATTTTGTAACACACAAGAAAAGATGAAAGATGCCAGAAATGTTTTTTAAAAAAATGTGTGTTTCTGTATTAACGATTAAAAAAGAAAAACAATAAATAAGTTCGGGGACCAGGAGAGTTGGATTAGAAAGCTCTCTCTACAAATAGAATTTGGCCGAGACCTTCGCCTTAGCTCATAAGTTCATTCTCTCCTAGAAGCAGTTCTAGCTGGCAAAGTCACTGATCGAACGAGGTCCCGCCTTCGTTTTTTTTTTTTTTCGCTTCGGGATTTATTAAGAGTATTGTGTCTATGAAAGTGGGAGTCCGAGGGGTGTGAGCGATTACCATAATCAAGCACGCTATAGAGGTTATTAAGAAAGTTGGAGCCTCCAGCTTGCAGACTAATTTGTGGGGAAAGATTGTACCCCGCGAGGCCTATATCGAAGGATGTTTACAAAAAATGTTGAAGAATCACTTTTTCTCAAAGAGTTTCATCTGCCAGATTTGTAGATTACATTTTGAGCAATATGGAAGCTTCTAAATGGCCATAGGAGGCAAAGTTAGACGAATCTTCGATCTTCAGTAATAAAATTCTGGAGATTTTTCGACTATTTCAGAATTTTTTCAGACGTTTTCTGAGTATTTTCGCAAATGTTTGACAATTTTTCACTGTTTCTGCAAATTCTTGACATTTTTTGTGAATTTTCGCCTGTTTTTGTCCATTTTTAACATCTTTTGTCTGTTTTGTGACTTTTTCTTTTAATTTTAGACTGTTTTCTGTCGATTTTCTATTTTTCCTGAAAGTATTTTCAACTTTTTTTTGGTAGTTTCGATTTTTTCTGTGAATTTTTGAAGTTTTTCATCAGTTTTTTATATTTTCAGCTTATTTTCGAGTATTTTTCGACTATTTCAGACTGTTTTCTGACAATTTTAGACATTTTTAAAAAAGTTTTCAACATTTTTGTCCATTTTTGACACCTGTTGTCTGTTTTGTGACTTTTTCTTTCAATTTTTGATTGTTTTCTGTCAATTTTCGACTTTTTCTGTCAGTTTTCTAGTATTTTTAGGCTATTTTCGACTGTTTATGAGAATTTTCGACTTTTTCTGAGAATCCCCGACTTTTTTGTCAATTTTCAACTTTTTATGGCAATTTTTGAAGTTTTCTGTCAGTTTTTTACTTTTTTAGATTATTTTCAAGTAGTTTCCGACTGTTTTCTGATAATTTTTGACATTTTCGGTCAATTTTTAACTTTTTTGCTATAAGATTTTCGAGCATTTTGAGCCAGTTTTTGACATTTTTTGTTAATTTTTTACTTTTTGTTTGAGTTCTTATAACTTTTTAGGTCAATTTTGTTAATTTTTGAGTTTTCCTGTAAATTTTGGGCATATTTTGTCATTTTTTTCCCACTTCAGACTTACTTTTCAAGTGTTCCATGCATGGACAAAACGATATAAAAGAAATTTTACTTCAAAGATTATTTTGGATAACAATTTCATCTCAAACTTTTCAGTGGTTAAACTCTTCAACCGGATTTCTCTCTAATTTTTTTTGAAAAAAATATTTAACTATCTTTGTTTCTTTGAAAAAAAAATTGAAAACGTGTTTTCATTTTAAAATAATATTTTCTAATAGCCAAAACCAAACATTCATTACAAATTTCTTATTATTTCCAATCTCTCAATTATTTCTGCTCAATTCAAAATTACTTTCCGCGATATTTCAAAAACCCATTGTATAGTCAGCTGTCATATATTTAAAATAAAAAAATAATTCATTTGCCAAAAAATGTTATTTACGTAAATCAAAATGAACGGGTTAAATAAAATTTTAAAAATAGCCGCCTTTTGTAAAGGAATACGCCCTCTAAAAATCATAATTTTTTTGTGTCTGATTTTTATACATCACGAAGAAGACTCAATCGACAGAACTTATTAATCCCCGTCTATTTTTATTTCGCAAAGTAATTCATAATTAAACATGAGATACGTCCATCCGTATGTCCGAGTTATAAAATCGTATATTTATGTTTCTTGTTCCAAGCAATAAAAGGGAACATCCTTATAAAATTTAAAGAATGACTCAAATAGGAGGAGAGAGACACTGTCTATGCATTTTCATTGACCCTACGCGTAATTGTAACTAATATAAAGTTTAATTGGATAATACATGGGGATGACAAGGATCATTTTCTTGAGCTCGCCTCCTAAAAATGTTTTTCGTTTCCTTCCGCGCTTCTTTTTGTAATTTTAAAATTCGGCCTTGAATGTTTTTTAAACGCAATCCGTCTTTTGAAAATTCGCAAAGTGACATGTTAAAAAACATTATGTCATTTATAATTATACTGATTTGATGTCTGCTGGCAAATTATAAAGGCTCGGAAACAATAGTAGTCGAGTGCCAAAGTGAAATTAGCGAAAAATAAATTAATTAACGGGAAATTAGGCAGCGTTTCGGGATGTGTCTGCTTGTCAGGATCAAACGAGTCCTGACGTTGATGCTGGAACGAATAAGGAAAAGAGATTTATGTTGAAAAATCTGAAGCTTTACGTATTGACTTTGCAGAAATAAAAAAAAAATTCTCATCAAGAAAAACAAGATTAAATTCTGCAAAAGTTTGAAAAAATTCTACAATTTTACAGAATATTTCTGGTCAGATACAAATTTTGAAAAACTGTAGCTAAATATTTTTGGCAAGGAAAAATTTTGGAAAAGTTTTAAAAAAATTTTTAATTAAAAGAAAACTCTCCAACAAAATTTTCTTTTGAAACTTTAATTTCAAACAAAAAATTTTATCAAAGATTTTTTTTGAAAAGCTATAGCTTATAGCTTAGGCAAGCTGTAAAAACACTTGCCTTCCCAGATTTTTGACTTTAAGACTCATTATTTAAAAGAAGGCTGACAAAGAAGACTTGAGCACAACGAATTCTTCAATTCTTCTCTTTTCAGCTCAAAACAAATAAGCCTAAACCCCGAAGCCTAATTCATTTCTCTCATCTTAAAAACCATTCTTCTATCTTAGGCTTAGATTAATTGCATTATTGTTTTATTCATACACGTCGTTGATTATATAACTTGTCGCTATTGCAATAATTAACATATCCCTAGCAACACGGCAGAGTATATATTATTAACAGGCGTGTCAGGGACATGCCCTCAGTTTTCAGCATCAAATTTTCTTTTTAATTAAACTGAAAATCCCTGCCATCTACCACAGAATTCTAAAACTTACTTATATTCTTTCCATCCGAGAGTGAGATACCACAGCGTGAACATTTTTGGATCCTTGCCAAGCGTTTATTCAACTCGAACAAAAATTATTTATAGCTGAAGTCGTGGCATTCAACAAAATTCGGATAATTTGCGTTAAGTCTGTGTCAACCTGAAACATAATAATAATTTAATTACTAATTGTTAAAAAGAAAAACACAAAATTAATTATTTTTAAAAAAAAACATGGCGGACACTGCAACGGAAAAAACAAGCGCTGAATTCCTGAACGCGCTCTGAAGAAAACACAAACGCCTAAAAGCACGTTCATGAATTTTTCTTTCCTAACCTCTCTTCATTTTTTTCCCCCTGGTAAATTCATCTTAATTATTCTTTAACCTTTTTAATTAAAGATCGATGCCAATAAACTAATTAAAAATATCATCATAATGATCAACCGGGCGTATAACAAAAGCATGGGCATGATGCCATAAACAATTTACCTTTATATAAAATTCTCACAGGTGAATAATAAAAATCCCTTAAAATTAATAAACTCACGATCACGTTAACAAAACTTATATAACAAATAAATAGATTAAAATATAAATTATTTAAAAAATCAATAAAAAATTCACAAATTTGAACGATTTTCTTTTAAAACAAGATGCATTTAAAATATGATATTTGTTTTGGACGTGATGCAATACACTATTCTGCTTTGTCTATGGTTTATTTTTAGAAGTGACAATATAAGAAAAATTAATTTGCTTATATTCACGGAAAAAATCTAGTTTTCGGAAAAAAAAATTAATGCTATATTTTCTAAAAAAGAAATGAACACTGGAGAGACGATGAACGAACACGCCCCCTTTTACCCTATATACATGCTTTCTCCAGAAAACTTAACCCAATCCCACTAGCAGACTACGTTTCAATCGATCAGGATACATTTTTACAGATCCGCCTTTTTTCCCCTTTGAGAAAAAAAAATTAATTATTTATATTGATACTTACTAGTTAATTTTTCTTCAATGTTTAAATTAGCCGAGACACTGCATTTTTCTACTTTTTACATTTTCATATGAATTTTCTTTTTTTGTGGGGTGTCAAGTCACCATCCTCGTGTTGTTTACAGTTTGTTTACCTGAAATTTTAAATATAAAATTAGAAACCTTGTCAATTCGAAAAAGGAACGAAAAGAATTAATTAAGTTTGAAAAATAATTGAAATGAAATCGAATTTTGAAAATGGCGGTTAAATGATTAAGTTGGCGGCATTGCGTTATTTATAAAATGGTAGACAACTGTTGAAAAAAAGAGAAAATGTTTTCCACGTCATTCTAATGTGTTTTAAATTTGAAATTTTACGAGAAGAAAGTTTAGTTTACTTGTAGAATGTTAATTAATTAAAACGTAAGTAAATATAAATGAGAAATTCCTTATAAAAATGTCATTGGTCTGAATTATTCATGTGCTAGCTAAGGGCTTATAAAAATTGTAGAGGTTAACCTTAAACTGCAGATAAACAGCTAATTGATTAATCATTTGTCACGAGAAAAATGATTGCAAGGAATTTAGTAATAGCCCAAAAGCACAGCGAAATTAAATCCTTGCATGTGAAACATTTCCGCATGAGAAGGGTTTTTACTTAGTGTTAGTTAGTCTCAGTTTTACGAGTTTATAATCAGATTTTCTGAAAAAGCTGTAAGCTTAAAATAAGAGTTTGTAACTCACGGAAAAGTAGAGCAAAACATTCAGTAATCATTATAATTATTTAAGGTAAATAATAGAATCTTGCTAGAGATTCAAAAATAACTGTACACCAACAATATTTCTAACAAAAATCCTTTTACTCACAGACATCTGTCAGTTAAGAATTTATTTGGTCCTGAGAATCAAAGTTAATGTCAGCTCTCATGACTTGACTCTACAGCAAGACATTTAAAGTGGTGCTTGATTTTCAGTCAATACCAGTATGCTCAATTTTGTATGAGAACAAGCTTGCAAGCCAGGAAAATAAACGAGAGAGCTCCCTTTAGTGTGTTGATAGTTGTGGAAGAGAAACTATCAGGAATAAATCAAAGCACTAATAATATTTGTTGAGCAGCTCAAGAAAAGGGCTGTTACTTTATTAACCTTGTTACAAGATCAGGATTGTTGTCATCAGAAGCTTATGCACGACTTTGCATCTTTGATTTAAGATCAAAGTTTTTGGAAAAGTAAAAAAAAGCTCTGATCTCTTTAATTTGAAATTACTGTTCTCATAATATATTTCCTAAAAATATTCCCAACCCCAATTTAAATTTTAAAACAAAATAGGGGAGGATGAGGGGCAAATTTTCAAAAAAAGCTTTGGAGACATTTTAATTCTATAACAGCATATATTTTCAATGTAAAAATAAAAAAATTTATAAAATAGTATTCTTGAAGACAAATGGAAAGTAACTCTTTAAAAATCCACTTATCAAAAATGATCACATTCACTGTTCACCATTATAACCTGAGTAAAATATTCCCTGATTTTAAAATCCTTTAACAAGGTGTGACAAATATTGTTTCCTACATTCCATATCATCAGCTGGTCGATTATGAGGAGTCCATACTGGCTCTCCTATAAAATATCTCCTTGCTTTGATATAATTCTGGAATAAAATTTTTTTATTTTCAGATGTCTTCTTCATAGTTATTAATCACACAATACTTCCATGTCATCATCAAAAATGAGACGAACATTCAATAATCATCAGTATCAACCCTTGCCAACCACAAGTGGTTACGATCATGGGAATTCAATCGAAGAGCAAAATGAAGAATTAACAGAAAAACTAAGTGATAAGGTTCATGTTCTGAAATCCCTTACAATTGATTTAGGGTTTGAAGTTAAGGAACAGAATAAATTTTTAAATAATGTAGATGAGGATTTTGAAAGGACTGGAGGATTTTTAAATAAAACAATGCAGAGAGTTGTGAGATTAGGAAAAGGTTCACATAATTATTATATTTTGTATTTATTCTTATTTTCTGTTTTAATATTTTTTATTATATGGATCCTAGTTCGGTAGGTGTCAATTATGTAATATATTCTAAATGTTGTGAATATTAATGATTAATTTTGTAATTTATATCTTACCTTATCATCCAGAGTAAATCGGTGATAAATTCCAGATGGAATAACAATTAAATCTCCAGGCACTACTAATATCCGAATCCATTCATCATTTGGATCTCTCACATCAAAATATCCAGAACCTTCTACCACAAGTCTGATTTCTTCATCTGTGTGTAAATGCTCAGTAAAAAAATTCTTAAGCTTTTCATGATAATTAGGAAGACATTCCTCTGAGCAAGTAATTTCATCTTCGTAAGAATAATTCCTGTCTTTTTTTAATTTAACCAATAACTCGTCGTTTATTGGATCTTGTTCATTTATCTGAAAGAGCGATAATTGATGGGATAAAAAATAATTATAGAAGAGATAAGTTTATTTGATTGAACTAACCTTGAAATATTCGACACCTGTTTTGCGATATAACTCCTCCAGCGAAATTATTTTCGGAGGGTTTCGATGATGAGGAAGACGTTGATCCTCTTGAGAATCGTCCATATACCAAGCTTGCACCATTTTAATGAGTAATTCACGACCGATCACTTTTTTTTTCCACTAATGATAAACATAACCCTACTACGCGACTTTGATGATTTGATTTCTAATGACACGCCGATTATACAAAAATGAGGCAAATTTAAAAATAAAAAATTTTGTATTTTTCATTTAATAATTCAAAAACCTTTAACAGCTTTTGCTAAATATTGTTGTCTGCATTGTAAATGATCAGCTGGTCTGTAGTGTCCTTCCCATAGTGGACTGTTCTGGAAGAATCTTCGTATTTTAACATATTTTTTCTCATCTAAACTTAATCGATGATAAATGCCAGCAGGTAGAATAAGCAAATCCCCAGGTTCAAATTTAACTCTGATCCATTCATCGTTGTTATCCCTTATTTCAAAAAATGCTAGTCCTTCTAAGCATAAGCGAGTTTCTTCAAAAGAATGTAAATGTTCCATTTTAAATCGCTGTTCCTTTTCTTTAAAATCAGGCAATTCATTAGATATCTCCATTATGTCTTCATAATTGTATCCTCCATTTTTTCGCACTTCTTGTAAAGCTTCATCGTTATCGGCATTGTTTATGTCAATCTAAAAACGAACGTTGCTGTGAAATGTATTTTCACCTGTGTAGATTCAATTGGCAGAATGAATTACCTTTCGATGTTCGACTCCACTGCGTTTGTAAATATCCTCTAGGGATATATACTTCTGTGGATTTACGCCTTCGTCCTTAATGTACCAAGCCTGAACCATTTTTCGTTCAAGTAATAAATCAAAATCACTCGCGCATATACGACTTGTAAATGGTGAACAATTACATAACCGAATTGGGTCTTATCGGGAAGTTGAGAACGTTTGATAACGCGGTATTTGTTTGTCATTCATTTAATTTTCAAGTGAGATGAAGGCTAAGTAGGTTTAATTTGGTAATTACTGAATAAATAAAGAAAAACTTACCCCAAAATCAGGAGAAAGATCCGGACGCCATTTGCACATACCTTTTCGTGAAAAAACCGCGTTTTGCGATTTCCTTTGTCGCCAAAGGAAAATAGATCGTTTGCGGGAGTTGTTTAAAAATTTAAATAACTCCTTCAGCATAAAATCATACTCCCTTTTCTGATTAAATCACGGTTCAGTATTTTGTTTGAAACTTTAATGGGGTGAAAACAGGATTTATAGTGCAACGGCAAAAAAAAATCGAAGTGCAAACAAAATTCTTTGCTTCCTTTGACATTCAAACGAACTTCTTTCACCGGAAAGGTTTTTCGGCATCTGCCATTTTGTTCAATCAAAAAAAACTCGGATAGGTTTTTAAAAATAATAAAACAAGGTTTTAACATTCTACAGTGGTATATTTCAGCTACATTTACAATAAAATACAAGTATACATGTATAATGAATCTAGAATAAGAAAATAATTTCTTTTCAGTTAATTTTCTACCTTTCAAAAATTTTATTTTATGAGAAAATCTCTTTACAACAAAAAAAAATTAACTAAATTAATGCTGTTAATTTTGACGTTGTGATGATATGAGTTTTAAAAATATTGCACAGAATATGCAAGCTAAAAAGATGGCACGTGCTAACAATAAATTGGTTTTAAAGAAAAACCGCAGGGTGTAATCGGCCGAAACGAGATTTATTATGAAAGGATATTGACATCGCCTATTTCTTTATAACGTACCGTTGCGATTTTAAAACCGACGAGGCGTGAATATAAATTAAGAAAAAACATTTATAAACTGATTAAAAAAAGCGCATTTGATATCTAATCACGAATGATTTAATTAAAAATGTAACCTGCCATTTTTTCTCAAAAAAAAAAAAATGTAAAACAAATTCTAGCACCAATCCTATCACCATTGCTTTATCTCTTATTGCTTAGGAATAAAAACCATTCTGCATTGGGGCTAAAAAACTTTTTTTTAGGAGATCAATAAATGACTCGAAAATAGCTGCAAGCGTAAATAACAAAAAAGAACGTTGATTCAAATTTTTTACTTCTCAAGCTTTAACAACGTGCAGATATGTGATAACTGGGAGGATAAATAAAAACTAAATAATTAAAAACAAATTCTAAAAAAATAATAATACTGATTTTTAGTTGAAAATATAAATCACATTTTGAATCGGTGGTGGTTTAAAGAATAAGCTGCCAACGCCACCACAGGAATAATAAATTTGTTCAGCTAAACATTTTTCAAAAAATGGAATAATACAACACATCTTTTTTAAAATTTTTAATACTGTTTACTTTGATGTAAGTTTAATAAACGTTAATTTAAGAAACGTTAACAGTGTCCGACCTATTCTAATGTAAATGCTTTCTAGTGGAATGTTAGTCCAAAAATTCTACCTATTTTTTTTTCTTCTAAACATTTATAGAAATTCCTATATCCTTTTTAAAAATTGGAATGTGTAAAAGATTTTTAGACATTTTTTCGATGAATCAGTCTTTTACTCGACGAGGTCGGACAGCCGTGACGGACGCCTGGACTAGAGTTTAGTGTGTTTTACATTCTCAGTCCAGTAATTTTGAATCGTCATCGCTTCCAAGCTGTTAAGGAATGAATCGTTGTCCAAGCTGTACATTTCTTCAGAATTTTCCTGTAAAATATATAATTATGATTAATTAATGGTTTTTTAAAGGGTAAGATAAGATGCGAGGAATGATTACTTACTCTAAACGAAGTATCGTCGATGTAGCCGCTAGAATCCAGATTGCTTGACTTATCGTTAAGGGCCTGGGGTTTGTTCAAGTATCTTCTCCGGTATAGCACGAATGAAATTGCTCCTGAAACAAGATTACAATATATTTAAATTTTTTTTTTATTTAGTGGTAAGAATGGTAAGAAATAAACTATGTCAAAGAAGATTGCGGTCTTCATCCCGGGTCTTCATCGGAAGAAAAATTATTTTTAGTTACAGGTCTGCCTCTGGTCAAAATTTATTGAGCCTTAAAGTTGACTAAACTTATCTAAAATGGTTAAAATTCTAATTTTCGCCAAATTGAAAATACTTTTCACTTTATTTAAAAATTTTACTGATGACGATATGCCTTTTTATTAAGACGAAATCAGGGTTAAGCAGAAAGACCAGTGCCCGTTCAATCAACAAGATTAAGTATTCGCAAAAAAAAGTTGTAGGCAGAGAGGTCATTAAAGCTTACATCAATAATTAAAGTGGCACGCGAAGAAAATAATTATTTCAAGAGCTTGACCGCACTTAATTTTTACATGATTATGATTTTCGATGCAAATTAAAATTTTTAAACTAGCTAAGAATTTTTTTCAAAAAAATCAAAAGATATTTGATTGTATAAATCACTTAAAACTTACCAAAAAGCCCTGAAATCACAACAATCCCCAACGTAATACCCGTTATGGACCCCGCATCCAACCCAGACTGATTCACTCTTTCTTTATTGTCCGATGAAGTAGCAGCAGCCACTCTATTATTATTAAAATTAAAAGGCTCGACTGAGGTCGTACGAACTACACTCTCTTCTACTTTATTTTCTACAGATATTTCCGATGCATTTTGTACTACTGTTGTGATTTTTTGGTCCTCGGTTGCAGTCGAAGTTGTTACATTAATATTAATACGATTCTTCGTCATTTCCTTTCGGCTCCCGACGATATTCTCCGTGATTTGATCTGTTTTGATGGGCTCATCGCTTAATATCAATTCATCATCATCATTCCCGACTTTAGTCGATGTTTCATTTCGAATTTCAGTTGAATTCCCAATCACAACCATCGTTACGTTTTCACCCGAATTTAAATCAGTCGTTTCCTCGATCGTTTCATTATCATTCGTATTCACATCCACAACGCTTCCATTCAACAATTTCTCACCGTCATCGATATCATCATCGTCATCATCATCTGGATTTTCTTTCTTGAGATTGATATCGATTTTCTCTTCAACGATTTTCAAAGTTTCGACGTTTTTCTCTCCGATGGATCCGTTACTCGTCTTTGGTTTGTTTTTTGTTTTCCCAAATTTAGGCGGGTTATATTCGGAATATTTAGAATATTTTTTAACGGGGTATTGATGAAATAAATCCATCACTCCGCCGTTGTAAGTATCGACGGTATCGCTGCTAGCTTCACGGAAATCGTTATCGACGTCCGATGTGGCTTCGTTGGTCAATGTCTCCGTAATACTTAGAGAATCAGGACTAGATGAATGCATCGTCGCTTGGGACGACGTTTCTTCGGATAAATCGGCGCCATCTTCGATGTGCCTTTTGCTACGTGAATTTAGATATGTTTTATCGTTTTGACTAGTTTCTCCGTATTTATAAAACAATTCATTATCGAATAAATTAAAATCGGCGGTAAATGCATTGTCGTTGTGAAGACCAGCTTCGACGACGGAGTTTGGGGGCGGTGAGATGAAATGTACGGTTAGTACAACGAGACCTGAAAATATAAAAAAAGAAAAAATTAGACACTGGTGAAGATAAAACATTGGCTTTTGGTCTATCTTGATTTTTTTGGCTTATGCTAGCAAGTTTTTTTAAAATTCTTTGGTTGAAAAATAAATAAAATAGAATTTCTGTAAAATTCTAAATAATTTTGTCACTAACAAAAACGTTTATAGAGAAAACTTCCTTTCTACATTTCAAATGAATGCAATTATTTTTGACAAAAAAAATTTACGGGGGAAAACCAAGTTTTAGATTTACTGAGTAAAAGCTCAAAAATCAGGACAGAGAATTTCAGAGCCGAGACTTAAAATATCGCTGCCATAATGTCCAAAGCACCTAAACCACCCAAAATTTGCTTGTGACAACTCCATACATGACTTTCAACGCCACTGTTTAATATTTAAATATTTAAACAACATCCTACTATTAATCACTACCTCTTAATAACAAAAAATAAATTAATTTAGACATCTGTAACGTTGGTTATTATTCTTGCACCTGATTTGCATTTTTCTTCTCACAGGGAAGAGATTGAAATATTACAAAGCCAACTCGAAACATTTTCAAACGCCTAATATGGCGTTTGAAGAGGAAATGCAAAAAAAAATTAATTAAATAATTAAAAAGAACAATAATTAATTGACACTATAATCAATCAATTATTTTTTGTATTGAGCTAAATTAAAAGCGATTACAGTTATGAGGTTTGTAAATATATTAAAACCGGAACTGGAACCGTAATATTTTTAATTTAAAGGTGCGGAACGTAACTTTTAAAAAAAATTTAAGAAATTATACGCATTTATATAAATGATTTTTTTTTCTTTATCAAGGTTAAAGAATTTAATTTAAATATAAAATGTAGGCTTCTAGTAAAGGGAATCATGATAATGCTTTGTTAAAACCAGACTGACCTACTGAGTCTTCGCAAGCTGGGCAGTATTAGTAGATTTTTTTAAGCGGTTTAAAAGATTTTAGAAACTGTCGAAGAAGTTAAGATGCCCTTAGTCTAATTTTACAATAAAAAATCTGACTATTGCTAAAAATAGCTACATAACTTATTTTAGCTATCATATTGATTCAAGGCGTATTCATGACATTCAATAATTAAATCGTAATCATTGATGCATTGAAAATAGGGAAGACCCAACGGCAATCTAACATTAGATGACCATAAACAAGATTACTTAATCTTGACTCCATTTTAGGTAAGATCATATAATTCTTCAATGAATAATTCAATACAATTCGAGATCTCGAATGGCAATCAGGTGCAAAAATAGGTCTAGACCTTCAATTTTTTTTATATTTTTAAACAGCCAAACCCTTTACACATAACTATTTTCTTTAAAATTCGTTCCAACGATCGTGGTGTATAATTACCTGTACCAAATTTTAAATAAATTCGTTAATCGTGATTTCTACAATAACTCATGTATATCGCATTCAAAAATAAAAAATTTCCTAAACAATATTTTCACTTTTTTTTAAATCCGCGAAGGAATAAAAAAAAAAGTTGGCCTAAAGTAGGAAATATTTTTTAGCGATCTTTCCGCTCTTTAAACCTCACAAAGCGTGCCTTTTTTTTTGTAAAGTCCCGAGGCGAATGATCTTATCAGCTAAGTAACTTAATTTTCTTTTCTTTGAACCGTGGACGGTGACTCTGCAAAGAGACCCCGTAATTTATTAGCAATTTAAATCGCGGGCGGTAATAAAAAAAAATTCGTTCCCAACTCCCAATTTTTTTTTACAAGGCGATTAAATAATCACAGAACGGATCTGTCATACGAATACTGAAAAAAAAAAAAAAACAAAAGAAATAGAACCAAGTTCACTAGATCGAATCGAATTATTGTAACAACGTGTGACATAACAATCTATTGTCGTAGCGGAAAAATCCTTACAGAGCCGTCGCCCCTTGATTCGCACTCTAGGATTTTGTATAATTCTATTTTTCAGGCCTCTTATGGCTCAGATCGATCCCCAGCAGCTCTAACAGACTTAAAACTAGCGACTAATAGCTCTAAAAAATTTAGCCTGAACTTAGTTAAGCTTGAAAATAATTTTGACGGACTCAGAAGCAATTCTGCTAAATTTTTTAGGCTCCCCCAGCACTGATTTTTTTACTGATCGCTTTCCTACGACCCTGAATCTCAAACGTGCCAGAAGCAAAAATATACCTATTTTTTCCTTTTACGCCGTTTCTTAAAATAAACAAAAAGAGATACGACTACGCCCAAATAATGTCAAGATTAAAGAGCGGAAAAATCGTAACTTCGATAATTGCTTTCAGGTGCTATTAATCCATTCATTTTTTTTATTTTTATACAAAAAAGGAAGTTTATGTCTATGACATCAACTATCTCGACTCATCTTCCCATTTTCTTGATGTTACGTCGGTTTTTCTTCAAGCGAGGCGTCAAGCTCTTCACAGCTACTGACTTTTAGACTAAATGACTGGCTGGATCTCATAATTTGTTCCTCTCTCGTGTTATTTACCTTTATAAAGTAAAGTTATCCAAAACCAATGCATCCATATATGTATAGTCATGTTTCTTCAATATGCATTTAGTGGTGAAGCCGGGTTCCTTTTGAAAATTAAATTAGCATTAAGCCGATTCTCCCATATCTGAAACAAATTACAAATTGCTTAAGGCCATAATATCAACGATTCGAATCCGATTTAAAAGTAAAATTTAGAGCGCACAAGAATCAGAACCGGTTATCGATAGACACACATCGTCACGGATTTTTGCATAATATGACTTATTATAATTATCACCTTCGCTTTTTTTTTTTTATCACCCGCGCGTTGTGTATTACTTACTCGAGTATTAACATTATCGATTTTTCGCTAATTGGCATTAACGTGTGAAATTTCAAAAGGGTTTATCGTACCCCAGTAAAAGAAAAAAAACTTCGTTTAGCGACAAAAAAACGCGACGAATATTTAAATTAACAGAGCGAAACTACAATTAAATAACATGCTCGTGGATTTTGAATGTAATTACATAAACTACCCATGACTATATCCTGTATCTTGCTGCCCACAAAACACTTAGGTTACAACTTCATTGTTCTTGAGATTGGAGATGTTTCCTTTAAAGTAGGATGAGCTCTCGTGAGAATAATTTTGCCATTTTATTAATATTTAATTTATTAAAAATTTATATCTTTCACACTTGGGGGTCTCTTTAATTTGCTGAATGCATATCCATCTGATGAATAGATAAAATGCCATGAAATGTCTACTCGTTTATGATAGCTAAATTTTCTACGCATTTAATGTTACAGACCAGAAGATCAGATCGATTTTTCCAGGCTATTTGTATTGCGATCATCTTTTTCTCCATTGCTATCATCCCAATTACACGATTCAAGTATCCCCCACTTGCAGAATTTCACGTTATCACTTTCAGGATTTTATAAAAACCTTCTTGTCTTATCAAACCTTATCATAAAGTAAATATTGAATTTTTGCAACATGACGATGCGATCATTGCTAAAATCTGAGATAAAAATAGATGTAACATTTAAAACTAGCCCAACCATATGATTCATTGACATTAAAACCCGATCTTAGTCATACAAAATCAATAAGAACCTATTATCGGATGCTACACAATTAGCCTCAGCTGAACTTTTACACAAACTTGACAATTAATTCTCATTAAGCTGTCATTTCTACTATCACTATATAGGCCAATTCCTTCATTCATATTCACAAACCATAGAATCATAACCCCTATTGGGAAAGAAAAAAAATGGCAAAACAAAGCAAACAACGTAATGATTGGAATCCGGAGGAAATCCAATAAAAACGTGAAAGCTATAAAAATGTCATCACGATTTTAATGATCCTTACGAGCAAACAAAACATTAAATTCAACATAAAACAAACGGGAGAGAAAAAAAAGCACCCCCTGTCAAGAGGCAAAAAAACATTTACCTGACGTTAGAAAGTAAACACTGAACGTGAATACGTTTTTTTAAAACGTAACATCCAAAAATATTTATCACCGACACATTTCAACTCATTCTCCGAATATCGGTGAGATCACGAGAGTTAAAATAAACCCCGATAAAAACCTTGATTTAACGAAAAATAAATAAATAAAACCGACCACTTTGTTCAATGCAAAGGCAAGTACTTTTCAAAGGTATCTAAGATGGCCGCCCACTGCAGTTCTAACAGGTGTCATTTAAAACCGAATAACTCCATTCTTTTAAGGTAAAAAGAGGGGATTATTACGGTTTATCCGATTGTCTTGTTAAATCATTATCGGAAGCGTAATTAATATGTAATTTTTTACGTTTATTAATTAATTTTAACTCGTTTATTTAAATGGTTATTATTTTAGGGGTTTCATATTTGTAAGGTTGGCAGCTTGCAGACGAAAATCAAAACCGACGCTCAATTTTTTGAAAATTTCAATGAGTTCGATTTTTTTTTGTTTGATCTCTTTCTTTACGGATTTTTTCACATGATTATAGGTCCCAAGTATTAATTAACTTATTTTTATTCATGACAAGCCTCGGAGTAAAAAATCAGAGCAATGTTTTTACGAGCAAGGGAAAAAATGGCTACCGGTAGTTTTCTGTTAAGATGGATTGATGAACCTGAAGGGGGAAAATTAGATTAGGGACCTAGCTCATAACTTAGAGCTTTCGTAAAATATTTACGTTTACCCTTTTCAATTTCATAATCCTTTATTTTCTTTTATTTATCACACGAAATCAGTAGACATGTTAATTGTTACATCCTCAAAAAATTTTCCGCCATATTGGTGATATAAAAACGACCAATTTTGTGCGGCCATTTTTATATAGGCCAAATTTTATAATTTTAAATAGCCATTTTCTAAATTTTAGTGTTGTTGAGAGGCCATTCAATGACCTGGAAGGTTTGGGAATACAGGGGGCTAGGAATATACAAGGGCTATAGATAAAACAGACTTTTTAACGTAAGATACCTTCCGTATATGAGGAAACATCGACTGGACTGGGATATTGTAATCTGATTTCGTGCTCTTAAAAGCGCCTCTCCCTCTTAGTAGTTAAATAGCACTAAAGAAATGGCCACGGAGGCTGTCTACACGTTTTCTACATTCAGACTCTTTGACGAATATCTCATAAGCTCAACTCCTGCCTTAAACCTAGCAGACTTCACTTAGGACTAAAAATTCAGGAAGTTTCTGCTTAAAACACTGCGCCCAAAGCTTCCACACAATCATGGGCTCTAACTTTAACTATGATTTTTTGTCATAAGGCCCAGCCTTATTCCTCATAACGACTATTTACCGGCTAAATCAAACTGCCGAGCCCATAAAACCCACTTACCCTTTGATTTCCCATATATTTACCATTCATAAAAATCCGAACTGTATATTTTTATTGTATAAATATACTTTCCCATTATTAAATAAAATTACATCATAACTTGTTTTATCTCTAACCCATTTCGGCAACATCTCGACACGAATTATCTTTTGTTCACAAAAAAAAATGAATGCTATAACTATTAAAATAGCAAACTTAAGTTAATTAAAAACTTTTTTCCTTCAAGACATGATTTAATAAAAATTCGCTTCCGGGGGGGTAGCTAATCGATTCATCTTTACCCCATTTTTACTTTCTTTCTTTATAATTTCTTAAAATACCGATTTTACCCATGCAAACTTTTCCTTTCTAAAACAACCATGAATTATTAATACCTGACAAAAATATAAAAAAGAAAATCTTACGAAAAGTTGAAGAAGAGACAAGTCCAAATATATCATCCACTTCGATCCGAAAATTTTTCAAGTGGAGAGGAGTAACCATAACGACCGTTATTTTAAGTTCAATAGTGGATAAACAAAGTACATCATTAATTGAATAATAATAATAATAATAAATATAAAAAAAATTGATTTTTGTTGAAATATTTTCATTCATCGTTTGTCTAAAAGGGAAAAGGCAAGTTTTATTTGTTTTTCAAATGTAATTATGTGCAACATTGTGGCTGGTACATCCTTCCTTTCGAAGTCTGTTCCATTTAATACATTCCGTTTTTATATAACTGGAATTTCCGATTAAAGGTTTGTTCACAAAGGGATAGATTTCTCCCCGAACCAGACCACAATGGGGGAGGGAATTTATTTTCCGAATTTTTCGCCCGAAACGCAAAAAAAAAATTTCCTAATTACGTGTGAAGTCAGCCTGTGTGAAAACCAAAGCAGGTAAACCAATTATCTTTTGTGTATTCCTAAACCGATAACCGATAAATTAAGTGCAATTACCTCGCAAATTAGTTATCCGGGTGAGTGATTATCAACCGCATGACTACGCTGGAAATGAAATGATAAAACCGACAGCATCTCTTTTTTATCTTGAGATGAAAAATAAGAAAATTATTGGTGATCGATGAGATTTTTCAATAGAAAGGCCAGAAAAAATTTGTATTGGCCTTTGCATTAGTCCTGCGGATAAATCGAATTTACGGGGTAGAGAGGAATTCATTAAGCAAAATTTCTGGGTCTTGAGGGGCAGAGCCAGTGGCCGAGCAATATCATGGTAGTTTCTAATATACTCTAATAATATCTTCGTGAAGTAATTTTACGTTTAGACTCTAGGCAGGAAGCCCTGAGGCTCATTCTGGCCCAAGGGCTCTCCGCTACCAAGGGGCAGTTGCTGCGCCACTGATAAAGCCTCATTGGCAACTAGGGCTGAAAATTCGGCGCCGTGGCGCCGCCACTGATGAGTGTTAGGGAGAATGGGGCATTAAAGTTATATTCGGGTAGTTATAAATTTTTTTAATGATAGTCATGCGTTGTTGTATTCTTGCCGTGATTCAAAGACACAGATTATTATTTTTTTAAAAAAATAGGAGCGGGAAATATATTTAACCTATGCACAAATAAGATAAACAAATGGAACACCTGGAAGTTTTCCACGAAATAATATATAATATGGGTTCATTGGTATTTTAAGAAAACTTTTGGAACTGATATTTATATTTTTATTAGGAAAAACTTTGGATCTTTATCTTGGAATTCGGGTTTTGTTCAGAACATACCTCAGACCTTCGCACTTCAAATTTAAGGCATGACATAACGAATCATCCTAATTTTTTAATAATATGCAAGTCTTAAGTATAAATGTTATACAAGTTGCATAACATTGTCCCCTTTTCATGATTTCTGATTAGAGGCATTCAAGGATGTGATTTTTCTATAGCCGTAGATTAAAATCAAAGGTATTTTCTCTACCAAAGGCCACAAGGGCCCGGGTTGAGAGAGTAAGGGAGCCAACGAAACTTTCTAGCTAAAAAAATGATCTAGAATCTAATTATCTTGTAGTGTTAGTTTGGATTTCAAAATCTTCACAGACCTGCTGTAGCAGAGATCAATCGCAATCAACTGCTTAAGTCAAACAGAACTCTGTATCAGCTTCTGGTGGCCAGCCTCCCTTCCAAATTTCTTTACAACGGGAATCTTTCCTCAGAAAATGACTAATGAGCTACCATTTGAATGCCAGTTCCAATATCTGGCTTTATCTTGGAGCCGTAAGTCCATTAAATATCTCCCTGAAATATAAAACAATGGTTACTTAATTTTATTCTTTATAAATATTTTCTGAGAGCTCGGTAACCAGCTGTAAAAAAATATAAAAATCTTGGCTCTGGCAAATTCCATGTTTTCTTGGACTTAAAGCCAATATGGACTAATAACGAATAATCTACAAATATATTTTTGTTATTTAGATCCATCCAGTTTTCCGCCATTTAAAGTAAATTATTCCTTAGTAAATTTAGCCATAGACTTTCATTTAGACTATTTTGATCAGAGGTGTAATATCTCACCTTCCACAGAATTGCTTTCAGCTTTACAATTTTTCGCTGCGAATTCTTTTCGGATTCTCGCATCTTCACTTGAATAACCATGCAGATTGTTCTCCACGAAAGTTTTGACTTAGTAGCTGAATACCAAAAATCTGGAGATCCGCGAGTACCGGCCGATGAGTAGGACTTTGAACTGAAGTGCCAAATTAATTTTTGCATGAATCTGAAAACAAAAAAAAAAAAGGATTTAGTTTTAAAGTTTGCAGGAAGTTTTAGTAGTCTTAACTTCCAACTTTAAAATTTGACCTTATTCGTGTTCTCTTTAACACAATGATTGGTATTTATCCATTACTACATACTAGTTTTCCAGAAACCTACGATTAAAATCTGTCAAAATGAAAAGAGAAAATAAAATAAAAACGGAAACTTTCCAATAGTTTCCCCTCATCAAAAACATAACGAATAGAGGTTAACATCGATAATATGATTATAAACATTTTCCTTCCTTCGTTATTTGAAAATTATGACACGTCATATCGATTTAACCTGATTTTGGTATTTTTAATAATATCCAGCGATTGACATTCATCTCTTAGATTTATCATCCTCATCCAAAAAATCTCAACTAGAAATCACTAGGTAATTTCTCAAGGGGAAAAAATGGCAGATATAAAAAAAGCTTTGCCAATTGTCCAAAGATGGAAACAAGGACTTGCCACTGTTTCTCCCGCTGACTACCCCTGCTTCTTCCCACCTGATAACGGGCATCAAGCAGGCAGTTTTGTCTTATCTGATTGTGACTTAATAGAACGCTCAAGTCCTGGCTCTGTTGCTAACACTTAGCGCCCCGCAGGAAAGGACGGGCCTTGACCGGATATGGCTTTGTCTTGGGCTTAAATTTCTGGCTGATTAAGCTGATTCTTCTAAATTACATAGATTTTGTTGGCTTGGCCACCAAATATTTTTAAATTTTTACATCTACTAAACTTGCAAAAAAATTGTATTGCTAATGAAAGCCTCTCAAGTCCCTAGAGACACCAATTAACTTTTCACAAGCCTGAAAAAAATTCTATTCTGTTCCAAAAAAAAAATTATCAGATTGATATATACCCGATCACGCGATCTAATTTATATTGAAAGATAATATCAAAGGGGGAAGGAAAAAAAAAAGGAAAAAAAATAAGAATCTGGGAAAAGAGATTAATTAATTTGATTTGATTTCGAAAATAGGTAATCAATTTACCCCGTCAACATGCTCATGTTAAATCCTTTGGGAGGAGCCATGCTCATGAGGAGCATCGGAATGTTTCTCCAAGGGGGAAGAAGGGGATCGAAACCGCAGGCGCATACTTTGATCCACCAAGAAACTCGAAGTAAA
The DNA here is from genome assembly GCA_023512825.1 of Liposcelis brunnea. Classification (NCBI taxonomy): domain Eukaryota; kingdom Metazoa; phylum Arthropoda; class Insecta; order Psocodea; family Liposcelididae; genus Liposcelis; species Liposcelis brunnea. The sequence continues at coordinate 13,632,945 of CM042068.1, read as the reverse complement.
CTCCAACAAACCGCGGCGAAGTCGAATACGCCACAAGCGTCTCAGATCTTTCGCGCGCCTAGTCCGAAGTTACTCTCGAAAAAGAAAGGAGTGAAACCTCCTCAGCCTCAGCAGCAACCTGCTCCTAAAAAAAAGCCGAAACCCAAAATGGCTGAGGAAAAAAAGAAAACGACTCAAGCGGGTGGAGGGAATAAATCTCAACCGAAAATGATTGAAAATTTAAAAAAACGAACTCATTTCACGAGGTAAGGTGCAACTTTTTTCTGTGCTGTGAATTTTGTGCGGGGCGCAAAGTTTTTAATGATTCTTTTTTTTAGACAAGAGATCGAATCACTTTGTAAAGTTTATAAAAAATTGGTGACAAGTGCTGCCAATAATTTGAGTAAAAATGCGGCTTCGTCGGTTGTGGTACCGACGCCTGGGATGCCGTCGGCGGCTAATCGTGTGGAGGTATTTAATAATTTTTTTTAAAATTCCACGAACGGCACCTTTAAAAATTTTTCGATTCGAGGGAAAAATCACGATCACCTGATTCATTTAAAACATCTAAAATATCTTGTACGTATTATTGCTTATCACGTTCACTACCGCATTGCATGATTTTCACATACAACGACGGAACTTAGTTTCATTCTTTTCCATCATTTAGTATCCTATCTTTTTTAGTTTTTTTTTGGGAAGAGTGCAGATTTTTTTTATTGATCAACTAGAATTCCCATTTTTAATTCAATAGGAAAATAGATGATTTAGGAATAAAATTTTTGGAAATTTTAAATTTCCAGACAATTTTCAAACCTAAAAAATTTTGGGGGCTACAATTTTTTTGGATTCGTGTTAAAATAAAATATTTCAGTCCTCGGAAACAAACGGTCAACGGAAAACTTAGGCCAGCTAGGGCCTAAAAAATTTTCTTTTGCTGAGAGGGATCTAAATTCGTGTTGGCTGCCACAAGCGGCGTTGTAGGCTGTCGCTGACATGGCCTTTCAGAATTTTTCATTAACTAGGAGTGAATAAAGGGGAATGAAATTTTAGTGTCGAAAAATGTGCTACTGGATGAGAAGATTCTAAATCCATGCTCACTGACATGGAATTCTGCTGGTAAAGGGGTCGCTGACATAACTATAGCTAGTCTGAAAATTAGAAGCAGCCCGTTTTTCTCCAAGACCTCAGAAATCTTAAAACTGAACCAATGTATCCACCGCCGCCATGCTTTTCTATTTCTTTGAGCTGTATCCTCCCAAATTTTAGTGTCCTTAATAATTCACCTTTGAAAATTGACTCTCACGCACTTATCAGACTTGTGTAATTTAAATCAATTCCTTCTGTAAGTCTTCCGCCATTTTTCCTCGCTCACCCCAACCTACAATAAAACAATAACATCTTTTATTTATAAGTTTGCTTGCTAATTAAATCTCGCATATCTCACTTCTTCACATTAATTAGCGTATGAACTCAAAACAACCTTTCAAAATAGTTAAAAATTAAAAATAGTGAAGCTACTACTGACCCAAACCAGTTTCGTTCACATCTTGATCTGAAAATTAAATCCATTCACAACGTTTTAATTAAATCCCAATAAAATGGCATTCCTGTCAACTTTTTATCATAAATATTTCTCAACAAATCATTGCATCATTTCAGTCAACGACAAAACGCCTCGCACATTAATCTTTTTACATTTTTCGACGTTAATATTAATACTCACTTTTTTTCCAGGGCTTAGACCGCGTCGTCTTTCGTGAATTAATCCACAACACGTTCGATCTCGTAACGGAAGAAGTCCTCATCGACAGGATATTTTGCGCATTCGATCGTAATAACGATGGCGTCGTTAAACTGGATAATTGGGTAAGCCCGCTGCGGAAAAAACATAAAAAAAAAATTAATCACATTGTCATGTAAAGAAGTTTTCCAAAACTTATAATAAAAATTCGTAATCATGCGATCTTCTTTAATTTGAAAAATAGTCAGGGCGGGGGGAAAGTTTTCGGGATAGGAAATAAAACCTGTCTAAAAATCTTGTTATTATGAGGGATAGACATCCAGTGACGTCATGCGATTTTTGATGCTAAATATCCCATAAAAATAAATTAATGCACAATTAAAAAATTTTAATTAACCTTTCGTGATTTGGAAAATGGTAATCTTTTTTAGGTTTGCGGTTTGTCTACTTTCCTTCGCGGTACTCCAGAAGAAAGAACGTCATTTTGTTTTCTAGTGTATGATTTAAATGGAGATGGGTTTATAACTAGAGAGGAAATGGTGCATTTATTAAGGTAGGAGAAAACAAAAAAAAAAAATAGCGCAGACTTAAGACTTTTAGAATAGTTCTTATTCTTGCCGCCAGAGGTCAATACTAGTGTCCTCTCTTTAGACAAGTGGTCAGTTTTTGATGAAGGGGCGCCATTTTACAGAAATTTTGGGTGGGGAGCTAAAATCTTTGCTAGAAATGGCGCCCTGATGCCTCCACACTAAAAACAACAATAAATTAGAGCTCTGGTGGAATACAGACTCACTCAACCCTAATTTCTTCATTTTTGAAAAAGTAAACATGAAAATAAAACGAAATCCTAATAATCATTGCAGGAATTGTCTCATTAAATCACCTCAAGACGAAGACCCGGAGGAAGGGGTGCGTGACCTAGTCGAATTAGCATTAAGAAAATTAGACGTTGATAAAGACGGGAAAATCAGCTATCAAGATTTTCTAGAAGCAGTTACGGAAGAACCTTTATTACTCGAGGCATTCGGCCAATGCCTGCCAGCTGAAACAGCTTGTCAGACGTTCATATCAACTTTACATTGTTAAAAAACAAATCAAACCTATTTTTTATCAGAGAGATGTATTTTATAGCAGTTTTTATTACATGGAAATATAGTTTTAATTAGACGTGATAATTTTTTTGTTTTGACAAAGCCTAAAGCTGATGTTGTAAAAATTTATTTAATGAAGGTTGACTAGATCGTTTGTGCCTTTGTGTAACTCACATGTTTGAAGAACTAGTCTAAATCAAGCATGGAGTTAATGTTTTAAAAGGGCCTGCTAAATTACTGTTAAATGATATTGTCTAAATGAGTAGAATATTTCACGGTGAACAAGGTCTGACACAATAGTTTTCGGATTAATCCACGAAAATATTTTTAAATTTTTTTTTGAAGAGTTTTTATTGATGATTTTTCACCCACGTGGATATTTTTGAAATTATTTTAATGAAGATGGGAGCAAGTTCGCGTCCCTGGGAGGAATAAACGTCTATTGGGGAATGAGTGGAGTCCTGCACGTGCCATTCCAGGTCTCAGGTTCAAGATTAACAGGATGGCTTCAGGTTTTGGTCAACCTTGGATAGAAACTTTAAAGTGAATCAAACTTGAGTGCGGGTTGATGATTAAATAAGCCCGTAGGTGGAGCCAAGGGAATTTTTAAGAGCCAAAAACAGGGATCAAGCCGAGTCCTAAGCCAAAGAAAGCCTGTCTGGACTCTGGTCCGTGCTAAAGCCCAACTATTTTCTTAAACCCTTCCTTTTCAAATTTCCAAGTCGGGAGCCAGGCCTAAATATTTAGGTCTGGACTCCTGCACGACCCCGGCCCAAAATTTTCTGATCTATGTCCGGCCGGGTCCGATGGCGCAACACAAAATCTGAGCCAAATCAACCCTAAAGTCCGCCCTGCCGGTCTATGGCCATGGCAGTCTTGACATGTTCTTAACCCGACCAGGAGCCTAAGTGTATTTCTTTTAAAATTTTTTCCCGAAACTTTTGTTCCTCTTAAACGTACCTGAAACAGATTCACGTTACATTTTAACATAATTAGGATTTTCAAGGCGCTCGAAGCGCACTTGACACTTCCCTATATTAATTCTTTACTAACCATTAACACCTCAGTAATAAAAAAATTACTCACGTGCTTGAAAATCCTTCATTTCCCAAATTCCTGATTCATCCTCCAGGGCACGTTTTTAATTGCCTTTACCTCAACCACGATTCTTCCTCTTGACCTTTCCTCAAAATCACAATAAACAAGCCTAAAACACAAAAAAAAATAAAAATAAGTGCATATCCCTTTTGATAAGAAACAAACCTCGTATTTTAAAAAAAAAATTCGTTTTCGTGCCAAAAAAATTTTTGTCGCAAAACCATTATGTACGACAACGTGTTACGTTTGATTATTCGTTTTGTAGAATAAAGTCGTCTATGCGTGTATGCCGATTTTAAGTGGTGGGAGAAGAGAAGGCCACTTCAGTTCTAAAATAAAACAAGTATGAATCGATGCGGCTAGTGTTGTGAATTAAAAAGCACCATTAAGTCTTTAGCGTGCAACATAATGCATTTTAGCATTAATTCATGAAAGCGAGTCTACAACTGCTTGTGCTAAGAGCAAATGCTAAAAACAGAACGCGCGAAACGTTCTGTTTGTAAGGCATTCCATCAAAAATGGATACTCAACAACGAAATGGATCGACCACGCTAACGGATAACTCTGTAAAATCGTAAGTTGATTTTTGTAAATTTTTTGAAATTAAGGGAGAACCGGATTTTGCGTGAATAAATTAATAAAACGATTTTTTTATTCAAGGAAGCCGAGTTATCCTTTATTGATTTTTCTTTTTCGACTCAGTAAATATTTAAAATTAATTTGACAGAAACGCTAATGTGGTTTCAAGGCTTTATTTGTAATAAAAAGAGGTAGCCTAATGGTCAATTTTGGAAATGCAAAGCTAGTTAAAAGCATGATCGATTTTGCCAAGGTTATTGAGAAAAGTAATTAATTATTACTAGGAAATTGTGGCTGGTATAGATTTCTGGAAAGTTAAATAAATAAGTGAAAATATTTTTATCCCCTACTTTAGTTTAGACTCGATAAGGCATTTTACAGTGATTTTTAGTTATTCACTTAAGATATTTTTCCCTTTTCCAAAGAGGTCTACACAGCTCCTAAAAAAACTTTGTTTATTACTTGTAAAACTATGAATTTCCGCCGAAAAATTACAATAAACGCATTTCTTTCAGACAAATGCTTCAGATAAAAAAATCTAAGCCTAAACTTTTTTATTTTGCTCTCTAACAAATTTTCATTGATTTTTTTTAACCAGAAAAAGATATTCTGTTTGCGAAAATTTCCCAAAAAGTTTACTTTTAATGTCAAGTTTTGTTTACGCCAAAGCAGACGACAAAACGAGTGGTCACTCACAAAACTGACGTTCAATTTTCTATTGTTTACATAGTGGTGCATTTTTAAATCAAAATTAAACATTATTCAATTCTTCCCTTTTGGTTTGATTTCCAAAATTTTTTCTTGAATTTTTTGGCTAAAAAATTTTTTCTAGAGGCCAAAGTTACTGAGAATTACTTTTTAAGTTTCCCCATTTTTTAAAAAGAGATAAATATAGGATTCCTAATATTTTAATCTTGAGATCCGAAAAAATTCTAAGATCCCGGAATTCCAAATTACAATTGCTAATTGAGAGTTAATTTTAAAAAATTTACAGAGCCAGAAAAACTTTTCAGATAATCAGCTACAATGTTTTTGTAGACCTGGCCATCATTTTAATTTGCTGTACGGCAGTATTTTACACCTCAGCTCAGCACAGAATAATTTCACCAGACTCAGATTTATAATTTTCAAACTACTATCTGAATTGTTAACCAGATCACAAAATTTTTCAAAAATTCTTTTTATCTAGATGATTTTTAGCTCTCACTGTCAATTTCTAATTGCCAATCGCTTATTTGTAAAATCATTTTAAAAAAATTTTGAATTTATCAAAACTAACTTAAAAACATTTTTATGAAATTCCAACTAAACTTCACCCGAATAACGAAAAGGCCAAAAGCTATTATTATACAATCCGAACTTGCATCTGTAATTACATTTTAGGCATACTATAACACGCATACTCATATACAAAAAATCCAAGGTAAAGGTTAAAAATAATTAATATCTCTTTAAATAAAAACCTACATTAATTTCGATTTGCAATAGCTGATTTCCTTCTACTTTTTTTCCCCCCCATTCAACAAGTCTAGATTAATTAATCGCTTAGCAAATATCCATTTTCAAACAATAAAAAAAAATCGCTTAATGGGGCGCATCTTTAAAATATGACATAACAGCAATTCGCTTGCCCAGAATAATTTTGTGCTAAGTGCACTTGTCAGGTTGACATGGATTCACTATGTTTATCTTATGGAGAACGGGTGTCAACCTGACAAGTGCAGTTAGCACAAAATTATTCTGGGCAAGCGAATTGTCTCGATCACGTTGTTAAATTGTCTCCGAAAAAACGATTTCAAAACAGGTATATCAGGTTTTTTGACCTTAGCGAAGTTTAAACCTACCGAGGAAAACGAATTTAATCCTTAACCAAAAAATTGAAAGTGATAAAAGTCTTATGTCATCTCCGTTCCTGCAAATAAAAAATAAGATAAGAATCAGGAGCGACGTTAAAACAGGGCGAGGGTAATAATTTTGAACTGCACAAGTTCGAGAGACTTTTATGCATAAACTTTTAGGCCCAGACTGATATTTTCGGACTCTGGCCATGCACTATTTAACCTTGAAATTTCTGTCCAGCCCAAAATTTTCAAACCGGGAAAAGTTTCCTCGCTTCGCCACTGATTAGTAACGAGGAAAATTTAACCGGGGGCTTTGCCCTTTGCATAAATATAAAAAACTTATAATTTTATCTCAAAAACTGCAAAAATATTTAATTATCTAATACCTTTTAAAATTTTCCATGCTTCGGAGTAAACGTGGTAAGAAGGCCTTTGATAAACGGCCTAGGTGGAATTATAGGGCCGAGCGATTCTAACAACATCGGATTCCTTTTGACGCTCTTTTTAAAATCCTCATACGATAATTTTCCATCACGATCAAGATCCATTTTTTTAAGTATCACGTCTACCAAATCCTGTAAATAAAAAAAGAAATTGACGTCATCGATTTTAAAAATAAAAATTTTCCAAAATCAACCTTGAGGGAATGTAATTTATTTTTATGTCTTGAAGATACGCAAATGGGAGGGTTTGAAATCTAGTTTGCGGTTCAAACAAAAGAAAATCTAAAATTCTAGTAGTCCTTGAAATAAAACAGCAAAAAGGATAATTAATAAATTATTTTAAATTTATTAAAGAAAAAATTAATAAATATTTTCTTGAGGTTTTTTTTTGGTATTTATTCTAAGCATAGGCGGCGCCAGAAATTTTAATTTTAAAGTATTCGAAAATTTCAAATTAGGTATAACTACAAGCTGAAGGAGGATTGACCTAATTAAAAAGCCCAGCTAAGGCATCTACAGGTCCAAAGCTTAGGGCAACAGCTCACTTTCAAGTTGACAGGCTCAACTTTTCAAAATTCGAGAGAAAGAATTTAGTGGAATCTTGAAACTCGGGAAGCAAAGTTCTAGATAATATCTTAAATGTTTCGTAGCTTGTTGTCCCAGACTAAAAATATTTACCTTAACTACTTCGTCCGAATCTTCTCCAGCCGAAGCTTTGATTATTGATTTTTTCATGTAATTAAACATTAATTCCCGAGTGATGTAGCCTTGTTCATACATATCGTAGACCTAGAAAGTTGAAATATTTATATAGCTGCATATTTAAATGGATTTTTTTGTCAAATCATTTTTTTTCGCTTTTAAATTTTTTTAAAAAAGTCAAGGTGACTTTAATGATTTTATAGAAATAACAAAAAAATTCCCATGCACATTTTTGCTCTTTTGAAAAAAATGCATAACATTAAAGAAATGAAAATTGGCACGTAAATCATCCAGGCCCGGCTTTTTATAGCACTCGCTAATATATCGATCAACAAGTTTTTTTTTCCATCTAGTTTTTATTATAAAGTAATAAAGGCATATAAAAAAAATAGTTTAATTCACAACTAACAGCTTTAACCTTGCTTCGACCCGGTAGAATCAGGAAATTTTTTGCTATTAATAAAAAACGATAAAGTTTTTTGAAAAAACTTTGTTCGTGGGCAATGCATTATATTATAAAGCTATTAAGCTAAAAGCTCGGGGTAAGTTCAAAATAAAGAGGTAGCCACCCAACTAAAAGAACTGAGCTTAGCTCGTAAAGCGGAACCGATTAAAGCTTTTGAAAATTGGCACATAAAATCCATAAATTTTGCTAGAACTTTTTTTCTTTATCCAGAACTCTTTTTTAGTTCAAGAATTTTTCCAGAATTCTTTTTCAGTTGAAAAAACCATAAAGCTAAACTCGTTTTTAAGCCTAAATAGCTCAAGAATAAATCTTAAAAAGCCTTTTTTCTAGTTTCAAGAAAGTTAAAAAGCTTTTAGGACAGTCAGAGGTCCCAGCTGAAATCTAATAAAACCGTTGAGAGTTCCGAGGCCGCTGAAAAGCCAAATTTGATCTTTACGAAGTTCATTATAAGCTTTTTGGTTAAGTAAAGCTTTTAGCTTTTAGCTTAGCCAAATTTATCTCTTTATCAATTTATAAAAGCTTGATTTTCCAAGAAAATCAATTGTCGCCTACTTCATTCACCGTATAACTTACTTTCCAACAAAAATCAATTCTTTCTTCCAAATTTCCTCTTAGCAAAACCGACAATCCCAAAGCCCAATGCTCCAAATTAACGTGCATAGCCCTGTACGGGTCGAATCTCGTATAAACTTTATCATACAACTCATCACCTGCAACAAAAAAAAAAATTATTAATTCTAAAATCCAAACAAAAGAAAATAAATCAATTTCCTGCTACTTCAGTTTCGAGACAAACCAAACAAAAACATTTCATATACCACCGAAAACGAGTTATTACGAACGAAATAAAAATCGGTAATGATTCGTAATATTAGGCCATCTGGCTTAAAGGCATCTTCATAATACGAGGCCATGGTCACGTCCTACTCCAACCCGTGTTATATGAGACATTTTCTGCGTACCTGTCAAATCGAATAGCCTGTGCGTTATCTCACGAAATCTACGATAAGTTAAGGGACCGGCTTCTTTGGTTAATTTGTAATGGATAATGAACAAATTTTGAAGTTCTTCGAGATTGAAATGAGTTTTAGTTTTCAGCTCGCTTGTCAAATCTAAATATCGATTTAAAAATCGGATGCATTCTAAATTTCCGATCGATTCGTCGTAATAAGTCGGCATTATGATGAAATTTTTTTTTTTAAATTAAATAAAATAACCAAAAATTTTTTTGTTTGTTTGTTTTTTTTTTGAAAATGTAAATAATTGTCTGCTTGTTTTGAAGAATTTAAGAATGGGATAAAGTAGCCCCAAGCTCCTTGTTTGGCTACTTTAGATATTTTCTTAAAAATTTTTTTACAATTTTCCTTTTATTTTTTTTAGCTGCCCACAGGAAAAAAGCACAGGCACAAAAATCGTCGAAGGATGCCTCCTCACGATAGAAATCATCGGATTTTTCATAAAATTATTCATAGCATACTTCTATTCAATATATCAAGTATTCAAGCCGCCACCGGAAAAATCCGTAGTGAATGAAACCGTTCTCGTGACCGGAACCGGTCACGGCATCGGGAAAGAAATAGCCAAACAATATGGAGAATTAGGGGCTGAAATAATTTGCGTAGATGTTAATTCAAAAACGAATCAAGAGACCGTTGATGAATTAAAAAAAATAGGAATCAAAGCACACGCATATACGTAAGTTGTTATAAAAACGACCACGCCATGGTCAATAATAATAAAATATTGAGAAATACCTTACTTAGCATTTTTTTTTCTTTTTATTTTTTAATTAACAGGTGTGATGTCTCCAAAAGAGAAAACGTCCTTGAACTCGGCAAGAAAATCCTTGAAGAAGTAGGAGATGTTACGATATTAGTAAATAACGCAGGGATAATGCCTTGCAAGAAATTTTTGGATCACAAGGCTGATGAGATTAAGAAAATGTTTGATATTAATGTTTATGCTCATTTTTGGGTAAGTATGATGGGAACTAGACACGTGGCTCAGTTATTAATGTGCTCAAGTCATATTTGGCAGCTGCTGGTTTTAATACCAGTCTGCATTAAGGCGTCCGCGCAACAACCAAGCTCAGGAAAGTTTTTAATACTGTTAGAGCCCGGTATGATCAAAATAAAGCTTTTTATCTTATGCTCACTAAAGTTCAAAGCTAAATTAGCTAAGGGCTTTGCAGACTTAAATTTAGCTCTTGAAAGCTACCGCAGGCCCAAATGGCTCAAGCTGAGCCTGCTACAGCATCTATAGATTTAATCTTTACTTTTGCGAGTCATCGCAGCTTTAAATTCGTCAAGCTTAAGACCTCTAAGTTTTCCAGGATTAGATAAAAGCTCTTATAGGTTCAAGATAGGCTTTTCAGAAATAAGCCTTTTCAGGCTGAACGGAGTCGTTGTCTATTTTAAATTAGGCCCGTGCTTTCTCATTCCTTTGGAATTTCTCCATTTCTTTGCTCCCCGGCCACAGTGGAAAATTTATTTGGCACCTAATATTTTTACAAGTTTCGAATCTGCTAAAATCAACTGATGCTTGTTTTCTTTGGACTGACTGGTTACCTGAAATTATATTCCTGCTAAAAGACCCGGGGCCCCCCAGCGATTGCGGAAGTGGTTGCAACTCCACTCCTGGGCAGAGAGCATTCACTGGGCTATTCCCGTAAAATATTTTCTTCTGCCTGAGCAATTTAAAAAAAATTCTTTTACACTTTTCAGATTTTTGCGGAGAATTTTTTCCCCGCAATTCTAAAATTGTTTTTCATTAGTTTTTAACCCGGTTCTCTAAGAGCTTAGAGGAAGAAAGTCGCCAACTCAATATAATTGTGAACAAAGTCGCTTTAACTGGCTCAAAATGTAAGCGCCTTGTAGATTATCGTTTTGGCAACTTACATTTAACCACCACCGATCACATAATAGCTATTCAGCCGGCGTTTCTCTTCCTCGATTTAACCTCTCTACCACTTCTACGTTTTCTTAACAATCCTGCTTCCATGTTTTTGATAACTAACCAAAATCCTTTTCGTTTCATCTTCCAGCTGCTAGAAGCTTTTCTACCCACGATGAAGAGGAACAATCATGGCCATATAGTTGCAATATCATCGATAGCCGGAGTCGTAGGCAGTCCGAACATCGCTCCATACTGCGCCAGTAAATTTGCAGTCAAAGGTAATTCCATCATCCCAAACTGAAAAACAAAATTAAATCTTTTACTAAAAAAAAAAATTTTACAGGTTTCATGGAATCGCTTGCTGAAGAATTTCGAAGAGAAGGAAAATACGACGGCATTCATTTTACAACGATTTACCCATTCATAACCGATACGGGTCTTTGCCAAAAACCTAGAATCAGGTAAACCCCTCAACTTAATTCCCACAAAAACCTTTTCAACTGCCACACTAATTACTTTTAATTATTTCCAGATTCAATAATCTAATGAAAGTATTAACGCCTGCAGAAACCGCAGCTGCTGTTATTTCAGCTCAAAGACGAGGATATTTAGAATCATCCGTCCCTCCATTTTTATTATCAATGAATAACACCACAAGGGCGATGCCCATAGCCTGCGCTGCTGTATTAGTCGATTTCTTCGATTCAAGGCTAGACCCGCACGATAATTAAAGCCAAAAATTCTTTCAAAGTGCATTTATGTAGATACTGTAAAATTTTCGATCTCATTCGAAAAAGGAAAATTATTTTTAACCTAAATATAAATTAATTTTTAATTTTTTTTTTAACCTTTATTGATCCCTTGCGAAAAGCATTTACATCATAAGGAGGAGCTTAATTATTAAACAATAATAATAAAAAAAAATTTCTCCATCCATTTTTTATAATAATGCAAAGTCATGGAGCTTCATAAATAATATTTTAGCCCGTATAAACTCATACGACTCGGTGCAATGTTCATTTAATGATTAGACATATGATTAAACATCATGGAATCGTTTAACTTGATTCTCCTTGACAGGCTCCTTATCAAGGAAACCAAGTTTGTATTTCAGTGTCCTCGGAACCAGTATCGAGATAACACAACAGCCTTCTTGACCAATTAGCCATGTAAGTTAATAAAATAAACTTTCCTGTACCATCCCGGCTTTTACTTATTCTTTTTTAAATTTTCTATTTTTAGGGATGAGAATCAAAGCCCTGTTGCTAGGATATTAGCAGTTTGCACTTTTATATTAGACCTCGTAGTCCTTAATATTAAATTAATTTTCAACATTATTTACTCGATCGTAGCTTTAATTATCCCGCCCGAGGATAAATCTGTGGCTAACGAAAAAATTTTGGTAATATTCGTTTTCAAATTTTTTAAGATGAATATTTTTTTTTTTAAAAATCATTTTTCGTTTTTAGATAACTGGAACAGGGCATGGAATAGGTAAAGAATTAGCAAAGCAGTATGGCGAATTAGGAGCTGAAATAATATGCGTTGATATAAATCCAAAAACGAACCAAGAAACGGTTGATGAACTGAAAAAAAGAGGGATTAAAGCTCATGGATTTGAGTAAGTGAATTCAAGAAACTTTATCTTTTTTGTTGTTTTTAGAAATATCTTTCAAGTCGTCGATTTTATCGCTAAGATATTAATTTTAGCGCCATTATCGGATTATTTAATAATCGAAGAAGCACTTTGACCTTCACACAAAGCTATCTATATCAAAATTATGCGTGAGAAAAAAAAATCGATTTGAATACTTACAGATGTGATGTATCAAAACGAGAAAACATCCTTGAACTTGCAAGAAAAATTAAAGCTGAGGTTGGAGATGTAACCGTTTTGGTTAATAATGCTGGTATTATGCCAACTAAGCGATTGGAAGATCACACACCAGCTGATATTCAAAGGATTTTCGACATTAATGTATTTGCTCATTTCTGGGTAAGTTTTTTGATGTTGTCCTTCATCAAGTTGAAAGATTATTTTCAATTCTGCAAGAAAATAAAAACAAAGTTTATAATGCACTTAAAACAAGTTTAAACATGAATAAATTAGTCCAGATAGTTGGTTCTTATTGTTATTATTACTTTTTTTTTTTTTTGAGCTTATGGAAGTATTTTTACCGAGTATGATGGAAAAAAATAAGGGACATATCATTGCTCTTTCATCAATAGCTGGAATGATGGGCATCCCAAATTTAGTGCCATATTGTGCCAGTAAATTCGCAGTAAGAGGTATAAAAAAAATCTTTTTGAGAAGCCTCAAAACAATATCGTTTCTTAAAATAAAACACAACCTCTGTTATTTTTTGGTAGGTTTAATGGAGGCAGCATGTGAAGAACTGCGACAAGAAGGAAGAAATATTGGTTTCACCGCTGTGTACCCTTATATGACTGACACAGGCCTTTGCAAAAGCCCTAGAATTAAGTAAGACAGTCTAAGGAAATATGCTTTCCCTTTCCTCAGATTTATAATATATTTCTAAAATCTGATTTCGTTTCAGATATCCAGGTTTGCTAAAAATGAATACGCCTCAGGAAGTAGCGGCTAATATTATCAGTGCTCATAGGAGAGGATACAGAGAAATAATGATTCCAAGTTTCATGCTGACGATGCATAATATAGGAAGGCTTTTGCCAGAAAAAGGTCAAGAAACTTTAATTGATTTTATGGATTCTGGTGTAAATCCAGTAGATTGATCAACAAGTGAAATTAAAGGCTTGTAAATGACTTAATTTGACAGAAAAAGCACTAGCTGTAACACACTGGTCATCTTGATTGTAATGATTCCAAAGAATAAAATATTTTTTGTTTCAAAATAATGATATCTTTGATACCTACATTTTTTTCCCTGAAAGGCTTTTCCACATAACACCAAAATTTCCATAAAAACATTTATATTTTGTTTTTCTTGCCAGCCATCATCTACTGAATATTGCTTTTTTTTGTCAAAAACTAAACCTTTCAGTTATCAGTTTTTAAGTCGATCACACCGAAAAACCACTGAACCTCAACTGAGTAAAATAGATATGACGAATTTCACAATCTTACGGAAAAAAATTTAACGGAAAATGGCTTTTTGATTAAAGTTTACCTGTAGCTCTTCCCTCGTTCCGCCATTGGAAAAAGATCCAAGCCAAGCCATGCCCAAGCCGCTTGCTTGGCGTCATCGAAAAAAAACGTCCAGCACATCTCTTATTTTTCACACCGCATCACTTAATTACTTTAAACAGCTTCGCAGCAAGAGCAGAACAACATTTTTAATACGATTAAATGCATAATAACGATAATACTCGCTTTTTGTAAAGTTTTCTTCCAAATGCAAACGTTTCTTATTGAACTGTGCTGTGCTGCGTTGCCATTTTCCGAACTTCTTCTCTATTCCTTTTATTTTCCTTTGTAAGTTAAACCACTCCCAAAGGAATACGGAAAAATGGCCGTCAAAATGTTTTTGTGCATTTAAATTATATTCTTTTTGAGTGAAATCAAATCATTTAAAATAAAAATGACGACTATATGTGATGAGGCGGTTCAGGCAACGAATGACGATGCCAGCGAATGCAAACGATGCGCCGTTCAATTAGGATATTGGGAAGATCCTTATATTCAACTGTTTATCAAGGGTAGCGAAAGAAAAGCACCCGAAATCAATCGTGGGTATTATACTCGAACTATGGGTGTATGGCATTTGCTCGAGAAATTTTTACAGGTAAATTGAAATCTCCGTCATGGAATTAAAATCCCCGGGGGTTTCTGTTTTTCGTTAACTTTTCCTTGTCTTTTTTTTCCTCTTCATTTATTACCTATTGTTTATTTTTCAAAGAGAATATTTGTTCAATAAAGGTTTTATGCTTTTATTACATTTCTTGATAATCTCATAAAGCCTTTTATATTATTTTCTAAATGAAAATTAAATTTTCATTAGTATTCTTTGTTTACAGACTGCAGGGAAAGAATGTCAAATACTGAATTTAGGAGCTGGTTTTGATACGTTATATTGGAGACTGCGAGATTCTGGTCATACTATTGCTAATTATGTTGAAGTTGATTTTCCAACTGTCACATCAAGGAAATGTTACCTGATTAAACGAAGCAAGCAGCTGTTAGAAAAAATACATGTCGAAGGTAAGTTCAAAATTTAAAATTAAAATTTGAGAGGAGGTATACATTTTAAATATTTTGAATTTTTTTCCAGATGGGGAAATACGACTTAGTGCAACTGACTTACATGCAAGTGGATTTCACATAATTGGAGTCGATTTAAGAAATACTAAAGACTTAGAAGCCAAATTAAAGGATTCAGATGTTAGATTTGATGTACCTACATTTTTATTAGCTGAATGTGTTCTGGTTTATATGGAACTTCAGTTCGGTGACAATTTACTTAAATTTTTATCAGAAAAATTTTCAAACGCAGTATTTGTCAACTATGAGCAGGTAAATTATTAGTATGTAGCTAATTTATTAATTTAGCTGTTTGTAATTTGGGAAACATTTTTTTTTTGCAGGTTAATATAGGAGATCGGTTTGGAGAAGTCATGCTTAAAAATTTAAGAGCTCGTGGATGCCCACTAGCCGGTGCGGCTGCGTGCCAATCATTAAAAACACAAGAAAACAGGTATTTTGTCCAGCCTAAAATAACGATTTGACGTAAAAGATTTGAAATGGATTAAAATAATTTTCTTGATTTAGGTTTCTATCCAACGAATGGAGTACTGTAAAAAGTTATGATATGGTGAGCGTTTACCAAGCTCTGCCATCACACGATCGACATAGAATCGAGCAATTAGAACTCCTTGATGAGCAAGAAATTCTGCTTCAGTTATTTCAACATTACTGCATCGTCATAGCTTTAAAGGGAAATAAATTGACTAACGTCGATTTCACCTAACTGCAGAGGAGAAGGTATGAACAGTTTTGATAGACACACAAAACCAATTTTTTTTTCTAAAATTAGCTATTTTTTTTTCTTGCAGATAGTCAAGCGGTATCTTTTGTGAAAAGATCTCAAAATCTTATTCATCTGTATGAGTGTAATTGAAGTATCAGTAAAATCTGTGTAAGAAAATTTTTTTTCAGTGTTTTTGATCAAACAAAGAAGATTTTAAAAAAAATTTTAAAACCTTGTTGTTTCCCCCAGCATTTAAAATCAGATGTTGATTTTAAGTTTACGATATCGGTATTGTTGAAATATTATTAACTAGATGTCGCTCAAAAAAAAAAGCAAAAATTAGAAAAAAAATTATTTCCCCGTCATAGAAAAAATTGTAAATATACCGGAAAGTTTTCCTTCAGCGATTTTAAATTGTACGATTAATTTCATTTTTCTTAATTAATGTGTTCATATTTTTTCTTTTTTTTAAAAATTCGGAGTTTTGCCATTAACATATTTATAAGATTAATTCTTTTCGATGTGTTTTTTTTTTCATATCGCCTTACTTTTTCTGTACTTTTTTGTCTGTTATATTTTTGAAAAAAAAAATTGTAAGTCAATCAAACTGTAGTTTTTCTTGTGAATAATCTTACGCGGTTTTTAAGTTAGCGAAATAAATGTAAATAACTGCCGTTTGTAAAATAGAGAGACTGTGCATGGTAAAGATTTTGTGAGAAGCATAAATTCAGCGACACAAAAAAAGATTTATTTATATAAAATTATTTATTGAAAATCAACCAATACTATACAGCATTGCTTGTCTTCCTATTCATTAAATGTATTTAATTAACCTTCCTAATTTTTTGTCCCAAAGATTTAATTTTAAAAATGAGTAGGATTGTGAATGTTTTTTGAAGGTACAGGGTTGATTTAATTCTTGGCAGACTATTTTTACAATCACAAGAGGACTGAAAATGGTTGAAATTGGTTGAAATGAATTAAAAATTCATTCATCAGTCAGGCCTATTTAAACATTTTAAAATTGTAAAATTCTAAAAAGCAATAGAAATTGACTAATTGCACTGCATGACAAATTTTAAATTTTTAAGATGTTTTTATCATTTTTTTAAATGATGTTCTTTTCTAATTATTTTTTTTTACTCTGGCATTGGGGCAGTTTTCAAATTTTCAAAGTAACTAAATATGTACTGATATCTCCTGTGATTGTAACTGTTAACTGTAAATTTTAAAAATATTATATATCTTTTGAAACTAGTACATTATATTCTTTAAAAAAATAAAATCAGTCAGTTTAATTTTTTCTTTTTTTTTGTTGATGCCTTTCCGAGACAGATTTTTTAAAAATAACTATTACGTGTGGCTGAAAAGGAATACTTAAGCTTGAAGAAAATAATTGCAACACTTTTATGTGACTAATAAATAAAAAACTATGCCATAGGGACTGAAATTTTTTAACTGGGAGAAGGGTCTGAAAACCAGGTTTAAACAAGAATTATCAGAAAGCTATGGCCTAGAGAACATGATTCTCTGTCTTACTAGGCTTTCCTTACATAGTTGAGAATTTCCCAGGCTAGTCAACGCCTCTTGTTGGTTAAAGTCTCAGGGAAAAAATTATACTAACGAAAATGGCTACTTATTTGTGGGAATTAATATTTACATGATTGCTGCACTTGTCAACATCAAATCGGGAATATTTTAAATCCTTATTACTTTCAGAGGCAGAAAAACACATTCTGTAAGTACATTAAATTAAATCAAATGAGTAAAACAAAACTTTTAGCATTTAAAAATCACCACAAGCTTTACTTTATTCATTCAGAAAATCATAACGGATCTTCAAAGGATGCCAAAGGAAAAAATTAAACTGGCAACAAGACGAAAAAATTCCATTTGCATCCGCCATATTTGTTTGTAAAAAAAAGAAACAACTGATTATTTTTATCCGTCATCATGTGAATACTTTTATTTTAAACATTTGATCATCTCAGTTAATATTCATTAATTACTCAAATTTACCAGGACGAACCTTCCCTTTTTTTAAAATTGTTGTGATATTAAATGTGTGCCTGTTGGTGTTTACATAAATCAACTTGAAATTTTTCCATTTGGCTAAGATCAAGGCAACTGAGATACTTGGCTCCTTGTTGACATGAGTGACCCATATCCAATTATAATTTAGTCGTAAGCAAAAAACAAAGTTCAGTGCTGCTCGACGAATTATTGTTTTATATATAGTTAAACTTTTTTAACGTCGAAGAAGTATTAATTTGTTTTCAAAAATGTATCGCTTGACAAGGAATTTATTGAATCCACGAACTGCCAAAGGGGCTATTAATTTAACCAGGTAAGGGGGAATTTTTTTATAAGATAGGGTTAAGTTTTATTTATTTATAACGGAATAAACAATACGGAACTGAAATTTTGTATTAATTAACAAAAAAATTTCATTGATAAGAAATGAGTCATCTGATTTAAATTTTTTATTAATTTGTAGGATATGAATTTAATTTTTTTAAAACCTGAAGTTAATGTCCTTTTATTTTGGAGGTGTGTGTTTACCTCATATGGCTGAACTTTGACCAGGAAGTTGAAGATAATCTTATCAAAATGTCATTGAAATTACCTAAATGTTGGTTTTGTTTTTTTTAGGCACTTGGCTGCGGCTCCTGAGGCAAAGCCTAAAGAAACACCAGCAACAAAAGAAAGCGAATCGTTTGTTATGAATATGTTTAAAGGAGTCGTCCAAGCTAATCAGTTGTTCCCATTCCCTGACCCTTTGACAGATGAGCAGAGAGATACCGTCAGTATGCTAGTTGATCCAGTTGAAAAATTTTTTCAGGTATTTTCTTAATCATGGAGATTTTAAGTAATTGTAGCAGGAAGTATTTTGATGTTAATTTAATTTGTAGGAGGTAAATAATGCAGATAAAAATGATTTAGATGAGGCTATTGAAAAATCAACAGTGGATGGATTATGGGAAATGGGAGCATTTTCACTACAGGTTCCTCAGGAATATGGTGGGTTAGGTTTAAATAATACTCAGTATACAAGAATGGTTGAAATCGTTGGGAAGAATGATCTTGGCGTTGGTATTACATTAGGTGCTCACCAGTCCATTGGATTCAAAGTAAGTTGGGTTTGTCTTTGGAAAAAATATTTACAATTAATGTTTTAATTATAAAATTTTTTAAAGGGAATTTTATTATTTGGAACACCAGAGCAAAAAGCTAAGTACTTACCTCGAGTTTCAACTGGGAAAGAATTTGCTGCTTTTTGTTTGACTGAACCATCATCTGGAAGTGATGCAGGTTCCATAAGGTAAATTTATTTTAAAATATTAGCTGACTAGAATGCTCAGACTTTATAATAAATTTTTTTTCTTCTAAATGTTTAGGAGCAGAGCTGTGCCTTCACCAGACGGCAAACATTGGATTTTAAATGGGTCAAAAATTTGGATTTCAAATGGAGGTTTAGCTGAAATCATGACCGTATTTGCTCAGACACCTGTGAAAGACCCAAAGACAGGAGAAGAAAAGGATAAAGTTACAGCTTTTATTGTTGAAAGAGGATTTGGGGGTAAATTAGCAAAACAATGACTCAAAATTTTTTGAAAAATCATTTTTAATTGAAATTTTTCTTGCAGGTGTTACGTCAGGCCCACCTGAGAAAAAAATGGGTATCAAAGCCTCTAACACAACTGAAGTTTATTATGATAATGTCAAAATCCCGAATGAAAACGTTTTAGGCGGCGTAGGAAATGGTTTTAAGGTAAATTTTCAAAAATATTTGCTATTTTTCCCTTGAAAATTAAAAAAAGTTAAATTTTTTGTTTAGGTGGCTATGAACATTTTAAATAACGGACGATTTGGAATGGCAGCAGCTCTGTCCGGTACGATAAAAACAGCCACAGCTAAAGCAGTCGAGTTCGCCACACAAAGATTACAGTTCGGGCGCAGAATCGATTCCTTCGGGGGAATACAAGAAAAACTTGCAAGAATGGCAGTACTTCATTACGTCACAGAAAGTTTAGCTTATATGATATCTGGTAACATGGACAAAGGAAGTACTGACTATCATTTGGAAGCTGCTATTTCCAAAGTATTTGCTTCTGAAGCTGCTTGGAACGTTACTGACGAAGCTATTCAAGTATTAGGAGGAATGGGATTTATGAGATCGCCTGGTTTAGAAAGAATAATGAGAGACTTGAGGATATTTAGAATTTTCGAAGGGACGAATGATATTTTAAGATTGTTTGTCGCTTTGACTGGGATCCAACACGCAGGAACGCAATTAAAGGAATTACAAAAAGCTTTTAAAAATCCAGCGGCTAACTTAGGTTTGATTTTTAAAGAAGCACAAAAGCGGGCTATTCGAACTGTGGGATTGGGTGCTGCTCCTACTTTTAGTCACTTAGTACATGGGAATTTGGCACATGAGGGTGCTTTATGCGCTAAAGTAAGTTGTCTTTTTTGCTCAAAGTGTTTCTTTTTTTTTTAAGTTAATTAATCTTTTTATTTTTATTTTTACAGTGCATCGAACTGTTTGGCCATACGGTTGAAAATATGTTAATCAAACATGGTAGAAGCATCATCGAAGAACAGTTCCTTCTTAATCGACTAGCACAAGCCGCCATTGATACTTACACAATGGCAGTTATTTTGTCAAGGTGCACGAATACACTTAACAGAAAATTGCCAAGTGCTGCTTATGAAGAAAAACTTACAAAAGTTTGGTGTGCTGAAGTAAGCTTTCTTTTACAAAAAGTAATATTTTCTCATGTACTTATTTTTGTAATCTCTGACGGTTTCTTTTTTTTTCAGGCATCTGAAAGGGCGTTTGCTAATTTAAAACAAATAGAAAGTCCAGTCAATTTAAAAACATTCAATCAACTATCGGAAATATCGAAAGCAGTCTGCGAAAATGGAGGAATCGTACAAAATAACCCTTTAAATTTATAAAAAAAAACTAAAGTGAACTTTTTTTAAGAATTTGAAAACTATTACTTATTTATTTTGATGTCGC